>CM032456.1:51573463-51748463 GCA_019049505.1 Pachyrhynchus sulphureomaculatus
TAATAAAGGTATGCCTTTTCATTTGAGACCGCACATGATAGATTTTGAAATTTTTGATTTGCTTGCGACTGACTTCCGCCATATTGAATTTTTTGTATAAGCAGCGTCAATCGTGAAATTATAATGCATTTTTGAGCCTTGATTTATTCAAATCCGTCCAATAGATCGAGATTAGCTCTACACACACACTTAGTGGTGAAAAATATAGCCCTCCTTGTGTACACAGTAGAGTAACATGCATCGTTTTATTAGGAGTAAAACCCGACGTAGTTACATGGGAGTACCGAGCGAACACTTCACATCCGTATGAAGTTCGTACAACTCTTTTCAAGCAGTCTTTTATATGACGAACTTCACCCCTTTGGAATGATGTGCCCAGGACTATGTTTCCCACCATTCCAATTTACAACGATTCAAGATCAACATGAATCGCTTTTTCCGCTCACGCGTCACTCTTGTAATACTTGACGGATTTCTTTGCAGCATGTGTTCTATGGCCACAAAAGAAACCCGAAAATACACGAATTTACTAAGACCATCTACACTTAAATTTCCTTAAACGGTTCTAAATTTAATATGTTATTTATAACGCTTCAGGAAGTACGTACGTACATTTATTTACTCTACTTTCAGTTAATAATTAATCTGTTAGTTGTATCCCAATTATTCTCGACGTATCGATCAATTTAATGCATATTTTTTAGTGTTTGAACTGGCAAATTTTCATTCGGCGTTGAAATAGCTGTTGAAAATTTAATAATACTGAGCGCATTTCTGTTTCATCGGGAATTTGTATGTCAAGAGATAATACACGAATAAGGAAAAACTCTGGAACTTCATATAAAAAATTATAAATTTAGCTATAATGTATATTCTTAGGAATGCGTTCACGCTTCAGTAACGTGTTTTCACTTAATATATTCAAACTGGCATACTCTACAACAAAAAGGATTATAGAAAAATACTAATAAATAGTGCACCTCGATAATAACACGTAAAACTAACTGAAAGAAGTCACAAATTCCTAATCAAAAATCAAGGCCCTTGCTGCCTGGAAAATTAGATATAAAAATAATATATTAATTATGTACCCATATCTATTTTACCATTGCAACTAATTGATTTCTCGTTATCTGTATAGTTCAAAATAAGTAAAACAAGGTATTTTTCGCCATCAATAACAAATTTCCTAGTAAAAAATATATTAAAGGCATCAGATATAGGTTTTGAATAATTCTGTTAAATTAAGCAAACTGTCACAAAACGAGTTGTCATTAAATTTTCCCAATATCAATAAAACACATTACCAATTTGCAATGTTTGACGAAAAAAATATTTTTTTCGTAATGCTATTTACTATGTAAACAAAACCTACTGTAGGCAAAGAGATTCGAAGGTTTGATTGTCGCTGACTGCGGTGTCATTTCCCTTAAATCCGCATTAAAAATATATAAGGCATAATGCTTTTTTAATTTACGTACTCCACTGATTTTGTGAATTTTCAGTTATGCTCAAATTTAGTAAAAATAAGTATTAGGTGTGACTCCAATTGACAGGATACCCCTATATATTATAAAATGTTTTTGTACAAATCAGTAAATATTTCATAGAGACTGTATGAACAAAATGGTGCTATAACAAATAGTTCGTGACACGTGATAATACTCACTACAGAAAATATTTTTTACCGTAAACCTGCAGTGACTTAATTTACTTACTTCCATCACATAGCGAGCCCCTCAATTTTTAGTGTTCCGTACGGAACACTTATAAGATCACTTCGGTGTTTGTCTGTCTGTTACACACGATTTTCTCCGAAACTATTTAACGTAGAAAGTTGAAATTTGGTAATAATATAGGAATTGATGACCTCATCAGAGCCGTGTAGTTTTGAGAGTTAAATTTTGACTTAAGGGGTTAGTTTTGGGGGGTGAAATCGGAAGTGAAAAAAAAAATTTTTTACTAGGTCATCGAGTGTGGTGTCAAATGAAAGCTTGTGAAAACACGAGTAAAAATTGTATATATAATGTAACACTTGTGCGCACTTTTCTTTGTATTATTTTTAAAAAATCGCGAAAAATCGCTGTCCCCCGCCTTATCTCGAAAAGTACTTATCAAAAAATTTTGAAAAAATTCCGGAATATTCTCCACGGGGTATAGATTGAACGAAAATTATCACGAGTGCATTACCTTTAATAATTTTTCTGGTATTTAAATAAAACAAAAATTTCAAGGTTATCAGATTTCAGTAAAGATTGGAAACAAACTTTGTTGAAAACTCATTTGGGGTGTATTGTGTGAAGTCACTGATCATTTTATACATCTGTAACAAAATTTTTTATTGTAAAAGCAATCAACGTTCGGAATACTAATTGCGCAAGTTCAACTTGCACTTGACCGGTTTTTTTTTATTGGAATACTATATACATCGTTAATCGAATTGATAAATCTCTTTACTGCGAATGATTTATGTTTTACAAATATGTGTCTGTGATTTCGCCGACGTATTGTAAATACGTATCTACAACAAAAGTTGCCTTCGCAATTTTTGTACAACCGAATTAAATACGTTTTGTGTTTGCCATAAGAGTTGCACGATATTTTTTCAATATTTACCATGTTGCCGAGAGCAATTTTACTCAGACGTAGTTGAAAATTCGATCCAGTGATGTACGCATACGTGAAAGAAAACTGAAGTTTTAACCGGACATTCATACATTCGAAAGTAGATTGAAATGTGTAAAAAAGAAGGTAAATGCCATTTTTTTTCAAAAATAAAAATTTATTTTTCATAGTAATCTCCATTGAGCTCAGTACTTTTGATTCAGCGAGATTCCAATTTCTTTATTCCCTTAAAATAAGATTGTTTCAAGCTGCACATTGTACTCGTTTACAGCACATGTAATCTCTATAGTCGACATAAAAATTTCTTTCCCCTAAGCCAATTTTTGAGGTTAGGAAACAAAAGTGGAGTGAAATCTGGGAAATAGCCTAGATGGGGAACTATTTCGAAGCCCAACTCGTGCACTTTTTCAATTGCAATGGTTCATGTACGAGCAGGCGGATTGTCCTGGGTAAAGAGCTCTTCTTGTGTGAGCAGGAGCTTTGTCTTGGTAAAAGAGCACTTTTTTTGCGCGCTAATCTTTGTCGCTTCTGTTTCAACTCACTGTGCACACGGTCCAGTAACGTTACTTAATAAGAATTAGTCACTGTTTTATCTTTTTCTAAATAGTCCTTCATGATGAAACCCAGCGAGTCTCAAAAAAAAGTTTTTACTTTTTTTGGTGCTTATTCATCGTCGCCAACCCACTATATTGACTGCCGTTTTGCGTCCGTAGTCAAATGGCGGATCCATGTGTTGTGTACGGTCACAAAAAATGTCCGTCCTGGTATGTTTTTGGCATGGAGGCAACAAACGTGGCACAAATAGCGCACTCAGCTTTTTCATCTTCGGAACTTCATACAGGGTATCATGAGATGGCTACCATTTCCACAATCTTAAGGCGACGATCTTCCATTACGATACCATGAACTTTATCGACTATTTCTTCTGAAGAAACCTCAATTGGGCTTCCGGAACATGCAACATCTGTAGTGCTCATACGGCCACTTTAAAGTTATTTATCCAGTAACAAATGGTTTGAAATACTGGTGCTGAACCTCCATGACCTTCGTTCAGTTAAGTTTCTATCTGCGCTCCAGTCCACTTTTTTTTTAAATAAAAATGTTACATCACTGCACGACACTCGGCATTATCTGTTTCAACGAAACGTGTAACACCGCTCACTTACGATAGCTGCCAACAAACAACTGCATATGGCATCTGTTAAAACACAATCGTCACAGGAATTACGCTTACCAACAGTCATGCTGTTAAACAAAATTTCCCGCCATTTCGTAGAAATTTACACCCTCGTACGTACATACAGATAAACTTTTAATTGTATATCTGTAGCAATGGTTGTCTTACAAACAATAAAAATCTTTTTTTTTCTTTAAATAACTTATTTTCGAAATATTTTTCGTAGTGATATCTCTGTAAATTACACTGCATACATCAAAAAGTTATTTCAACATTATCACGTCCAAATCTAAGATCGATGCTTCTCCACTTGCTAACCATCCTTAATAAAATCGACTTCTTCGTGGGCTAAATTTGTCACACTTGTCAAATTTTATACTGCAAAGACCTGATTGCAGATTTTAATATTACGTCATAGGTATGCGGGTAATTCCAGGTGGTACAAAGCAAAATAAAATGTTATTAATTTAGTAAGAATTTTGCGTTGTTTAATAGGTAAATAGGTCACAGTCTCAGGCTTGGTGATTTGTATTACTCATACATACTAAAAGACCATTAACAGTTGAATTCTTCGAATTTTAATACATAATTAAAAGCTTATATAGAAACATAAGTTTTTCTTTCTTAATTATTTTGATTAAAATGATGACAACGCAATTATTTTGCATTTTTTATTGAGGCGATGGCAGCGAGTAAGACGAAGTACACTGAATTGGAACGAAACGAATCGGCAAGGAACAGAATAATATATATATATATATATATATATATATATATATATATATATATATATATATATATATATATATATATATATATTATCGTCAGAAAGTATTTGCCCGCCTAGTTATGGTATTTCAGTCCCAAGACAACGAAAACCCAAATAATATATATTTTTTTTAAATTTATTTTCCCATTATTAACAGTCTAGAAAATCAGAAAAATGTTCATGATTTTCCAGGATTTTTCTCATCTATGTGACCTCCTTTGTTTTTAATTAGCGTTTTAGAGAGTTTCGGCATTCTGTCCAGTAGTTTCTTCGGTTATTTTAACCCATTCTGCTTGTAAAAGTTCCCACAAATGATTTTATGATGTTGGATTGAGTTTTCGAACACACCTATCCAAATAGTCCCACAGCAATTCGATTGGGTTCAAGTCGAGTGATTGTGGAGGCCAAGTCATCACTTCCAGGACGTCATCGGCTTGGTCCAAAAGTTCTCTAATTTGTTTAGCAGGATGTTTAGGGTCGCTGTCATGCTGAAAACTAAATTTCCCCTGAAAAATATCTCTTCGAGAAGGAAGCATTTGAGTTAGCAAAATTTCTTGATACTGTTCTTTTCGCATGATTACTTCTATCCTAAAGATTTTTCGAACATTATCGTTGCCAAAACAACCCCAAACCATTACTGAACTTTCACTCTGTTTTACTGTAGGCAACTGACATCCTCTCCCCAGCTGACCCCCGCACGTAAACTCGTCGATTTGAACCGAAAATTTCGAATTTAAATTCGTCGCTTTATAGGACGGAATTCCATTGTTCTGATGTCCTATATATATATATATATATATATATATATATATATATATATATATATATATATATAACTACTCTACAATATATATATATATATATATATATATATATATATATATATATATATATATATATATATGTATATATATATATATATATATATATATATATATATATATATATATATATATATATATATATATATATATACAGTCTTTAACTGATTTTAAAGGTGGTGTAAATTCTATAAGAGAGGTTTCTTTTTTTAAGAAAAATCTCCCCCTTCTGTCATTGCTTTAACCGTTTGTTAGTGATCTGAGCTTCTTAAGTTCCAGTATAAGACGGTTTTTTTCATGGGTTTCACCCAATTCCGTCTCCTACGATAAGTAGTTCCGCCTTTAGTGTTCTCTTTTTTCTGTAAGCAATGCCCTTTGTATCCATATGGCTCCCTGTTCCTTGAATCTGGCTACGCTTCTGAATGAAATCGATTTTTGTCCCAACAACACATTTTTAAATGGTTTCTAACCGTTCAAACCAGCAAAAAATGATTTAAAACATATTGCGTTCAAATTTCAGCAAACTGATTGATTGATAATTGGGATTTCTAGGTTCAACTGTCAACTGGCTGATTGTTTACAAAGTTTAATTTCTCTGTTATTAAAATATTTATAACCGTTCGACCATGAACTTCGAATATTGAATTGAAATTTAATAAATTATTTACTATTACAAGTACTTTAGGAAGCCTCTAGCCCCTCTCATTTGTAGTTAAGCCCTACTCTACATCGCCATTATTATGTATTTCTTACATTACATTATATACTATTAATTGAAAATAACAACTCACCAAATGTTTTTCTTTATTTTTCAGGTATGTTTTGCCTATGAATTTAAACAATTACAGTGGAAGGAAAGCGTAAGTACTGTTCTCAGAATGAAATAAAAAATAACGATTTTTAGGAAGTTCTTTAAAATAGGGAACTATATTTAATGTGTTTTTATCATAAGGAATATTATCTATATTTTAATGGAAAGTATGTTTCTTTTTGTAAGAAGTCTCCTATACTACTCGTATTTCGAAAAATATTCGTAACTTCAATTTACATTTTTGTGTTTGTAAAAATATTTTTCTGTTACCATTTTACCTATTAAGAGTTATTTAGATAAGATTAGAAAAATCATGTAAATAGCGATACATTCGGAAGCAGCTTAAGATTTTAATCACCCCTGACAAGAAGGCAAAGGCCATAGCGTTATGTGTCACTCAAATTTCGAAGAACTTTCTATCGATCTTTAAATTCCACACCGTCTTGAATGAGCCCATATCGACTTGGGACATCTTAAGTTGTTTCACTCTGTATAACTCCGCCCATGTAATTCCGCTATACCTCCCGACTAACACCTTTGACAAATAGTACTTTGAAAGTACAGTGACCATTAATTTCCCAAGCCTGCTGTTTACAAAAATGCCTTATTCTTCTTGTTGTATGAGAGGCATTTAATTGAAAATGTAAACCTGAGTTTTTAATGTGAGAACTTTTGCAAGATGCATGTTATTGTTCTCTTCTTTGCAGCACTTGTTTGTATAATCAATGACTATATTTATACGTTTAACCGTTTTAGAGTTTTTATGAAAAAGTACTTGTCTATAATAGTAAAAACAACATATAAAACATTTAAACTGTTTTTAAAATTATATCAAGCCATTGAAACGTCTTTATAAAAATTCGTTCGCCTTCTTCCCCCTTTGTAGAGGCATGATTACCTATTTATTACTGTAGTACCTTGGTTGTTCTACTGGTATTTACTCTAATCGTTTTCACCCTTTGCCTTCAATACAGCGTCGTCAGCACAGCACAGTACCTTCATTTCTTTATTCAGAATTCTATAATACCTAAATGGACGAACTTGTCCCATTATTTCATCCATTATTACATGGAAAAGTTGTGGCCTCAACGAGTAATTTGCGCTATGGTGAAAATGGCATTAGGCAAACTCCTGGTTTCAATCTCTGTTGTTCTTCTGCCAGTGGAACATGTTTGTTGATTGTGCTTATTATTATCGTTTTTCTTGTTCTTTCATGATAGTTTATTGAATTAGTTAATTAAACTTCCTGTTCTTAGACATTCACAATAAACTGTCACTTAAATTGTCCCATAAGAAAGTGTTCAATATTTTTATATCCAGGCTATTCGATGGCGATCTTAATCTTCCAATCCTACCAATCTATAAAGGGAAAGTTTCCTTTAGAAAATCAGTTACTGCAAGAATGTTATGCGGGAGAGCGCCGTCCTGATACCAGATTATTTTCCTATTAAAATGTCGGAACAAATTTTCAACAATCACCATGGTTATTTTCAAGTTTGTTGCGACATTTAAATTCCTGTTACAAAATATTGGTTCTATTACTCCATGGTTCAATATACTGTACTAATCACGAACAAAATGAGAGTGATTTATTTCTCTTATTTATCAAGAACTGCTTGTCTATAGTAGTAAAAACATTTAAATTGTTTTTAAAATTGTGTTAAGCTATTAAAACCTTTTTATAAAATTCTTTCGCCTTCCTCCTCCTTTATAGAGGCATGATTACCTATTTATTACTATAGTACATTGTTTCTTCTGCTTGTATTTACTCTAAACGTTTTTACTCTCTACCTTCAACACAACGTCGTCAGTACAGCACATTTCTTTACCTAAACTGACGAACTTGTCCCATTATTTCATCTAGTATTACATGGACGAATTGTTGTCTCAACGAGTAATTTGCCTTATGGTGAAAATAACATTAGTGGAAGTCCTAGTTCCAATCTCTGTTGTTCTTCTGCCAGTGAAACATGCTTATTGATTTTGCTTATTATTATAGTTTTTCTTGTTCTTTCAAGATACTTTGTCGAGTTAGTTAGTTAGACCTCCTATGCAATTTTCTCTTAGACATTCACAATAAATTCTTGCTTAAATTGCCCCATAAGAAAATATCCAATATTATTATAACCGGGCTATTTAGTGGCGATATTAATCTTCCAAGTCTACCAATCCATAAAGGGAGAGTTTCATTTAAAAAATCGGTTACCAGATTTTCAACAATAACCATGATTACTTTCAAGTTTGTTACTACATTTAAGTTAAATATTGGTTCTATTACTCCATGGTTCAATATAACCACACACCACAATTAGACTGATTTCTCGTATCTATCGAGGAATTTCGTTAACCCAAGAGAGTACTAAAAAAAATTCAAGCAACAGTTGGGAATCTTGTTCCTTACTCTTTAACATCTCCTAACAAAAGTCTTTCTATTCTGCACTAGTAAGACGTTATATGGGTGATAACCATGTTTAGTATTTTGAATCCTGTAATATGTTTATCAAGATCTTCAACAGCATATGTTATAGAACTAGAAAGTCCTTATATCAAAAAAAATAGTGGATATTGTTTCTGTTAAGTTTCCTTACGGTACCTTACGCAAATTAATTTCCAATTCTTCATTTTCGTAGTTTTTTAGTGTTCCGTACGAAACACTTCTAAGATCACTTCGGTGTCTGTCCGTCCATCGGTCTGTCTGTTCGCCTGCCTGTCTGCCAAACCCGATTTTTTCCAAAACTATTTAACATAGAAATTTGTAATTTGTCACTAATGTAGGAATAGATGGCCCCATTAGAGCCGTGTAGTTTTGAAAGTTAAATTTTGACAAAGTTTTGGGGGGGTGAAATTGGGATTTTTTTTACCAGGTCATCGAGTGGGTGTCAAATAAAAGCTTGTAAAAATACGAATTAAAAATATATATATTGTAATACTTGCGCACACTTTTCTTTGTAGTATTTTTAAAAAATTGCCAAAAATCGCTGTCCTCCCTTATCTCGAAAAGTGCTGATCAAAAAAATTTGAAAAAATTCTGGGATATTCTCCACAGGGTATGGATTGAACGAAAATTATCTCGAATTTAATAATTTATCTGGTATATAAAAAAAAACCAAAAATTTCAAGGTCATCAATTTTTAACAAAGATCGGAAACAAACTGTGTTAAAAACTCATTTGGGGTGAGTTTTGTGAAGTCATTGATCATTTTATACCTCCGTAACAGAAATTTTTATTTTAAAAGCAATTAACGTACGGAATACTAATTGCACAAGTTCTATTTGCAGTTGTCTGGTTATTTCTCCCTCATTTTGCATAACACCATAAATATGTATTTTGGCGTTTACAGAATTAAAAGTTCTATAAAACTGAAAAAATAATATACAAGGTTAAAAAATGTAAAGTTTATGTCATGTTTAACTACGAAAAAAATTCTGTAAAAACGCTATATTTAACATTTGCCCAACTCTTCGAATAGGCGAGTTAGAGGGGTAGTCTATTTATAATCAATATCCCCGTACACTTTACTACACGTCTTATTATTTCTAAATTCTATAAATTAGTCTTCTGTTCTTCCTTGACAACACTAATTTGTCCCAATATTCTCACTTACATAAGCCATTTCCGAGGTTAACCTTGACTGTGCATTAAGGTGTATTCGTTTTTCTCACGTGCAAGAGTTCTTCGTGTGCAAGAAAAAAAATCTATTGCACGCAGATTCTAGTCGGATATTCACTGGCTCAAGTCAGGCTTACATAAAGTCTACGATCGGGGTTAGAGTCCTATATTAGACAGCCATGGTTGACTCGTAACCAACAAGGAAATTGTTTTTATTCATTTTAATGTACGAAAAATGTAATTTTTATCTGCTAACATATAAATTGACAATGAAGATTATGTTGGCCTATTTTTCTCCTTATTTCACTAATTGCTCGATCAATTAGTCCTGTGTTATTTCCATCTTTCTCTCCCTCTGTCTGCCAATCTGTCTGTCTGTCTGCGCAGGGCATGGTAGCTTTCTAATGAAAAGAGATATCGATTTCAAATTTAGCAGACTTGAAGTAGAAAAGGAGTCTACAGTTTCTGAGTAATATTGCTTTAGAAGATGGTTATAAGGGGGGTCTGGATAGACAAACTTTGTATAGCCTTTAGAATCAAATATACTTTGATTTTTTAACTTCTTAAAAACTATTCCTCGTCTTCATGTGACGCCATCTATTATGTAGGAGCTGGACACTTTTGAGAGCCCTAACCTATAATGCTATAAAGATTTTTAGCAGGTTGGTTAAAACTTAATTTTAATTACGATATGACTTTAAAATAAATTTCGTAAAAGACACATTCTAAATCGTTGAACTTTTGGCTACTTTGATTTTTTCGCATAAATCGTACCTAAACAGGAACTGACTTAAATTATGCACTCTGATTGGTCATAAAAGTGACGCCATCTATTATTATGGGCTTTAAACTACCATCTAAATTGGCACAATGGTAGTAAATGGAAACATTAGTTTTAAATTTGAATATTACCTTGTTATAGCTTTAATAGTATTATGAGAATTTTTTCAGGATTGTGTTTTAGATAGTGAATAAGTTTTGAATTTATATATATAAGGGATTAAAATGGGAAGAAGTGTTAGAGGGGTTATTTCGAATATATCGTGTTTCACGTTCTTTTCAGGGTTCTTATTCATTATACGCAATTTTCATAGACGTAGTATACAAAGAGAAATACCAAGTTTTAGTTGTAAACATCTTTGGACGCTGGAGTACGTACCATTTGAAATATCGGTTGTATGTCATTGGAATAATGCTAAAAGTGTTTTAATAATTAATTCATATCGTAAATTTGTGTTAGTGGGCTATAATAATTTATGATATTAGTAGGAAACTATTGAAATATCGTAATTATGACGTATTTCCTCTAGCTTAAGTTTATTTAATTATAATAATCGTATAAGTTTGGAAATGTTAGTTGCCAAATTTAGTTGTATCACACTATTCAAAGTTTAAAACATTAACGCAATTCGGCGCAACTCTTTGCCGTTACTTTTCCGATAGGGCAATTTTTTAAAGCAATAATCTGTTATAGAGTGCCCTCGATATGACCACATCACAATTTTTTTTTATTCTGTCTGATATACAAGTTTGCACTGCTAGCAGCACATTAGTGCCTCTAGACTGCACAAAATGTGTTAACACATTGCTAAATCTTGTTTGAAAGCAGCGAGCGATGCTGCGACGCGATCGATGCTGGGACACTAGCGATGCGTTCTGTGTTATCAAAACCGGCAGGCTCGAAGGTGTTTAATCAAAATTTTATTATTAGATAAATTAACATTTGTGATTCAAATATAGCAAAATCTTTAAAAAATTGATCTAACATAAAATTATTGACGAATATGATAAATTTCTTTAAAAATATTACGTCCGATTTAGTCAAAGTTATAAAATTTTTACCACCTCTTATAATAAAATTTTAGGATTGTCTAAATAAAAACAAACAATAAATAGAATCACCTTGACAGAAATCATATTATTGTGTGATTTTTCGAGTCTTAGCGGGACAGTTTTTAAACAAACCTCTAAAAACTTTCGCTTTTTATTGTTGTCGTATTGTTATCTTAAAACAGATGTGTGCAAATTATACATAAATATTATATTAATAAATTACTAATGCTATTCTGGTATATGCTTCAATATGCGTAAATACAAAATATTTTAATGTGTTGTAAATTAAATCTTGAAAGGGGATAATTTCAATCGTATTGAGCAATATTAAAATAGCACGGAAGTGTATTGTAATCAGGCATTTTTGTGTGTTTGAGGTGAAATTACAATCAGAATGTATAATAATGTATAAAATGTAATAATATGAAATCTTATTTGTTTCTCTCAAATTCATCACAACACGAACTCTGTTTATATCAAGAGTAAGAGATTATGAGAGGTTTTGTAGCCTGTACCCCATCCTTTTTTTGTTGTAATAGGTTCTAATTATTGCTAAACTCAACCAGCAGTTGACCATCCTGTCCGCTAAAAAAACGCTTGCGCATCATTTCTGCGTAGGACACCTTCATACAAATCTATTTGTATTTTCGTATTCAAGAACACAACTCAACAAAAAACGATGCGATGCTAAGTGTAACTTCGCTGAAACAAATGAGTTTATATTACTGAAATAAAATCGTTTTGGGTTGCACATCCCAAGCTTAATATAAACACATTGAAGGGTGTTCGTGCAATCAAAAAGTTTAATAAAAATTATATGAAATTAGTGACGTGAAACTAGTTGCTGGAATTTATCGTGTCGAGTTGCATTAATGCCCGAGTTGCAATAAATGTGTATAAATTTCCTAATCATGACTTCACAAGATCACGGTATGGCAAACTACATGATCATCAATAATGGCGTAACGTCTAGTAGTATAATGTCTTAATATTTAAAATAGGTGATCATCTCATGCACATAATATAATACACGCAAACTAAATCGTGCTTTAGGAAAGTTATTATCTCGGGAAATCTATGCGTCTTATCGACGCGAAAATTCACACTTATCCTATATAAAATGATCATTAACGAGTCGCCACTGTTGAACACCATGTAATAACTCGGTAACAACTTATAATTTACTCGTTCAGGTCCGCATATACGTTTTCTTTGTCTTCTTCACGGGAATCTGGAGGGAAAATCTCACTAAATTATGCGAACTTGCTGTAAATATAACAGAAAATGACGTGTGCATGGAATAATAGCCATCTAATAGTTTATTATTAAGAAAGGATGCGTGCATCGAGGATTATTAAATATTCAAGAGAAAGAAACCGTTTTCGAAAATAATCTACATATTATTACAGAAAAATTGTTTTTATTTGTGAAATATTGTTCCTTTATATGTACATAAATATATATATATATATATATATATATATATATATATATATATATATATATATATATATATATATATATATATATATATATATATATATGTGTGTGCGCTTTCCCATCATAGTAGCCAATTTTCACATGAATTTAATTTTGCTGAAACCAAAATCCTATGTAAAGAGAGAAATCTCGGCAGGAGAATCTTTAGGGAGATGGTGGAAATCCACCTTGAACCGAACTCGATCAATAAAAAAAAACTGACATTGAAGAGTTAAATTTTTTCCAATCTATTACAAATAGGCAGTCAAAATGAAAACTCTTACAATATATCTGACATATCTCTTTGATAATAATCCCACTGATTTTCACTAACTTTTCAACTTTAAAAAACGACCAAACAAAATGTCAACGTCATTCTACTTTCAAATATAAATTAACCACAACTTAACTAAGAGATAGAAACACACTGCCCTTAGCAAAATGACAAGAAAACATAACAAAAAAAAAAACCCTTTATAAATTAAAATCACTTTACAACCACACAATTCTTCGTACTATTCTAACAAAATGAAGTAAAAATTTATGAGTATGTCGAGTTTTTCTTGTGTTTTTTCCTGTTTTTTCTGATGAATAAGTGTAATAAAGTGCCCCCACAAACAACAATTTTTGAACACACCACTTAGCAGTTAAGTACTTTAATGTTACATATAAAATAGGGTTGTTTTTTACTTTTAATCTCAAAAATAATGATAATCTACTGTAATTGTAGCCCTGATAAAGAAAATGAAATATTTACGAAAGCTTGGCGTAGCTAAAAAGGTGTCCAGAACCTTTTTAGTTGTTTTCCAAAGACCGCTTACCCCAAGAACATAATACTGCTATATAATAATATATATATATATATATATATATATATATATATATATATATATATATATATATATATATATAATAATACGCTTGATTGCGGACCCTGAATTCAGCAGAATCCTTGGCTCTCTTGAGCACCGAAGAAATGTTGACGGCGTCTATTCTATAAATACTATCATGAGATATCTTTGATGGATGTAGCCCGCTTGATTGCCCACAAAACAGTATATTACAAGGAATATACGTTACACTTATACATTGCATCCGTATAAAGTTATATCACCTTCTTCAACCACTGTCTTACGTCGAGAACGACATCCCTTTTCCAAGGAATATATTTTTACCGAGCACAACTTGCATACAAAACCAATGTAAAAAAAAAATAGAATTTTTTGTGTCCTATTCAAAAGCAATAAAGGTATTATTAGAAATATTTAGAATATTCTATTTAAAAAAATTCAACGACTTACGTAGTTTTTATCAAACTCTAGGTGAAAAATAAGCAAGATAAACAAGATTTTTATAAAATAACACGACAATCTATCCATAAGTTAGCCGAAATGCAACATTTTTATATAGTTCGAACATTCTACTCACAGACAAATATTGATGGAAGTCAAAATGAGCAATTTCTGAAAAACTCTAGACCATGTGTAGTAAAAATGTATGTTCCCTTATCTCAAAAGCCTATCTCGAAACGATCTCTGAACGAAATCAGAATTTATTTCAATATTTTTTGGAAAATATTTATTTTTTGTGTGTTTTTTCATATTACTCGATATTTTTTTTGCCTAAAACTGGTTCGAAAAAACTGCTGTCTAACTCAAGCTGGTCTCCAAAATTGCTTATATTTAGCTAAAAACAAAAATCGTGTTTTTTTGGAGTATTGTTTTTTTTCTTAGAGTGTATTATCCTAAAAATTTGACAAAATCCCTTCAAAATAGACTTTAAATATATATTCTCTCCTACGTTGCATATTCTCATACAATTAGGTAGCATTTCTCAACACAGAAAAAAAAGCTGCTGCAACAAAATTAATTCCTGTTTCATCTTCCTTCCTGCATGTGTATCGCAGAGAAGAAAAGAATCACTATCAAGTAACGGTTCTACTTATAAACCGTTTGAGTTTGATTTGAAAAGATTTTACGGTCTAAACGGTGACTATTATTAATTGCCGTAAATTGGTTTTTTGTCAGGACCATTCGAACTCTAATGCAATGACTTGGTTTATTCGGAAGTTTTATTATCAAATCAAAGGTAGTAAAGTATTTGTTTTAATATTCTAAGTCAAGTTTAGGTTAAATAGCTAGTTTGTTTTAGAAAAAATAGTGGACATTATTCCACTGTTATAGTTGGTAGTGAAATTTTTTCGAAAGTATATGTTTGCACTTGTTTTGTCTCGCTAAAATCCATTAGAGTAACAGAGTTTTCAAAAACACATTTCAATGTGCTAGTTGGTCTTTATTCGTCGTATTTTTTTTGTATCGCTCGCGTTAAATGCTCACATCAAACACTAACAGATATTGTTCCTGCTTTTTGCGAACAAATTTTACAGTTATTTGTGAAACTCGTATTCTTGACGACTTGTAATTACAAGCTGTTTATTATACTTTTATGAAGTAAGTCCTTGATCTTACGCAAAGAGTTGGCAAAATGCCATCGTTTTTATGTAACATAGATAACAAATGCTCAACCAGCGGACGGTTTTAAACGAACCGACAAATCACGCGAAATTGAACATACAGCCGTCCAGAAGATCTCAAAACAAACTGTGCATTCATTTTCTTGTTTTTAACAATTGCAATTATTTCATAAGAAACGATGTTTATATTTATCTTTTTGCCTGCAACTGCAATATTAATACACCATTTAAAATTTAACGCTACAAAAATTCGGGCGACAGTTTTTTTCTACAAAAAAGATAATGTTGCTGAATCCGAGTTATGTCGGGGTACTCCATTCTTCTAGCATCGTCACTCAACTTGGGCGTTAATTTGGGAGCAAATATGTCTCGGCCTGAACATGTTGGAAGCATACGCAGCGAATACTATTTCGAGCCCGAAAGCTTTGCACTCCACAACATCTGTTAATTCTGTCCAAAGTTCAAATTCGACCAACGATGGAATACTGCTTCCATGTTTGGGGCTCTGCCCCCAAACATACATTACATGTGTTGGATTCTCTTAAAAACTCAAACTGATCAGCAACCCGGTTAGCAATTTGACTCTATTCTACATGTATTTTTATGAAGTGTTCGATGGATGTAGCCAGCTTAATTCCTTCCAAAGCTGTGCATGATAGAAATACATGTCGCACTAATGCTTCACATCCGTATGAAGTTCAGCTTGTTCTTCCCCGTACAACTTTTTTCAAGCAGTCTTTTATATGCACGATCTCATCCCTTTAAAATGATTTGCCCTTGTTTCCAACCAAGTACGCTTTTTCTGCACACGCGTCGCTCCTGTAGCGCTTTAGAGATTTGCCTGCAGCACCTGTGCTAGAAGGAGTTGTTCGCAATTTTCAAGCGCTAACTCAGGAATCGATGTGTTGTCAAAATAAATGACTTTCTTTTAATGTTCCTTAAATATTCAGAGTGAGTTTAAAATCTCTTTATTCCTTTTCTTTACTTCCTCACTATGAAATGGGGAAAAATACGTAAATTTCACACGCTAACTCGAAGTGTTGTAAAACTGATGAATGAGTTTACTTCCACGGTTGTAAATGACCCGTCCTGTACAAATTATTAGGTATATACGTATAACCCTCTCTTGCATAACTAAAGGTTCCACAACTTCCTTACTGAAAACTTAAATATTACAATCAAAATCAAATAATTTTTAACAGAGTTCAGTATCTATCCTAAACAACAACCGAGTAGAAATTAGGGTTATTACAAATTTTAAGATCCAGTTTGAGGCCCCACTTTCTCCCTAAATTTAGTCCCAGAAGAAAAAACAAGCAGTTGATAAAAATTTACTTACTAAATAAATCCTCAAAAGGTAACAACCTACCTTTAAATACATACAAAAATGATTCAGTGAATATTTTCTAGCCCTAACTAATCACAAAAAAGATTTTTTTTTAGTTTATGAAAGATCATTGGAAGAAATAGCGAATACTGTCAGATTCCTTGGTATTTAACCAAACCCCAAACCCCCCTTAATAATTATCTAGCAAATAAAATATTAAATATGTAACTGAATGTTTATCGACGTTTGCTGATACTTCAATTTTTAAAGCAGCATATCATATTCTGACTTTCTCTCACAGGTCATATAGTTTATTAAAATGTATGCAGGTCTCAGCAGCATCTCTAAATTTTGAGCTGTAACGGAAGGTACTAAGAATTATAACCAAATTTAAATACAGCGATGACGTTAAACAAAAATTTACCTATTCCATCATTTGAACTCTACCTTGAATATATATTCACAGAAATATAATTCTCGCTTATGACTATAAATAATATTTTATTGTCTTTACTTCTACAAGTAATCGCATTAATTCCGACGAACTTAAACTACTTCTGGATTAAATTCTTTCATAAGATTTCCATAAAATATCTACTACCAAAGTAGTTTCATTAATAAAACTTTGTGACATGGCGAACATTTTCTAGTGTACACGATTTCCGAAACTTAATAATTGACTTTGGTATCTGATCTCTAGCGCAACTTCCAACTAGCCACTTTAGTTATATTTTTTAATTTTTTTTTACTCAATATATTCCCCTCCATATTCAATGGGCTTCTTACAACGTTTTAATAGTTCAAATGAATTTTCTAACTTATTTCGTGGAACTGACTTGACCTTTGACATTTAAATTTTTAGGAGTAACGAAAAGTCACAAGATGCTAAGTCAGGTAAAGAGGGTAAATAGTTCAATACACAGACTTCATTCCAAGCCAAAAATTGAAGAACAATTAGCGAAGCTCGACTTGGTGCCTCGGGTAAAGAGAACACGATTCTCGGGTCGAGCAGGACAAATTCCACTAATCCAATATTTCAGTACTTCCAAATGATACTCATAACTGATTCATTAAAAATAATACATTTGCTATCGTACAAAAAAAAACAATCGACTTTTTTTTGATGATAATTTTTGTACTTTTGGTTTGCAGTAACCATTTTTAATACCATTCTGCATCTTGATGCTTGGTTAGTGGGTTATATTGAAAACATTATGTCTCATTACAAGTAACAATTGATTTCACGAACTTTGATTGTTTCTAAAGTTTAGAGTTTGCGCAAACCTTTGTTTAACATAAACCTTTTTTTGAAATCCTTCGAGTTGTTTCTTTGCAGATGTTTAGCACATCTTCCATCAGTTTTTATGATATATTAGGATAATTTGCTACTAACTGAATTATTTCTGGTGTTCAAATTGATATCGTTCTTGTCGTATGTTTATCATCTTCATTATCATCTCTTTTATCCAAAAACCGTTTGAGATATTCAGTCTCTGTGAATATTTCACATTACAATTTATAAATAAAAACCGGAAAATGATACAGCTTTAAAATAACACAGTAAACATGTAGATAACGCCATTAGTTTCGTATGTACAACACCAGAGCAGTTGTAAAAATATATACAATGACATATTGTAATATGAAGCCGTGGTGGAAATTGCACCTGTAGTTCATAGTTTAACTATAGTTGGATGCATTTCTAACATAGCTGGGCGTTTAGACTGTCGACTAAATATACGATTTTGATGGCCATGAGAGTAACTTATGTTATTTTTTTGGTTTTTTTCTTTCTGCAAAAATATGAAAAGATAAAGAACTTAATATATATTTTTTTAGTGTTCCGTACGGAACACTTATAAGATCACTTCTGTGTCTGTCCGTTTGTCTGTTTGCCAGTCTGTCTGCCCGTCTGTGAAACCCGATTTCCTCCGAAACTATTTGACATAGAAAGTTGAAATTTTGCACTACTATAGGAATTGATAACCCTATCAGAGCCGTGTAGTTTTCAAAGTTAAATTTTGACTTAAGGGGTTAATTTTGTGGGGTGAAATCGGATGTGAAAAAAAAATTTTTTACCAGTTTATCGAGTGGGGTGTCAAATGAAAGATTTTAAAAACGCGAGTTTAAAAATATATATAATGTAATACTTGCGCACACTTTTCTGTGTATTACTTTTAAAAATTGTGAAAAATCGCTATCACTCCTTATCTTGAAAAGTACTGATCCAAAAATTTTGAAAAAATTCTGGACTATTCTTTACAGGGTATAGATTGAACGAAAATTATCGTGAGTACATTACCTTTAATAATTTATAAGGTATAAAAAAAAAAAAATTCAAGATCATAAGATTTTCAGTAAAGATCGGAAAAAAAACGTTGTTGAAAACTCATTTGGGGTATATTCTGTGAAGTCATTGATCAAAAAGTTTTATTTTAAATGTAATCAACTTATGGAACACTAATTGCGTAATTCCGACTTGTACATGGCCGGTTATTATTTGAATTAGACTTAAGAGTTTAAAAATATTTTCTAAATTAATCCTTTTTATGACAGTAACTGTACATATACGGCGTAAACATAGTCATTTCTGGGCAACAGGTTACTGCTTACAGATAATGGATTGTGTAACGCATAAAAACCATTATCTTATTAAATTCAATCCGACAACAAATTAGAGCCACGGGAAATTCGGATCAAAATATAACTGAAAATTAATAGGTAGTTCTTTTTATGACGTGCCGAAAAAGATAATTAATTTTGTGACTGAATGTTCTGGTTATGAAAAAAGTGTTATCTGAAACACTAATTCTTGAATTAGAATAATGAAGATTCAGGCTATGCTTTTTATACAATAATTTTAAATTAATTTTTGAATGGTTGTTTAACTGTAACTTACGTATGAGAGTAATATTTGATTCATTTTAAATTTATATACAAGGTTAGCACGAAAGTCGTTTATTACATGATCAAATAAAGAATGTAAATTACTTGTTTTTCTTAATTTAGGCATTTTTAAATTTTGGATGGTTGTAGCTTCTACTCGATGGAAATTCATTATAAATATATAATAAAAGACTATTTTTAGTAAATTTCCACTGGTTTATTTAAATTGCGATGACGCGTTTCGCTGTCGATGCAGCTTCTTCAGATCTACAACATATCTAACAATAACAACTTCAACCAAGACTTAAGGACAATAAAAACCATTCAGAGTAAAGCAAAACAAAATGATGTAATCTTTACCAAAGCAGATAAAGGTAACACAGTAATAGCAATAGACAAAATCGACTATATTAATAAAACGTTAGATTTTTTCAAAACAGGAAAGTACGAAATTTTAAATAAAGAACCAACAAATATTTTTCAAAAAGAAATAAAACAACAAATTGAACAGGCTAAAAGTATCATTCACGATAAAGATAAATTTAAATTGATAAATATGAATCCCCAAATCCCACTTTATTCACTCATAAAACTACACAAACTTGACCACCCAATCAGACCAGTTGTTTCCTATATGTCTGCTCCAGCATATAAGACGTCATCCTTTTTAATTGATTTAATCAAATATCATACCAAATTTGAAATATAGTATCAAAAGCTCATACGAACTCGTGAATAACGTTAAGAATATAACAATACCAGATAATTCTAAATTAGTCTCTTTCGATGTCAAAAACTTATTTCCAAGTGTTCCCCCAGACGAAACAATAATTTTAATAGAGAACCTATTAACAAAAAACAAAGTAAATGAAGTTATAAAAATGGACATAATTAATTTATTAAGAACTTGCCTGAGACAAAATTATTTTTCATTTAACAATACATTCTATAATAGTAAGAAAGGGTTAATTATGGCGAGTCCATTAGGTCCATTACTTGCCGAAATTTTCATGGACAGTATTGAAACAATGATATTTATGGTATCGATTCGTAGACAATATAATTGTATGCTTTACAGGTACGAACAGACAATTAACTCACTTTTTACAGTATATTAATTCTTTACACAGAAATATCAGTTTTACAATGGAAGAAGAAGTCAAAGGGAAAATCAACTTCCTAGACTTAACAATCAGTAAAACCATGAAAAAACATGAATTTGCAACATATCACAAACCTTGTCATACAGATACTACAATTCACAATAGTTCTCACCACCCTAACCATCATAAACTCGCAGCTTATCATAGTTTTATACGAGGCATGTTTTTTAAGTAAGTACCGTTTTGCGATTCCGCCGCCGCAGCGATACGGTCGGCGTTCCGCGCATGCGCGCTGGTAACCTACATCTCATGTCTACGCACTGACGCCATTACAGTCTGATTCTTCATTGTATACGTTGTTTACTGAGTGTTTAAGATGCCTCCGACAATCGTGAGTCCCGCCGATTGTGAAGTACGGGCTGTTATACGATTTCTTAGTGCTAAAGGCGTAAAACCGATCGATATTCATCGCGAGATCTGTGAAGTTTACGGACAAAACATTATGAGTGATGGAATGGTAAGGAAATGGGTGAGAGCATTTAAAGATGGCCGCACAAATGTGCATGATGAAGAACGGAGTGGGCGTCCTTCGGTCGTTAATGAAGATTTGGTGCAGAAAGTGGACGAAAAGGTGAGAGAAAACAGACGCTTTACAATTTCATCATTGTGCGACTGCTTTCCTCAATATTCTCGTAGTGTTTTGTATCGCATTGTGACCGAGAACTTGAATTACCGGAAATTGTGTTCACGTTGGGTTCCAAAAATGTTGACGGATTTGCACAAAACCCAACGTTTAGGCAGTGCATTGACTTTCCTTGAGCGGTACCACAATGAAGGTGAACATTTTTTTAGACCAAATTGTTACTGGTGACGAAACATGGGTGGCCTACGTCACACCAGAATCGAAACAACAATCCATGGAATGGCGACATTCATCATCACCCAAAAAAGTGAAGTTTAAGCAAACAATTTCTGCCCGCAAAATCATGTGCACAGTTTTTTTGGGACAGAAAAGGAGTATTGCTAGTGGAGTTTCTGCCTCGTAATGAGACAATCAATGCAGCGTCTTATTGTGAGACATTGAACAATCTGCGTCGTGCAATCCAGAACAAAAGACGTGGCAAGTTGAGTAAGGGTATCGTTTTGCTGCATGACAATGCCCGTCCACATGTGGCTAATCGGACCAAAGATCTCATCAAATCTTTTAAATGGGAAACTCTAGATCATCCTCCATACAGCCCTGATCTGGCGCTCAGCGACTACCATTTGTTCCTGCACTTGAAGAAGCACCTGGGTGGTCAGCGTCTTCAAGACGATAACGAAGTCAAAACATTTGCGATACAGTGGTTAACAAGTCAGGCGGCAGAATTTTATGAGGAGGGTATTCAAAAACTGGTGCCACGTTATGACAAGTGCCTCAATATTCACGGAAATTATGTAGAAAAGTAGATTAAGGTACAGGCTTTCATGTAAAAATAAAATTATAGCGATATCTTTGCACGTCTTTTTTTAATTCCAAAACGGTACTTACTTAAAAAACATGCCTCGTACATAGACTAACTAACATCCCATTATCAGAGAAAAATTTTACTAAAGAATTAAACTACATAAAACAAGTAGCCGTTAACAACAGTTATTCGGTTACTTTAATCAATAATATCGTTAGGAAAAAATTTAGAAACAAGGCAATCTCAGAAATATACCCACGTTTTAAGGACAGAAATACCACATTTAAATGCTTAACCTATTTCGGCAAACCAACGGAAAAACTGGGAAAATTTTTAAATCAAAAAAATATCAACATAGCTTACAAGACTAACAATACTATAGGAAAATATCTTAAAAATTACAAACCACAAATCAATAAAGAAATAAATCAGGGGTTTATTAATTAACATGTGGGCCATGTCCTAAAACATACATTGGACAAACTGGACGTACATTTATACAAAGAATTACAGAACACCAAAAAAGTTCCATAGAAAATCTAATTCAACATATGCTAATCATCTTTTAACAGAAAATCACACATTTAACAAGAATTTCAAAATTTTACACACCCAACAAAAAGGTTTAAAACTAAACCTTTTAGAGACAATGCAAATAAAACGATTAAGGACTACAGGTACTTTATTCAATGACCAGGTAGATTTAAGCAATTCACCATTATTGAATTTATTCTCCTAATTCCAAATCTGTGTGGGTTTTTCAATACTATCAATGTAATTTAAATTAGGTGTAATATTATAATTAAGAAATTATATAAAATTCTGAACATTAAACCTAACTTGACAGTGTAAAATGTAGATCTGAAGAAGCTGCATCGACAGCGAAACGCGTCATCGCAATTTAAATAAACCAGTGGAAAATCGACTAAAAACAGTCTTTTATTATATATTTAGGCATTTTTAATTTAAAAAAACCGGCCAAGTGCAAGTCGAATTTGCGCATTTAGTGTTCCGTACGTTGACTGTATTTAAAATAAAAAATTTTGTTGCGAGGGTATAAAATAATCAATGACTTCACAAAACATACTCCAAATAAGTTTTCAACAAAGTTTTTTTTCTGACCTTTAATGAAAACTGATGACCACAATTTTTTTTTTATATACTAGAAAAATTATTAAAGGTAATGCACTCGTGATAATTTTTGTTCAATCTATACCCTGTGGAGAATATTCCAGAATTTTTTCAAAATTTTTTCATTAGGATAAGGGGGGGACAGCGATTTTTCGCAATTTTTTAAAAAATAATACGACGAAAAGTGTGCACAAGTATTACATTATATATCTTTTTGAACTCGTATTTTTACAAGCTTTCATGTGATATCCCATTCGATGACCTGGTAAATTTTTTTTTTCACTTTCGATTTCACCCCCAAAACTAACCCCTTAAGTCAAAATGTAATTTCACGGGATGAGTCCATCAATTGCTATATTAGGGCCAAATTTCAACTTTCTATGTCAAATAGTTTCGGAGAAAATCGGGTGTGACAGACGGACAAACAGACAGACGGACAGACGGACACCGAAGTGATCTTATAAGTGTTCCGTACGTAACACTAAAAAGTCCCATTTACCAGCTTTTATGAGATACCTATTACAATACAAAACATTACCTTCTCTATGTACTCAGGCACGAAAAAAAGTAATAGGTGTCATATAACTATGGTTCGATACGTCTCTTAATAAGGTTTTTATTCTAAACGTAAAACAAAGACATATAACCTCACGCCGCAAGGCTGCGTGCCTTTTAAGTTGCCATACTTAAATCGTAAAATACCATTTTCGGACAAATTAACAGTAAAAACCATAAAATCATGCAAGACACCTATTTTATTATTGAAAACATACATAATACATTACACACATGAGTGCCGTTTAATGAAGAGATAACTAACGGTTAAGTCTTAAGTTTTAAAATGTTAACTTTAAATGTCCTAGTTATTAAACAAATATCGGCTTAAGACTTTAGTTAATTAGTTGATGTTGCTATAGCGGACTCTAAAACTAGAACTTCATAACTGACAGTTGATATGAGAGCATTTTTTCTTAAAACTATTAACTAGTTCATACTCGTCTGTCTAAAAGATATGAATAATAAAAAACAACCAATAAGCATTTAATAGGAATAAGTCTGATCTTAAAGATACGGCAGCATGAACGTCAACGTGTTCGCCCGCTCATTCTATAATATATATAAAAAGCAACGTCTGTCTGTCCGTTAGTGCGCTTATCACTGGAGAACTACTTATTCGATTTACGTGCTTTTTTTTTAAAACATACATATGTTCTCTGGCCAGGTTATAGGCTATATTTTATTACATTAGGTAACATAAGGAATAAGCAATGTCAATAATAGTGAATCAAGTCGGAAAAAATTTTGCCGCTAGCGCGTTCACTTGCAATACACTGCCTAAACCATTAAATATGGAACAATATTATGTAGTAAAGAATATTTGTATCTATAATATATAAAATGCAACGTCTCTCTGTCTGTTTGTCAGATAATGCGCTTATCACTCGAAAAGCACTTATCCAGTTTACGTGTTTTTTTTTTAATTTATATATTTGTTCTCTGGCCAGGTTATTTATAATCTTCTATAATATATATATATATATATATATATATATATATATATATATATATATATATATATATATATATATATATATATAATGCAACATCTCTCTGTCTGTCGGTCCGTTAGTGCGCTGAACACTCGAGAACCACTTATCCCATTTACGTGCTTTTTTTTTAACAGACCAAGTTATAGGATATATTGTATTACGTTAGGTAACATAAGGAATAAGCAGTGTCAATAATAGTGAACCAAGTCGGAAAAAAGTCTGCCGCTAACGCGTTCTCTTGCAATACACTGCCTAAACCATTAAATATGGAACAATATCATGTAGTAAAGAATATCTGTATCTATAATATATATAAAATGCAACGTCTCTCTGTCTGTTTGTCAGTTAATGCGCTTATCACTTGAAAACCACTTATCCAATTTACGTGTTTTTTTTTTAATTCATATATTTGTTCTCTGGCCAGGTTATTTATAATCTTCTATAATATATATAAAATGCAACATCTCTCTGTCTGTCTGTCTGCCTGTCTGTCCGTTAGTGCGCTGAGCACTCGAGAACCACTTATTCGATTTACGTGCTTTTTTTAAAAACAGACCAAGTTATAGGATATATTTTATTACGTTAGGTAACATAAGGAATAAGCAGTGTCAATAATAGTGAACCAAGTCGGAAAAAAGTCTGCCGCTAGCGCGTTCTCTTGCAATACACTGCCTAAACCATTAAATATGGAACAATATCATGTAGCAAAGAACATAATATATGCAACATCTCTCTGTTTGTCTGTCTGCTCTTATGACTTGAGAACCACTAATCCGACTTACATCTTTTTTTTTAAATTCATACATTTGTTCTCAGGCCAGGTTATCTATAATTTTCTATAAAAATATATATATATATATATATAAATATATATATATATATATATATATATATATATATATATATATATATATAACACAACGTCTCTCTGTTTGTCTGTCTATTTGTCCGTTAGTGCGCTTATCACTCGAGAACCACTTATCCGATTTATATGTTTTTTTTAATCCATTCATATGTTCTCTGGCAAGGTTATATAATAATAATAATGATCTATATAACATATAAACGCAACGTCTCTCTGTCTGTCTGTCTGTCCATTAGTGTGCTTATCAGTCGAGAACCACTTATCGGATTTCCGTGTTTTTTTGTTTAATTCATACAGATGTATGGTTATTTATAACCATAATAATAATATCTATACTAAACTTGATCATAAGTTAAAAAAATACCGATTTCAACATATCGTTTTGTAAAATAAAAAATTGCAATATAATAAATGCTTGGTTTGTTAGTGTGTTCACTTATATATTAATCTTACTCACTATTGAACAAAGTTCTTGCTTTGTATTTACCTGTCTAAATCAATGAGATAAAAAATATGAAGGTCTAAGAACTATTTTCTCACAGTTATACTTAGATTTATTACTTAATCCGACCCTGAAATTATCTATCGACTCTTAGATCTAATTTATAAGGAATCTTCTTCGGTATTACCTATACTCTATTCATCCAATTAAAGTGATTAATTCCAGATAGCAATTTTATCAGTGGCAATGTAAACTGGTCGCTAATTAGATAAATAATCTCCACCGGTACCTAGAGAATCTTTTTAAGGTCCTTGCGTCATTAATATTGCTATTATTTCTTTTATTATTTTAATGAGTATCCGTTTTATGCAATTTATAAATTGCGAACTTAAAGTAAAGTGAAAAACTCTTAAATAAGAGCCAGATCTAAAAATAAGTAAAACACGACTTAGTCCAGAATCTTAAACTTAACTGACTTTTTTTCGGACTATATTAAAAATTTCTATTGAAAGCGTCCCTTAAAATTATTGCAGATTTATGGAATAGTCATCATCATCAGTTCTGTCTTTTATAGCGTTCTTCGCCTCCCGGTTCCCAGTTTCCATCCTCCTCGATCTTCCCAATCTCCGGGCCTTAGATTTCTCTCTGACACTGCCCTCTGAACACCTCCAAATCATGTCGCTCTTGGTCTCCCTCTTCTCCTTCTTTCGCTTGATACCCACTTTAGAACCATCTTTGATATTCGGTGTTCTTCCATTCTTTTCACGTGTCCGTACCATATAAGTTGCCGTTGTTGAATTTCCTCAATAATCGTGGTTTTTTACTTTCATTACATCCCTTATTCTTTCATTTTTAGCTCTATCTATTCTGGACACTTCAGCGGATCTTCGCCAGCAATCCCTTTCGTGCACCATTAGTTTCTATTCCAATAGTTTCGTCAATTGCTAAATTTCACAACCGTATAACAGGATGCTGCATTATAAATGGGATGCTTTGTCTGTGAGGTTATGTTCTTCGACTACAGAACAGAGTTTAGGTGTTTTATAACCGCCTTTACTTTACTTATTCTACTCTCTACTTCTTTTTCCGTTGTACTGTCTTTTCTTATGTTAGTTCTGACATATATATATATATATATATATATATATATATATATATATATATATATATATATATATATATATATAAAAAGAAAGAAAGCAAAATGTTGCCGTATCTACCAAAATTATTAAAAATACAATCTTAATTGGGGAACTCGGCAAATTTGGGCGTGGGCTATGAATTCACCGGGCTCCGCTCCGGTGAATTCATAGCAACCAAACTTTAAAGAATCAGGGTGATACTCTTGGCCTTACCTTGTACCTATCTCTCGTTATATTCGCGCAAATAAAATTCGAACTTATTTATTGGATTCTCTATATACATAATATAATTATTTGTTTAAAAGCAGGGAACGGTACAGAGCAATTTAGAAAGTCTCGATTACAAAATTTTGGTAAAAACTTTATGGAATTTTGTTTTGGCAGTAACTGTTATGTTTGAGGTATAAAGAATTGGTTATTCAAAAAGTAATTCGTTATTCCAAAAATTTCGAATCAAAAACAAAATCGCCAAGTGTGACGATAAAAATAGTTGATGTGAATCATAAGTTATCGTATGAAAACGGATGTATCTTTTTATTACTAATTACTTGAAAATTACTCGAAAATACCCCAACATCTTGGCTACAGGTTCATTCAAGTGAACACTTAAGAATTTCAAATTATAATATAAATACCTACTTCCCCATCAGTGGCGTTCATAAGTCAAGATTGTCTAGTATTTCTTGTTTTAAGATTTCATCTCTTTTTTATTGTTCCTCTCGCTATCTCAGTAGGGATTAACCTTTTTACCATATCTTGGAAATATTGGCGGGGAAGTCAGGATATCCGCCAACTTCATCCAGTTGGCGAAACATATTTTTCTTTCGTTGTATTTTACGGCACACTTTTAAAACACCGCAGTAGAACTACTATGGGCGTTATTGCATTTTTACAATAATAACTACCTAAATACATACACAACATCTTGCCGTTGGCTGTATTTAAACCGGCAAAATACTAACCCATTAAGCCACTAGGCTGAAATGCAACTGGTCTTGCAAGTAACCAAGAATCTTAATAGCTATTCTTTTTTTTAATATTATTTTTTAACTTAATAATAATTCATAATTAAAGTTTAACCCTCTAACAGTAGCCACAAAGTATAGACATTTTTGAAGTCATATCGATAATTTGGATTTAGTTTTGATGAACTACTTAGTTCAGGAGTGGTTTAATTTAAAAAAGGCCTGTACAATTTCTATAATGAACCAATCACCGCTATCCTACTTGCCTCAGAAGTAAAAGAAGACTATGTTCGTGATGATCTATTCAACAACTAGGAAAGTAGCTCAAAAAAATCATTCTCAAGATCATTCATTTAAAGCTAAATAGTCGAATTCTTCAACAATAAAAGGGCAGTAAAGATAGACGTTCCGAAGGCTTGTGACAAACTATCGTAGTCGTGATAAAATTAATTCACTTTGATTCCTTCCTTCGTATTACAAAACTGCTCCAGACATTGATCACGCACAAGAAATTTAGAGTCATAATAAAAGAAGTGAAATTTGAAAATACGAAAATGATAACCGGACTTTCACAGGAATCTACACTACCCCCACTTTATACAGTCGATATTTCAAAGGCAGATCACATCAGCCTGACATTATATGTCAATGACATTGGCATCACAACCGTACTAAAAATGTTGTAGAATCATAGCCAGCAAGGTTAAATAAATTTAGTCAGATTCGTTTACGTAATGGGGAATCAAAGGTTAATCAAACAAAGATTCAAACCATCTACTTCACCACGCCCCATAGATTTCCACTTCACGGATATCTAACGCCTGGTGGAACAAGGCTTGCATGGCAAAAAAGCGACATGTATCTAGACCTCCAATACGACAATATACTAATATAGAAGTGTCAGGCTGTAGCTGCAATAATTAAAGCTGAAGCCTTGCTTTCCAGATCCTGTTCTTTGCTGAATCGATCCCTCAAGCCTTCGATTCGGAACCAAATGATAATATACAAAATAATTCTCACGCCGGAGCGTCTGTATGACTTTCAGACATGGATTCCCGTGTATAAAACACGTAAATAATTACGAGCCGAGAGACCCTCGGAGTAGCCAAAACGTGAGAGGCTGAGTTGATGTCATGACTCTCAAATATGACAGTTGCAACAGACAAAGTAAGAATAGAGAAAGGACGGTGCCCTAACTAAGAAGCCAAAGGATACAATAGATGAAGGAGGTGTCAGGACAATTTTTTTTCCGAAAAAAACCCTATACATTCAAGTTATGACGTCCACAGACGTGTTATATTTAAACAACAGGTCAAAGCGATTGACATATCCGAATGCCCATCTTTTCGATTCAACAGACTATCAGAACCGACTCTAGTAACACCACTGTTTCCCATGATATAATTATCCTCTACTTATCATGCTAATCTCAGTTTCGAACACCTTGTGGTCATTTTACCTGACTTGATTAAAAACAATTTGACAGACATGGAAATTACACTGGCAAAGAAACTGTTTACTATGCAAATGATTTTATAGCTGCAATTTGTTCGGTAATTGATATACATGATGAATATTTACAGAGTGTTTTCCAATTTTATGCATCGTTTTTAAGAAATTGTGGTATAGCCTGTCCCAAAATATAAAATCCTGTTTTTTGCCGTTTTAAGTGGGCAATATAAAAATTCTGGCCTTTTGTTTATGATAGGTTGCAGAGATGGACTTAAGAATTTTATTCATTAATGCAAATAAATAAAATTATAAGTTTTTTTGGTGATGTTTATTTATAGATGAATGTAAAAACAAATGGTATACATGATGCATTTGAAAATCTTTCCGTTTTGTCCTGTTCCTGAGCGATGGTTTTCCTACAATACCCTTAATCGTAGATATTGGGGTTTTTGTTAATTCACTGGTTTCTTGCAAAGCTCTTTGTTTATTCTAATATCTTTTTACAAAACTGTCGTAAACATTTTTCTCTATTTGTTTAGTGCCAAGTGATAAATGTTTTCTCTTGCGATATGGGAGGTGGGACCCCTCCTTCGATTTTTTTTTCTCTTGCGATAACCACTACTGCACTTTTCCCACGGACGCCACATAATTAAAATAGAACCGTTGTAAGTTCTAAATAAAACTAAAAATAAAAATAATAAAAAGTATCTTTCGAATCTTAATGGGGACCTGTGGTCATTAGGCCCATATTATCAAATACTTAAAGGGCTCCAAACCGGGTTGCCAGGTAGGTAAAAATAGATCCAATATGATTGCAAGTGCAAGTGAGGGCGGTATACAAACCAGGTAAAATAAAAATACGTTTATCGTTATACCTGGCAACCATGCACAAAACCTTAATAGGGTCGTTTATTGCCCCATTGAAAAAGAAAAAAGTCAGGATCTTATATCTTGGGATTTACTTTACTTTTACATATTTTTAAGAAATTATGGTACTTTTAAGTATTGAAGAATATGGCATATCGAAAAACACTTTCTATATAACCCACTGTGAAAGTATTTAGTAGCGGTTAGTACTTAAACCGTTTCATATAAATTGTAAATGATCACTTCCTGTAGAATACCGTTATTATCTCCCTACCACGATATCGTTGGCATATTCGATTGACAAAAGTCTAATTTGTAATTCAGTGAAGTAAGTTGAAAGGGAAAGATAGGACCGAGAATTCATTGACTTATTTAAGCAGCAGTGAAGCGTACATTTAGGCAGTACCGCAATTAAAACGTTAAATAATTTTAATGTTTAATATCCCGTTGGTTATCCATCCAACATATTGAATATATTGGAGAGATAACAATAAAAGTGAGACACTATAAGCTTCATTAAAGTTTTAGAATAACATGTATGTTCCAGGAAGTACTTGTTCCGGGAATACCTATACTAAGATTGAAAAAAATACAGAAAAGATTAGAATGGCCCTTCCTCAAGGACGACACTCAAAATTCTGAAACTTATCCTTTGCATTAAATAGGTTGTCTTCATGTAGGTTAGAGTTCTCCCTGGTCTATCGTATATCTCGCCAACTGAAATTAAATTGGAAATTTTCAATAATTAGTTGACCGTCCTTCGTATTGTGTCTTTTTTTCTTGTTAAAAACCCCATATAATTGTAAACATAAATCAAGCCTTGGTTGTATTGTTTACACTTATTTATTTGTTTGATTATTTCATCTTATTTCTACTGTTTGGAAATTAAAGTAATCAATAAACAAATATCCCGGTACTAATTGTCATGTAACAATAGTTATTTACAATTATCGTCAGTAAAAAAAAAACTACATCAACAATTATGACTCCTCTTTTTTGATAAAAAACAATATATCTTGAGGTAATTATAATATTTTATTATTATAATGACGCTCGAACATAACATTACATCATATATTACAAACGGATTTATGGAAAGTTCTTTTTTTTTTCTTCGAGGTGTAAAAATATCTACGAAATGTTATAACAGTATATATATATATATATATATATATATATATATATATATATATATATATATATATATATACTAGCCGTGCCGGTGGCTGCGCTCATTTCACTATTATCGTCACTGTTTATTCCCTATGTTACCTAACGTAACATAGAACATATGTATTTTATAAAAAACACATAAATCGGATAAGTGGTGCTTGAGTGCTAAGCACACTAACGGACAGACAGATAGAGAGACGTTGCCTTTTATATATATTACAGATTTTTTTTGATAAATATTAAGTTGAAATTTAAAAAAAGAAACACGTACATCGGATAAGTGGTTCTCGAATGATAAGCGCACTAAGGGGCAGATAGACAAAGAGGCGTTTCATTTTATATATATTGTATTCTTTGTTCCATGATACTGTTCCATATTTAACGGTTTAGACAGCGTAATGCAAGAGAGTGCGCTAGCGGCAAACCTTTTTCCAACTTGATTCACTATTATCATCACTGCTTATTCCTTATATTACCTAACGTAATAAAATATAGCCTATAACCTGGCCAAAGCACATATGTATCTGTAAAATAAATACGGAATTTTTTTCGCATTAAGGAATTCAACTGAATCTACGAGATGATCAGCCATTTCCCAACCAAAAAAAAGAAAGGTCTGATAATCCTACATGTTCTTGCTGCGGACATTCTATAGTCAGAATACTCGAAGACGAGATCTTCACAAGGACAATCGAGGCGTCCACTTTTGGACTCCTCTCCATCCATATTTGTTAACTACAAATGGTTAACAGATATTATAAAAATATTACAAAAACAGCAGATAAACTAGAAATTTGTAAACATCATATATGATATTAACACAGAATGCAAAACCGATATAAAAGTGGGACACGTACTGAGCAAGGAAGTAAAAATAAAGAATAAGGCAAGGCTATTCACTTAGTCCAGTTATCTTCAATCTCGTCATGGATAGAATAGTAAAGAATCCTCCAAAAACTAGATAATACAAAATGGGCAACGCACATTTCTACATAATTTGCTACGCCGATGACGCGGAACTCATCTCCGATTCTGAGGAAAACCTTAAAAGATCTTTCACGCCTTCAATTTAGAAGCAAGAAAACTAAACATGATTATTAACATAGCCAAGACAAAATGTATGGTAAGTTCGAAAGAATTACTCAGATGCAAGCTGGGGATCCAAGGAAGTATTATTGAACAAGCTAATAATTTTAAATACCTGGGAACAGTGATAACAAGCTACGAAGACTTAAATAGGAAAGTAAAATAACAATCTATCACTAATAGCAGGTTGCTTGAAGGATATGGGCTGGAAAAATCAATACCTCATGATGGAAAGCAAAACAGGAATATACAAGACAACAGTGAGACCGATCCTCACATATGCTGTAGAAACAAAAGCTGACACATGTAAAACAACACAAATGATGAGGACAACAGAAATGAAGGTGATTAGAGACATACATCGAAAAACTATCCATGAGAAAATCAGCAGCAAAGATCTAGAAGAACTAAGTAAGATCCAAGAAATATTCAAATGGACTAGAACCAGAAGAAAATAATGGAATAAACACGTAGATCGGATAGACGAGAACAGACTGGCAGAAAGGACCAAACTCAATAAACCTTGCGGTAGAAGAACTAGTTCATTTTCACAACCAAAAACGAGGCACCAAAATTTACATATATGATATTGGTGTTCGAGTGGCACTAATTTCAGTCTCAGAAGCAGTCCTTTATTCAGTAATGGATCTTTCGATGACATCGTTGGCATCAATTTCGTTTCGAAATTGACTGGTGAATGACTGCAACATGTTTTTATATTTACTGCTGCTTCCATCAGGCTACCCAGTGATTCCTATCAGTTCCCACCCTAATTTTATATTGGTCGTTTGATGGCTAAAACATAATTAGCAATTGTAATTGATTGTTGGAATGTCATTCCTATATTTACTTATAAGCTACACAGGAATTACTTCAAGTATATTTTATGTTAGGGCACAAAATAAAAAAAAAAGGTTTAAATAATTTTCCTTTTACGTTCCATTTTAGCATTTCTATTTTCAAATATTGGCATGATATTTTGCCGTTGGACATATTTTTCCCCTTGGAGATTTCATTTCATTCCATCAACGATATACGAAAACTTTTTATGATTATTAAGTTTCCAAGCCATTTTAGAAATTGATTCAATACATATATATATATATATATATATATATATATATATATATATATATATATATATATATATATATATTTATTTATTTTTTTATAATATATAATATGCATATTATTTAAAAACATATACTATATAATATAAATATAAAGAATAATCCAATGTTCATTCAGTAATCTCTGCTCAGGTATTTCTCTAGTTTTATCAAAACTACTTCAGAAAACGCAAGTATCTTTAAATTAAAAAGTAGGAATTTTCTTTTCAAATTAATTAAAAGTTCTTACATATTAAATAAAGCATTTTTACTTTGCTAAATAAGACAGCAGAAAAAATATAATCATATGCGACATCTACGGAACTATTTTTAAATTGATAAAAAGAAAGGCAACAAAATATATTTACATCGCGACATCTGAAGTAATTACGTTTACAGTTAATAGTTCCAACGCGCTTCTGTGACTCTACTACAAATAAGTATATCTATAATATATATAAAATGCAATGTCTCTCTCTCGCTGTCTGTCTGTCTGTCTGTCCGTTAGTGCGCTTATCACTGGAGAACCACTTATTCAAATTACTTTTTTTTTAAACGTACATATGTTCTCTGCCCGGGTTTTAGACTATATTTTATTACGGTGGGTAGCATAAGGATTGAGCAATGACGATAATAGTGAATCAAGTCGGGAAAAAGTTTGCCGCTAGCGCGTTCTCTTGCAATACACAGAAAAAAAACCATTAAATTTGGAACAACATTATGTAGCAGAGAATAGCTATAATCTATAATCTATATAAAATCCAACGTCTGTCTGTCTGTCTGTTAGTACGTTTATTACTCGAGAACCGCTTATCCGATTTACATGTTTTTTTTTTTTAAATTCATACATAGGTTCTCTGCTCAGGTTATAGGATATATTTTATTACGTTAGGTAACATAAGGAATAAGCAGTGGCGATAATAGTGAATTAACTCCCCGCGAGCGGAGCCGCGGGCACGGCTAGTAGTAAATAAAAATCAAGACATTACTACTCTAAGTCACTAAGAAAAAAATCAACTCTAGAACTGCTCAAATTTGACATATTTTAATTAATTTTTTTACTCATTTCAAAAGAGCCTTAGTGAGTTATTTTTTTGACTAATACAAAAAAATGTCTCAACTTAAACGAGACCCTGTATGATCATATAATTTCTATATCGACAAATAGAGGTATTTTTTAATATATGCTTTAACGAAGTATAAGACTACCGCTTAAGTCAATTATCTAGAGGCCTATGCCTTAGCAGAGAACCTATGTTCTCAGCTAACGGAAGATAATTATTTTAGGTTAACAGGTCCGTATCCCTTATTGAATTAGAAAAAACTATACCTTTTTAATAAATATGTGTGTATCCAATTTTGTTCAGACTTTGTAGGTGTTTTAACTGTGGTTGTAAAAATTACGTTCTTATGTTTGTTTTAATGAGTGAAATTTAATTTAAATTCTCCTTTACTAGACGGGTAGAAGAATTGTCAGTTTTTTAACTTCGGTATTAAAGTTTAAGGATACACTTTTCAATAGAAAAATATCACTACTTTGAGTAAATTCGGCAAAAAAGTTCCAAAGATAACCTGTATCATTATCTGCTGCATTTCGCTTTCAGCTGCTAAAACCACAGTTTTCCTAAAGTTAAAGTCGGCTGTGATTAAAATTATGGTAAATATTTAACGAAAATTCCAAAACTATTCTAGAATACAAATTGTAGAAAATTATATATATCGCAAATATGTAGTTAAAAGCAATTACAATGATTACAGAAATAATCTATATATCAAAACAGCGATAAGCGAATGAGGAAAGTATGATAATTTGCAAACAAAATGTATGAGAATTATAAATTAACAAAATGAGAAACATCATTCAGCGAAAAGTTATTTCTGACATTTCTTATTATTGTCCTCCTAAGATTTCTCATAGCGAGATTCGTTATATACTACAGTATAATAAACCACCCGATTGAGTTTAATAAAACTTTTTAAGCTCAATCAGTGCACAATGAAAGGGCAAATCAAGTAATTTTCTCTCTCTGCGCTATTTTCATATTCGCATATCTGTCTCCGTTGTTTAGCAGAATTCTCGTCAGAGATGTATCCATTATTGATAAAATCCTGACCTTTGTACAGTCTCTCTTTGTTCCCATCAAAGGGCACATTCGGCAGCCGCTAACGAGACGAAAAATGTCGACGACTTGCCAAAACGTGGCTCGGTAGGCAAAGTCGAAAAACGAATCGTGTCTTGGTTTTCATGGGACCCGAAATTGACGCTGCCTCAAGGAGCGACAAAATTAGGAAAAATCGGGTTTGAATATATCCCATGAGACCACTCGATAACACCTTAGTGCTCAAGATGTCAAATTCCGAAGGACAAAGCCTTTGCTGGGCGAAAATCACGTCGAGAAGCGGCTGGCTTGGGCCCACGATAAGATACTAGAGTGGTCCTCACAATCGCCGTACGTCAACCCTATTAAAAACGTTTGGTCCCTTATAAAGAGAAAGCTCAGAGGAAAGAGTCTGAGGACTTTGATTCAATCTGTCTCGGGAGAGTATGCAGAAAATCTTGTTGACAGCATGCCTCGAAGATGCCAGGCGATTGGACAACTTACTAAGATAATTGCGCCATCGTTAGCACACCAAAGAATACATTGATGGCAAAAAATGTTTTTTTTCAAGAATACGAGCTGTCACGTTCTTACTTGACAGACTGTATAAATTTTTATCTTCTGTTAATATTAAAAAGTTAGTATTTACTTGCTTATGAAAGGAAATATAACGAGAAAGAAATCTTCTCTGTTGTCACTCCCACCAAGTGAAAAATTCAAAAGAAAGTGAGCAATATATACTTAATGTACAAAATGTAATACATAAATATATAAATTAAACAACATTTTGAAGTTTTACATTTCAGAAGAAACGTATTAAATAAAATTTAATATTGAAATTCACAAAGTTATTAGGAGGTTACCTAACACAAAACATTATTTTTAAATATTTAAATTTTTAAAATCCAAGTTGACTACCAGAAAACCACTATAAACTTTCTAGCAACATTAATAATACAGTTGCAGACAAATGAGTTAGTATGAAATTATAAGTATACAAAAAAATGAGAGCGCGACTTGCGCCGGTTTCAAAATTTTGTCTAATTTTGTATGTTTCTATATGTGTCGTGTGTTAATTACATATTGCTTATATTTCTTGTATTTTTCGTTTAGGGTAACAACAGCAAGGATTTCATTTACTAGTTATATATAAGTAGGAAGGTGCTAACTTTTAAGATTAAGACTAAGAAATTATGTACTTTTTATTTTCTTTTTTTGAAGTTAGTGTATTTTTTGTTTTACACTAAATAGAAATGTATATTTCATTTAGTGTATTCAGTACGAAACACTTATGTCTGTCTGTCTGTCAGTCACACCCGCTTTGCCCCGAAGTATTTGACATAGAAAGTTGAAATTAGGCACAAATATAAGAATTGTTGGTCCAATCAGGGACGCCAGGTTTTGAAATTTTGACTGGTGAAAAAAAAAATTTTTTTAAAAGATCTTCGAGTGGGATGTCAAATGAAAGCTTGTAAAAACAGAATTTCAAAAATATATACGATGTAATACTTTCCTTTTTAAGGTTTTTTAAAAAATGGCCAAAAGCCCCTATCCACCCACCCTATCTCGAAAAGTACTGACCAAAAAATTTCCATAAAGTATAGATTTGGCAAAAACTATGATAAGTGTATTCCGTTTGTAATTTGTTTGGTATAAAAAAAATTATGAAAACATAGTTTTCATAGTTCTACTTGGCAATATGGTGGAGGTTTTGCTAATATACTTTACAGTACATTACTGCCCACGCATCTGTACCGAGACAAAATAATTTTATTTTCTTTGTTTGTAATTAAACAAATATTTAGGTAGTAAATATTTATTTTACTTTTTTATTGCTAAATGCTAGATTGATTTATTGGCTATTAGGAAACTAATAACTATTATATATTGACTAAGAAAAAACGTGAAAATATTTATTAGATCTTAAGATATGTATATGCATGTCAGGGACCTAATTAACTTAGCCTAGATAAAGATTTTATTTTATTTTAAAGGCAATTACCGTAGGTAACATTAATTGCGCAAGTCCAACTCGCACTTGACCGTTTTTTTAGTGTTCCGTACGGAACATTTATAAGGTAACTTAGGTGTCTGTCTGTCCGTCTGTCTGTCTGTCTGTCCGTCTGTCACATCCGAAACTATTTGCCACAGAAAGTTGAAATTTGGTAATAATATAGGAATTGATGGCCTCATCAGAGCCATGTAGTTTTGAAAGTTAGTTAGTTTTGGGGGGTGAAATCGGAAGTGAAAAAAAAAATTTTGTACTAGGTAATCGAGTGTGGTGTCAAATGAAAGCTTGTGAAAACACGAGTAAAAAATATATATATAATGTAATACTTGCGCGCACTTTTCTTTGTATTATTTTTAAAAAATCGCGAAAAATCGCTGTCCACCCGCCTTATCTCGAAAAGTACTTTTCAAAAAATTTTGAATAAATTTCTGGAATATTCTCCACGGGGTGTAGATTGAACGAAAATTATCACGAGTGCATTACCTGTAATAATTTATCTGGTATATATAAAAAAAGAAATTTCAAGGTCATCAATTTTCAGTAAAGATTGGAAATAAACTTTGTTGAAAACTCATTTGGGGTGTGTTTTGTGAAGTCACTGATCATTTTTTACTTCCGTTACAACATTTTTTATTTTAAAAACAATCAAAGTACGGAACACTAATTGCGCAAGTTCAACTTGCACTTGACCGGTTATTTTTTTATTTAAACAAAGCAAATGCATTAATAAAGAGACAAATTCTTTATTATTTATTGTCGATATTCATTAAAGATGTTTTCATAATGTATTGCCCTAATTTATTTTTAATGACGTATTCTCTTTTATTAACCAATCTGAAAGTTTATAAGCTTTTGTATTTAACGACGATAAGAAACATAAACCTGGGTTTCTTTTTAAACGCACCATACCGGAAGAGTCAACAACCATTTTAGTAATACAAACATAACACATGTTGCAATATACATACGAGCATTCATAAGTCTGCGAAAAATGGTATTGTACATTCCAGTTTGAAATGGTTTCTTGGAAAAACTTCAACATGGTACAGCTATGACGCCAAGGGGGTCAGTGGCGTCCCCTAAAGCTTTATTCTCATAATTTCTTTTATTTCCACTAAGAAAATTCTCCTTTAAAAGATGAAATTAATTTTTTTTTTTTTGATTTTAAAACAGTCCTGGAATTGAATTCATCTTGACCAGAAAATATTATCTTGTTTCGGTATGTCGAATCACAATCAATATATTGTTGGAGCCACAACAAGTGGACAATTAAGAAAAACTGAGTTTCTGTTCCCTATTCTAACCTGAAATCATCTTTGATTTTATTGTTTATAACACATAATTTCAATGGTATTTAACATTCATCTACGATTATTTACTTTTGCATCTTCTTTATCTGCTAGAATAAAAGATACAAAGACAATATAGAAACTTAGCAAGGGGTCAAATTAGTTTTATGAACAAACAAGATGAGTTAACAAAAGCAAAATGCTCAGAAGAATGTACGAAACAATTCAGTTCAGACAATTTTATGGCAAAAAAGTAAAATCCTTCCGCTTGGGCCGTTCGGAACTGGCATTAAACGATAGGTCCCTTTTGTCTGTGGAAGTACTTAAAAAGGCACCAACCACAGACAAAGGCGAGAGGGTCGCCTACGTCCGTATCGGATATGGCGGGACTTTGAAAAGAAGACTTAGTATAAACTTGCGGTTTGCTTTTTTTTTCAAAAAATGCTAAGTTGTGATCAAGCTGGCTTGAAAACCTATTACGTTTCTAGGTAACTTAGTTTGAATTCTGGGATATGGTAAAATTTGTGTGTCGAAAAGGACAGAAAAGCAACCTTTTCCCCGCACCCTAAAAATTAGGTATTAGCAGTTTAGACTTGGGAAATAGATAGATAATTGATTTCTGGTAGTTGCGATTCTAGCGATTCGACAAAAAATCGGTAGAGGGAAGGGACCTAAAATGACACATTCCGCGGCCGCCAAATTTGTTAAAAAGTCGGTATCGTTTGTAAAGAAGTGGGTAAATTGTTTTAACGAGACAAAAAATGTCGACGACTTGCCAAAACGTGGCTCGGTAGGCAAAGTCACTCCGAAAGTCGAAAAACGAATCGTGTCGTCGTTTTTATGGGTCTTGAAATTGACGCTGTGTCAAGGAGAGGCAAAATTAAGAAAATCGGGCTTGAATGTGTCCCACGAGATCATTCGACAACATCTTCATGCTCATAATGTCAAATTTTGAAGCATGTTGGAGAAATCGTTGCTGGGCAAAAATCACGTCGCGGAGCGGCTCGCTTGGGCCCACGATAAGATACTAGAGTGGCTCTCACAATCGCCGGACGTCAACCCTATTGAAAACATTTAAATCATTGTATCACTGTCTTTATTGGAAATCAACATAGGCCAAGCCTCTTTCTTACAATTTTGAAAGTATAAAAAATTTCAGATAATGAATGTATACTTATTCTATCTTCACCTAAGTTCTTATAATAGGAATCCTATACTAACTTAACCTAGGAAATGTGTTTATATATTATACATGAGTTTCTTAATGCTAGGACTTAGAACTAAGACTAAAACTACCTTAGACTAAGACTTACGCTAACTTAAACTAGGACGTAACAATGACTTAAATTAGGACTAATTTAAACTTAACCTAGACTGAAAATCTTCTTGTCACGGCGGGCGAGGAGGGTCATCGTCTTCGTCCGAGAGCAGCGGGTCCGACGGTCTCGGGAACTGGCGGCTGGCGTGAGGTGGGAGCGGAAGACGTCCGTGATGCACGGGTTGGGGTGCTGGGACGCCTTCTCCAGGAACTTCTATTGGGTTTTCCTCATGTGTGCCTTTACTGTAGGCACACCAAGGTCCCTATGGAGTTGTCTGTTTCTCATGAACCGTGGGGCTCCCGTGATCATCCTTAGGGCCTGATTCCTTGTAAAGAGAAAGCCCAGAGGAAAGACTCTGAGGACTTTGACCCAGTCGTCCCGCCAGATTCGAGAAATTTGGAGGTCATTGCCCTACTATGCAGAAAATCTAGTTGACAGCATGCCTCAAAGATATCAGCCAATTATTGATGTAGAAGGCAATTGGACAACTTACTAAAGTAATTACGCCGTTGTTTGCACAGCAAAGAATGCATTGATGGCGAAAAATTTTTCTCGAAACATATTTTTTCATGAATACAAGCGGTCACGTTCTTACTTGACAGACTGTAATCATTAATTAAACCACCTCTTTTAGATTCTGATGTCTAAAATTAAAATAATGTATTGTAAAATTCAAATGACCTCACAAATTTAAATTCTTTTTTAAAATGATCATAAAATAAATCTATCGTGTCCAAAGAATATTCATTATTAAATATTTAAAATACTTTAAAAGCGTTATAAAACACATTAATAAAGTTTTCTGTTAGATTTGACTGCTAGCCATGTTTGGTTCCACTAAAATAATCTTGCGTAGGAGAAAGGTTCAATGTTCAACAACTTTTTTTATTTTGTACGTAATTTTTCTTCATTTTTATGCTTGCGCCTACATTTAGGAATACCCCACTGCGTAAAAATAAACCTGTTGAGTTTTGATTCCCAAAGACATTTTCGATTTGATTAGTCAGCAGTTGAATGTCAAACGTTTATTTTACTCATTAGAAGCTTTTTTTTGCTGCTGCAGCCGAATTATGAAACCTGGTGAAAAGTAATCGACTTCCATTGGTGTGGAAGTAGGGGGAGATAATGAATATTAACGGCACAACATGTATTAACACCTGTTTGAAAAGTTGATTTGCAAATATGGTTTGTCAAGTAAGAACGTGCCCGCGATAATTCGTTTTTAGTGTTCCGTATGGAACACTTATAAGATCACTTCGGTGTCTGTCTGTCTGTCTGTCCGTCTGTCGCACCCGATTTTCTCCGAAAATATTTGTCATAGAAAGTTGAAATTTGGTAATAATATAGGAATTGATGGCCTCATCAGAGCCATGTAGTTTTGAAAGTTAAATTTTGACTTAAGGGGTTAGTTTTGGGGGGTGAAATTGGAAGTGAAAAAAAAATTTTTTTACTAGGTAATCGAGTGTGGTGTCAAATGAAAGCTTGTGAAAACATGAGTAAAAAATATACATATATAATGTAATACTTGCGCGAACTTTTCTTTGTATTATTTTTAAAAAATCGCGAAAAATCACTGTCCACCCGCCTTATCTCGAAAAGTACTCATCAAAAAATTTTGAAAAAATTCTGGAATATTCTCCACGGGGTGTAGATTGAACGAAAATTATCATGAGTGCATTACCTGTAATAATTTATCTGGTATATAAAAAAAACAGAAATTTCAAGGTCACCAATTTTCAGTAAAGACTGGAAATAAACTTTGTTGAAAACTCATTTGGGATGTGTTTTGTGAAGTCACGGATCATTTTATACTTCCATTACAACATTTTTTATTTTAAAAGCAATCAACGTACGGAACACTAATTGCGCAAGTTCAACTTGCACTTGACCGGTTATTAGTAGATGTGATTCTAGCGATTCAACAAAAAATCGGTAGAGGGAACCTTCGTCTACGACACGTTTGAGTACATTCGCCGAAATCACGTAAAATCCAAAATGAGTCAGTTGTTTGCTCGTCGGTTCGAGACAGTCTTTCTTTGTTCCCATCCAAGGAGGCCTAAAATGACACATTCCGCGGCCGCCAAATATATTAAAAATTCGGTGTCATTTGTGAAGAAGTGGGTAAATCATTTTAACGAGACGAAAAAGTCAACGACTTGCCAAAACGTGGCTCGGTAGGCAGTCACTCTGAAAGTTGAAAAACGAATCGTATTTTTGTTTTCACGAACCCGAAATTGACGCTGCTTCAAGGAGCGGCAAAATTTAGAAAATCGGGTTTGAATGTGTTCCATTCGACAACATCTTCGTGCTCATGATGTCAAATTCCGAAACACGTTGAAGAAACCTTTTCTAGGCGAAAATCTCGTGCCGAAGCTGCGCCCACGATAAGATACTAGAGTGGCCCTTGTAAAGGAAAAGCTCAGAAAAGAGACTCTGAGAACTTTAACTCAGTTTTCTCGCAAGATTCCCAAAGACATTTTCTATTCAATTAGTCAGCAACCTTTGTCTACGACGCATTTTAGTACGTTCGTCGAAATCACGTAAAATCCAAAATGAGTCAGTTGTTTGCGCGTCGGTTCGAGACAGTCTTTCTTTGTTCCCATCCAAAGGGCCGCAAAATATATTAAAAAGTCGGTGTCGTTTGTGAAGAATTGGGTAAATCATTTTATGAGATGAAAAATGTCGATGACTAGCCAAAACGTGACTCGGAAGGCAAAGTCACTCGAATAGTCGAAAAACGAATCGTGTCTTTGTTTTTATGGGATCCGAAATTAACGCTGCTTTAAGGAGCGGCAAAATTAAGAAAATCGGGTTTGAATGTGTTCCATGAGACCATTCGACAACATCTTCGTGCTCATGATGTCAAATTCCGAAGCACGTTGAAGAAACCTTTGCGAAGCTGCGTCCACGGTACGATACTACAGTGGCCCTCACAATCGCTGGATGCCAGCCGCATTGAAAACGTTTGGCCCCTTGTAAAGAAAAAGCTCAGAGGAAAGACTCTAACGAATTTGACTTACTTATTTCGCGAGATTCGAAAAATTTGCCGAGTATGCAGAAAATCTCGTCGACAGCATGCCTCGAAGATGCCAGCAGGCGATTATTGATGCAGGAGATGATTGAACAACTTACTAAGGTAATTACGTCGTTGTTAGCACACCAAAGAATCCATTAATGGCAAAAAATATTCTCGAAACACATTTTTTCAAGAATACGAGCTGTCACGTTTATCCTTGACAGACTGAATCTTCGATTTTATTTAATATACTTTTAACTTCCAGAGATTTAGTTGAGCATCATTATAGTTTATTTTATAACTTTTACGACTAATAAAAAGGATTAGCTAGTATAGTGCCAAAAACATGAATAAAATATTTTTTAGAACTTTTACATGTTGTAAATTGTGCCTCATACGTATATGCGTAGAAAGTACGACTTTTCCTAAATGGACAATTGCACCCAACTTTAAAGTTTTGCTAATAATAATGCAATATTTGCATGTTTGATAATAGCAGATCGACATTATAAAGCGTCTAATTTTGTTTCAAAAAAGATAAAAAATTTCGTTACACCTGTAAAAAAGCCATCATGACAATATGTACTATTTAAAATTGTACTCCTTTTAGAAATAATCCCGATTTCAACTGTAATTTGATAAATCATGACGCCACTGTAGTGAAAAATGATCAATATGATATAGTTTTCTTGTTGAAATATTGGGAAGTATGTTCTTTAATAAGCAATGGTACCGAAATGTAAAGATACTAACAGTATTCAATTAAAAATTGTTTTTAAACAGTGGCTTAAAAATGTATTTTAATACTTTTATAAAAGCTATATTTGGTGATGTGACTTATTTCAGAGGTACTAAAGTCTGCTAAACAAACTCATCAATAAAAAAGCTTTCTTTTTAAAAGTATTTGCCAAGTAATTTGACAATATCCTTTAATCTCGATTGCGGGCTTCTTTGAAGCCGATTATGTGTACCCGACTTAAAAAAACGCAATAACCCCATTTAAAACTTTCAATTGTTTTTTTTTTTTTGGACGCCAAAAAGCCAAAATTACTTTTTGAAACCTCAATCTGCATTTTATACGGCTTATTCACCGCTTGAACGCATCAAACCGGTCAGGAAAAACGATTCATTTAAAGTTTTTGCAGGCTTAATTCTCGGAAGAATCTCAAGAATGGTTAAGCCCATCGAAACCGTTGGGTCATATCTCTGTAATGCATCCCCATATGGGCACCGGCAAACGGACACAGCAGTGACTTTTAGCAAAGTCAACATTATTTGTAGAAATTTAAAGACGTGTTTTGAAAGCAACATGACATTTATTGACGTGATTATTAATGTTAAAGTATCAATTTGTTGTCGCAAGCGTACGCTAGTCTATTGACATTAACTACGTTATTTTAATCAAAACCATTAAATGAGTTAACTTGGGTATACTTAGTTACATATATATATATATATATATATATATATATATATATATATATATATATAAATAAATCATTAGTATAGGGAGAAATTTCCGACCCCACAATTTTCAAAACATTTTCGTGCAAAGCTCTTTGACCTTCTCATATATCTCTTACATAAGTCATTGTTTAAAACACAACATGTTCTTTATAAAATGCTTAGAGGAGAACATGTTCTTTATAACCTCAAGCCTAATCCAGATCCTTTCACTTTTCTGTCTGTCACTATATGCTTTTTTCTTGCTATTTTCCCGATATTTTCGACTCTACCGCACCAATTTTAATCAGGTACGGTGGAGAATGTGGCAGGATGAAGTACATGTCTACATGTAAAATATAACTACATGAAATTGAATCATTTGGTCTTAATGTATAAGTGGACATACAAACATCCAAACAGATAAACACTGGTTATTATATGGATACATGGAGGTTGGTGTTTATATACAAAAGATTTATTTAAAAAAAAACATTTAGTGAAGTATATTTACACACACACACACACATATATATATATATATATATATATATATATATATATATATATATATATATATATATATATATATATATATATATATAAATATGTATATAAATACAAATAGTAGCAAAGACGCAAAGACACAATGAAATAAGAGATACAACGGAAAAGACAAGAAACCACCTCTGCTCACAGAGCTATCAAATCCCTATGCTAATTTCAACCGAACTTAAGAAAAATTAATTTAATGAGTAATAAGCTCCTTCAAGCAGATATTTGCTTAAAAGTCTCTTTACTGCCGTTTTACATAACGCACGTACACTCTCTGAAACTATTATATATCTTTAATATGACATAATTAACATTTTTCTGTATGTAGTTGTAATTACACTTTTCGGGAAGCAGATTCAATTTATGTCTAGTGGTATACCTGTAATTGTTCATGTTAGTCTCAAAAATATCGCTGTCGGTGTGAACAAACATAAAACTGTCCAAGATACACATGGAAATAATGGTTAAGATCTTTCTGTCTCTAAACACGTTCGGACGATTGGATATTAATATTTCGATATGTAAAAGATAAAGTATTTTCTATTCTATTGCCGAAGAATAGGCAGTGTTTCTTTTGAGCATTTATTAATAAGTCATGAGCCGAAAAGTATCCATCGAGAGCTTCGCACGCCCCTTGCACACTGGTCAGCATTGCGTTCGGACTCTCCTCACTGTAGTGAGGTGAGATCAATGTAGTGTCATCTGCGTAAAGTATAGTAAATTCTCCGTATGTCCTACTGAGTTCATTCGTATATATAATGTATAAGAGAGGTCCTAATATTGATCCCTGAGGAACACCCCTCGAAACCCCAATCTTGTGGGAAATTATATATATATATATATATATATATATATATATATATATATATATATATATATATATATACCATATATATGTCCAAACATCGCGATGTCTATTTCAGTTTTATTATCTATTTTATAGCCTTTATTCTCATACTTTTATGACTTCCCCACGTTTTCTTTTCCTTGGAGATTTCATTTCATTTCTTAAGAGCTTAATAATATGACAGTAGCAATGAAAGTAAGAACTCTATATTTTGGTTTATTTCTGTTAGATCGGTCTTTTTTAGTTCATAATAACGACGTGTTTTGTAAAGTATCTTTATGAGACATGCTGGTAGAGTATCATAGACTTTAGTACATAACAATTGACAAGATTTATCTGTTTTACAAATAGATTGGGGTGAGTCGACCAGAATACCCGTATATTTTTGTAAAATGAACAACATAATGCAATGAAAATATAACAAACTGTCAACCTTGATTTTGACCTTAGCATCAGTTCCATAGGCTTAAGTAGGTTTTAAAATTGGGTAGGGCAGATGGTTCCGAAATGCGTTTTCTAATGGGAAAATGGCGCGTTGAAATATAACCGAAGAATATGCAGAGACTATATAATCCCAACGCAAATGTTCCAACAATGTTTTTAAACTTAAAGAGGCAGAGATGGTATATGTTATCTTGCGCCCTTTCTTGACTACACTACTATTCAGTTGATGTGAATGTTTGAGACAAATGTTTTTTCCTTTAGTTGCAATGCCTATTCAAGCAATTCTAAATAAATTAGAAGTTGACAAATTGCATCTTGCCAAAACACTATACAGAAATTTAAAAAATAAATAAATTTGATAATTAGTTTAAAGACTGATTACTAAGAGTTGATTGATTGGTTCGTTACTTTATGACAGTACATTTTAACAATAAAATTACTTAATTACTTTGTTAACTGTTATTAAATATGTTTGTAAAGATTTTACAACTGCGTCATCGCGATTTCGTAATACAACTACATTGTCAAACGCTTAACTAAAACTAAACCAAATTAAACCAGACTAAATACCAAAAATTTGGTTTAGTCTTAGTTAAACGTTTGACAATGTAGTTGTACTACGAAATCGCTTTAACGCAATTGTAAACTCTTTAAAAATATATTCAGTGACAGTTAACAAAGTAATTAAGTAATGTTATTGATTATTAAGAGTTTGTTAGTTCGATCCCGGCCAACGGCTCGATGTTGTGTGTATTTATAAGTAGTAGTTAATGCAGAATTATAATAACGTCAGTGATAGCACTACCGCGTTGTCTTAAAGCGCCGTGAAATACAAATACATGTTTCAGTACCGGGCCACCACTGACAGATAAAACTTCTTTATGATCTTAATATACCTACAGTAAGTATCTATAGATATATTGCAGTAAGAAGGGCAAAATTCCTATCGAGACGAGAAGGTGAACGATTAAAAAAAAAATATTTCCTTTATTTTAACTGTCTTTTAAAAAAAAGTAATGGTGTAACGAGAAACTAAATTTTATAAAGTGTAATGCAAATATTAAAAAATTTAAAAATCTCTAGTCAATCCCCTTTAATATATCTAGTGAACCCCAGTAGCAATCACACCGAGAATTCTGTCAAACACGCGATCAAATTAAATGGTAACGGTACATCAAGAAAAAACTCAGTGTGCTCGCATGTGCGTGTAGATGTAAAATCCAATGTCACGGTCACATAACATTGCATAATTAACAATATATTAGTGAAAGCGCCACTGTATGTCACTCTCCTAGACAGGACCGGCGTTACAATCTAACTGGAAATTTTATCAGACATATCTTTATAAAAATAACTCAATGTCAATTTTTATAAACTTTAGAAAAATCAAACAAAATTTCAACGTCTTGGTTTTTCCTCGAATAAATCAGCCATAATTTTACCAAAGGATAAAAAGATGCTGAACTTAACAACAGGAATGTAAACATATAAAAAAATTTCCAATAAAATCACCTTAAAATCACACAGTTGCTCGTAGCCTACCTAAAAAAATGGAGGAAACTATATTTTTAAATCTTTTCTGTCGTAATTTTCTCAATTTTCCTCATACATACGAACAACAATGTTAATTTTCATTGAAATAAATTGTCCTAATAGGCACCACCTAGCAGTAAGTAATTTTTTGATGTTAATGTTTTCGTTTTTTTTTCTTTTGTAGACCTTAGAAACTAGTTTTCTACTGTAATTGTAGCTCTGAAGAAGAAAATAAAATATTTTTGAAAGCTTGGCGTAGCTAAAAAGGTGTTAGAAACTTTTTAGCCCTATTTCCATGACCGCTTTCCCCAAGAATAGTAGTTAAAACCGTTGTTTCCTATATAGGACATGCAACATTATTTGTAACTGTTAGCCGATACACATAAAAGTATAAAACAATAAATATAAAACATTTACCTTGAACCAGGCGGTTTTCCTTTAATAACATTGAAACATTATCACCATTCACACTATTCACAAGCACAAACACACATACATACACACATATATGGGTATCCAAATATTGATTATATTTTCGACAAGTAGATCTGACTGGGATTGTTTATGTATTTTTTGTAATAAACCGTGTATTTTTTTGACTTTCGGTCGACTCTAGCATTTCTGTCTTTTTTTGGTTTGTTTCTGTTTTTAAAATTTTTTGTGTCCTTGTATTTAAATGTATGTTTGTGTATTATTTCATGTAGAGCAAGGACGGTGTTTTCCAAATATTGATTTGTCCGCCCAGCTTGACAATCATTACAAGGTATCTCATACATATGATGTTGCCTTTTTTATTCTTAGGTGTTGTTTGTCGTTTTTAGTTTTTTTCTCCAAATAAATGATGTCAGTAATATTTTTTTTTTGGAAACGTTTTTTTAATCAATGTGATAGTCCTGCTATGTATGCTAGTGAAACATAATGTTGATTTGATAGTTTATTTTTATACTTTGAGGGATTTTCCAGAATTATAAAAATTCATTTATTTTTTTTAAAATTTTGTTAATAAGAGTGAGGAAAAGGCATATAATTGCATTGTCTCTGAAATTGTAATTGTATTTTCTCTGCAATTAGGGTCGGATAACTGTATTGCCGGGTTTGCCAGCCACAGAAATTTGAATAGTTTGATGGGAATTTCAAGTACCGGTCTCGCTATATTTGTTTTGTGTACCATTCGGTATATATATATATATATATATATATATATATATATATATATAGAAAAAGAATCTATCGGGTGTCAATCTGTAGGATGTAAATGAAAAACTCATTTTCCTTTCTTAATACTCAATATTTCACACTATTAGTTAGGTGAAAAAACATGTCCATGATAAAAGGAAACTAACTAACAGTATGTTTTTGTTTTAATTTTGTAGTTGCTCTTGAAAATGTCCAAAAATTGACGAAATATTGAGTATTAACAAAGGAAAATGAGTTTTTCATTTTTTATATTGCACAACCCCATAGGTTCTCATCTCGTTAATGTACGGTACGGTGAGTTTTGAACTATATGTAGTGTGTATATATATATATATATATATATATATATATATACGAGGCTGGTTTGAAAAGTCCGTGCAAAGTCCTAGAGATGGCACCACCGGCGCGTATCGAGATCATGTTTAGTTAGTAGCATCTCTTGAATGAACGCACACCAAGTTTCAGCCATATTGGTCTATTTCTTTGTGTTTGGCATTCGTGTGAATCAAGGAAGTCGAGTGATTTTCAAGAAATGGACGAAAAAGAATTTCGTGTGGTGATTAAACATTACTTTATGAAAGGCAAAACGCCTCAGGAGACTAAAGAGAAGCTTGATAAACATTATGGTGACTCTGCACCTTCGATTAGAACAGTTTATAAGTGGTTTCAAAATTTTCGGACTGGCCATATGGGCACAAGTGACGCTGAACGTTCTGGACGGCCTGTGGAGGTTCCGACTCCAGAAATCATTGATCAAATCCATGATATGGTGATGGATGACAGTAGAGTTAAGGTGCGTGAGATTGCTAGTGCTGTGGGCATCTCGACTGAACGGGTACATAATATTTTGCATAAACATTTGGACATGAGAAAGCTATCCGCAAGATGGGTGCCGCGATTGCTCACGCTTGACCAAAAACGGAATCGTGTGAAGTGTTGCAAGGATGGTTTGCAGCTGTTCCAGAAGAATCCGGAGGACTTTAAGCGTCGTTTCGTCACTATGGATGAAACATGGATAGATTACTATACGCCTGAGACCAAACAACAATCTAAACAATGGGTTACCAAGGGGGAATCTGCACCAAAAAAGGCGAAGACCGTTCCTTCGGCCGGAAAGGTTATGGCGACTGTCTTTTGGGATTCGCAAGGGATAATCCTCATCGACTATCTGGAAAAGGGTAAAACTATTACAGGTGAATATTATTCATCGTTATTAGACCGTTTAAAAACCGAGCTGCAAGAAAAACGCCCGCGATTGGCCCATAAGAAAGTGCTTTTCCATCACGACAACGCACCAGCACACACCTCAGCAGTTGTGGTCGCAAAATTAATGGAAATAGGATTCCAACTCGTTTCACATCCCCCCTATTCTCCAGACTTGGCTCCCTCGGACTACTATTTGTTCCCCAATTTGAAGAAATGGCTGGCGGGACAAAGATTTTATTCAAACGAGGAGGTGATTGCAGACACTAATGGATATTTTGCAGACTTGGACAAATCCTATTATTCGGAAGGGATCAACAAACTAGAACATCGTTGGACGAAGTGTATAAGCCTAAAAGGAGACTATGTCGAAAAATAAAAAAGGTTTACCCCAAACACATAAGTAGTTTTTATTTTTGCACGGACTTTTTAAACCAGCCTCGTATATATATATATATATATATATATATATATATATATATATATATATATATATATATATATATATGAATTTTATTAATATGAGGTAGCATTTTTATACACAATTTAGCATAGATCGCAAGATCGAATTAATTTTAATATCGCTCTTACTTTAAGTAGATCCAATTATTTCTGATTTCTTTGTAAACAATAATTTTAATGTGTTACAGTAAAGTAATTTTTAGTTTTTCCTTTAGTTAGGTTGCTTTATATTACCGGTAAAAAACAAAATTAAAAGTTGACGGAGATATGATTCTTTTTTTCGTTGAACACACGAAAAGTATTTTTTCGAAAAAAATAATGATTTTTGAAAAACAAAAATGGATCTCATTGCTTCCAGTATGCCAAAATAGTTGAGTCATAACCTTTAACTTCAGTTTATGAATTTATTGTTAAAAATTTTCAAAACGGTTTTATGTTCTGCAAATTCGTGACGTGAACCTATTTAGGACAATCATGTACAGTGGCGATTTCATTATGTTATTCATTGTGCAATGTGACATATAACCCAATTAGGATAATGATATTTTTGATTATAGGCACTATATGTGTGTGTTGGGAAGTTCAACTTTCAAACAAGAAAAAAATTTACACGGACGGCTTATAATTAATAGAAAAAGAATAAGCGCAAGTTGTTTAGAAAGAAGAGCTTTGGAAATGTTCAGGCCGTAGTATATATACACACACACACACATATATATATATATATATATATATATATATATATATATATATAAATATATATATATATATATATATATATGTATGTATGTTTGTGTGTAATGTTTTTATGTATATTTTAGTGCCCAGCTACTTTAAAAAGCCACGAGTCTTCAGTAGTAACCACCGATATAATAATATGTCCTCAACTTCTCCTCCTTTTCCCTCAGTCCTACAGACATTTTTGATTTTTTTATGGATACTTGCATTTAATGACAAACCCAAAACCTACTGCGGTCCTGTCCATATCATCGAGATAAAACTGATGGTAGGCGTGTGAGAACCAGTGTAAGAGCTTGCATAATGCGCGGGGAGTCATTGTCAAGGTATTTTACTATAATTAAGTCCAAACATGAAGTGAAATAGAAGGTGCGGGAAGCGGCTAGGTAAATTAGGCCTTTCTAATCGACTTACGTCAGTGTCTAAGTTGTTCTACAGTAAATAGATCTGAATTATAAGCTTCGACTTTTTTGTCCATGAAGATTAATGAATATGCTATTAGTAACAAGTGTGATTGCAGACAAGGACTCAAAGAACTTTTAAAAAAGTCACTATAAAACTCACGCGTCACTTTTAAAATTTTGATTAGAAAGTCACAATCAATAAAAACAAAAATGAGATATATGAGTGTTTTACTAATTTTTCTGAAAACAGAAATTTTTCAAATTATTTTATTACACGCTTATTAAGAAGCTAATTCTCTAAAACTTTGCCTGTTATAGTTTTCGACATTTTCATACATCCATCACCAATTATATTGTATTTGTGTGGAAATTCAGCGATTAGCAAAACCGCATGTTTAAATCTTTGAGGTAACCCGGAAAAGTCGGGTCGTACTCTACATCTAACAATGTTAAATACCTTTTCAACCTACAGTGTTCGTTGAGATTCCCGACAAGCAGCTTACTACTCAAGTTGTGCCCAAATATTAAATCTTTGGTCTATCTGCACCCTGAGTTCTGATATCTTTCTGTCCTTAGCTGCTGTTTGTATATCTACAATGTTGGTTCGAGTCCTTACAACGGAGTTGGAACTTCGACTCTGGCGGGCTAATCCACGATCTTATTGCCTGGCTCTAATATTGAGGAATTCGAATTAATTTAGATATCTCTTCATCTCCAAACTCTCGAATGAATGCCATTCGTTCTAGACTTAACGGTGGTTTCAAGTGTCTCGTGACTATCTGAACAAATATACGTTTATGCTCTCTATAAGTAACTACCCCTTTCATTGTAGATTACATTCTGTCTGAAAAACCGTAGTATACTATCCCAACAGAAACAACATTTAGTCTGCCGACTCAACTCTGGCCATTTGCGACTCATTAGGTAAAATCCTGTTTCTCTTACTATTCCCCACGGGAAATTGTAAGGGTAATACCCTATCTATTACCGTCGTCGCCCTGACAGTCACTAAAGGAGCCTAATAATATTGCAATTAAATCGTCCGCCTAATATAACATTTGAATATTAATGCCAAGATAAGGAATGTTTTTAAGTCAAAATATTTAAAAAAATTTAGGATGCTAAAAATGTACAGTATTTTTCTTTCATAAGTAGTTACACACTCGAAAAGTAACCTAGTATGAAAAATTAGATGATCCAATTCACCACAGCGTGCGATTTTTTAAAATGTTATTGAACTTTATACAATCGCATGAGACATAACGCAAAAATAATATACAGTTATCCTCTAATTTTTTCTACAAATCTTCCGTAAATCATATTGTTTGTAATATCTGTAATTTAAGGTCAATTAAAGTCCAAGCACCTTTTTTCGACGTTTCACAGTGGCTGCACAATTCAGACCGTCATTAGTATTGTATGTAAAAATACATCTAGAAACAGACCTTTTATGAATGCTGTGTTAAAGTAGCTTGAATAACATGAATTTTCGAGATATTCTTCATGATAAATGCATTTTTGTGTAATTACGAATCTTTTTTTTTTTCGAGGTTTAGAAATATTTAACTAAAATAGTAACGTTAAGTACAATACCAGGCGGTTTTTTTTTCTAAAAAAACATGCGCGACCCATCGATGCAAACAAGTAGTAATCGGAAGGAGCCAAAGCTGGCGACTAAGCCACATGGGGTAGAACTTCCCAGCTGAGTGCTTCCAACGTGTCGCGAACTGGTTTTGCCGTATGTGATGGAGCATTGTCATGAAGAAAAATGACTTCGTGTTGCTTCTTTCGGTATTCTGGCCTTTTTTTAAGCAGCAAACGGTTCAAATCGATCAATTGTTGTTGATAACGTCTAGTATTAACCGTTTCCCTAGATTTTAACAGCTCATAATAGACCACGCCTCTCTGGTCCCACCAAACACAGAGCATCGTCTTTCCGCCAAAGCGATTCGGTCTTGCGGTCGATGTGGATGGTGCGCCTGGGTCTACTCATGATTTTTTGCGCTTGGGATTCTCAAAATAAATCCACTTTTCATCCCCTGTAACTATACGATACGAAAACAACTTCCTTTTGTACCGAGCGAGCAAAATGTCACACGTGTTTTTGCGCTTTTCCATTTGCCTGTCGTTCAACTCATGTGGTACCCGGTCTTCTGAATCTTTCCCATCTCTCGTAGCCGATTGGAAACAGCTTGTTGACTAACGCCCATTTGTTCGGCGAGTTGTTTTTGTGTTTGCGAATCATCTTCGTCCAACAATACTTGCAATTCCACATCTTCGTATTTTTTTGGCGGTTTTCCACGTTCCTTGTCTGCAACATCGAAGTCACCACTTTTGAAACGCCGGAACCATCGTTCACACGTATTTTGCGATGGAGCATGTTCCACATCAGCTTCTCGAAGTAATCGGTATGATCCAACAGCAGTTTTCTTCAAATGAAAACAAAAAATTAATGCTGTCCGCGAATGCTGTTTGTTCGGTATAAATTTCGACATATTGAACACAACAACACAACACTATGTACACACTTTTCCAATTTATCACTCGTGCGCATCTGACACTTGTTGATGATACAACAAAATGGCGCAGTGTCAAATCTTATTTTAGCACAAACTGCATTGGTGCACCATCTGTTGTCTGAAATCCGCTGTAACTATATGAGGTACACCTGGTATTTCCAGAAAAAAGGTCTTTATCCTACAAACTATTAAATACATAAGAAAAAAACGTTTTAGTGTACATGATTTTTCATGAAAACGCAGTAGTTAAAATCGAATATAACCAGTATAGGGAAAAAAGAAAAATCTCGGTTCTGAGGCGAATGAATATGTACAGATAACGTCATTGGTCTCAAACAACTTAAAAAAGGGTCAAGGTCCAAGTGCAAACCACGAGAATATTATGGTCGTATATCGTCATAAAGTCTATGACACTCTTCCTGTTAAGAACTCGTATTACAAGAAATCAATATTACTTACTTCCCAATATATGTTCTTAAAAACTTATACGACGGGCCCATATTAAAAATAAAAATATGCAATGTATGCGGGTTTCTACTACATCCGATCAGAAACAGAGGAACTTCGATACATCCGGTTAATACGGAGAAAGAAGACAAACAATTGGCTGTTTAAGTGAAATGAATTTGAAAAGAAAAGAAAATATAATATTTGTGTAATATGAAGGGAGCTTGAGTCGATGCAAATAAATGTATGGAGAGTAGTGGAAATAAAATTACCTAAAAGAGTTATGAAATATGTACTACAAATAGCTAGAAACCCAGAATATCAGCTTAAGGGAACTAAGATAGTGCCAAAGAAATGATAAGGAAACATGAAAATTAGCCATCGGTCAATGCAGAAGGACGTCTTCTACCCTGTATCATACAAGAATCCACACTATTTTTTAACGTTTTTTAACTAATCAATGATACGGAGTAGAATTATCAATATACTCCTTAATTTTGACCTTCATATTGTATTTCCGACAGTACCACCTACCAAAATTTCCACTAGTACTGTCTATTTATAATGGCAGTAATTTCCTACTTGGTATTATAATCGCATATATTGGTTAATACTAGGTAGAGGAAAATGACTCGATAATATCGCTGAGGAAGAAAGAAGCACTGAGAGGGTACAAAAGGACCAGTGAGAAGCTTAGTGCGCATCCGACTATCAACATTGCATTCGCCTAATTTATTCTGGCTAATAATTTTAAATATTTTATAAATGTGTCTAATTATGGTATACATTCTAAATATTTTATTTTCTTTTCAGGACGCGCCATGAAGGCGTGGACTCAACTTCTCGAGCCGGGGCCGGCATTAGCGACAATATGTTTCCTTCTACTGGTTTCATCGCAAACATATGCGGGTAAGTAAAAAATCTCTCGCTTACTTAAAACCCAACATTTTTAGTGTTCCGTATGGAACACTTATAAGATCACTTCGGTGTCTGTCTGTCTGTCCGTCTGTCCGTCAAACTGATTTTCCCCGAAACTATTTGACATAGAAAGTTGAAATTTGGCACTAATATAGGAACTGATGGTCTCATTAAAGCCGCGTAATTATGAAAGTTAAATTTTGACTTAAGGAGTTAGTTATGTGGGGTAAAATCGGAAGTGAAAAAACAATTTTTTACCAGGTCATCGAGTGGGATGTCAAATGAAAACTTTTAAAAAACGAGCTCAGAAATATATATAATGTAATACTTGCGGACACTTTTCTTCGTATTGTTTTTAGAAAATTGCGAAAAATCGGTTATCCATCCTTATCTCGAAAAGTTCTGATCAAAAAATTCTGGAATATTCTCCACAGGGTGTAGATTGAGCGAAAATTATCATTGATAATTTGTCTGGTATATATAAGAAACAAACATTTCAAGGTCATCAGTTTTCAGTAAAGTTCGGAAAAAACTTTGTTGAAAACTCATTTGGGGTGTGTTTTGTGAAGTCATTGATCATTTTATACCTCCGTAACAAAAATTTTTATTTTAAAAGCGATCCACGTACGGAACACTAATTACGCAAGTCCAACTTGCACTTGACCGGTTATTATTCTAACTTTAGGTCAAGAGGACAATTAAAACTTACTTGTATATCTTAATCTCATTTTGACAAAACTATTATCGTATCAAGAAATATCTTAATTTAGACAAACAGAAGTTCTTACACAAATAAATAAATTTTATTATATATCTAATTTAATAATATATTAATAATTAGGTCACAATGCTAGTTTACGTTGATGAACTCAACGAAAAGAGGAAAGAGGTTTTTTATACTATCATCTGATTTAGTTTACCACATAACTGAAACTGACAAAACGCAGAACTCTACGACATAATTGTAGATTACTCCTCGAAAAAACATAGGTCGTGCTTTGTGAAAAAAGAAACCAATCAAAACATATGACTAACCTGAACATTTTCTATCAGTATAATAAATGTTCAAAGGATTAGTCTAATCTAGGCAAAATATTGTTTTACTGGCATATATTTCTAGACCTTGCATGATTTTCTTTTTATTTGATTCTTATTTTCTTTTCTGAGACAACTCAATCTTATAGTTATTATAAAATGTTGTACAAAAATTGAAAACCAGATTTCTTATGTTATTTCACCAGTATCGGTAAAATTTTAAACACAATTATTTTAGGAATGATTTTTATAACACTTTTAAACACTAGTAATCAAATAAACCAGCCAAGTGCAAGTCGGACTTTCGCAATTAGGGTTCCATACGTTGATTGCTTTTCAAATAAAAAATTTTCTTATCGAGGTATAAAATGATCAATGACTTCACAAAACCCACCCCAAATGAGTTTTTAACAAAGTTTGTTTCCGATCTTTTTTGAACACTGATAACTTTTTTTATATATATCAAATAAATTATTAAAGATAATGCACTCGTGATAATTTTCGTTCAATCTTCACCTTGTAGAGAATATTCCAGAGTTTTTTCAAAATTTTTTGATTAGTACTTTTTGAGATAAGGGGGAGGTCAGGTCCACTCCATGACCTAGTAAAAAAAAAAATTTTCACTTTCGATTTCACCCTCCAAAACTAACCCCTTAAGTCAAAATTTCACTTTCAAAACTACTCGGCTCTGATCGGGCCATCAATTCCTATATTAGTGCCAAATTTCCACTTTCTGTGTCAAATAGTTTCAGAGAAAATCGAACATGACATACGGACAGATAGACACCGAAGTGATTTTATGTGTTCCATACGGAACACTAAAAATAAGAGCATTTTCAGTTACGATAACATTCTTAAAGATTTTGTCATTATTTCACAAAAATTTTTATTGTTTAAGATTTCTGCGTAAAAAAAAAGAATTTTTACAAAAAACGGACTTTTGGGAAGATAATTAAGGGAAAACCGTAATACTTAGACTTTGCTTTATTTCGACCAAGTCAAAAGTTATAACTTATATATATACGAGTATATATATATAAATATATATATATATATATATATATATATATATATATATATATATATATAGTGATATAAATTGAAACAAAATTCCAAATATAAATAACCGGTCAAGTGCAAGTTGAACTTGCGCAATTAGTGTTCCGTACGTTGTTTGCTTTTCAAATAAAAAATTTTGTTACAGAGGTATAAAATGATCAGTGACTTCACAAAACACACCCCAAATGAGTTTTCAACAAAGTTTGTTTCCAATCTTTACTGAAATCTGATGACCTTGAAATTTTTGTTTTTTTTATATACCCAGATAAATTATTAAAGGTAATGCACTCGTGACAATTTTCGTTCAATCTACACCCCGTGAAGAATATTCCAGAATTTTTTCAAAATTTTTTGATAAGTTCTTTTCGAGATAAGGCGGGTGGACAGCGATTTTTCGCGATTTTTTAAAAATAATACAAAGAAAAGTGCGCGCAAGTATTACATTATATATATATATTTTACTCGTGTTTTCATAAGCTTTCATTTGACACCACACTCAATTACCTAGTAAAAAAAATTTTTTTTCACGTCCTATTTCATCCCCCAAAAGTAACCCCTTAAGGCAAAATTTAACTTTCAATACTACATGGCTCTGATGAGGCCATCAATTCCTATATTATTACCAAATTTCAACTTTCTATGAAAATTAGTTTCGGAGAAAATCGGGTGTGACAGACGGACAGACAGACAGACAGACACCGAAGTGATCTTATAAGTGTTCCGTACGGAACACTAAAAAGTTGGTATTAAGAGTATAAATTTATTTTCACAAAAAATAATTTTCATCTTTCAAAAACTGAAAATTCGTTAACTTTAAGAAAAGTTTGTAATTATTATATCGTCATCTCAATGTTAGTAAACAAATGCCACAAATCTGAAAAAAAAAATCCAAAAAAAAATTGACACAGAAGTTGTTTAAAATATCTTTTTCTTAAAAAGTCTATCACCCACGTTGGACAGATGTAGAAGCTCCGGGAAATTATATACACATAGCAACAAAAAGTATTCCACATAAATAATGTATTAAAGAACATTGCAACAATGGATTTTAAGAATTGGCAAATGAATGAATCTATCTATCAATGAAAGACTTGTGTACGGATAATTCTCGAAACAATTTGTTATTGACATTCACCACATCTGCAACGGTTGATTGGTTATTCATTTGGTGATGTCAATGTTGTATATATTACTTGTATTATGTTGACGGGTATAACTTACTAGGCCGAACAGTGGCGCTCACACAACTCTAAAAAATGTAAAATACCTACTTAGTTTAACAAATGACAGCATCATATTTGTACAAAGGTTTGGGGAATTTTGCTTTCTTAAGTATATATCCGTAGTTACCTACGTATAGATTTTCCCACTTCAAGTATAATCGCACAACAATTTTACATCACAAACAAGTGTAAATATAGAATACGTAAATTGGACAAAGTCCATTTTTCAATAGTTTTCGACTGACTCTCATCTCAAAACTAGGCCTACATCAGCCGGAGGTGCAAATTATTTATATTTTACTTGTTCTCCACGCTAGTACTACGATAAGGAGTTTTTAATATATCGTGTTTCTATTTTAATAACAACGTTGTGGTATCTATAATGGTTTTGTGTTCACGTAATCTTATAAGTAACGATTATTTCTTTTTTTATTCAAGTGGTGCAATGAGTTTTGGAGGGCGGCTTACTTGGTGCAGACCTACGTAGTAATGTTCATCAAATTTAGATTAACCGTAGACACGTCGAACTGTTTTACCTCTTTTTACATCAGGATAATCTTGCAGTAACACGTCTGGTTTCCTTGTAATAAATTGTTATTATACCAAAGGTTCTCCAACTAGGGCTATTTGTTACCACAAGGAGACAAGGATGTATTATATCTACGTGACTACTTAAGTATTATAAAAGTGTTAAATTTGAAGATAATTTGACGTTTTGTGACAAAATTACGCGGGAGTATTAATAGGTGGATATTGTTATTTAAAAAAATCGAGTGCAAATAGAAACTGAACTAAAGTAAGTTCGTGGAAACGCACTAGCACTCAAGATCATTTAATATTGAACAAATGAGTTTAAACGTGGCAGTACGAGTACTGCACATATTGCACGTTCAGCTACGCCCCTAATAAAGTTTCTACTAAAGAAATGGTTGATAAAATTGATGGTATTGTGATGTGGATCGTCGCGTTAAGCTTCGTGAGATTGCTAAGATGGTAGGCATCTCATATGAACTGGTAATATCCTCCATGAAGTGCTAGAACTGAAAAAGCTGAGTGCGCGATGGATGCAGCGTTTATTGACAAATTGCGGCGTAATCTGGAAGACTTCTGACGTCGTTTTCTAATTGTTGACGAAATGTGAATCCTCCATTACATCCCAGAGGCAAAATAGCAGTCAAAATAGTGAATTGGCGAAGGTGAAAGTGCATCGAAAAAAGTGAGATCCATTTTATCGGCGAAAAAATATGTCATTTGTTTTTTGGGACTTAAAGGGTATCATAATGTATGGCTAATTGGAAAAGGCTAAAACAGTGACTGGATCTTATTAAGTTGGGAATGTGGAATCTTTGGCACAATGACACTACTCAGTATATATCACCAGTTTTGCACTCAACGCGCGATTCGCTAACCATGTGAGCTTCATCAGGAGCGATGATTGACAGTCAATCATCGCTCCTGATGAAGCTAACATGGTTAGCGAAATGCGCGTCGAGTGCAAAAATAAAGTGTTTGGTTTAGTGGTGATATATACTGAGTAGTGAAACTTATTACACAACAGTATTGGTCCGTTTGTATAGTAAGTTGAAGGAGAAGCGTCAAAGATTAGCGCGCAAAAAGTACTTCTTCACCAGGACAATACGTCTGCTCATACATCGGCAGTTGCAATGGCTAAAGTGCACGAGCTGGGCTTTGAAATATTTTCCCATCCACCCTATTCCCTAGATTTGGTCCCAAGTGACATATTTTTGTTTTCTAACCTCAAAAATTGGCTTAAGTACTGTTCGAAACAATTTTTTTTCTGAGGGAATAAAAAAATTGGAATCGTTCTGGATTAAATGTTCAATTGCGATTATGTTGAGAAATAAATTTTTGTTTCTTACAAGACTTCTTAATCCACCGTCGTAGATAAGAGTTATGAAGAAAATTCATAAAAACCTAATATGTTACCGTGCTAGCGTAACCATCTATTTATTTAAGTCACATCTCTAACTTAATCTATGATAACTAAATAACTCATTCTTATAGACAAAAAATTTGAAAGTAACCATAAATTAATTAAATAAATTGGAAGTCAATAAATAAAAACCCCTTAAATTTAGAAAAAGAGAAGTTTCCCCATTCAAAATAAGAAGAAAACTTCTTAAATTTTATGTTTAACTCTATCTATCTCCTGAAACCCGGTTAATTGGAAAAGTTCAAATGTATTTAAATAAACAACCTTAAGAAATCTTAACTGAAAAGACTGAGGTTTAAATCGTAACTGAATTTATAGAATTTTTAAATGACAAGAGATTTGAGGTCGTTACTTGGCGGTGCATTTGCTTCTTCTTGATGACAACCCGCCTCTGGAAGGAGCCACATTCTTCTAGCCTAGCTCAAACCTCCTATATAACGCATATTTTTTTATTTTTCTTGCTTTTTTAAACAAATGGCGATATATGAATCAAATTTGAAGCGTATTTATTTTTATAGGTTTCTAATTAATTAAAATCTTAGAGTTATTACTTTTGGCCTTTTAAGTGAACAATACAGAACAGTTTCGGAATAAGTGAAGTTTAACAAAATAAACAAGACGACATACACCTGGGCGCTGTAAAAAGTATGTTTTATTTAAAAAAACTATTTTAAAAGTTATTAAGTAATAATACAAAAGAATGGCTGTTGCATATTTTTATATTTGTTATAAATGTTAACATTTTTTAACGGGTTAAAGGGACTACTGATGAAAACTATGGCGCCTCCTTGTATGCAGGATAATTTCACAAAAAATAATGCAGTCTACAAAAATAAAAAATAATCTTGTAAAATAATGTAGTAAATAAAAATTTAAAAACTTATGTTTAATTTCATAAAAAATTGTCTATTAGAAAAACTAAAAAACCTCTCGACATTTTGTAGAAAAAGTAATTATTAAGATTTAAAAAAAAAAGTTAAAAAATATTGACCGAGTATTATTGCAACAGTGTCTGAGACAGGTAACTATCCCAATCCGACGCCAGGTCACATATAATGCTATAACTTTGTAAAGTAAATTTTTCTTTGAATAATTCTTAGGAGTATAGAAAATAGAAATCCGTAAAAAAAATCGAATTTTTGAAAATTCCATGTGTAACTCCTTAATTAATCATCTAAAAAATAGATACTGATAAGAACAGGATATTTAGAACCGAAGAAATTGTGGATTTAAACGTTTTACCGTATTTATTCAGTCTTGTATTTTATATCCATGCTACTGTGGTTCTTGTAGATATTATTTGTCCTCCACTGTCGTTTTCGATCTTGACTAAATGCTTTTTTTTTGAGGATTCTTATTTACATTTGCATTTTTTGTTAATGTGACGTAACATAAAACGTTGATGACGAATGGGCCCTCTTGTTCAGCTTGTGGCGTAGCCAAGGGACATATGCCCCTCTTTTGAACTTATTGACGTAGAAAATAACGTTTTCTTAGAAACAAAGCTTTCTTTCATTGAGGTTTCTTATTGTGAAAAATATCACCCACAAGTGACCGATTTTTTATTGGGATTTAAATTTCTAAAGTTTCATTGTACGAAATGGTTCTTTTTTGTAAAAAATTTCTACTGTGATCATCGATTTTTAGATGGAGTGTAAGTTTTTAAAGTTCACTTGTCTGAAACGGTTTTTTTTGTCAAATATCTCCACCTGCTAGTCATCGATTTTTAGTTCTATGTTGGGAAAGGTTTAAACTTTTCGGTGTTTTTTCATTAAGGCGCTTCGCCCCCCTGTTTGTCGATTAGTATTCCCTCAGTTGGTTAATTAGCATTCCCATTCTATAGACTGCTCCGCCATTAGTGTCTCCCCTTTTTTTCTTAAAAAAAATACCCTAAATCTATGTGCCCCCCACCCTTGAACTTGCTACGCCGCTCTATTAAGCGTGAATAAACTTCTTTATTGTATTTGTATGTTTTCTACAGGTGAAAAAGACTTTCATAAACTCAAATTAATATTTTTAACCACATTATTTTCCATGGAAAATGACTGTGTTCCACTTTACGAAGAGTCAAAGAGAATATGTAGGTAATAAATAAAGAGCTAACCTTGCTTTCACTACCTCTCTATACAATAAAATTAGCGATTTTGTTCTGGTGACTTTTACGCTTACGTTTGGAATTTTATTTGCCTTATTGGTCTAGTTTTTCACCGGATTTATTACCCATTGAAGAGATTGACCTACTGTTAGTTTGCTGTGGGTGTACCTATGACGAATATTAATACAATAGAATAAGGAATGGTCATAAACATTTAATGAAAATAAAAATAAATAGTTTTCACATTCCGCACACAAAATATTGTTCAAAACCATTTATCGGTTACATTTAAGTAAGAAAGTCCATGGGAAAAAATTGTACTCTCAATTTCAAGGGAAAAACATCGCCTATTATAATCGATGTGCGGTCAAAAATTCCCGACAATATTTTTAGAGTGCAGCATGCCATAAAACGTGTCTGAATCATCATCAAAAAATGTGCAAAATAACTTTTGCACATTGATGGTCTGTTCTGTAGAGTGTTGATGTATAGCTATAGCTGATTATATAATTTGTTTCTTTTTTACTCATCTTTATGTTTCTTGCAAACATTGATCATAAAACATCTCTCACATCTATCGTACTACATAAACAGGAAATTTTATGAACACCTCTATTCCTTAATTTTCTTATAAGTTTTGAGAATTGAACAAATGTACGATCTGTAATTTGGATGGAGTTTGGTTTTTCACACTGTTAAAAGGTCACGTTATATTGTCAATGGAATATTCATTCAATTTATCTATTCACCTCATATTGATACAGCTTCAAATACCAATGAGTTAACAACAAATAGATTTTGAGAAGGATGATGTTGTGAGTTAGTATTCAGATATCGATTTTTATGTCTCAAGATGTTATTTTTCCTTATTACCAGTATATCTAGTAACGGAATATCATTGAGGTTCAGTCTTGTGTTTCAATGTGGTTGATTTAAGTGGTCCGAAGGGATATTTAACTAGTCGTTATCATGCACTCTAATATCCCAGAAATATGTTTTTTAATCTAACAAAAAACATTCTGTAGACAGCATATTGAGTTTAAATTTGAATGCCTTGGACACTACAGTAATCTACCAGTAGTAACAGATAACAGGGTACCACTGAAGACTTGATTAAGACAGAGTGACTACTAAAGTGATTTTAGAATGCCAGAATGAACTTCTAAATCGAACTGAATCTTTATTAAACTATTGACGAAGAAAGGTGGTAAATTACTAAAATTCAGTAGAAACCAGCTGCGAACAGTTAAAGGCCTGTAGGTATATCCAGATAAAATGGGGCTATATATTAGAGATCTGCAGATTGTGCAATAGTGTATGGCGTATTCGACTGGACTCGTACAGGCTTGCACAAGGATCAAAGACAGTGAAGCTGTTGGTGCGGAAGAAATCCAACAAACACATAAGGCTAGTTCGTCTGTGGTATTTCCGTAGTTTTAATTTAGATGCCCCCCCGAGAAGAAGAAAAAAATCACTATTACGTTTATTGCCAAAATTTAAGTGTTTCTTTTTTTTTAAGGTTTAACATTTAGTTGACCAAAGTTTTTATCCATATTGCGCCTTTTCTTCTTCAGATACATGTATTCTTTTTATTTTAGTCTTCATAAAAAGATAATTACAATGGTTTACCAGGTTATTCCCATTCACTATTATGTCACAAATTCACCCAATGCCCAATGGTAAATTATGTCAAACTCATACGCATAAAATATAATCAAATGAACAGTTATCACTAGGTTTATTGAGCAGAACAACTTATGTGGGAATCATTTAACATACAGCAAAAGCTATTAGCTCATTTTCCACGCCTGTGCTACTATCAATTCGCAAACACAATTCGTCGTTCCTCGTTCACATCAACTTAGATTAAAAAGAATTACGATATGTATACGCCGATCGTGATTATGTACCGACATTTACAGTTATCTGCTTTACCTGCCGATAACATGTTATGTATTTCACGACTTGGCCAGACTGTGGCGGATTGGTCGGCTAGAGCAAAGACAGCAGCAATATAGGGCCTGCAGGAACTATTAGTCGAGAGGAATTTGCTGGTTATTTCTTTGCATTTCAATTATGGGCATTTCTTTACCAATCCAAAATAAATCGCCCAGTGGTTTTGGTTGTCAATTAATTTTGGCGTTATTGAGGTTTCAGCAAACAAATTACCAGAATTTAAGTTAAAACTTAAAAATATAAAATTATGTAGATGCTAGGTATCTTCTTTCTTATTATTTTACGAGGTATTTGGGTAGGAGATTTTTAGTTCAGGTTCTTAAAAAAAAGGATATTTTTTTATTTCATATTTTTATAATATATCTTGCCTATTCTCTGCCAGCCTTTTTAGTGTTCCGTACGGAACCGATTTTCTTCGAAAGTTGAAGCGGAGTGTCAAATTAAAGTTTGTGAAAACTTACTTTTTACTTACTTACTTATTCCTAAGTCTTTCTACCGTGAGGTGTAAGATTGTGGAGTTGAATTGATCAGCCTCTTCCACTCCTTCCTATTCTGTGTCAGATTCGTAATTTCACTCCACTGAATATTTCTCTCCTGGACAGACTTCCTTGCTTCTTCTTGCCATGTTTTCCTAGGTCTTCCTCTTCTATTTACTCCCTGGACTCGCGCCTCATATATTCTTTTTGTTAGACTTTCTTCCGTCATCCTGTGTATATGTTGTCTGTCCTGAATTTTTGTCACTATTAGTTTTATTTTGTTGTTTTATTTGTTTCTGAATACTTCGTTCCTGATTTTGTCCCTTCTTGATTTTCCATCTATTTTCCTCAAGAATCTCGTTTTCGTTGCGTTTATTCTACTCTTGTCCTTACTTGTGAGGGTCCATGTTTCACTACCGTATGTTAATCTGGGGTTTACTATTTTTTTAACTACCTTAATCCTTATATCTGTTTCTCTTTTCTCAAGGAATGTTTTTTTTTTTTAAACCATTGTATATTCTCCCTACTTTTGCTATTTTATCGTTTATTTCGACTTTTGTATATTTATTCTCATATTTATGTTATTCAATTCTTCGTTTAGATTGTTTAGGTTGTGCTGTAAGTTTTCCTCTGTGTCTACTATTATCGTCATATCTTCCGCAAAAAGTAGTTCTGATATTTCGATTTTATGCATTCTCCAGTATCCCAGCATCATCGGTCTCATTTTCTGCTTGGCTCTTTTCACTGCCTCGTTTAGCACTACTGCGAATAATAAAGGGCTCGGTACATATCCTTGTTTTAAGCCACTTGTTATTTCTAAATCTCTGACTCTTCATTATTTATTCTTACCCTATTTTTTGTTGGGTCGTACATACTTTTTATCACTTCTGTTATTTCTCTGTCTACTCCACATTTTTGTAGGGTCTCCCATACATCCGCTCAACTTACTCTATCGAATGCCTTTTCTAAGTCGATGAAAGCCGTATGTAATTCTTTATTTTTACTTATGCACTTCTCTATACTCTGTCTTAATATAAATATGGGGTCCTGTGTACTCCTGCCTTTTCGAAAGCCATATTGGGTTTCTTCTGGAAGGTTTTCTAACTAATTTTTTATTCTTGTTTCTATTATTCTAGCGAGTACTTCGGCTGGTTAGCTCATTAATGTTATGCCTCTATAGTTTTGGCACTCTCTTACGTCTCCTTTTTAATGAATTGACGGGATAATACCAGTGTTCCATTCCTTGGGTTTGTGAAAACATGAGTTTAAAAATATATATAATGTAATATTTGCGCACACTTTTCCTTGTTTATTTTTAAAAAAAACTGCCAAAAATCGCTGTCCTCCCTTTATCTCGAGAAGTATTGATCAACAAATTTCGTATGGAACACTAATTGTGCAAGTTCCACTTGCACTTGGCCGATTATTTATGATTAATATCTCATCATTAAATATCTATCAATCTATTATTTGCAATAGCGAGTTGCATAGCTTTAATTAAGTTATTTTTGAGTAAAAGAAAGTTAAATTTATCATTCATTTTAGAACAAAGTGATTGCAAGGGAAACAAATTACTTTACCAGTTTTTTTTTTTTTTTTTAAATTTGCTCTCCGAATTTAACATTTACATTTCAGAATCATAACATTTGTATTGCATTTAGAAAATGATATACCATGCTGTATTAAACCAAATAACAATGAACTCTTCCAGCTCGGTGGCCAAAAGCATATTCCAACACTTTTTTGGAGTTTTTATCGGATCTTAATTATATTTTTTTGATATTACAATTGCCTATAAAGTAGCCAACGTAGATATTACCGAATATTCAAGTAGGTTCGTATACTTCGTAATAATTACTGACTGCAGACTCCTCCAAAAATTCCTGTTTTTATAAAAGATAAAGTATCTACAAAGAATTGTGTAATTTTTTATATTTCTGACCCGTACACGTCTTTATATTCTAATCTCTCTGGAATGGTGAGGATCTTAATGTATGAATAAAATAGTATTTATATTGTATATTTATATTATATATTGTAAGATACACCATAGAATGCATGACGAATAACAGAATATAATCACCCTTTACCGATACAGATACAGTTTTGTTGATTGTTTTTACAAGTTCTCTCGATTATATTTGAATTAGCTTTGCACGCAAAGATCTTTTTGTAAATCACCTCAGAAAATAATAAATAACACTACATAACAACTTGGCATACCAAACACCGCTCGACTAACAGCCTGTCGGCAATTTTTGCAGGATCAATTTCGAATTTCTTATATCTCAGGAATAGATCGCGTGGCTTACTTACTCACTCCCATGACCAATTATTGTTTCTGGATCTCTATGGTTGTGCTAGAGTAATAGAGCTCCGGGCGCTATATATTTATTAACTTTCATATATTTCTTATGGTCTTTGATCATAAAGTTTGTGTTTTATTAATATTAGCTTCTGGCCGTTGAAACAATGCACGATCCTAACCTTGTTTCTTCGTTTAAGTAGGATGATATAAATATTAGTTTATAAAATTTATGTGCAGGTTAGTAAATAATAAACGAGGAATACTTATTGGGGAAGTATTTGACGGAAGCTGAAAATTATGGTTCTTCGGGTTAAACCATTACTCAGTATATATCACCACTACACCAAACACTTTATTTTTTCACTCAACGCGCCTTTCGCTAATCATGTTAGCGTTAGTTTGATGTTCAATAACAGTTTTTCATTTACTAATGTATTTTTTTACTATAAATATTTAAAATATTTATGGGACACCTCTTCAACTCCAACATCAGCGGAAAATGCAATTTATCAAAATTCTGATTATCGGTAATTTATTTTTTTCCTATGTTTAACATTTTGAAAATTGATAAAAACAATTATTCAACATTAATAATTCATTGGAGCGGGATATTATGTTCAATTAAGGGATTACCTAGATATAACTAATACAGTAATATAGATATAGATAATTTAATAAATTACTGGGTAGCATTAAACGGTATTATGGTTTTTTAAACCAATCAAATGGATTAGTTTGAAATGACTATAATGAATTGAAGTAAAATTATCAATGTTAACCAGCTAATTTCGTATACAGCTCGCTCTTTTTTACGGCTTATATTTTTTTTTCAGAACCTATATAATAAACAGAAGCTTTAATTTCAATAATCTATTATATTTCTTGATGAAAGAACAGGTTGGCTATATAGAGCTAATTAATATATTTACAACATTCTCCGACGTTTTCCGACTCTTTCGGTCGTTCCATAGATCTTACAAGTTTCTTTTCTCAATTTCCCTGTCTGTCTTCTCTCTTCAACCTGTTCTCGGGCTACATCTCTTTTCCTGCCGTTTGGTTGCCAATTTAGTATTTGTTTTGGGGTTCAATCTTCGTCCATTCTTTGGATGTGCCCAAACCCTATAAGTTGTTTGGTTAGAATGTCGTTTGTAATACTATGATGATTTTTTTAATACGTTCTTTGGTGCCTCTTTCTCTCCTGGATATTCCTGCTGCTCTTCTCCAGAAGTCCACTTCCGTTGCTCTCAGCGTGGCTAACACTCTAACACACACTTCAGGGGTATGTGATACTTTCCACAATGGTTTTATTTATAGATTTATCCCATAGAATGCTGTTTAGCAGTGTAATGGCCTTTCTTCCTGCCGTATTTCTCTCTCTTATTGCCCTGTCAAGTTTAATACACCTCAAAATTACTAATATTGTTTGGACCGGCAATAGATAGATCGCTTTAAATTATCTAAAAAATTTGTTCTATTAAGCAGGATAGAGTTAATATTTTTGACATATTGGCATTAAAAAACTTTGATGGATTGTAAAATCTATACAGCGCACCTAAATATACAGGGTGTTACTAAATATATCAGCTGTATGAACAGGAATGGCGTTTCCCGTATTAATTTAAAACTTAAGTCTTAAAGGAACTTGTTCTTTTAACACCTCTACCGCTGGTTGCAGTCTTATTTAGAAGCAATGCTGTCATGTTGGAATTAAAAGTTTCCTATGAAGTTTTAAAAATCTTTTAAATAGAAATAATTAGTTACTGACATTACAAACTAGAAGTTTTTTGTTAGTAATTCCTGAGAGAGCACAGTAAAATCCGTTAAGAATACGATAAAGTTTAGAAATTTGGATGATTACTATACTTACTATACTCTTACATTGAATTCATTTATCTCGAGAGAGTTCAAACTATGTCAGAAAATGAAAAGCAATCGAGTTTTTTTTTTACTTAAATTTATTGCTCAAACAGCCAGAATACCTATGCCAAAAAGTTTCAATCTATACTTGTGTATTAATTAAGGTAATAATTTGTAAAGAAAAGCAGCTTGTAAAGATATTGTATGACAGAGTGTAGTGACTTCTTATTGGTAGTTTTCAAAAATCTTTCTTTAGTTTAATGCTTCTTCGATGTTACCTAATTGGTTGTTAAACACGGAGTATTAAAAATAGTTTATTTTACAGCTGCTTTTTCAAAAATTGTAAGAATATAATTTATTTTATTTAAAAGTATACTAAAGATGAAGGGTTTTTTTTATAGCAATAGTAAAAAGTAAAGCAAAACTCCTTAATAATTCCGTCATTCATCTGAAATTGTGTTATTACTCATAGTTTGCTTAATTGTTTGAAATATTGCTTTGTGATCTATTTCAGAGTTTACAAACATTTTTTATTGAATATTTCTATAAAAAACCGTAATGTATGGCAACGTTGTGGTTGCTCTACTCGTTTATTGAAATTACAGCGGCGCGGGCGGTTTGAGCTGGTAATCAGTTACTTTTGAAAAAAACGAAAAGGATTCGAATTGACCAAAGAAAGAACTGGGCTTTTTTTAAATAGAGGGCGCTAACAGAGAGTTTTTCTTTGTGAAAAGTTTTTCCGACGCATTATTTATTTTTGGATACAGATTTACGCTTTTACAGTTAAATGAAATCCTTTTTGTGAAAAATCCCCCAAATTTCCTCTTCTCTCGGTTATTGGTTTGATAATTGACAAATTTGTATTTGAGTATCAAAATTTTCTTTCTACGAAACTTATTAAAGTTAATAAAAAAATATTTTAAATAGAAAAAATTTTTTTTAATGATTTTGATCAATGAAATCGCCTTTCTACTGTCTACGCATAAAAAGAAGAAAAACGAAGAACTGAAGAATATTTTATTATCAGTTTATGTCTTTAATAGGAATTTTCTTCTCTTTTATAATGTCCACTACTCATACATCTTATATTCTCTTATTTATAAGGTACATCGTTACATACGTAGTATATTATGTAAATTAAGCGCTACGTGTACGATATTTCAACCGCTTTTTGTCGACTTTTACAGATCATATCTTCGCAGATAAAAATTATGCATTAAATTGTATGGACGGCCATTGTGTGGACAGACTGTATAATAAAGATTGCGGAAAAAAGTAAAAAGAAGCTGCGGTGTGGTCCTACAACAGAGAGCGTATGCGAGATCAAGGCGGCGTGGGAGACCGACTGGGAGGTCAAGCGCGGGCTAGACTGTCTTGTTTGGTGGCAGCGGCGGAGGTCAGTATACTGACCACCATCGCCACTTAATTTTACAAATTTTCAAAAAAGTCAATATTAACGTCACGTGATTAGGATCAACAAATAGATCATATCGGGGGTTTGTCTCTCAAAAATACAAGTCATGTCGATAATAATTGTAATAATGGGGCACTTGCTTCTACAAGTTATTATGAATAGACTTATGGAACTTCTGTAGCACTTAAGTAAAATAAGAAAGCATTCTGTTGTCAATAACAAGTGTAATGTATTTATTGTCATTTGGTTTATGTCATTGTGAAGCTTGTTTACTAATTTAATATGTCCATCATATTACTCTGCATATTAAAATTGTTTAAGTTTAAAACTCCTGATATATTTTCACATAATGTGAAGAACGTCAGCCCTCTCCATGTTTTGAAAATGGCTGCTGCCTCTCATAACTTGGTTCATCGTTAAGTTTTTTTTTGTTTTGAATGAAGCAAGATTCAAGAAGGAAAAGAATCGTATTAAGAATAAAACTAGGATCAGTGGTTATGACGAAAACACAATAAACACACGAAGATAATAGACATAGGTTTGGCTTACTTATTCATACTTGCTTTTTTTTAAACGTTAACAAAATAAGAGGAAATAGAGTACCATATAGTAAGCTTATTCCATCCATAGTCGGATGTAAGCCTCCCCAAATTGTCTCCAATGAGGTTTGTTGTTTGCTTTTTGCATCCAATCGTGTCCTGCTAATCTTTTTATGTCGTCCGTCCTTCTTGTTGTCTACCCCTGCATCTTTCGTGTTCTCTAGGCCTCCATTCAACTATACAGCATGTCCATCTGTTATCATTCATCCTTGCAATATGCTCCGCCCAATTCCACCTCAATATACATATTCGTTGTATTACATCTGTCACTTTTGATCTTCTTCGAATCTCGATGTTAGGAATACGATCTTGGAGTTTAATATCTAGCATTTTCCTCTCCATTGCTCTTTGGGTTACCTGGCGTTTATTTATTATACTTTTATTTAAAGCCCACGTTTCAGTGCCATATGTTAATACCGGTAGTACATGTTGATCGAATACTCTGGCTTTTATTGTATTTGGGATGTCTAGTTTAAATGTAGACTGTAACCTTCCGAACGTAGAGCAAAATAACGGGACTCCTCTATACAACTCAGCCTTTAAATTATTTTTTGATATTCCGGTTTTTTGTGTTTGTATCTTTCCTATTCTTTCACTTTCTATTAATAGTTCCCCCCTGTTTGTTGTTCAGATATTTGGTTTTGGTAAAGTTTATTTTTAGACCTATTTTTCGACACTTTAATTCCATCAGCATTTCTTGTAATTCTTGTTGTGTGTTGATGATCAGAGTGTCATCATCTGCCAAACTCAAATTATTTATGATAATATATGAGTTGTAATAATTCAGCCACGAAGTATGTTATGCAACTAGAAGTTCGATTCAAACAAAATTTAATGAACAATTGAGGAAATCAAATATTGCTGAAGATGCCTTTGAACATAATTATGATGAACCTCTTTTACAGGATAAAGTTTCCATGCATCCGAGTAATTGTATTTATTTGTTATAACACTTAATACGACGGTGAAGTTATCTACATCTAGTCACGCAAATTACGTAATACAAAACAATTTATTGCTTGTAAAATTACTGTCGCTTTTCGATTTTGTTCCTTCCAAAAAATCGTGCAGTACTAAAGTTCTCACTAAAGAGGGAAATGGAACAAAAATGATTGATAAAAAAATGTTTTAGATTGTTTTCAACTCAAATTTTGCTCTAAAGAGATTCGATGGGACCGAGACTCAATATAGAATGATCCCAGATCAAGATGGTCTTTTGAGGCAAGAACTGAGGAAATCATCAGGCTCTTTAAGGATTTACTTGCTACTGTCAAATCGACGAATGAAAACCCTAATGCTGAAGTAACTGAAACTAACGTGTTCTAGGTAGTGCATGATGATTTGGGGATGAAAACACCAGAGCAGAAACTGGCAAAAGAAAGAAAATTACCGAATTTAGCATCCTGTAACTTCTTTCTCGTCACCCGACTGTATTTGTCTGTAAAAAGAAAGCTATAAAACACCATGTTCAAGAGGCAGTGATCGCAACCCTTCGATAGTATCTCAAAAACTTGTATAAAAACTCATATAATGGTATTCAAGCTGAGGAACAGTATAGATTCAAAAGAATGATTTTAACAATTAAATAGGTTTTTGTCCTATTTTCTATGAAAAGTTGGATTACTAGAAACAAAGGGCATACAACTGCACAATCACTGAAGAATTTATGAGGTGATTCATTGGTCTTGAGACTTGAGGCATTTTGGTAAATGCTGAACAATTGACAGATAGCAATGTTGTTTAAGCGGAAGGTATAACGGTACTTCCACTCTGATTTCACAATCTGCGTATTTGATAATTCGCATTGGAAATTTTACACAAGCTGGATTTACGAAAGCGCATTGCTTCCTGGTTTGGACAATTGTCCACGAAGCAAATTCTCGAAGCATTTGAAGATAAGTCAATATCTCGCGTCACTATATTTCGTGTTTTGCGTTATTGCAAAGAACTAGAAGATAAAAAAAATCTGGTCGGCCACCTGTTCCTAGCAGAAGAACAGCGAAAAATCTTCTATCAAGCGCAAAAGACAAAGTTGAACAGTCGCAAAGAAAATTGTCGAGAAAATACGGTATTTCGCAATCAACTGTGCATCTAATTTTGACGACAAATAATGTGCAAGTTCGAAAACGTAAAAAGGCACCGAAATACACCGCAAGACAGCTCGAAAAAATACCAAAGTGTTGCCGTGCACTTCGTGTTAAACATTTCACGAATGCGAAATTCATCATTATGGATGATGAAAAATACTTCACATTTTCTAATAGCTCGCTCAGTGAAAATGATTCCTTCTGTATACTGACGATTATGAAGCAGCACCAGATGACGTCAAAGACGCCGGCAAGATAAAATGTGAACGAAGAGTGTTGATGTGGATTGTCATTTCATCGAAAGGTATTTCAGCTCAATATTTCCAATCATACAGAAGTTTATTTAGCCTTCATAGTCATAAGAAAGGCCTATGACTCAATACCAAGACAAAGATTATGGAACGCAATGAAAGAAATAAGCATTGACAAAGAACTAATATACGCAGTAAAAGGCTCTACAAAAACAACACAGTGAACATAAAAATAGGACATAAAATAGAGAAGAGACTCCAAACATTAAAAGGCCTATTACAAGGATGCCCATATTCAAAATATACCTCGAACAAACATTAAAAAAATGGAAGTAAAAATGTAGTGGAATGGGAGTCCCAATACGAGAAGATTACTTAGACGACCAAGTAATCATAGCGTAAGATGAGGAAGACCTCAGTTATATGGTAAGAAAACTGAAAGAAGAATACACTAAAGCAGGATTAGCAATAAACTTTGATAAAACAAAATACCTAACAACAAAGGAGGGAAATGTGGAGAATCTAGAAGTCGATAACGAAACAACAATCAAAGGAACCGATAGATTTAAATATTTAGGAACCATCATTTCAAAAAACGCAACATCAGAAGAAGAGATCAAAGCTAGATTAGGACAAACGCGGACATGCATAAGACAATTAAATTCGATCCTGTGGGACAAACATTACAAAGAGAAACAAAACACGCATATACAAATCAATAATACAAAGCATAATGACATACGGGTCAGAAACATGGACGATCAATGAAAGAAATAAATCAAAAATTAACGGGGTAGAGATGGAGTATTGGAGAAGATGCTGTAGAGTGACACGTATGGACAGAATACCAAATGAAGAAATAAGAAACAGAATGAACATCAAAGAGAACGGAATAAACACCATTCAAGAAAAATGATTAAAATGGTATGGACACATAAGACGGAGCGAAGATAATAGGTGGATAAAGAAAATAACGGAGTGGAGCCCTATAGGGAGAAGAAAAAGAGGAAGACCCAGACCATCGTGGAGAGACGATGTAGACGAGGCTATGGAGCACAGGGGTCTAACAGATGGAGACTGGGAAGATATAAACGGATGGAATCAAAGGCTGAGAGAAGGAAGACGGCGTCAGCTGTAGAAAATCCTTGATATATATATTTCCAACCAAGCAGTGCTGTTGCAGTCAATTTTGATGTGTATAACAATAAATGCTTGACTAAATTGAAACAGTTTATCAAAGAAATTAATGCGCGCGACAAAATAATCTTCTGGCCAGACCTTGCACGTTGCCACTATGCAAAAAAAAACACAAGAATGGCTCAAAAGTCAAAAACTCGAATTTGTACCGCAAAATAACAATCCACCAAATGTTCCACAGGCACAAGCAATTGAAAGATTTTGGGCAATATTCATGTAAAGTTTATGAAAATGGTCGGGAAGCACAGAACCACGGGCACTTGATTGGCAGAATAAATAGGACGTTGAAAGAAATCAAGGTTTCGGTCGTCCAACGCCTGATGGATGGCGTTCCAAGCTGCGTAAAATCGAAGATAATAGTCCATTCGCTGCAATGTAAACATGCTATTTGATATATTTTGAATAAATTTATATGATATAAGCAACTGCATTTAAAATATTTTTACTGGTTTCACTTATACACACGCCTAAGATTAGTCTTAAAACTAATGAATCTCCTTTTAAATCATTATTAATCGACTCCTCACCGTCCAATTTTTAGACACTTATTCCGATTCAAATCTCAGCAAGCAACATAATCGCACATATTAGCTCTCCGCTCTCAGAATTATAGAATAGATATCCAATAACATTACTTAAATATATTCTGTTTGCCTTTCAAATATAGACTAACCTTGTTAACATATTCAGATTTGTTTACTTTCAGTATGAGTAATCTGACCAAGATTAGCAAATTAGCGTTGGTGGGACGATTTTTATTTTGCAAATACATTTTGGGAACATCGAAGTAGGGATAAATGGGACGCACTAGAATGATTGACAATTATTAATTATCAATCTATTTTTAATTTATTGATCTAGTTTGGTAATATTTACAGTTACTGTTTAAATATTCACTTCCGCGGATTGAATAAAAATAGTTTGAGGACGGCATTCTTTCAAGTCAGAATGTAAAACCCACAATTAATTAAGCAAAAATAACCGGTGCAAGTTGGACTTGCGCAATTAGTGTTCTGTACGTTGATTACTTTTAAAATAAAAAATTTTGTTACGGAGGTTGAGTTTTCAGAAATTTTTTTTCCGATCTTTCCTGAAAATTGATGACCTTGAAATTTTTGTTTTTTATATATACCAGATGAATTGTTAAAGGTAATGACTCGTGATAATTTTCGTTCAATCGACACCCTGTGGAAAATATTACAGAATTTTTTCAAAATTTTTTGATCATTACTCTTTAAGATAAGGAGCGGACAGCGATTTTTCCCGATTTTATATATTTTTTTTACAAGCCTTCATCTGACACCTCATTCGATGACCTGCTAAATTTTTTTTTCACTTCCGATTTCACCCCCCAAAACTAATACCTTAAGTCAAAATTTGACTTTCAAAACTGCATGGCTCTGATGAGACCATCAATTTCTATATTAGTGCCAAATTTCAACTTTCTATCTCAAATAGTATCGGAAAAAATCGGGTGTGGCAGACAGGCAAACAGACAAACTGACAGACACTGAAGTGAACTTATAAGTGTTCCGAACTGAACACTGAAAACACTCGATTAATATATCTGCTAGCTGCAGTATTTACATCAACTTATTGCTTGTTCTAAACAAATAATTGGTAATTTCCAAAATACAAAAAGGAGGGTGACCATACTATCATTACAAAACTATCCTTAACACCGTGACTGATTTGAAGTAATTTTTCTTTTAATTATAATTCTCTGAGTCAATTCAAACTGAACTGTAAAACTCCAATAATTAAAAAAAAAAATGAAATTGACAAAGTCATAAACACTAAAATATAAATATAGTTTTTACTGTCAAAAACACTCGAAATAATGTCATCGAGAGGTTCTAAAATAAAAATAGTTTACAGAGTTTTATTTTTAATAAAAACCTTTTCATTTAAACTCTAAGAACATAAACTTAACGTAAAGTACGTGTCAAAATCTAGAATTTGTCATTGCTGAAACTTAAAATTGTCTCTTATTTCATTTCAGTGATCAAGGATTATTATTTATAATAATATATATTATTATTTAACTTAAGCGTAAAATCTAATACTTTGTAACAACCTACTAGTCACTGCGACAACGGTCTATAATTATCAAAATTACTGTATCATATATTCAAACTATAGACACAATCAGGTATATTTACATTTTCTTTCCAATTAAATTCTAGTTCACAAATTAACGGTTGCTTTATACAATAAAACTGGGCAGTCTGCCTCAAATAAAACATTTGCTTAGCGTTAGGTATGCAAAAAATAAGTTATATAAGCTTAAAGCTTAAGCTTAAATAAGCTTCTTCTCGCCAAACTACACATCAAAATAATATGGTTTTAAGTTTATCTACCAAATAACAATGAAATATATCTGACTTGTGGAAACATGAATATTTATTGTTTTCCACTAAATATTTTTCACATTTGGAGATCTGTGACATTATATTCCTTTAAGAACTGGACCATATTCATAAAAATACAAGCGACAAAACTATAAAACTATTTTCGTTTTACAACCGCTGCATTAATTTAAACATATCTTTTTTTCTTGCCAACTGTCGCACAGTTCCCGAATGCGAAGGACTGCGATACTGTCGCCGGTCCACTAACTGTTAATAAGGGCTGAAGGTACCAAGCGGTTCGTTGGTGCGGTTCGTTGGTGCGGTAATACAACATACACATATATTTAAGGAATTATCCACAAAGAATTTGTTCCCGAAGACTAGGTACTACGTGGATGTCATGGAGCGACTTTGCAAGAGGATTCAGCAGGTTCGACCGGAACAATGAAACCCAAAGGATTTTTTCTTGCTTCATGACTCTGTGTCCGCTCACCCGACTCAGACTGTGGTACAGTTTTTGGCGCAAAAACAAGTGTTCGTACTCCACCACCTGATTATTCGCCTAATTTGGCCCTTAGTGACTTCTTTTAATTCCCAAAAATCCAGCTCCACATGAAGGGTCAACACTATGGCGACTTGAAGGACATTAAAGCCACTATGATACGCGAGTTAAAGATGATCTCAAAAGAAGATTTTTCTAACAGTTTTACACGGTTGATGAACGTTCTGAACGTGGTATTGAGGTCGGCGGGGACTATGTAAAACACCTGAAGTTATAAAATGGCCACTTTTAATTTTTCTATTTTTTTATTGAGGCAGTGCGGGAACTTTTTGGACAAACGGTGTATATAATTATTTAAATTGGGAAGCTCCCTGTTTTTTTGAAATTGGTTAAAAAGCGTTACTCTATACTTAATATAGACTGACTGAACTAAACAGAGTTAACTGACATTTGAAATAATAACGCCATTACCTTCCGTCGAGAGTCCATAGTAATAAATCTATTTAAATATTCAATAATACATTGTGACAAGCGATCTAAAGACTTAATGGACATGAAATATGGACGGTTTTTATGCACTTTATGGGGATGCATTAAATTTACAAATCTTCTATTATAAATCGGCCACAATGTGTATTTTGATGGGTGATATATTTTATGCGATGTCAGGAACAAGATGGAAAGAAGATGTTAAAGGAGGCTGTGCAATTATCGAGGTAGTACTCGTAATCAGGATTAGACCAAGTTACCGGTAACTTTAAATTATTTTTCCACCACGGATAACACGTAAGCTGAAAAGTTTTTGGTTCGACACATAGATGTCGCCGTTTTCAAAGAATTCACATGATTTTTAGGAAGTACCAACCTTCAAACGATACGTGTCAAAATTTCATGACATTTCGATGATTAGTTTACAAGTTACAATGGTTTTAGTGACGCTACTTTTGATATTTTCAAAGCAATGGAAAAAAAATAAATTTCGTGTGTTGATTGCGAAAATTTCGACTGTTTTTTGATGGGAAAAAATACTATTCAATTGAAGCAATGGCTTAATAAGTGTTATGGGGACTCTGCCCCTGGAAAATCACTAATCATTTACTGGTATGCTGAATTTAAGCGCGGTCGTACAGACACACATGATGCTGAACGCTCGAGATGATTACACCGGAAAACATAAAAAAAATCCAAAAAATTATTTTGGATGACTGTAAAATGAAATTGCGTGAGATAGCTGACACTCTAAAGATATCAAAACAGTGTGTTGGTCATACTTTGCATGACCATTTGGGCATGAGAAAGCTCTGTTTGAAATGGGTACCGCGTTTGCTCACAGTGGACCAAAAACAACAACGTGTTGATGATTCTGAGCGCTATTTGGACCTGTTTAAGCGCAATAAAAAGGATTTTTTCATGCGATATGTGACAATGGATGAAACATGGATGCACCACTACACACCGGACTTAAATCGGCAGTCAGCTGAGTGGACAGCAGCCAGTGAAAGCTGCGCGAAGCGACCAAAGACACAACAGTCGGCTGAGAAGGTTTTGTCTTCTGTATTTTGGGATGCGCATGGAAATATTTTCATCAAGACAATGCACCGTGTCACAAGTCCGTGGTTACGATGGCAAAATTGCATCAACTGAAGTTCGAACTGCTTCCTTATCCACCGTATTTTCCAGATTTGGCCCCCAGCGATTATTATCTATTCGCAGACCTCGCGGGAAGGAGATTTGGCTCCAATGAAGAAGTTATCGCCGAAACTGAGGCCTATTTTGAAGGCAGAGACAAATTCTTCTACAAGAAAGGTGTAGAAATGTTAGAAAAGCGTTGGACTGATTGTATTGCTCTTGAAGGAGACTGTGTTGATGAATAAAGTCGAATTTTGCAAAAAAATGTGTTTTAAGTAGCTAGACCAAAAACTTTTCAGCCTGCATGTTATGTTGTTAGTGTTCCGTTTCACTTATGGGATCACTACGGTGTCCGCCTGACCTACTGTCACACCCGATTTTCTCCGAAACTATTTCTCGTAAAAAGTTGAAATTTGGCACAGTTATAGGAATTGGTGGCCTAATCAGAGCCGTATAGATTTGAATCTGGGTTAAGGGGTTAGTTTTGGGGGGTGAAATCGGAAGTGGAAAAAAATGTTTTGCTGATTATCGAGTGTGGTGTCAAATGAAAGCTTGTGAAAACACGAGTAAAAAATATATATAATGTAATACTTGCGCACACTTTTCTTTGTATTATTTTAGAAAAATGGCTAAAACACCTCTGTCCACCCACCTTATCTCGAAAAGTACTGATCAAAAAATTTTGAAATAATTCTGGAATAGGCTTCATGAAGTATAAACTGAGCGAAAATTATCACGAGTGCATTACATTTGAAAATTTATCAGGTATACAAGAAAATACTGAAAACTTTCCTTACAAAATGGTGGAGGTGGAATATTCTCCATACAGTGCCGCGCGCCGCTCCTCTAGACACAAAATAATTTAATTATATTATTTGTTTATAATTAAATATTAGGTAGTAAATATTTGTTTCACACTTTTATTACTAGATTCTAGATTGAGCTAGATTGGAAAACTTAACTTCTAAAAAATACGATTCTTTTCGTTTCGTCTTTAGTTGTTATATCAATGAGCTAGATTAATTTCTGGCTATTAGATAGCTGAGATGCTATAACTATTATACATTATTAACTAAGAAAAAACATGAAAATACATATTGGATCTAAATTATCTAATTAACTTAGCCTAGGTAAGGATTTTATTTTATTTTAAAAGCAGTTACGGTACGGAACACTAATTGCGTAAGTTCAACTTGCACTTGACCGGTTTTTCTTTAAACTATCTCTTGTTTTGCCGACTAGTCTCTTAATAAATGCATCACGTCCCCTATGATAATAAATACTTCGCAGAAAACTAAGTCAACAAGCAAAAAGACTACCATGTTAATTATAATTTGTTATCTACTAATTAACCGCTTTTAATTAATATCGTGCTGCGAATGATAATTAAAATAGCAGTTCATTCTTTTGCCATTGTCAAGATGTTTTAATTTCATTTTACTTTAGATTATTAATCGAAAAAAGAATCTCTTAACCTAATAGGTTGTGTATTTATTGCTGGAATTAAAATGTTATAACAGCCGTCAATCATAATTGACTCATAATTAAAACGTTACATGATGAAATAATTATGTAACTTAATTGATACATTATTTTATTAGTCTTATGGATGTACGTAACATGCTTTTTTTTTGGAATTTTTCATCGTCATCGATCCGCTTTTTTTATAGCATTTTTTCGCCTTCCGGCTCCTAGTTTCCATCATCTTCGATGTTCCCAAAGTCCGCGTCTTAGATTTCTCTCTGACATTGCTCTCTGAACACCTCCAAACTATGTCGCTATTGGTCTCCCACTTCTCCTTTTTTCGCTTGGTACTTACCCACTTCAGAACCATCTTCGGTATTCGGTGTTCTTCCATTCATTCCACGTGTCCATACCATATAAGTTGCCGTTGTTAAATTTCCTCAATAATCGTGGGTTTTACTTTCATTTCTAAATCTATCTATTCTTGACTCTCCAGCCGCTCTTCGCCAGTAATCCATTTCGAGTGCCATTAGTTTCTGTTCCAATCGTTTCGTCAATTGCCAATGCTCTTAAATATTGCATTATAAATCAGATGCTTTCTCTGTGATATTATATTCTTCGACCACAGAACAGAGTTTGGGTGTCTTATGACCGCCTTTCTTTTACTCATTCTACTCTCCGCTTTTTCCGTTCTACCGTCTTTAATTATGTTAGTTCGGAATTTTTAAAATAGAAATTACAGCTAGAATCGTGGAAATAATTTTGTTCTAACATAGGTTAGCAGAATTTTTAATTATCTTTTCCATGTCGACATTTGTAGTACTAATTTCTAAAATGGCTCAAAGGTCAGACTAGTTTCTGTAACCTTTTGCTCAGTCAATTAAACAGTTGAAGATTCATTTACCCTGTGTAAGCGATATGTATTATAAAATTGTTTTCGTAAAACTCTCGCACCCACAAGAGGAAGTTTCCAAATTCAAGGTTTCACTCTGAACCCTCCCGATGCAATTGCGTAATAAGCCAAACAAATTGGAACTTATCTATTAACACCAAAGACTTTTTACATCTAAGGGAAGTCAAACCGGTAGTCGAAATTGCAGACCTGTCGTCTGTACCTGAATGGACGCTTTCTGTATTGTACTTGCCTTGGATACATGTCGGTGGAATTTAATTTTTTTAAATTTTAATAGCTGGTTATATATGATTATATATGTCTCAATAGTTAGTTATGTATGGTGATATATAACTACAAATTTAGAAAATAATTACCTCTTAATTCTTCTTGAAGTGCCATATCCGATACGGACGTAGACGACCCTCTCACCTTTGCCTGTGTACCTTTTTAAGTGTTTCCTCAGACAAAAACGGGCTACAGTTTCATGCAGGTTCTGAACGGCGTGACTAGGCATTATACTACGGGTGGTTTGCCATCATCTTCCCGAAAGAGGCGACCGTCCCCTTGTAAATTTTATTTTATTATCTTTTTAGTGTTCCGTACGGAACACTTATAAGATCACTTCGGTGTCTGTCCGTCTGTTCTTGTGTCACACCCGATTTTCTCCGAAACTATTTGAAGTAGAAAGTTGAAATTTGGTACTAATATAGGAATTGTTGGCCTCATCAGAGCCGCGTAGTTTTGAAAGTTAAATTTTGACTTAAGGGGATAGTTTTGGGGGGTCACATCGGAAGTGAAAAATTTTTTTTTTACTAGGTCATTGAGTGGGGTGTCAAATAAAAGCTTGTAAAAACACGAGTTTAAAAATATATATAATGTTTTACATGCACACACTTTTCTTTGTATTAATTTGAAAAAAATCGCGAAAAATCGCTGTCCCCCCCCCCCCCCTTTATCTCGAAAAGTACTGATCCAAAAATTTTGAAAAAATTCTGGAATATTCTCCACAGGGTGTAGATTGAACGAAAATTATCACGACTGTATTACCTTTCATAATTTATATGGTATATAAAAAAAATAAAAGTTTCAAGGTCATCAGTTTTCAGTAAAGATCGGAGACAAACTTTGTTGCAAACTCATTTGGGGTGTGTCTTGTGAAGTCGCTGATCATTTTATACCTCTGTAACAAAAAATTTTATTTCAGAAGCAGTCAACGTACGGAGCACTAATTGCGCAAGTTTAACTTGCACTTGACCGTTTATTTTTTATTATTATTTCCCGATCCGAGATGCGAACTCGGGTCACTGGCGTAGAAAGCAGACACCTTAACCACTACACTATGGCCGCCCCGGTTAATTACAAATATGTTATAATATTATTTACTTTCTTTGCTATTAGCGAGAACTAAGCACGTCATTAGATTCCACTTTTAATAATATTACTAAATATGGTGAAGTAAGGAATCCTTAAAATTGTGAAACTGAAAACATTATACATTTGACCGATTCGTTAGTTGATGCAGTCAACCAATTTTTAGGACAAGTTAGATGTGTGATCGTGTTTTAATGTAAATATGCGGAGGCTTGTGGGATACCTTTTATGTAAGGTTTTTCTTGTGAATAATTTAAAGCAGTTATCGAGCCAGGTTAGTCATGCGTACTTAATACGCGTATACTTAAATTTTCTTGTGGCACGTTTTCTAGGATCAGGATCATATATAACTGCAGAGCGAATAAGAATTTTTTAAATTAAAATTGGAACTAAATAACTTTTTAGGATTTAAATCGTTGCACAAAAGAAACATTTTAATTTAACGGCTCCTTTACTTGCAACCAAAGTAAAGACCTAGTAACTAAATAACTCAAATAGATATAAGACTCATAAGCTATACTTCCTATACAAAGTTCAAACAAATTAAAGAATGCACTTAAAACAGATGGTCTCTGGTACTTCATATAAGATCCGTTTTAGTATTTATTTACTAATTGGTAATAGTATGTAATAACAACAATGAAGGTATTCGTAAAAACCTCTTTCCTGTCAACCTAACTGTACAATTTATTTGAATAATTTTCTACGGGTTTGACTCTCTTCACAAGAGAATATATGGTACTTATGGCCGGTATAAAAAATATACAAGGTGTTCTAAAGAAAGATATCCCAAGTAACTCGAAAACAAATAATTTTTGTAAAAAATACGAAAAGAAGATTTTCCAAAGGGGCATCTTCTGTCGTACCCCTCCTCACTCTATCAACTTCAATTCATCACACGTCATACATATGTGATGTCTTCTCATCATGCTGAAACCAGGTTCTCTGGTTACGAATGACACAATATTACAAAGCTTTGTTCTAAAGAAAGGTATTTACCTCAAGTAACTCGAAAACAAATAAATTTGTAAAAAATACGAAAAGAAGATTTTCCAAAGGAGCATCTTCTGTCGTACCCCTCCTCACTCTATCAACTTCAATTCATCACACGTCATACATATGTGATGTCTTCTCATCATGCTGAAACCAGGTTCTCTGGTCAAGAATGACACAATATTATAAAGCTTTCACATATCACTTCGAGTTAACAGTTGTTGTGCGACTTTTGTCATCCTCACAGAAGTATGAATCAATTATTCCACGTGCTGACATGATAGCTTAAGAAGTTACTTTATGGTAATGAGAAGACTTTTCAAGTGTTAATTTTGGATTTGTTGTAGCAATTCTGTGTATTGACTTGGCCATTCAGATGAAAAAGTAGCACATATCAAATGTTTCACAGTAGCTCTGTGCCTTTGCGTTGTCTCCTCTGTACATTGTGTTTACGTAATAGACTAAACAAATTTAAATTTATTTATAGGACATCGTGTATAATATAACTACTATATAACTAAACAGTATGAAACAATATCTAAGAAAAAGATGTACGGATGTAAGGAACTGAGAACTAGTTCAAAACTACGAACAACAAAAGTGTTACAATAATATACTGTCAATTTATAGTACTTAAATACAACATAAAAAATAGTAGATTTAGTGACTTGAATAATAAAAGTCCATCAGGCCACTTAAAATTCAAAGAAAGTTCGTAACAATTTGTTAATTTTTCTAACAAGACATAATTAACTTTAGGACGCCTACAAATATCTTATTGCTATAACAGATGCCACAGGGTAAATGAATAATATTAATATTAAAATTCTTTATTCACCTTATTATTTATGTCGGTTTAAGAAAAAAAAATACCATCTGGTCATATTTGCCAATTTAGGAAATTCCGTTAAAATGTCAACTTTAAAATGTAATTTATTTTTTCAAAAAATGGCATTAATATTACTGTCACTAGGTAACCGTGAATATAATTAAAACATACTTACCTTTGATTATGAGACAGAAATAACAGTTAAAATGGATCTTAACTTATTCCATAAAACTAGAAATTCCTTAAATTTATTTTTAAAATGATTTATTAATCAAGGGATATTTGTCTAGGGCTGTCGAGCGTCCAAGAATCGCTGAAATCCCTGTTTATTATGCTACTAATTGATTGCTGGTACCATCAACAGACCACAAACAAATATTTAAGGCTATAAGGCTATCAATCAGTATCTTCTTATCTTGAAACTTTCAACATTATTAGCAATCACCAATATGGTTTTCGTAAACATAGATCGATCTTCTAACTTATGTAAAACATGTTTGGAACAACGCAATTGATCTCGAACGGTTGCTCTTGACATATCTAAGGCATTCGACCTTGTTTGGCACGATGGACTGTTGGTTAAGCTGCGCTCTTATGGTATGTCTGAAAAGTTCTGTTTGTGGCACTCATGTTTCCTCAGAGAGCGTTCTTTACGAGTGGCAGTAGACGGATTTCTTTCTAACGTCTTCACTACCAACGCCGGTGTGCCCTAAGGCTCCATACTATCTCCTACTCTCTTTCTCATTTACATTAACGATCTGTTGGAAAAGACCGGAAACCCAATCTACAACTTTGCAGATGACAGTACACTTATCTCTTTATTTACTTTGAACGCTTGGACATCGGCTACTTAAACGAATATCCGCCAACAGCGGGAAGTAGTTCAATTTAACAAAGACCTAGAAGAAATTATATCTTGGGGTGACAGTAACCAAGTGGAATTTAACGCTACAAAAACCCAGGCGGCAGTTTTTTCTAAAAAAGTTAACGTTGCTGAATTTGACATAGTTACGGCGGGCACTCTATTCCTCTAACATCGTCACTCAATTTGTTGGGCGTTAATTTGGGTGCAAATATGTCCTGGCATGAACATGTCGCAGAGATACTAAGGGGAGCTTCTCAAAAGTTGGGAATATTATTTCGAAACAGAAAGCTTTACACTCCACAACAACTGTTAATTCTTTACAAAGCTCAAATTCGACCAACTATGGAATACTGCTCCCATATTTGGGGCTCCGCTACCAAACATACATTGCATGGTTTGAATTCTATACAGAGAAGAGCTGTTCGTCTGATTGTAGACTCGGAACTGACCGGCGGCCTTGATTCGCTGGAACATCGAAGAACGGTTGGCGACTTGAGCCTATTCCACAAGTATTTTCATGGAAAGTGTTCGAAGGATGTAGTCCGCTTAATTCCTCCCAGAGTGGTGCATGTTAGAAATACACGTCGCGCTAATATTTCACATCCGTATGAGGTTCAGACTGTTACTCCTCGTACGTGTTTTATATGGAATAATTTGCCCAGGACTGTGTTTCCCCACCGAGTATAATTTACAGCAATTCAAGAACAACGTGAATTCTTCCTAGATGATAGATTTTACTATTTAAGATTTTATATTATTTCGGGAGTTTTTGCCGAAATTTGAAGGAATTTTTTTATTGGATAATTTTCACATTATTATAGTGTCGACCTTTTGCCACCGTCTTAATCTATCGTCAGTGATTAATGACAGTTTAGTCACAAACGGGACAGATTTATCCATGTAGGATTGGCGTATTTTTAAGAAACAAAAACTAATGTTTTCTGACATGTCACAATGTATCGTCTTATTCTTTACTAACTCTACCTTCAATATAATCAAAAAAAAAGTCTTTTAGTGTAATTTATAACCTGCCGAATTAGCCAATCTGTCCCCAGCTGCCTGTCAAGAGACTTCCTTCACCTTAATCATGTTCTAGCGATGTTGCAGTTTAGAGTTATAGTTATATTTACCTTTTTCGTGCCACTAACATCGTTGAAAATTAAATTAAAGGTATCTAAAACTTAAATATTTCTACTAAAATCAGGTAATTTACTAACAATTCAGTTGTAATTATTAAAAATTGGTAGTTAGAAGTTATTTACGTAGTACTTTCCAATAGAAGTTGTAGAATCAATTTATTTTTAATGAGGATACTTTGTAACTAAATTCAGTTACGTGCTGTTCTTGTTAAAATTAGAAACAATGAAAGAATGATCTAAATTAATAAACCTAGAGTTTCCATTGATGCTTCAAGTAAAATGGATATCTTATTTCGTACGAGAGTTTTTCTACTCACAAACCAACAAACAAACTGTCAAATCGATAAACAGACGGACGGAAATGAGAAACTATCTTTTTGGCTAAAATTTCACAGGGTAATTATTGACTACGTTTTGCTATGCAGAAATTTTATACATTTCTTTCAATTTACCATTTTAATTGTTTTTATATAATATATAATTTTTGATTCACAAGATAATTAGTCTTTTTTTATTACATAATTATCCTCATTCGCATAGTATACAATTAAAATTAATTGTTTTTGCCACATAATAAATTCTCACATTCCTTAAAAGTCAAGTACAAGGTGAAGTGGAAAGTCAGGTAATCATGAAAATCGGTTGTTGTAGACAGCCTTTTTTTATATTGTGTTCATGAGTGTTTATACTAAAAGAGAGATAGATAGGAATAACTGTACTTACTTGGAAGAAGTCCAGTAGTATCTAAAAAACTAAAATGGTAAGAGATTAATAATAAACTAAATCGTTAGATTAAAGATAATACTGTAACCTTGCAAACATTAAGATAATTTCTACTTCTCACACTGTCGCTCGCTACAATGATATGATACTATTAGCCTCGGTTTTTCCAGGCATGACTTTTTTTCTCCCAGGTCTAGTTCTATTTTCGATCTTCCTCTATAATATTAGTTGAGGGAGTTTGTATTTGCTGCTTATATTATGCCTATGCATTTCTTACACGTATTCTCATTTCTCGCATCACAGTCGTATTTCTTACTTGGTATACCCACATCTCAAATATTTCGAGTGTCTTGCAAACTGCTTCTATGAAGTCCTAACTCCGCCGATACTGAGAATGTGATTACAGAGAATCTGATCCATCTTACGAAACTCATTCCAGGCCTGTTCAATCATGATGATCTTTGTTATCTACTGTTGTGACAAAGTATCGGTATCGATCATTTTCCCCAGGGTACCATCAGGGATGTTTAAGAAAAAAACTGACATTTAATTTTGCCCTATTACCAAAATCTACATATATATATATATATATATATATATATATATATATATATATATATATATATATATATATATATATATAAAAAAAAAAATAGGTCTGTATGTCTGGATACAATTCGAGAAAGAATAATTCAATTTTTAACTCCAATTCTCTATATGAACGCCGTATCGCTACCATCTTTGCTTTGTAATTATAGAATGTGTGTTTAGCTATACTAGTTCGAGTTTTATCTTAGAGGAAATCGCAATGGGTGATACTACCAGAGAAGATTTCGCTAAATCCTCCAAATTGCTTAGACGTAGTATCGGAAATATCCTATTTAGACGCTCTGATGACTCTCCTAGATTTAATTTAGTAATCTCTCCAATTTCTATGGCCAAGGCAACATCTTAAAATGTTTAGAACGCTGTTACTTAAGTTTGTATTACTGTAAAAATTCATTTTTTTTTCCTTTCTTAAAACATAATTATATTGTTGCGAAATGTATACACATACCCAACTTTCCCCTAACTAAAAGAAAAGAATAAGAGGTTTATTACCTTTACCTTCCCATTTCATTAGGAGCTTACTTAAAGTCAATGATTTGTGAATAAACAAAAGAATGCATAAATTATCTTTATTGCTCATCTATGAACGAATAAAATATGAAGAATGACGGAACTGAAGATGTGTAAATGTAAATTTCATGACACAAAAAGCTGCAACTTCTAATAATTAAAGTTAATAATGACCATAGACAATCTTGTAACCAATTTCGGTAATGGGATTTCCATTTATCACAAGAAATAAGCTATTCGTATAGAATATAAACAAAACACATTCATTACTTCTTTATATATATTTTTTAATAGTTAATTTGTAAAAATTTAACAGCTCAACTTCAAACTTTACGTAGTTGTTCATAAAGACATACTTAGCAACATATCAAAAGTCTTTATAAATCCAAGTTCTTTCAGTGGGCATACTGGAAAATGGAAACCACATTTTTTTTCTAATAAGTTTTAAATCGAGGCAGATTATAGGAATTCTAATAATAAATCTTCTTCTTCTTCTTTCAGCCTGCTCTCATCCAATCCTGGATGTAGGCCTCTTCCATTTTTCTATCTTTCCCTGTCCAGAGTCATTCTGTTCCAATTTTTTCCTGTGATTTTCTGGACGCCATCTCGACACCTTTTTGAGGTCTTCCCACACAAGCTTGTAGGCCCATCTGGCGTTCTCTCTCGCTACGTGGCCAGCTCATCTCCACTTTAGTTGAGCCGCTCTTTCCAGAGCATCCGTTAGCCGTTAGGATTTTATCTCTCAAACTCACTCCAAGCATTTTACCTGTTAGCGACGTCGTTTCAAGATCGTACGTGAGAACTGGCAGTACACACGACTCGTACGTTTTCCTTTTGAGGTTTACAGGGATATCTCGTGATCTGAAAATAAACCCGAGTTTACCAAAAGCTGCCCAACCAAGACCTATTCTTCGAGAAATTTCTGATGTTTGGTTCTCCTTTTCTAGTAGTATTTTTTGTCTGAGGTAGATATATTCGGATATATTCTCTAATGGCTGGTTTTCAATGATAATCCTTATTTGCTCTGGGCTTAATATCTTTGTCTTGTTCAGGTTCCGTTCCAGTTTGACTCGTAAGGATGGATGATGCGGTTCTTCCAACATAGGGTGTAGTACCGATTAGAATGATGTCGTCCACAAATTGTAGATGATTAAGTCGTGTTTCGTCTATATAAATCTCCTTATTTCGCCAGTCTAAGGTTTTAAAAACGTCCTCCAGTGCCAGTCCAAACAGTTTCGGCGAAATCGTATCTCTTTGATGTATGTTACTCCTCTTTTTATCGATATTTCTAATAATAATAACAATTTTTATTAAGGATTGAGTTAAACTTATAATTTTTAAAGGGATATATAAAAATTGCAATCAATTACGCTGATCTTGAATCACGGCACGTTTTACTCGGTGGGAAACATAGTACTAAGCAGTTGATTCCAAAGGGATGTGGTTCTCCATATAAAAGAGTTCTGGACAAAGATGGTACGAGGAGTGAGAAGCTGAAGTTTATACTGATGTGAGTAATAGCACGACGTGTATTCCTAGCACTCTGGGAGAAATCACTTTGGGCGTCCAATTGGGCGAATGGCTCTCTTTTGGATAGAATCTAGCAAATGCAGAGATGTTTGGAAGCATATCCCAAGCAAGGGAGCAGTATTTTATCTATAGTCGAGTCTGGGTTTTGTACGGGATTAGTAGCTGTGGTGCAGTTCTTGAATAAAATTTTCTAGTCCGAAATAATATTCTCAGATTTTAAAAAGCTTTCTTTTCTATTCATGTGACGGTATTATGCCAATACATATTTGTTTTCAAGTAATCGCTGAACAAGTTGGGTTACGATCCTAGTAGAATCGAGCGTCCTGACAAACCTATGCTGGCTTCTGCGACATTAACTTTTTATAAAAAAACTTCTGCCTGAATTTTCGTAGTGGTAAACTTTACTTGATTACTGAGAATTTAAGACAAAATCTCTTCCAATTCATTGTTAAGTTGTATAACTTACTGCTGTCTTCTGATGGGCAGTTGAAGTGCGAGTGTTCACGGTAAATTTACTGGTGATAACATACTGTCACCAGCAAAGTTATAGATTTCATTTAAGGTCTTTTTTAGCAGATCGTTAATGTAAAGAAGAAAGCGAGTAATAGAGATTGTGGAACCAAGGGGTATATGGGCGTGAAGAGTGGGGGTGTCGGAAAAAATCCATCTAATGGAACTTGATTTTTAAAGAAACTTGAGAAGCATAAACAGAACTTTTCAGATATACCATAAGAGCGCAGCTTAGCCAAGTCTGCATGCCAAATACGGTCAAATACCTTTAATATTTAAAATCAAGTACAGAGTCTTTTTGTAGAATGAAGAACAACAAATAATATTTTTTTCCTATGAGATGCAAACTTTTTAACTGACACTGAATATTTAGTCTAGCTAAAAATAAATACTAATGCCTCCTGCGGATCTCTTATTAATTCATGGTATTTCTTGAGATTTCATGTGACCGATAGCGGAATATCTTTACATACTGAATACCATTAATTTATCATTAAAAGTAACTGTATATCCACTTTGAAGAAGCTGCAATATGGGTCAAGAGCAGAATCTTCTTGATGAATTAAAAGGTAATAGAGATGGGTGGTTCACGACTGCATCGGTTTAGTGAATCAGATTTCTGCTAGGATGTAGCTAAGCTGTTCAATGCATCAGTTCTTCATCGGTTCACAGTTCGAATTTTTCGCTGTTTTGTACCATTGTCAATAAGATATTTATAATTAATTGAACAGATCAATGTCTTACTGTTTGTGCCCTATTTATCCTGGAAACTGCTATCATGATCTTTAAAAACGATCGTCTTGAGGCAATGCCAGTCAGCCGGCACGGCACTAGGCGAGCGTTCGTCCTGCCATTGCCGGCCCCGAAATCGGAGCTGATCAAATCTACAATTGTTTATAATGGCAAAAAAATATACAATCATCTGCCTCTCAAATTGAAAAGACAAAATTGCAAGAGGGTCTTTAGACGAAATACTTGGACCCTACTTATAAAAAAGGCGTACTATGCAGTGGAGGAATTCTACAATGATAGACTGGAATAAGCATATAACAGTAGTTGAGTGGTTGGCATTTGGGTTGTGGAAATTTTATTTCTTTTATTTTGGATTTACTGCATTGACTACTAAGCTTGTTCTGTTTTTTCTTTTGTTTTTTCTTTGTGTTTGTGTTTATTAATATAATAATAATTTAACTTAAGCTTACTTTGTCAATAAATACGTTGTATTTTAGGACAATAAATCATATTTCTATTTCTATTTCTATTTCTATTTCTAAATGTTGTTTGAAAGTTGCAAAAATCGAACGACTTACCAACAAAGTGAGCACGGCAGCTCAAAAAGGGAAGTGGACGATACAGTTCAAAAACGAAAGTAAAGGGTCTTCCATTTGGGACTTGACAACTTTGAAATTTCACTGTGAACGCACCCTTAAGCCAATCACCGAACTGTCAACGTCAAAACATTCAGTAAAGGCAACATTTTTATCATGGTGAAGTACACGAACGAACAACGTTTACAAATAATTAAAATTTACTACCAAAATTTGGAGTCGGTGACTGCAACTTTAAGAGCGTTAACGCCAATTTTTGGTCGTAATTCTCGTCCCAGTAGACAAGCAATTCATAGTCTAGTGAAAAAATTTGAGTTAACATATTCGCTGCTGGATGTTCCCGTGCCAGTGAGACAACGGGTTGGTCGAAGTGGCCAGAATATTGCTGCCGTTCAAGCCTCCATCTCAAACGAACCAAAACAGTCGATTTCACGGCGTTCTCAAGAATTGGGCATCGCTCAGACCACACTATGACGAATTTTGCGAAAGGATCTTGGCCTGCACCCTTATAAGTTAAAGTTAAGTCAAGAACTAAAGCCACTCGATCATATGAAGCGACGTACGGTCTCGAATTAGGCTCTAGAAATGTTGGAAGAAGATGACCAATTTCATCGCAAAATCATCTTTAGTGATGAAGCGCATTTTTGGATAAACGGCTTCGTCAACAAACATAATATGCGTTATTGGTCAGGTGAAAACCCTCATGTGCTTGAAGAAACATCACTTCATCCACAAAAAATTACTGTTTGGTGCGGTTTTCATGCCGGTGGTGTCATTGGGCCGTTCTTTTTCGTTGATGAAAATAACCGTCACGTTACAGTAATGGAGATCGCTACAGAGGCATGTTGCAACGTTATTTCTTTGATCAGTTGCATGGGCTAGACATTAATGATATATGGTTTCAACAAGACGGCGCCACAAGCCACAAAGCGGGTGTAACAATCGACTTACTGCAATCTAAATTCGGTGAACGTGTTATCTCGAGAAATGGTCCCGTCGAATGGCCGCCTAGATCGTGTGATTTAACACCTCTAAACTTCTTTTTATGGGGGTACGTTAAATCATTGGTCTATGCTAACAAGCCTGCGTCGTTAGAGGAGCAGAGCCAATATTGAAAGAGAGATAGCGGCCGTTTCCGTCGAAATGTGTGGCCGAGTTATCGAAAATTGGGTTCAACGAATCGACCGATGCAAACGTGCCCGTGGTGGACATATGAATGAAGTCGAATTCCATACATAAATGTTTTGATTCTACTTCAAGCCGATAGTAAAATTTTCGAAAGGTCTCAAATGGGTTGCGTTTTATTTCAAAAAAAAGTTGTCAAGTCCTTAATGGAAGACCCGATAAAAAGGATGATAGTGGCGAAACTAATATTCGTGATTTTACTTTAAAACAATAAATTAAAGATGAAATAAAGATTTCATAATCAACTGTATATATTTTCTTCTCTCGTAAGAAGTCAAACTTGTTTAAAACCATCGTTACCAATGATATTAGTTCGTTCGGACATTTTCTGATAGTTTTTAGCAAAAACCAAGTTCGTGTGTCAGATCTTATTCCGTGTTGAACCAATTTAATACTCTGGGATTTATATTGCTCCTTCTGACTTCATTTGCCGATAATGGGAAAGTGATATGACACCATCGAAACTGCTCAAGTGGTAGTGACCACAACCTTCAACATTATAAAGAAAACTTTTATAAAAAGCTCATTTAATCAATTATTTGACCGTGCCTGTATCTAACCTAAAAGAGAGTAATGAGATTTAAACACATTATTTAAACAATTACACGTCAGTAGATGATGCTTTATGTTATATTAAAAGTTTGTTCTAGAAAGAGAGTCTAGATATTATTAAAGTTATAGTATCTAGAACTATAAACTAAAGTAAGAAGGTCGGTATCTTCGTACTGCTCCCCAAACCAAGATATTCGAACATCCTCACTGTCTGCATATCTCTTTTCTTTAAACCAGTTATACCGTTAAAATATATCTCGGAATCTTCCCATATCTATCCATAAACACAACTTGCAGGAAGCACTAAAATACGGAAAACCATCGTCAAATAAGTTTTGTTTACTCATAATGGTCTGTGCAGAAAGATAAACATTAAAACATTTTACAACTTAGGAATTCGAAATTGATTGGCTCCGTATTTATGTTCTGCTAGATATACCGTTTGACGATGTTTTATTAAACATTAAAATGTGAGGTTAGAAATTAGGAATAGTAAATATGCACTTAAAAATTTTAATGGCGGTTTTTTAGTTTTCTTAGCAGTCTAGTGTTTGTTGATTGAAGGAAAAGAGTGCTGGTATGTTCATTAATTTGCAAATTTTTTTGGTACTTTTAATTATAGCTTTATGGTGTTTCTATAATTGATCTTTTTTCTTGTTACAGCTCCTACATTGTCCGAAGAACATGCCGAACACAGCACAGAAATTGAATACTATCCAGGTAAGTTGAAACGTAGATTGTGTACCAAAATTTTTAAATAACTAACCGCTGTATTGTTACATGCAAATTTCGTTCAAAGGTCGCCTTTTAAGTTTTTACAAATGGCCATTAGATGGCGCTATTGAGATGTGACATTACCATTGTAAAATTTGACATTCCTTGTTGTTAAAATAGTGGCAGCTTCCAAGTTGGTTGAGTAGTTTGTTTACAGTGAGCATTTAAAAAAAAAACAGTTTTGTGAACAAATGGAAATTTCACGTGAAGGTTTTCGTTGGATGATTTTTTACGATTTTAGTAAAGGCCTAACTTAACAACAATGCCTCGAATCGCTTCGTTCAACTTTTGGTAATGAATCACCATCAAAAAAGACTGTTTACAATTGGTTTGCAGAATTTCTTCATGGTCGTGCTTCCGCCAGCAATGAATTTCGTGAAGGTCGACTAAAATCGGTTGTTGTTCCAAAAAATATCGATGCTGTGCGCAACATAATTGCAGAAGATCGGCATGTGACCTACCGCGAGATAGAGGCATCCTTAGGCGTATATATATATATATATATATATATATATATATATATATATATATATATATATATATATATATATATATATATATATATATTCTCTAATATACCATTTTTAATTTACGACTATTTCTGACCCAAAAGTAGCTAAATCCTGACCATAAGTTGGAATCGATATCCTAACATCAATAAGGTTCATAAAAATTCGAAGTCTGCAGGTCAAAGAATATAAGAAAAGTATACATGGACATTAATTTAACTAAAATAGGCAAAAAATGGACAAAAAAAGGAGAAAAAAAAAGGCCATTTTATAAAAGAGGAAAACGTTATCAGGATTCACGATGAATAATTTCAATAAATTTCATGGATTAATTTATAATACGGTACCTTGTATATTGATTTTTGACGCTTTTTTGCGACAATTTAGCTAGTTTTTCCATTTTTTTCATCAAAAATTTGTATATTGAGCTGTAAAAAAAAAGAGCCTTAAAAAGTCGTGTTCAGTCAGTTCATAATTTGACCGAAACTCAAAAACAGACTCGTGTCAATTGGTGTAAAGAAATGCTCAAAAAAAACTCCGTATACATCATAACAAGAGGCGAAACTTAAATATATTCGTACGAGCCGGAAACTAAACAACAGTCAACTGTTTGGGTGTTCCAAGTAAACCGAATCTAACAAAAGTGGTTCGTTAGCGAATCACTTTCAAGGAAATGATCGTTTGTTTATTTGGTTATACTGGACATGTTGCAATCATTGCTTTAGAGGATTGAAGAACAGTTAATGCTGAATGGTTTACAATAATCGATGAAATTAGGAAAAACAACCCAATACGCCGCATCATTCTTCACCATGACAATGCCTGCTCTTACACAGCACGTCAAACAATTGATTATTTGACGAAGAAAAACATCGAATTAATGTCTCATTGCTCGTATTCACCTGATTTATCACCTAACGACTTCTTTTTGTTCCCGAATATCAAAAAAAATGCGTGGACAGAGATTTTTATTACCTCAAGAAGCTATTGAATCCTTCCAAAACCATGTGTTGAGGTACCAATTTCAGAGTGAAAAAAATGTTTAGAGGATTAGTTCGAACGCATGCAAAAGTATATAAATTTTAAAGACGATTATGTAGAAAAACAATAAAACGATTTGTACCAAAATTTTTTTCTGTTTCCTTGTTTTTGTAAAAACTTAAAAGGTAGCCCTCGTATAACATTTTTAAGTATTTAAAGTGCAGAGTTTTGAAACCAGAGAGGTTGCTTTAACTTCTAAATATCAGAAAATATAGGTGTGCAAATGATTAAACGGTTGCTAAGGAATATATATGCGACAAGTACCATTTACCACCAAATATTTACGAGTAAAGTGAACCAGCCTCCAAGGTCCTCGATACTTGAACTCTGCTCAAGCCTTAGATGAAAAAAATTGAAAATACTCCAAAAAAAACCATGTCCCCATACAACATAATCGGTGTTGCCTTACCCGAATAAATTCAAATTAAATATGTAATAGTGAAGCTTACTCACTAATAACTATCCCAATCTAAATTTATAACTTTTAACTTCCCCCATTCTGGGTTGTTTAATTCCAAAAATGTCCTCACAACTCAAATACCATACACCGTCTGTCCAAAAAGTTCCCGCACTGATTTTTCGCCGGCCTTTAAGCAACCCTATCTCGTAAACGATAGTAAAAGCGTGAACTCACGTCTGTAAACAATACATTTGCATTCAATGAGACAATTGTGATCAGTCAGCGCTGAGTAGTAGGCGTACGAACTGTCTGTGTCTTAGTCGTTATGTTACAAAAGTGTGATGGAGTAGCGAGCAGTGATCAGATTTCACGTGAAACGGCACAGCTTTGAAAAAAATTTACGGTGATGATTGTATATCGCATTCACAAGTGCTAGAGTGATTTAAACGCTTTAAGGAAGAACGGGAGTCGCTCGAGGATAATGCAAGGTCAAGGCACTCCAGCAAAAGTTCAAACGACACAAACGTTCGGAAAATTCGTCATCTTCTGTAAGAAAAGCTTAATATCTCTAAATCAAGTGTTCAAGATATTGTCCGGAATGTTCTGAACAACAGAAAAGTGGGTGCGAAGTTGGTTCCCCACAGCGTACAAACCCGAACAAAAATAACAACGGTTGGACGCCAGCAGAAACTTCATCGAAATTAAAAATATGGACGATTCTTTTCTGCAGAAAATAGTCACAGGCGATGAGATGTGATGTTATTAATACAGGCCTACCACTAAACGGCCAAGTGCACAATGGCTCGGTAGAAGATTCGCCGTAACCAAAGAAAATGCGACAAACAAAGCCAAGAAACAAAGACAATGATCATCGCATTTTTCGACGCTCAAGGAATTACCCACAAAGAATTTGTTCCCGGGGGTAGTAAACACCAGGTACTACGTGGGTGTCATGGAGCGACTTTGCAAGAGGATTCAGCGGGTATGACCGGAACGATAGAACCCAAAGGATTTTTTCTTGCTTCACAGCTAGGGTTATAGTGTAGTTTTTGGCGAGAAAACAAGAGTCCGTACTCCATCACCCTCCTTGTTGGCCTGATTTAGCCCCTAGTGGCTTTTTTTATTCCCAAAAATCAAGCTCCACATGAAGAGCCAACGCTATGACGATTTGTAGGACATTAAAACGCGTGAGTTAAAGATGACCTCAAAAGAAGATTTTTTTAACAATTTCACATGGTTGTACGAGTATGAACGTTCTGAACATTTTATTGAGGTCGGAGGGAACTATGTAGAACAGGCAGTCCGGGAACTTTTTGGACAGACGGTGTAAGCTAATAAATTGCCATTTAACCACCTAGTTTTAGTTTTACTTCGTGTCTACTCTAAATATATTAAAGGAGATTTTTCTGCAGCAGTACTGTTATTCTCTTCATTTGATGGCAATGATTAGTGCTCGCACCTTAGAAAATAACGACACGAAAAGTATGCCCCGAAGATGCCACGATGCCTGAACGAACTACTGAATCATTAGCATTTTAATGGCAATCTTTTACTGTCGAATGATGTAAAAAACTTTTAAATAAATACATTTTTTAATGAAAAAAAATGCGCGACACATACTTGCTTAACCGACTGTATTTAATACCAAAGTATTGTTTACAAATACTTACATCTACACTACTCAAAGGCGCTAAATCTTCCTCCTCAGAATCCCGCCCATCCTGCAAGGCTTTCGTTGTTTTGTGCAACCTTCTGCCCCTGTTCGGAGGAATCCACGTTCCTTTTCTCTAACAATTAGGTGTTCCATTCTCTCCCGATTCTTTTTGCTTCATGTGTTGTCTTGGAGATTCTAGGCGTCCTTCTCTGCGTTTTTTCTCTTCTTGTTCGTACTAGCATAGAAAAAGAAGTTTAGAAAAGTTTCTATTTGTAATTATACCAAAATTATTATATATTTTGGTTATAATTAGAGACCAGATTATATGCATTTGCATATTTTTATATGCATTTGCATATTTAGAGCATTCTTACCGATTATTGTATATTTTACCCAAAATCTAGTAATGATGCATATTTTCCCTATATTTACAATATTTTTCGGTATTACAAGGCAACTGAACTGCTCAGGGTATTGTTAATGTCGCCATCTGCGACCGATCTTATCGCCGGGACATTACCTGTAATAGTCTAAACATCGATTAGGTTATAGTGCCAAGGGAATACCCAAAATTACGACGGTATTTTATTCCTTTGTTTCTTGGTCGGGATATTGAGTGAGTGCAGAGGCTGTGGCAGTTCGTCAATCCAAGGAAGCATTGAACGATTCTGATATTAAAAAAACATAGCTTTGATTAGCACTCACTTTTCCCACATACCTGCGGGTATTAAAAAACTTGAAAGATTTGGCGTTGACCGAATCATTTCAGCTAATGAGTAAAATCCGTCAAACAAACTCCACATTGCCAGATGTATTCCCGCGTAGAGTTAAAGAAAAGTTCGAAAACATTTTGTTCAATAACCCAGGCTTTGAACCTTTGTGTCAAATTGATAGTTTTATTAATGGGACGGGTGAACTTTTGCCAGAAACAATAAGTGCTAACATAGCACCCAAATTCAAATACTGCCCAGTTACCTCAGTGAATGTGGAACGGTCTTTTTCCACTTATAAAAATATTTTAAGTGATCGAAGACACAATCTTACTACCCAACATTTGGAACAATACCTTATTGTTTACGTGTACAAGAATGCAAATGTTAAATAATTTTAAAAAATGTTAAATAATTGTTAATTAAATTTAAACATCGTCGATAACTTGCTAATTTTATGCTGATTTTGAAATAAAAAAACTAAAAATTACTACTTTTATTATTATTTAATATTGCATATTTTGACCCTTTTCATGCATATTTTAAGCATTTTTCATGCATATTTCAAAATTTTTATGTTGCATATAATCCGGTCTCTAGTTATAATATATACAGTCGGGGCGAAAATTATAGACTCGTAACACTACCTGCATTTTTTATAGAAAACAATGTTTAAAAGAAAATTGGTGAAATTGATTGGCGTCACGAAAGAAAATATTCTTTTCAGAATATATTGAATCCTCCTTTAGCTGTCTAGAAAACTCGAAATATTAAGTATACTTTAAATAATAAGAGAAAATCAGTGAACTGTCATTCTGACACTAAAAAATTAAGGAAAGGCAATAATTTCAAAAAAAGGACACGAAGAGCATCAGAGATATTTACAGCTAAAACTTGATATTTTCCACTACATACCATTTCTATTAAAATAAAAAAAAAATAATGGAAAAATAACATAGCCCTAACTATCGTACAATTTTCAGGTTTCTCGACTTCAAGGTCCTTGAAAAAAAAATAGCACGCACATCTTTAACTCCTTACCTGTTTGACTATAAATAATTATGCTTAATCTGCTCATTATGGCAACCAAGAACCAAGAAAAATTTTTATAAGTATACAGAAAATAAAGTTTATCGACTTTCACCTCTTGCCGTTTACCAATATTGCCCGAAAACTATAGGTTCTATTCCTACTTTATCTTATTTCGTTCAAGCTTTATCGTGCTAATTGACCGACAGAGAGGCTGACGGAAATGGAGGACTGTTTTTCGTTATCTAGTGATCTAAAACTACAGTCTCTCCACCTCTCTCCACCCTTTACGAGTATATTTAATTGACCCGACTGCTTACCTTGGATCATTGTCTATGGACTGCGATTTTTAAAACGCACATATAGTCTGTCATGTAAAAACTATGTCCACGATAATTCATTTTTGGTAGATGCGATTCTAGTGATTCAACAAAAAATCGGCAGAGGGAACCTTTGCCTACGACGCATTTTAGTAAAAGTACCAGTCGATTCCGAACTTTCGTCGAAATAACGTAAAATCCAAAATGAGTCACTTGTTTGCGCGTCGCTTCGAGGCAGTCTTTCTTTGTTCCCATCCAAAGGGGCCTAAAATGAGACATTTTGCTGCCGCTAAATATATTAAAAAGTCGGTGTCGCTTGTCAAGAAGTAAATCATTTTCACGAGACGAAAAATGTCGACGACTTGCCAAAACGTGGTTCGATAGGAAAAGTCAATCCAAAAGTCAAAAAACGAATCGTTTCAAGGAGCGGCAAAATTAAGAAAATCAGGTTTGAATGTGTCCCATGAGACCATTCGACAACATCTTCATGATCATGATGTCAAATTCCGAAACACGTTGAAGAAACCTTCGCTGGGCGAAAATCATGTCGCGAAGCGGCTCGCTTGGGCCCAAGATCAGATACTAGAGTGGCCCTCACAATCGCCGGACGTCAACCCTATTAAAAACGTTTGATCCCTTGTAAAAAGAAAACTTACTGAGAACTTTGACTCAGTTGTCTCGCGAGATTCGAAAAATTTGGAAATCATTGCAGAAAATCTCGTCGACAGCATGCCAGGCGATTATTGATGCAAGAGGCGATTGGATAACTTATTAAGGTAATTGCGTCGTTGTTAGCACACGAAAGAACACATTGATGGCAAAAAATGTTCTCGAAACACATTTTTTCAAGAATACGAGCCGTTACGTTCTTACTTGACAGACAGTACTACTCAAACATCTTCGTATGTCTTAGATTATCAGGAGAAAGAGTTTACACCATAGAAAATTTCTCTGTAATTTTAAAGAATAACAACTTTAAAATTCTTAAAATCAAGATATAATGGACGACTGCTTCCTAAAAAGTTTCTTTTACAATATGTACCAAAATATAATAAAAAGAAAATAGACATACTTTGTAATTTGCTATGGTTGCGGTACAATGTTTTTTCTTTGTAACTGTGAAACAAAACTTTCAAATTTCCAGCAAGCAAACGAGCTTTGTAATATTAGTAAAGTAAAGTAATTTATTCTTGTTACTATAAAAATACTGTATTTTTTTATTTTTCTTAGTTGCCGATGCAACGGGTTGTTACTACAATTTTCAACACTACGATGAAGGCGATAGAATAATTACGAACGAACCATGCTTAAACTGTACTTGTCACAATCAAATGCTCATGTGCTATCTAAGGGTGTGCCCTTTCACCAAAGCCATAGGAGCCAATTGCAAAGTGGAGAAAAGGCCTGATCAATGTTGTCCTGTCATAACTTGTCCAGAAGGTAAGTGACCGTTGGATATAATAAAAAGCAAATTTTAATCGCCTAGTTTCTATTGCAGTTCCCGTTCAACTAGTAACTTCAACTGTCCCCTCGACGGCTGTAGGACATCTAAACGAATATGGATGTACCATCGACACTCTTTTCTACTCTGATGGCGCTCGCGTCCCATCTAATCCAGACAATCCCTGTGAACTTTGCTACTGCATCAGGAACAAAACTGCTTGTGTCATGCAAGAATGTACTTTGAATATCGAGGGTTGTAGACCTGTTTTCCAGGAAGGAGTATGTTGTCCTGTTCGTTACAATTGTGGTAAGTTTTTTCTTATTATTTAGAAAGAAGCTAAATGAAGATATTCATAAAAAAGGCACGTTTCGCTCACGAGCATTTTAACGGCTCGTTGTTCTTCGAGATTTAAACACACAATCTATAAATTCAAGGTTTAAATCTCGACTAGTAACGATGTCGAACGATACTATATATAATCATCGGTGAAACGTCAGAAAGAATAGCTAATTTTACATGTGTAAAAATTACAATTGCTGATCTTTTCATAATCAAAAAATCCTCCGCAGCCTAGTAGTCCCTTACATGGTGTTTTTCTTTTCAGAACACCCCGATTACCTGGAAGGACCTACAACTCCTCAAATTACTACTACCACTACAACTACTGTTGCACCAACCACAACCGTTCAGTCAGTTGAATGCTACTTCAATGGTCGCAATTACAACGATGGTGAACTTGTTAAAAATGACATTCCATGTGAAAAATGCTATTGCCTGAAGGGAGATATAGTATGTGCTGTCCAAAAATGTGGTCCCACCCCTCTTGACAAAATTAACTGTACGGCGTTGCCAAAACGTGAAGGACAATGTTGCCCTGATACGTATGACTGTGGTGGAGTTATTGAAGCAGAACTAACTACACTATCTTCTCTTTCTTACGAAGCTGAACCCACGACTTCATCGTCTATAATTGAAGAAAAGGAACAAGGAATAACTCAGGGACCATTAACGACTGCTGCTCAGGAAGAAATTAAAGAAGGAAAGAAACCAGAAGATACAACTACAAGTACTGAAATTCCAGAAGTTATCACCAAAGTAGCAGCAGAAACACCGGAAGATACAACCACAAATACTGAAATTCCAGAAGTTATTACCAAAGTAGCAGCAAAAACACCAGAGGATATAACTACAAGTACTGAAATTCCAGAAGTTATTACCCACGTAGGAGCAGAAATACCAGAAGAGGGTAAACAACCCGATGAAGGACAACAAGAGGTTAAAGAAGAAGAAAGTGAAAAACCTGAACCGGCAGCTGTTACACCAGAGGTAGTGGAAGAAATAACAAGGGAATCTGTTGAAGCTGCCAAACCTGCTGAGCAAGCCACTGAAAGATCATCAGAACAAACCACTGAGAAGGTCACTGAGGGTACACAAGGAACAGACAAGCCCGAAATTGAGCCAGTAACTAGGGTTGGACCTGAATTTGAAACCACTGAAAGGGAACTTGTTACAATTGTACCTGCCATTCCTGTTGAAGAAACTACTAAAGTGCAAGAAGAGCCTGAAAGACCATCTACTGAAGGAGAAACGGTCAAACCATCCTTAGAAGAAAAAACGACCAAACCTTCCTTGGAAGAAGGAACTGCTAAACCCACTGAGAGCCCATTAGAATCATTTACTAGCAGAGTAACCGACGCTATTGAATCAATCACTTCTAGAGTAACAGAAGCCGTTGAAGCCCTCACAACAGCCATAACTGGAACTGGCAGTGAAACACCTAAAAAAGAAGGAGAAGAAGGTCTTACTGAACAACCCAAAGAGGCTGAATATCCCAGTAAGGAAGGCGCTACTGAACAGCCAAGAGAAAGTACAAAAGAAACAGAGACTCCACAAGAGGAACCTGTTACTATAGTAACAGCAATAACAGAAGAAGAATTTACATTCCCAACTCACCCATCTGTTACAAAACAACCTGAAGAGGAATCCGATAAAACTGGTATTACCTCTGCTATCTCTGAGAAAGAAAAACCTGTACAACCCTCCAAGTCGTCGGAGAAAGAACAACCAGCCGTTACTGAACTTCTAGAAGAAGAAAGATCCGAAAGACCTGAAGAAGGTAAAGAATCTACTGAAGGACCATCAACTATTCATAGCTTGGTACCCGAAGGGCAGTCGACAACACCTATTGCTGAAAAAGAGGAGCCTGAACAAGAACCTATTTCACATGATGGAGAAGATATTGAAGAAGAAACTGAGGTACCAGTTACTGAAATAGAAAAAGCGGGATCAACCGAAACAGAAAAACCAGAAACAACTGAAAAAGGTATTTATCCTAAACATCCACAAGAAGAGATTACAGAACTCCCAGTTACTGAGCTATCTGAACATTCTGAGGTACCAGAAGAAACCAAACCTTCCAAAGAGGCACCTGAAAGTCAGACAGAAAGTATTCAAACTACTACCACTTCTCAAATCGTTGCCGAAAAAGAATCATCAAGCGAACCATCTGAAGGAGAGAAACAAAAGACTGAAGAACCGGAGATATCAATAACACCTTCTCAAACTGAACAAACAGTAAAAGCCAAGCCAGACCAAGAAAAAGAACAAATCACCGAAAAAACTATTATTCCAGAAGAATGTGGAGAACAAGGCTGCCCTAGAATTCCTGGTGCGAAACCACAAACTGTAGAACAACCAATTGAAGGTACGGTACAACCACCTACAGAGAAGGAACCGTCTATACCCGAACAACATTTGGATGAATATACTACACCATCTGTAGAACAAAAACTAGAAGCAGAATCGTCTACGCAGAAAGAAACAGAACTACCTGAGGAACCAAAAGTTTCAGAACCATCCACGGGAATTAGTACTGAAAAGGAAGAGGCGGTTATTGTTACTGAAATCCCAACGAAAAAGATAGAACTTCCAGAATCCATGGATCATGTTTCTGAACATGCATATTCTACTTTAGGTCCCGAAGAGGATAAATTATCGACTGAACTTGAAACTAAAAACGGCTGAATCTGAAACAGAAAGAGTTAAGCCAAGCACTAGACATCCTGAAGTATATAATGAATCAGGACCCACTGAACCTTCTGCATATGCCGAGAAAGAAACTGAAATTCCAAGCAAGACGTCACAAACTCAAGTACCCGAGGTACCATCTGCAACAGCTGAAACAGTTCCACCCGAAAGACCTACTGAAGAACAAAGCGAAGGACAACCTGAGCAACCTTTGGAAAAAACTGAAGCTACCGTGGCTCCAGGTAGCGTACAATCTGAGAAACCAATTGGTGAGGCTGAAGCCACAGAAGGGCCAAGTAAAGCCCAAACTGAGATTATCGAAGGTCCAATTAGAAGTCAACCCGAAGAACCTTCTGGTGCCACTGAGGCTATTGAAGTTTCAAGTGAATCACAAACTGTTTTCGAAGAAAGTAAAGCAACTGAAGGCCCGACAGAAACATCACCAGTTGAGGAGAAAATCACTCATGAGCCAGAAGGAAACATTACCAATGAGCCTACAGAAGGCCCGGGAACACCTAGTGAAGAAGTTCCTCAACCTACGACTAACTTACCAAGAGAAGAAGAAAATGAAATTGAACATGAAGAGCCTACAGGACCTAAGGCCGAAGGAAAAATACCCGGGATTGAGGAAACTACAGCTCCAGAAGAAGCACCAACCACAAAATTATCTATACCTGAAGAAGAAACTAAAGAAGACACCTCCTCTAAGACACCTGAAATTGAAGAACAAATTACCGAAAAAACGATTATACCTGAAGTATGTACTTCTGAATCTGAATGTGCTCCTGGTGCTGTTCCTTCACTTTCGGAAGCCGAAACTAAAGAACCAGTTAGCCAAAGTACAGAAAAACCCGAAGAAGTGGAGGGAACTGTCAAACCAGAAGGTACAACCGAGAGTAACAAAATTCCTGAATCTGAAGAACACACAGAAGAAACTAATGAAATTCCTGAAAGTGGTACTGAACAAATTCTCAAAGTTACTAGTGTACCTGCAAGTGTGCCATCTCAAACCGAAGAAAGTTCTGGTGAAAAACCATCAAAAATACCACCCAGGGAAGAAGAAGGGTCTGGACACGAACCCGAAGAAGGTAGTGGTACTACAGAGGAAACTGAGGTTACAAAAGCAATATCTAATCTTAAAGTTACATCCGAACCTGAAGAGCCTCATGAATTTACAACTGTTGCTCAAGAAGAGACCAAAAAACCAGAGCCAACAGCTGAAAAGGGAGAGCCAACTACCTCTGAACCACAAGAATTACCTGGGGAAAAAGAAGAACACCCTAAACAACCCCAAACAGAACCAACTCCAGAAGTTACACCAACTGAGTATCCAGAATCTACAGAGAATCCTGAGAGAACTGAACTGCCAGAAAGAGAAATTCCTGGAGAAGGCAGTTGCTTGGTTGATGGTCAAACTTACGGAAACAACAGCGCTGTGCCTCCCATTAACCACTGTCAAACCTCTTGCAAATGTGTCAGTTCTATTTTGAGGTGTGAATCCATTGAATGCAGGCCACCACCCGCTGAGATGCAGAACTGTATGCCTATCTTCCTAAGCCCAGATAGCTGTTGTCCAACGTATAGTTGCAGTAAGTATTTATATTCATTGTCAAACAAAGAATTTCGTTTACCCCCTACCAATCCTTTTATAAAATATTCTAATTATTCTTATTTATTTTTTCATTTCAAATACTTATCTTATGTATTGTGCGTTATGAAGCTCAAAAAGTTATGAAAAATCACTCAATTTAAGGAATTATGGCAATATAATGCGTAAGGTAAATATATAAGAAGGCCCATAAGTTCGTGGGGATATTTAGAGTACTATAAAAGGTAGAGAAAACGTTTTAGTAAAATTTGTCGCGTTTCAAAAGGCGGTTAACTAAAAAATATTCTTACATATACAGAATGGTTACTGTTTAATATCATTTGAAAACTGTCTCATCTCTATGTATGTTTAATGTTTAATTTACTATACTTTCTTAGTTACTTTATAAATATTTTAAATGCTTCTCGGCAGCCCACCACTTTTCTTTAAAACTATTTGTCTATCTTTAATATGATTCAAGATTTTCTTATCCACACATTAACGGACAACCCTATATATTATTATCTTAATTATCTAGGAATCTTTTACAACTTCTGTCAATGGTTAACTATGACTTCATATGTCAAAAGTGGAAAAGTTATTACTAGCCTTTTGAATTATATGTTCGATAATTTCATTTGTTTCGTAATGTTTTACAGCTGGTCCTGAGACAACAAGTCCCATGGAATCTGATAGCCATGTCATCCAAACAACCACACCGGAATCAGAAGAACCAATAACAGTAGAGGGTGCCCAGGAAAAACAAAAACCGAAAGAAGCAGATATTACCACAGTAGCAACGGAGGAAAAGAAACCAGAACAAGGACCTGAAGCACCAGAGAGAACAAGTGAAGTAGTGCCAGAAGATAAAACAATTTCAAGAGTGTCTACGGAAAGAGTAGCTACATCCACAGAATTACCTCTAAAATCTGAAGAAACTACCCAGTTACAAGAAGAAATAACAGAACAACCTGCCATTAGCAAACATTGCGACGAAAGTGGTTGCATACCAGTAAGTGGACACCCTGAAGAAAAACCAGGTCAACAACCATCAACAGAAACAGAACCACAAGTGGAAACCGAACAACCTAAGACCCAAAAACCGGAAATATCTGAGGAACCACATTATGAAGAAGAAACAACTCCTCCTAAACCTGAAGAAACAACTCCGCCTAAACCTGAAGAAACAACTCCGCCTAAACTTGAAATAGCAGAAGAAGGCCAAGAAACAATAACTAAGTTACCTGAAGAAGAACATGCTACAACAGCTGAAACAGCTATTAAAATTAAACCCACCGAGCAAGAATCTGTTGTACCAGAAAGTACTACTCAGGTTATAGAAGAATCTAAACCTAGTGAAGAATCTTCTCTCCGACCTGAAGAAGTTACCCAAGTTGTAAAAGAAGTTGAAGATGAACAACTTACAGAAACTAAAAAACCAACCGTAACTGAACCATCTGAAGTAATTACAGAAGGACCACAACAACCGGAAAGACCAGAAGTTGAACAATCTAAAATACCAGAAATTACAACAGAAAAATATGATGAAGAAGTCACACCAATTAGAGAAACAAGCACCCAAAAAGAGTCAGGCCAACCAGAAGGAACTACTGAAATATCGGCAACTGAACAACCCAAATTACCAGAATCTACTGAAAAAGATGGTAAGCCACACGAAGTATTTGAGACAGGGCAACCAGAAGGAACTACTGAAATATCGGCAACTGAACAACCCAAATTACCAGAGTCTACTGAAAAAAATGGTAAGCCACACGAAGTATTTGAGGTTGCCACTGAAATTGAAGGTGAAGCTACTGAAGGCCCAGAAGTTGTTACGAAGACTGAAGAGCAACCTGCGTTGCCCGGAACACAAGTAACTGAAAAAATTGAGGACGAAAGAAAGCCGTCTGAACCTGTTGCAACTCAAGAACCGCAAGCAGTAAGTACAGTTAAAATTCAAACTAAATTGCCTCTGGAAGAAACTACTGAGCCAATACAAGAAGCCGGAAAACCTGATATAACAGAACCAGAAAGCACTTCCGTAGTATCTGAGGAGACATCCAAAATACCTGAAGAAGAGTTTAAACTAGAAATCACCACTGAAGCTAGCAAACCTGAAGAAACCACTAAATTAGAAGTTGAATTTGAAAAAGAAAAAACGACGGAACAATCTAAGCAACCGTCTAAAGTTGAAGATCAAACCGAACAAGAAACTGAAATAACAGAACAACCAGAAAGTCCAGAACATAGTATTCGACCAGAAGAGGAACAAAAAACTGAATTACCAGAAGAATCATCACTTCCTTCTAAACTATCCGAGGATGGTCTAACAGTAACCACAGAGCCGACTATTGTTCTAGAAGGTGAGTCACAGCAACCTGCTAGTGAAGCTCCAGAGAAAGAAGAAAGACCCATAACTAAAGAGGGCACTGAGCCACCTGTTACAGAAATACAACAACCCAGCCAAGAACCTGAAGAAATATCGTCACAGAGTACATCTGCTACACCGCTAGGTGAGAAAGAACCAGTAGAACATATAACAATGCCCTCTGACGACGAAAGTACAGGTAAACCAATTGAATCGGAAGCACACGTTACCGATCAAGCAGCTATTGAGACAACTCCTAAGGTCGTGGAAAAAGAATCTTCTGAAAAGTCAACTGAAGAAATTGGACCGTCGAGTGAAGAAGGAAAGGTTGTAACCCAGACACCAATAGAAGAAGTTAGTAAACCATTACAAGAAGTTGGTCAACTTGGAACTGACTTTACTTCTAAAGTGGAAGAAGCCACCAGTAAACCGGAAGTATTAGACGTGAATATACCAGTAACAACAGAAAGCAGAGAACCTGTTAAAGTAACTGAATCGGAAGCAGATGTAACTGAGAGTGTATCAGAGGAAGGTTCTAAAAAATCTGCAACAGAAGAGAGTGTAACTACAGAAAGAAAGCCTGAAGAAAGTACTAAGAAAACAGCCGCAGAAGAGGGAACAATAACGAAAGGATTACCTGAAATAGATACTAAAAAACCAGCAGCAGAAGAAGCAGTAACATTGGAAAGTTTAACCGAGAAACCCACAGAAAAAGAAAGAATAACAGTTGTTACCGAAGAAACACCTTTTGGCCCTGTTGTAACTGAACAATCCAGTGAATTACCTCCTAAAGAACAAATGAGACCGGAAATACCGTCTGAAGACAACACTGAAACAGTAACGATCAAAAAGGCATCAGAAGAACCTTCTGCAACTGAAAAGGCTGCAGGAGAAACTTTTGCAACTGAAAAAGCTGAAGAGGAACCTTATGTAACTCAAAAGACTGAAACTGTAAAAGATACAGAAGAAATCCCTGAAAAAGAAACAGACATTTCTTTGATTGAAGGAACCTCACCTGCATCAAATACAGAAATAATATCGGCAACTGTAGAACCTTTAGTGACCCAAAAAACTTTGGATGAATCGATGCCTGACAAAGTGCCTGAAGAACCTGTAACATTAATAGCAGAAGAGGTCACTGAGGAACTAAGTACACAAGCAAATATATCTGAAGTTGAACCAGAAAAAGGAACTCCATCGCTTTCGGAAGAAGGTCCCAAAGATGGCCAACCTGTCACAATAAAGGAAGAAGGCATCACTGAAGAACCAAGTACGCAAGGAAATGAAATACCTGAAGTGGTACCAGAAACAGAAACTCCATTAATTTCGGAACAAGGTCCTGAAGATAGTGAATCTGTAACGTTAAAGGAGCAAGAAGTCACTGAGGAATCAAGTACGCAAGCAAATGAAATACCTGTAGTGATACCAGAAAAAGAAACTCCATCAATTTCGGAACAACATCCTAAAGATAGTGAACCTGTAACATTAAAGGAGCAAGCAGTCACTGAGGAACCAAGTATGCAAGTAAGTGAAATACCTGAAGTGATACCTGGAAAAGAAACTCCATCTCTTTCAGAACAAGGTCCTAAAGATGGTGAACCTGTAACACTAAAGGAAGATGGCGTTACTGAGGAACCAAGTACGCAAGAAAATGAAATTCCGGAAGTGGTACCAGAAAAAGAAATTGCATCAGTTTCGGAACAAGGTGCTAAAGATAGTGAACCTGTAACATTAAAGGAGGAAGGCATCACTGAGGAACCAAGTACGCAAGAAAATGAAATACCTGAAGTGATACCAGAAAAAGAAACTCCACCAGTTTCGGAGCAAGGTCCTACAGATAATGAAGAGCCAGAAAAACAAGGTACAAAAACAATCGAAACAGAAAAGGAAGAAGACAAGCAAGAAGGAAAACCAAGCTTGCCCGGAGAACAAACAAAAGCTCCTGAATTAATAACGGAAGAACATACTCAGCAACCAGAAAAACCAACTGTTTCTCAAGAAGAAGTAACCCCATCAATTTCTCAACGACCAGAAACAGAACAACCAACAAAACAAACACCAGAAGAAAGCGAAACTGCCACACTTCAACCAGAAAAAGAAACCACAATTAGTGGGGAAACTGAAATACCAATCTCTGAAGAAGACAAAACACCAGTTCCAACCGAATCAGCAAAAGAAGGTGAACCTGAAAGACTACCCGAAAAAGAAACACCTTCTCTTGGCACTGAAAAACCTATTATCTCGGAAGAAGAGAAAGAAGGCGGACCAACTTCAGAACAACCCACAGCTATTGAGACAGAGATACCGGGTGTTCTACAAAAAGGTCAGACACCAAGTACTGAGCAACCTATTATTAGTCAAACAAAAGAACCGAGCATATTGGAAGAAGAATCAAAAAACATTGGCACCGGATCACGAAGCTGAAACGCCAGGCAAAGAAGAGCAAACAGCTATCCCAGTTTCTGAAACAAAACAACCAGATATATCAGAAGAGAGCAAAACTTCTACAACACCACAATCAGAGAATATCACTGAAGGAGCAAGATTGCCTGACGAGGAAAGTAAAACAGCTATACCAGAGCAACCTGTTTCTGAAACAACAAAACCAAGCGTTCAGGAAGAAGAAACCTCAGAACCAGGACAACCATCTATTGAAACAGAAAAACCAAGCATTCCAGAGGAAGAAACGAAAACTTCAAAACCAGAACAACCGGCTATTGAAACCGAAAAACCAAGTATTTCTGAGGAAGAAACGAAAACGCAAACACCCGAAAAATCTATCATTGGAACGGAAAGACCAAGTATTCCAGAAGAAGAAACCAAGACTTCGATCCCAGAAAAACCAATTTCTGTCTCTGAAGAAGAGGCTATTACTAGAAAACCTCTTGAAGAATCACCAGTTTTTACATCGCCTGAAGTTACTACACCAGTGGAAGAACAAAAAAGTAACGTATCGCATCCAGAACAACAAGAAGGTTTGTTCACTTCAGGACCGAAAGTTGAAACTACCACTAAACTTCACAGACCGGGAGAACTGTCAACATCTGCACCAGTATCCGAACCTACAACAATCTTGCCAGTTACTACCAGTACAGAACCTGCACAAGCACATATTCCTGGAGAACAAGTTCCTGAACTTCCAGATTACGAGCACGGTGGTGAAGATTATGAAGAAGAAGATCAAAATGCTTTTGGACCTGGAACTTGTCGTTATGGAGGAAAAGTTTATGTCTCAGCGCAGCAAATTCCTCGAGATGACCCATGCGATTTTTGCTTTTGCTTTAGAAGCGATATTATTTGTCTACAGCAAAGTTGTCCACCTCCTATTCCCAGATGTCACGAAGAACCTATCAGAGGATTCTGTTGCCCGAGGTATGAATGTCCTGTGTCCATGGCAACTGCACTCAATGTGACGACAAGTACGACGACGACAACAACGACGTTACCACCTCATTTCTTGCCACATGCGTATAAAGGAAGGGCATCCAAAACGGGATGCCAAATTTCTGGAAGAGCATATAAAGTAGGAGAGCCTATTAGGTCAACGAGTGGGCCTTGCCTGCATTGTGTGTAAGTAGAGTCAGATTTTTGTAATACAAACATACAAAAATATAAAATAAAACAAAGCTTGCCCACTGGCTGACAATATTTTATACTAATAAAGCCAATCGAAGTGGTCGATAATAAAATTTGGTACAAAGATGTGGTACCGCAAAATACGAGACACGTATTTTAGCTGTTGATATTCACATAAAGGTGACAAAGAGCAGTATTTTCTGTATATCAGAAATTAAAGATGACACTGGAATGATTCAAGAGACAAAATGTTTCTTGAAGATATTTCTAACACTACACGTACAGTCGGTCAAGTAAGAATGTGTCGGGCATTGTTCATTAAAAATTGTATTTCTTTAAAAGTTTTTTACATTATGGTATTTGACAGGCTCTTGATTTGGTTTGCGAGCGATTAGTGGATTCCCCTTTCCACTGGCTACACGTTTTACTCTAATGTTTGGGGTCGTTATCGTCTTGAAGAACCCGCTCCTGATTTATATCGACAAACCACCGTTTGGCAGCCGGTATTAATGCCTTAATCTGGAGGATTTTTCAGGGTTCAAATTGTATATAAAGATGAGGAGTCTCTCAGAATCTTTTTCCCAACGACATCCCCAAACATGGATCTTCACAGAGTGTTTCACAGTGCACTGAAGCAGTTGGTTAGTAGAAAGTGACCAGGCTCGTTCTTGTCCGACACTTTTCCTCTCGAACCATGTTCTTGTATATCAACATTTTAAACTTATTTATCATTTCACTTGCTAATGAATGCCCTCATCTTGCTTATGTACAGTAGGAGTCATTTTTGGACGTTTTGGACGGTTACATAGGAATACGTATGCGTGCACTCATGTTCCATAACGTACTGTTTAACCATAAATAAAGTTAGAAATGAATCTCTTTCCACAAAGCATTTTTTGCCGGGGTGCCAACTTCAAAAAGAAGGAATTTCTTTTACCGAGTGCAAGTTACAGGTTCTTACTTGATCGACTGTAATAGCAAAATAAAATAAAATGTTCTATGTAACCGAAAATATTAACATAATGAGAGAATTCAGTTTTTAAGACAAATTTCTACCCGTTTAATGTGAGTATTAGCAGCTTAAAATCATAACTTTTACTATTCCGTATGGAACACTTATAAGATCACTTAGGTGTCTGTCCGTCCGTTCATCCGTCCGTCTGCCTGTCACACTCGATTTTCTCCAAAACTATTTGACATAGAAAGTTGAAATTTGGTACTAATATAGGAATTGATAGTCTAATCAGAGCTGTGTAGTTCTGAAAGTTAAATTTTTACTTAGAGGGTTAGTTTTGGGGGATGAAATGAAAAAAAAAAAATTTGCGCACACTTTTCTTCGTATTATTTTTAAATAATTGCGAAAAATTGCTGTCCGCCCCTTATCTCGAAAAGTATTGATCAAAAAATTTTGAAAAAATTCTGGAATATTCTCCACAGAGTGTAGATTAAACGAAAATTATCACGCGTACATAGCATAGTTTAAGCTTTAAATCTTATTACTTGAAAATAATTTTTATTAGAGATCTTAAAATGCCTATAAAAATTATGATAGTTAGTTTTTTTTTACAAAGTATTTTCTTATTTTCCCAGATGCGGAGGCGATGGCCAGATGAAATGTGATCCAAAACAATGTAGTCCCGAACCGATGTTACGACAAATGATAGCTGCAGCAGCATCAAGACGAAGGAGATGAGAAGCTGAAACTGAAGCAAAAACTGAAGCCGTGTAAAATAGTGACATAAACTGCACACAAGTGCAAAGTGATAAAAAGACATTTAATATTAATTGAATGTAGTCATGGACTTGCATTCTCGGGTGCCAAAAAAAGGGCAATTAAGTGTATTGTGCCTTTTGTGAATTTAAAATGCCTGCACAAGAGATGCTTTTCTAGTCAGTATAGTTAGTTTGTAGCTTTAGAGACTAGGCTACATCTTTTGTGGAGGATCAGAGAGTACACTTAAAAAAAATTAAAGGGGAATTGTAAAAATTACCTATTAACGAAAGAAATCTACCCTATAGTTCTAATATATTGTTATTAGTCAGTTGTACTGAGTAAAAGGTATTCCACATAGAATCTAGTTCTTTTGTCTAACAAATAATAAATTGGATAATAAACATTGGGGTTCTCATTCATTAACTAATGAAGCTAATATCGTTCAAATATTCTAAGTGGAGTATATTGTATACGATTTTACAGATTATTTAAATTTTATTTATAGGCTCCAAATAAATGCGCTAGGAAAAACGCATATTTTAAAAACTTAACACGGTACATGTGTACCATGGTTTCGTAAAAAAAAATAGATTAATGCTTCAAAATCGAAGCTGACTGTTCTGGACTAGGAAGAACATTTTCCCTAACAGTTTATTCATTTATTATTAATGAACGGTTACACCACTATGGCGGCATTGAAACTACAAATAATCAAACAAAATGATTAATGCTTCACAGTAGTGATCCTTAAGATGGTATCACAAAAAGTTCATTCATAAGAACATCAAATAAAAAAACAAAAATACAGGAAACTATAAATAACAAACAAAAAATAAATAAATAACAAAAAAAAAACAAATTAATATGAGTATAAAACATTCAGTACAATTTTCCGAACTCACAACTAACTATTTGTCATCAATATTATTTTACTGATATTATATTACAGTGTGAAGACAATGTCGTTAAGTTCAACGCTTAACAATTTCTTCTACAATATCTGAATTTCGAGGGAGAAAATAAAACATTTTTTATACGAAAAATTCATACATATTCAGGTCACTTTTTTTTTAATTTCTTCTAATATAAAGAAACAAGCATCCTGATATCTAACAACAGGTCAAATTTAAGTGAAAGTATCAGTTTTTAAAACATGGTTTTTATTAAAAAAAAAATAGTCTTCTTTTTCGCACAATTACTAATTGAAACTCTATAATATCTCTAGAAAACAACTTTTTAAAAATCTGCCGACGTATTAACCGAGAATCTAAGATTTATTTTGAATTTTAATGTTTTACAGGGACACGTTTTTATTAAATTTATTCAACATTCATCCAAAAAAGATCGAGAACATGGCCTTGAAATCTGACTGTCAATTTTGGAGTACCTTTTCGAGTTTCAAAAATTAATTATGTAAACTTTAAACTCTATTAACCACTCTGAGTAAATTTTATCTCGTTCAAACATATTTTTTGTGTTTTCTTTTGTCCAAATTTTTTTTCTTGAATCGTCTTTTTCTCTCTCTCTCATTTGTTCAATCAGTCGCAACTTTTATAGTAGATTGAAAAATTTATTTTTCACCTAATATTATATGTTAAAATGATTTTTTTAAAATTTATTGATCATTAAACTGAAGCTTAAGAGTTGGTTTCAATAATTTATTGATGAAGCCTGGCTTCAATTTCGCCTTTTGTAATTTTACTCTGTAAATTACAATAAAGACATTATTATTATTATTATTAATTTTTGAGGATAAATTTGTCGTCTCAACCTTTAGTATCGTAAGATTATGAAAACGGAACTAACATTTTTAATTTCGGGGCATATTACGATGTTACTATTTTTTTTTTATCTACTACAATACAATACAATTTTAAAAATTAACGAAAACTCATTTATCAAATATTGTCTGTCCAGTTTGGATAAAATTACAAAATATTTTTTAATTAATTTACCAATAAGTTGAAAACAAAATTGCCCGCGTAAAGAGAGAGAAAAGAAAAAAAAGAGAAAGAAAAAAGCACTATGGGTAAATTTCTTTTAATATTCCCCTGTACATTACCACGCAACATTAAAAATAAACCAGATCGAATTTTTAAAAGACGTGATAACGTCATTTGTATACTTTGACATAGATTTTACTACTACTTGACTGAATAAAATTTTTACACTTTTGTAAATGTATATTTAGAATTTTTGGAGTGTCGTATTGTTTTTGTTTTTGTAAGCCAATCCAATATATTTCTCGGGCTAGTAGTATTTTACATTTTATACATGCCATTTAAAAACCTCGACAGATAACCAAGAAATCGAGGAAAACTCGATGACTCAAGTTAATCTGGCAAGAGTTTTTGAAAGGATCTATCGTGTTGCGTATCCTGACTCGAGTCTGAGTTGTTTGACCGGTAGAAAATCCTGATGACGAGTCAATTTATTCTCCGAAATGTAGCTTTAAGTAAATATTTTAAAGTTGTCAAAATTATAGCGTTTCTGCTGCTTGAACGCTCAGACTGTCTTTTGTATATTATCGGATGCTCAATATTTTAGAAATAAGTAGGATATGTAATATTTATCAATAACAATAAACAAATTATGTAAATCATAACGATGTTTTATTTAATTGATCTACTAGGGCTTTTAAGTTTTTACAAAAACAATGAAAGCAAAAAAAAAATTGATACAAATCGTTTTATTGTTTCTCAAAATATTTGCCTTTAAGATTTATATACTTTTTCATGCGTTCGAACCAATTCTCGAAACATTTTTTCCACTCTGAAGTCGGTACCTCAAAAACATTTTTGGAAGGAGATGATGTAAGTCGCTGTCGACGCACTTTTTTTTTTGACATTCGGAGCAAAAAGAATTCGTTAGGCAATAAATCAGGTGAATACGGACAATGAGACATTAATTTGATGCTTTTCTCCGTCAAATAATCAGTTGATGGACCTGCTGTGTAAGAGCTGGCATTGTCATGATGATGCGACGTTTTCGGTTGTTTTTCCTGAATTCAATGATGACTTCTGATAAACAAATTGTTGTATATCATTCAGCATTAACTGTTCTTCGATCCTCTAAAACAATGGTTGCAACATGTCCAGTATAACTAAAGAAACAAACGATTATTTTCTTGGAAGTGCTTCGCGAACGAACCACTTTTGTTGGATTCGGTTCATCTGGAAACACCCAAACAGTTGATTGTTGTTTAGTTTCCGGCCCGTACGAATATATCCAAGTTTCGTCTCCTGTTATGATGCTGTAGGTATAGGGATTTTGCATGTCCTCGGTCGAATTTTTTGAGCATTTCCTTACACCAATTGACACGAGCCTGTTTTTGAGTTTCGGTTAAATTATGCGGTATCCATCGGAGACAGATCTTTTTCACAGCTCAGTGTTCATGCAAAACAGAATGTACTGCAGTCTTCGATATGCTTAAGGATGACTATCTCACGGTAAATTACATGCCGATCCTCTTCAATCATTTTTTCAATTTTTCGCTTATAACTTAAAAATTACGCACTTTTTGATAAAAGCATTCCCATACAAAAATAAACTATAATTAACATACATACATAAATTTCCAACAAATTTTGTTCTATAGGTTTTTTTGGTCAGGTGAATGGTTTAGCCACAAGAGCACTTTGAATTTTAAGAATTTAGGATATAGCGCTAAGCCAAGAACACTTCCTTCTTTGTCGTTTGGAGCTCTATTTTCACGATATTCTTATTTAAAACAATCTAGGTAGTTAACATTTAGTAAAATTATTAACCTGCATTTGTGACCAAAAAATAGAGCTCAGAACAAGAAATGAGGCAGTTGCTCTTGGGCTAGAGCTATGTCCGAAATTTCACTAAATTGCGCACTAGCTGCTAAACTGTTTTTCTGACAAAAAAATCTTCAGAACATAATTTGTAGAAAATTTAATGTACTTTATTTTTGCATAGAAATACTTTTCTCGAAAGTGGCGCGGTTTTCAAGTTATAAGCGAAATATTGAAAAAAGAGCTTTTTTGGCCGTTTCTTGCATTTTACTCAAAACTCACAAAATCGCATTCGGTGATATTCGGAGTCATTCTCTGCGGGAAATTGAACCTCATAGTACCTACTATCTAAGCAAACGAGAGGTTCTTTCGTAGAGAGTGAAACTAGTTCTCAAGACTCGAGGAAAACAAAAACTATCACCATACTTCCATTTTCATGGAAATAAAAATGTTATAAACAATTTAGGGTTCACTATCTCTAAAAAAACATTTCCATACAAAAATCGTCTGTAAGCAGTGGTCTCTAATTCCTACCTAAATAAAATGTCTGGTTTTCAAATAGTATTCTTACTATATTTTCATATTGGTTCATCCTAGTGACAGTAAAATAGTTTGATTAAGCATGATTCAGAAAAACCACGTTATATGGGTAATAACATTGAATAAATTGGTATAGCATGCCGCCGATTGGTCCTATTGACTTGAAAATTATTGTATTCGATTCAGCACGAAAAATACAATAGAATTAGCACCATAAATAAGTACCTGATATTACTGAAGTACTTTAAGAAGTTTTTTCCACTTTTCGGGTGTTTTTCCATACTGTGCGACCTCTATTGACATGCGGGGGAAACCTGGATTCAGATTGCCATCCACTCGGTATAAACAAGAAGAATATATATATATATATATATATATATATATATATATATATATATATATATATATATATATATATATATATATATGCATATATCGCTACACGACGACACGGTTCCACCAATTTCAATATTAATTTTAATGGTAAGATTTGTTTTAGGTAAAAAACGGTTTTCTTATATGCATCCGTTCTCATTGAAACTAAAATTCCGACAAATCGTAAATAACAATGCCGATTTTAAATTATCCAAAAAGACAAAAACTTTTTAGCTGTAGAGGTGCAAACGTTTACTTCATACAATATATAAGGTATACCAGAAGATCTAAATATGTTATAAGAAAAAATAGCGACGATGCAAAATATAAATAAAATGATTCACTTCTGTTAAGCCTTTAACGCTTTTATATACATTTATGAAATTCATTTTGTGTCATCCTTTTTTTAACGACTCTCCACTCTGAGAAATGTCGTCGCTATTATTATTTTTAACAATAATTGAGGGAAGTATCAATTGGTGTTGCTTGGATTAAGCTAATCTTTACCTTGAAATAGTCAAATTAAGTGCTTATTTCAGAATTATGTGTTTTCAAGGAAAGTACTGGGTAAAACTCTTTACCGATTTTTTTTTATTGTAATGGAACACGTCTTTATTGCAAAGGTTGGAAGTAATTGGTATTGTTTGTTCACTAAGACAATGACTTTTATTAGACATGTCTCGCTTAAATGTTTAGTCAGGGGGATGATGCACCTTTCGTCCCTCTCCGCGTTAAATCCGACCTTGGATAAAACTATTTAAAAATTATATTTTATATTCTCATTCACCAATTTATCAAGAATGTTATATTGTAAGAAAAACGAACGGATAAATCTCGGTTAAACACTAAGAAAAACCGATTCTAAAATAAAAACCGGCCAAGTGTAAATTGGACTTGTACAATTAGTATTCCGTATGTCGACTACTTTTGAAATAAAAATTTTTGTTACGTAAGTATAAAATGATCAATGACTTCACAAAACACACCCGAAATCAGTTTTTAGCAAAGTTTTTTCCGATCTTTACTGAAAACTGATGACCTTGAAAATTTTGATTTTTATATACCAGATAAATTATTAAAGGTAATGCTCTCGTGATGATTTTCGTTCAACCTACACCCTGTGGAGAATATTCCAGAATTTTTTATTCAGTACTTTTTGAGATAAGGACAGCGATGTTTCGCAATTTTTTTAAAAAAATATAATAGTGTGCGCAAGTATATATATATATATATATATATATATATATATATATATATATATATATATATATATATATATGTATATATATATATATATATATATATATATATATATATATATATATATATATATATATATATATATATATGTATATATATATATATATATATATATATATATATATATATATATATATATATATATATATATATATATATGTATCAATACTATTCGAGATAAGGGGGGGGTGACAGCGATTTTTGATATATTTTTTAAAATAATACAAAGAAAAGAGTGCCCCAGTATTACATTATATATATTTTTGAACTCGTGTTTTTACAATCTTTCGACACCCCACTCGATGACCTGGTAAAATTTTTTTTTTTCACTAACTTTCAAAACTACACGGCTCTGATGAAGCCATCAGTTCCTATATTAGTGCCAAATTTCAACTTTCTATGTCAAATAGTCTTGGAGAAAATCTGGTGTGACAAACGGACAGACAGACACCGAAATGATCTTAAAAGTGTTCCGTACGGAACACTAAAAAGGAAATTTTCGAAATAGAGAAATATGTTTTAGTGCTATCAATAATTATTCTATTTTAGGTAGCATGAAAATGAAATAATATTGTAAAAAATTTCTTTAGAAAAACTAAGGAACTAAATTGTAAGGGGAGTACATTCTGGTTATAGTGTAATTAGATACTTGGGGCCTTAAACCTAAGATGGTGTTTTGTTTATAGATCACGATCATTAGACTCATGGTTACATATGGAGCTGCAGTATGGTAGATGAAAATAGAGCAAAGAACGACAGTCAAGGAGATAAATCGGCTGCAAAAGTTGGCTCCTTTATGTATCATCGAGGTTATAAGTATCACCCCCACCATAGCTCTGGAAACATTTCTAGAACTAATATCTCTAGAGGTACTCATAAAAAATAAGGCTATTAATAGCGCCTATCGAATGAGGGCCAATGGGGAATGAGAACTACAACTTGTACAATTCGGTCACACTAAAGTTATGGATCTAATCGACCACACAATGTTGGGTATGCACTTTGAATATGACAACGTCGTATAATTTGGAAAAAAACCATATGAAATTGGTGGCGAGCAAAATTTATGGATGAAGGTGGAGACTCCAACGAAGAAAATGGATCTGGTCTATTACACAAACGGATCAAAAACTTCTAGAGGGGTAGGCGCTGGCATGTGTGCAGAAAAGTCCAATATTTTTCTTTAAAAATCGTTATCTAATTCTATGTATTTAATTAATGAATGCTAATTCATATTACCTAATTAAAAATTATGTTCAATACCCCCCCCCCCTCGCGAAACCAAACAATTATTAGTACCTCGACAAAGGAAACGTCCCCTCCCAAGCCTATCAAATCAATAAAGGCATATTTTCTGGAGCGGATCGTTATGTCAATAGGGCAATAAGAATATTACCAGGTCCATTTGGTATTAAGGTATTAAATATATAAAAAAAATGTTTACAAAACCCTTTTTCCATCTTAACTTTTTTATGTTTCAAAGTGGGTTAATCCACCATTAATGGCGTCAGTATATTTACCATAAAACCACTAACTCACTCATTCAATCAATAATGACGTACTATCATTAAACTGAAAAAAACGCCTGAGATGCCTTTATGACGTTTACCTTAACCTCAACTAATATATTCAAAATTATTCTGTAAAATCCCAAAAAATACCCATTCATTTCCTTTAAAACTTCGTGAAAGTTCTGGAACTCCCATCAGTAAGACCAAGTATGACGTTACGGTGTTTTTGTCGTAAAATAGTTAATCAATTTGTTCATTTAAAGTATTATAGTAGCCAAAATCATCAGTGTGTTACTACTGCAGGTATTATAGGTAAGAAAAAGTTAACATTTCGATTCAATTTTTTAACATTATAACAGTTATAGGAGATGAAATACTTAGAGGTGCAGTGGAAGATATTAATTCTACGTTCCTAGCAAAACAGTTACATAAATTAGGACTTACATTAAAGAAGGTTTGATTAATTTTCAATGTTGTGAGTACGCAGAGCTTTGTAATAATTAAAACGATGGAAATTGCAGATTTCCGTCGTAGCCGATGATGTTAAGGAAGTCAGCACGGAAGTTAAACATTTTTCAAGTTCGTATAATTATGTTTTGACAACCGGAGGAATTGGGCCCACACATGATGATCTTACTTATGAAGGTAGGTTCACGCACTATAATTTTTTTTTTATTATATATTAAATTGCTTTCCCAAAAGTTCTTCAACTAGTGTTAAAGCAGTAGATTTAATTATTTAAATCCATGGATGTATTTATGGGATCCCCATACTTGTGTATTAATAAAAAGAGAGGGCAACCTCTTTTTTGTTGCTAATTGTATATATATATATATATATATATATATATATATATATATATATATATATATATATATATATATATATATATATAAAAATATATATATATATATAAAAATATATATATATATACAGTCCCTGGCCAAATTATTAGACGCACTGCAAGATTTCATGTAAAATATTAATTACCGAGTGATATTGTACCGTTTTATTATTTTAAATTGATTTGTTTTTTATTTTTATATTATCCAATCAATTACCTATTTATTTGACATAAATAAAACAGCATTAATTTAGAAAAGCATAAGTTTATTAAGTTTTAAAGAAAAGTGAAATTAATGTTAGTAAAAGTCAATATTTAGTTGAGCCACCTTTAGCCGCTATCAAAGCTTTAATTCTGCGTGGCATACTATCAGTGCAAGATTGTACTGTCTCCTGCATTTGAGGATGATGATTCCACACATGAACAATCTTTTCTAGGAGCTGGGTTTTGTTAGTAATCACATCTTTAGCCACTTCTCTTTTCATCAGCTCCCACACATTTTCAATGGGGTTCATATCAGGGCCAATCCAACAGAGGGATATTTTTTTCTGCCAAAAAAGCTTTAACAGACCGAGCAGTGTGGCAGGGAGCTCCATCTTGCATGAAAGTGAATGGTTCCCCATTTGGAAACCATTCTCTGAGCTGCGGAATCAACCGATTTTGTAATACTTCTTTGTACTGATCTTGCCTCATTATTCCTTTGACGACGTACAGACATCCAGTGCCCTTGCCGCTGATGACTGACCAAATCATCACTTTGGTGGGATGTTTAACCGTCGGGACGACACAATCAGGATGAAACTTTTCTCCATGACGACGACGCACAATTTCTGCAAAATTTCGAATGTGCTTTCGTCACTGAAGCAGACCTGTCCAAAATAGGAAAAATATATAAACTTCCATGTTTATTTGCTTTATTTAACTGAAAATGGTAATAATGTATCAATTATTGATTAAATTGCTGTATCTTACCGATCTCCAAAAGTCCACATCTTTGTCTTGCCATTGTTTGGCCCACTTCAGGCGCTTTGCTTTCATTGCAGCTGTTAACTTGGGCTTCCTGGCGGGGCGACAGGCCTTAAAATCTAATTCTTTCAATTTTCTTCGAACAGTGCGCTCAGAAGCATTTACGCTAGCATCCTGGAGTTGTGATTTTATTACCTTTGTGGTAGCAAATCTGTTTTCTACACAAATTTTCTTCAAACATCTCTCTGACCGTGGAGTGAAAATTGGTTTTCTACCGCATCTTTTCTTTCTTTTCGGGCTTAATTCCTTCCCTGACTCAATTTTCTTTTTTATGCGTCGTACACTAGCTTCAGAAACCTCCAATCTTCGTGATATTTCTCGGTTTGTAAATGTTTTCGTAATCACAAGGGCCTTCACTTCAGCTTTTTTACGTGGTGAAAGATCGCCTTTTCTACCCATAATGAAAATAGTCCAATTACTTTTTTAAAACACTGCATACAAAATAAACTAATAACTGAGTAGTATAAAACTGTTAAACAAACAATCACAGTCCATAAACCCACAGAAACACGTCCGTACCTGATTCGATTCCGATCGCGACTGATAGAGTTTTGTACTTGTTTACGTTCATGTATCACTTTGTCAACACAGTGTTACCATATGTTAAAAATAAATACAAATATGTAGTCTACAACAATTCTTTTAAATAAAAATCAATAATATTGTAGTTTAAATATACCATTATTGCATAAAAACTCTTAAGAAACATAAAAATTACTAAAAAAATACAGTGCGTCTAATAATTTGGCCAGGGACTATATATATATATATATATATATATATATATATATATATATATATATATATATATATATATATATATATATATATATATATATATGTATATATATATATATATATATATATATATATATATATATATATCTGTGAGATTTTTTGTTTCAACATGACCTCCATGGAAAATTGTTAGACTATAGGGCTATTTTGCGGAAAGTTTCCTGATTTTCTAAAGTATAATTTTTGTCATTTTGTATGTTATTAAAATTTTTTGCAACTAATTTGGGTATCATTTGACTCAGCTTGAATGAGGGATGATTTGTCCCTATCGGATAAGTAATCCAAAAGTAAATTTTACCATCTTTTGTATACCTAAAATTTAGTGGTTGAAATATCCTAAACATGTCACTGAATTCGAATAAAATGTGGATAAAAGGAAAATTACTTCAAAAGTCTTTTTGTGGTTTTATATATGAATAAACAGCCTGACAACAAAATAATATCTTGTGCAAGTATTGGAGTCTTCTTCACATATGTTGCAGCTATATTTGTTTCATTAGTGAATAAAATACAGCTGTATACTTTTCACAGCAACCATAAAAAAATTAATTTACTAGCTCTTAAATATAAATGTTTAAGTTATGTCAAGAGTTATATTATTACTAAATTTAAAACCTAATGCCTATGCAGTATTAATGAAATTATTATTATAAATAATAAAATATGAGGCTAATTTATCTGTTATATGATGGTAATGTACTTGTTATATTGAAACTTAAATAAAACAACATTGTTTTTAGTGTTCTGTATGGAACACATATAAGATCAATTCGGTGACTGTCCATCTGTTTGTCCGTCTGCCTGTCTATACTTTGTCTGTCCGTCCATCCGTCTGTCTGTCACACCCGATTTTCTCCGAAGCTATTTGACAGAGAAAGTTAAAATTTGGCACTAATATAGGAATTGATGGCGTCAGCAGAGCCTTATCTTGAAAAGTACTGATAAAAAAAGAAACAAAAATTTCAAGGTCATTATTTTTCAGTAAAGATTGGAAAAAAACTTTGTCAAAAACTCATTTGGGGTGTGTTTCGTGAAATCTTTTATCATTTTGTACCTCTGTAACAAAACTTTTTATTTTAAAAGCAATCAATGTATGAAACACTAATGGTCACACAAGTCTGACTTGCACTTGGCCAGTTATTTTACGTGTAATATTGGGAAATACTTTTAATTTGTATTTTTAGCTGTGGCTCATGCATTTGATGATCCTCTTTTCTTGCATCCGCAGTTAAGAGAAATATGTAGTAATTTCTACAAAACCCGAGATCCATTAGCAGCAGGAATGAAGTTGGCCTATGTAAGTTCGTATATCCATATATTTAAAAAAATATTAAAAGTTTTTTTTGTTATTTCACTGATATTTACATTAAAACACGATTAATCATCTGTTGGGCAATCATTGGTTGCATTAGCTAGTAATGAATCACTTAAAGTTGTGTTGTTAGACTTGCAAAATTTAAAAGGTTGCTTTGGTTATTTACTTTCAGCTCTTAAAATTATAAATATAATTGTAACACCCTTACGATATCCAAAGTGCTTTGTACTACAAAACAGCTGCTAGCCCTTTAGTTTTCTTGTGGCGTTGTTATGTACATAGTATAAATTAAGTTTCTGTATATTATCAGGACGCGCTGAACGTCAGACAAGGTTGCAATTTAGACCGCTTTTTTCCACTTATCCTTACCTGGATCATAAAAATTTTTTATTTTATGGATGACTTGGCAGGATACATTTCCATGAATGAGAGCCATTTGAGCCATAATACAGTGGTTTGTTTTTATACAACTTATTTGCGATGAACTAAACACAATTTTATACTGTTTTGGGTGGCTCTTCAAAACTAGTTTTTTTCATAAATTTTGTATAGTTATATTCACTGGTGTGGAATTTTTCAACGAGTAAACTAGATAAAAACAATGCTTTAACTTGAAAACACTGAAAATTGAGGATATAGAGAATATATACAATATATGTTTTAGTTAACTTTCTTAAGTTAATTTAGACACTCTACATCATATCATTTTTGAGTTTGTCATAAAATTCTAGGCATATGAATTTCATAGTAAATATGATATACCTAAAATTAATACTGTTTAAAATATTGACCGCCAATAGACCATCCACTCTCTACGGCTGAATTGTTACTCATAAAGATATTTTCATAGGGCTTATTCTAAATTGAAAAATTAGTGATAATAAACTTTTCTACCTTTAGCTTTCTTTCAAACTTTTCAGTTTTATAGAATATAATATTAGCAACTCTATGGTAATATAAGTGATGAAACTGATAATGAAAAACACACATATTATTTTTCGACGTAGTCCCCATGACGTTAAATGCAAGTATTCCTGCCTTGGAAGTGCATGGATACCACATTTACATAATTCTTTTGTTCGTGACCGTAGCCCCTCGTGCACCGTTTCTGAAAGGCTTGCTTCCCATCGCCAGCGGTCTGAACACATGAAAGTCACTAGGGGCGAGGTCTGGTAAATAAGGTGGGTGTATGAGACATTCAAATTTGATATCTTTCATAGTCTGAACTGTCAAGCGGGTCGTATGCAGTCAGGCGTCACCTGAAATCAGAAGTCCTTGACGTTTACTCCTGATTTTAGGGCGAAGTTGAATTTTAAGGAGATTCGAATAAGAAGTACTGTTACTCCCCTTTCTATGTAATGTTCCAAAATTACTCCCCTTGGATCCCAGAAGAGAGTGAGCATGACTTCTCTCTGTGATGGTTGAGTGCGGAATTTTTTTGTTTCGGCGATGAGCTATGGCGCCATTACTTGCTTCATCTTTTGATTTCTTATTGAACCTAGGTTTAATCGTCTGTAACAAATTTTTCTAAAAATGCATCACCAACTAACGTGGTACCTATCTTCCAGACACTTTATTGAATTGCAGCACATTCTGGAAAATATTCTGGGCTAAACCGAAATCAATATCCTTAATGGAAATGGACCTTATTCAACCTCTAAAACTTTCAAATAGTCTGTTGATATATCAGACCCTGAAATATTCCTAAAGGCCATTTTCTGAAGGTTAGTCAGGTATTTTTAAAACTCTAATCAATCTGTACTGTCGAAAGTTATTTTTTGATATATTCTGCAGGGAAAAAATAGCTTTTGTTTTTGACCAATAGTCCTAATACTGTTTTTGAACCTAAACTGCGTAAATTCTGGGTGGTTGAAACAAATCATTCTTCATGTTCATTCTTGACCTCCTAAAAATAAGAAATGTGAAGAAATATGTGACTTTAATCTTCAAATATCCTTTAGGACCATTTTTGGTACCTTTGCCATTTCTTCATCTTAAACTAAATTTTATTAATAGGTACTTTCTCTCACCCAGGCATTAGATAATAATAAAGATTATAGGTGTCTTTTGTCTTATGCTTATGTAGTTTAGAAAATGTAGAGTGCTGATTAGCATTTATATGGTAATAAGATATTAGGAATTATTATGTTTTCTTTGCTTTAATATTTTAGGTTTTGTGTTCAATAGTTTGACAAGGCCTCTCATAATTACTTTCACTCATTTTATGTTGCCTCAATACCCTTTTCTGTGCTGTGTATTGATTTGTTGTTATTATTATTTTGGATATTGATATGTTTAACCCAACAGTTTTTATGTTGCTAATTATTAATTATTTTTTTTAATATGTGATTTGTTTCTTTAGGTACCCAGATCTTCTAGGCTGCACTTCCTAACAACATCTGGCAATAAATTACCGTTTCCAAATGTAGCCGTTCGTAACGTATATATGTTTCCGGGAGTTCCAGAACTTTTGAAGAAAACTATACTGGAAGCTGGACCACTTTTATTTTATACTGACAGTAAATTTTTCACAAAATCGGTTTATTGCAACGTACCAGAACATGAAATTATCAGTGAAATAAAGCAACTCGTAGAAGAATTTCCTCAAGTTCATTTTGGATGTTATCCGAAATTTTTTAATAGGTTTGTGTTTAGAAGCTTATACTATTACTGGGACAAACGGATACATGTGTGTATTGACTTTGTATTCTTTAACATTACTGTTTTTAGAGCAGTAAAAAAGGTTAAAATAATGATGAGATGGGCATAGTTTAGATACAGCTATATTATGATTTTATCTTCTCTGGGGTATCACCAGGAGAAGTATCCTGAGTTTTGGACCTTGAAAAACTTGTGCAATCGAAGCTTTCAAAACGCGTTTTTTGAGCTTAAAATGTGAATCACTCCGGTTATATCAGTCAGATTGAGACAATCAAAAACTAAATTTTTTCAACAAATCCTCGTTGAAATGTGTACATAATCTACAAAAGTGAAACATGAGGCAAAAATCTGTTTTTTTTTTTCATTTTATTGTACAGGTCAACTAAGTGAACCGATTGGCTTGAAACTTTCAGAAAGTATCCTTTTGTTATAGCAAAAATGCCCTGAAATTTTGGTACAAAAATATTGAACCCAGTGGACACAATTGAATTTGTTATTTGAAATTTGAATTGCCCTCCATTTTATGCCATTTAGTCCAAAATGTTTTTTTTTTTTCAAAATTTAGGTCTCGACCTCATTAAAAAAAAAAAAAATTTGGAGTCATTTTAACCGCTTTTTTTACATTTGTTTATTAATCAAATGACAACAATTGACATTTTGAATAAAAAAAATTGTTAACGAAAATTATTTATTTTTTTTTTAAATAAAGATCTCGCGATTCTCGACCAGATGTAATAAAAACTTTTCAATTTTTTTTTCATAATGACCGAAAAAAAGCGTTTGATTAATAAACAAATGTAAAAAAAAGGTTAAAATGACTACAAAAAAAAAAAATTATTAGCATCTGAAAGCTGACGTCAAGACCTAAGTTTTGAAAAAAAAAAAGATCCATTTTGGACCAAATGGCATAAAATGGCGATTCAAATTTTAAATAACAAATTCAATTGTGCCCACTGGGTTCAACATTTTTGAACCAAATTTCAGGGTATTTTTGCTATAATAAAAGGCATATTTTCTGAATGTTTCAAGCCGATTGGTTCACTTACTCGGCCTGTACAATAAAATGAAAAGAAAAAAAAACAGTTTTTTGTTGCTTTTTTCAATTTTGTAGGTTATGTACATATTTGTGCTACTTAAACTAACGAAGATTTGTTGGAAATTTCGTTACGAAGAGTTTGGTTTTTTTTTGTCTCGATCCGACATATATAACCAGAGTTATTCGCATTTTAAGCTCAAAAAACGCGTTTTGGAAACTTCAATTGTTTATAAACAAAAGAGCAAAAATTTTTTGGAGATCCAAAACTCAGGACAATACTCCTGGTGATACCCCAGAGAGAACAAAATCATAATATTGCTGTATCCAAACTGTGTAATTTCAAATGTTTTTTTTATTGCATTATATTTGAAAATGGTCCAATAGTCTGGGTGACTATACTCTCGAATCCCCTTTTTACAATTACAAAACTAAAGTAACTTTGTAATTGTGACAGATGTATGCTTTTTCCTTCCTTCCTTTATACAATTATGTTATGCCTTTTTTTCATTTCAGTTAATGTCACAACTAAATCCGGCGATACGACCAGTCAGTGTGAATCAGGTGTCACCTTTAGTTTTACTATGTAAACGTGCCTCCCTTTTCTCATATTTCACTCAAATCAACTTAAATTGGTGTTATCACATAATTGTAGATCACGTTGGAAAAATTACACTTTGTGTCGAAATTATCTAACTAAACTGTTCGACCTATCTTTAAGTATGAAAAAAGATTCCATTTTTAAAGTTGTTCATTACTTTTATTATAGAGGGAGAAAGGACAAAAGAAATTTCATTTAAGATGCAGTTACAGGAACAATTTTAAGATAATTATTGGCGTCGGCAAATAATGGAGCAATGCGGTTCATTTAAAATAACTGAAAATGGACAAGGCCCATGTTGTCAGGAGTTTACCCACTGTTCTCTTATTTGTCAAATCCATCCCGAGACGCGTGTCGCCGTATAATGGCTCGTCAGTCGGGCTAGGGTTGAAAAACAAGGGAACAGAATTTACCGGTACTTATCCAAGTAGTTACGAAATGCGATGGTAGGATACAATGAATTGTACTAACTACGCATACCTAATACTCCATCGAAAGCTGATTCAGAACCTTTCAAGCCGACAGAGCGGTTTGAAACGATCAATAGTTAAACGTAAGCAGCACTTTTTGAGGCATATGTCGTTAATGTAAAATAACTGAAAATGGACAAGGCCCACATTTCAGCAGTTTACCTACTGTTGTCTTATTCTTAAAATCCATCCCGAGACGCGTTTCACCGTATTACGGCTCGTCAGTCACGTCTGTAGTGTAGAATATTGTGTTAAAATTTCACAGGTAAATTCTGAACGATATATAAATGAACCGCTGAAGACAATTGTGACAAGTGTATTTGTTGTCAATATATGTCGGTAAAGTTTTCGGCTATTTAATTTTCAGTTCTACCGCCAGAGAGCGCATATTGTAAGCTGTTAATATCAAAACATACGTGAGTCAGTGAAAACAAACGTTTTCCTCAAAGCAAGTTTTTTTGGGCTATCGGAAGTGATAGAGCACACAACGTTTAACAAGTCACATTCATTTTTGATTTTAATATAAAGCAATGTTTCCTTTAAGAAATAGGCTAGAATTGTAGAAAGTATGAAATGCGGATTTCAGACAACAGATGGTGCACCACTGCAGTTGTGTCATCAACAAGTGTCAGACGCGCACGAGTGATAAATTTGGAAAAGTGTGTGCATAGTGTTGTGTTGTTGTGTTCAATATGTCGAAATTTATACCGAACAAAGAGCATTCGCGGACAGCATTAATTTTTTGTTTTCATTTGAAGAAAACTGCTGTTGAATCATACCGATTACTTCGAGAAGCTTATGGTGAACATACTCCATCGCAAGATACATGTGAACGATGGTTTCGGCGTTTCAAAGTGGTGACTTCGATGTTGCAGACAAGGAACGTGGAAAACCGTCAAAAAAATACGAAGTTGTGGAATTGCAAGCATTGTTGGACGAAGATGATTCGCAAACATAAAAACAATTCGCCGAGCAATTGGGCGTTAGTCAACAAGCTGTTTCCAATCGGCTGCTAGATATAGGAAAGATTCAGAAGACCGGTAGATGGGTACCACTTGAGTTGAACGACAGGCAAATGGAAAAGCGCAAAAACACGTGTGACATTTTGCTCGCTTGGTACAAAAGGAAGTCGTATTTGCATCGTATAGGGATGAAAGTTGATACTAAACGTTACCAACAACAATTGACCGATTTGAACCGTTCGCTGCTTGAAAAAAAGCCAAAATACCGAAAGAGGCAACACAGTCATTTTTCTTCATGACAGTGCTCCATCACATACGGCAAAACCAGTTCGCGACACGTTGAAAGCACTCAGCTGGGAAGTTCTACCCCCCGCGGCTTACTCACCAGATTTGGCTCCTTCCGATTACCACTTGTTTGCATCGATGGGTCACGCACTTGCTGAGCAACGCTTTGGTTCGTACGAAGATGTGAAAAAATGGCCCGATGAATGCTTCGCAGCAAAAGGGGAACATTTTTACTGGCGTGGTATTCACATATTGCCCGAAAGATGGGAAAAATGTATAATAAGCGATGGAGCATACATTGAATAAAGCACTTTTTATCATTCTTCAGAATTTAACATGTTCATACTTGTACACCTGGTATAATAAAAAATGTAAGCGGCAATTTATTTTTTTTCTAAAGTCTGTCATTTTTAGAGTTCCGTACGAAACACTTATAAGATCACTTCGGTGTCTGTCCGTTTGTCTGTCCGTCTATCTCATTCGATTTTCTCCGAAACTCTTTGACATAGAAAGTTGAAATTTGGCAATAATGTAGGAACAGATGGTCCCATTGGAGCCGTGTAGTTTTGAGAGTTAAATTTTAACTTAAAAGATTAGTTTGGGGGCGGAAGTGTAAAAAAAATTACCAGGTCATCGAGTGGGGTGTTAAATGAAATCTTGTGAAAACACGAGTTCAAAAATATATATAATGTAATACTTGAGCACACTTTTCTTTGTATTATTTAAAAAAAAAAATATCAGAAATCGCTGTCACCCCCCTTATCTCGAATAGTACTGATCAAAAAATTTTTCAGAAATTTTTGAATATTCTCCACAGGGTGTAGATGGAACGAAAATAATCACGAGTGCATTACCTTTAGTCATTTATCTGGTATTTAAAAAACAAAAATTTTAAGGTTTTCAACAAGGATTGGAGACAAACTTTGTCGAAAACTCATTTGGGGTTTTACGAAGTCATTGATCATTCTGTACCTTCCTAACAATTTTTTTTTTATTTTAAAAGCAATCAATGTACGGAACACTAATTGCGCTGAACCGACTTGTTATTTTAATTTACATTCGAATTAAATTCTTCTACTCTACTCTAGAACTACACTCATATTGATCAAAAAAATGTTTTGTTCGATTGTTTCAAACCACTATTACGTCCTGTGGGTCTTCCTCCCGGAGACCATGTTTTACCCGTAGAGATGTGTACCGTCTGACTTTTCTCCACTACAAATAAATAAAATTGATTTCAAAAAATTTACTTAATATGCACAAAATATAACGAATAAAATACAAAAATAGAGAAGTTTCTACCGTCTATAGTTTTTCAAAAAAAAATCTAAATATTGCCTCTGAAAATAGGTTACAACGTACTAAAATTTTGCGTTGTTTTAATGCTAACATGAACTGGGTTTTTGTTACCATAATTAACAAATATTAAGGCAAATTACATCTAAGGAGTTAAAGGCATTGAGGGTGTGTTTCCAATATATATTATAACATGTTCTTTTTGAAGTTGAGGAATGTCAATATTAGGTTATTTTTTACTTTTAATCATAAATTAATGTGTAGAAAGAAGTATTAGGTATCAGTGGCTCAGCTTTTTTGTGATTAATATTTTACTGTAAAACAGTTGCGTAAGCGGGTTGTAATGTTTCGATTAAGTCGTTCTTTAGTCTGTGAAAGTCACTTTTTACCAGGGATATGCTTTCAAATCACTTTACCAATAAATGATGAATAGAGCAACAATAGGGAATTTCCCATAGCGAGAGTTACATACTATGTATCGTGGGTGGGTACACAGTGCCTTCAGTGCGTCGTTTGAACTAGTAATTAACTAATTTTATTTTTTAGTGTATATAAGGTAAAAGTCACAATAGAGTCATGTAATGAAGAATCTACGAAGAAAGCATTTGCAAGACTAATGCATTTGATTCCACCAGAATCAGTTGTAAACAAAATTGATGATATATGACAGTAAAATAATGTATGTTCCATAATTTTAAAATATAATTTATATTAAATTATTTGATGGCCTAATAATTTGTGTTCCTTTGTCTATTTCTGTGCAGTATCACGAGCAATTAATTTGGCAACTAGTGGAACAACTACCGGAGTAATATTGATCAACATGCTACAAATATTGTTTCATGTTGCTTAATATCACTGGTTGTTGGTTGCATGAATCAATTTGATGAGTTAGTTTTTTCGATTTTATGAAGTGCAGCGTATGTAAGTGGGCAGCAGAGTTTAAACTATAGCTAATTGAAACGCACTATTTTCCAAGAAGTGCGGGCGTGTTGAGAACAGAAGGAGCCTGGAATGAAGAAATTCGAAATATAATGCAGAAGACACAATAGTTCTAGATCAGATAGAATTAAAATGACTCGACAGAGTTGATAAGACCTGCTAAGGAAATGTCATTCAAGATGGTCAAAAAAAGATAATTATGTAGGTATATATAAGCCTTTTATTATCAGATTGATTTCATAAAACTAAAGAATAACTTTTCTACATAGTTCCTGTATTTTCTCCAACGGACTGGTAATTTGTTTTGTTTGTAGCAAAATACTGGGCGTGTGTCCAATCAATTGCTCGCGACACCTCCAAAGGTTTGTTATTCCTGCACCGCACGCAGTAGGACTCCCAATCCCAGAAAATAGCGGCTCTGCCACCCATGCTTGCTTGTTTGGACGAAGTAGCGTAATGATGCACTCATGTCCCATATCATTACAAAATTTTCCCTTCTCTTCCCTTCCTTTTCAAAATGATAACCACCTCCGAAATTTGAACTCTCGCAGCTTTCTGATGATTCAGTAATCTGGGAATCGATTAAGCGGACATTTTTCGGAATCCTATCTCCTTCTGAATGATTGATTGCACACTCCCGTAGCTAATACTGAGTGTTTCAGAAGCATTGCAAAGTATAGATCACTTTCAATAAGTTCACGAATACATGCGATGTTTTATGGGGAGATTTTGGCGCAAGGCCAGCGGGGATGACTCACATTTTCGGGACGTCGACGCCCTCCTTCAAACTCCTTATCAATATTTTATATGTACCTATGAAAGAGTAACATCTTCGAACGCGCCTCCAATCTTCGGTTTCAGCAGGTTTGACGTTTTTGTGTGTGACAAACTTCATCATTATGCGTTGTTCAACAGCACAATGTACATCTTTCTCGCTAACCTTAAACGCCACCGAACAAAGCATGCCGAAGTAATTTTCTCTCCAGATATTCTCATCTCTGAATGTCCCGCCATCCAAGGACAAGTTTCCTGCACGCAATTTAAAAAGGCTTGTGTATATTTAATCCATCCAGAGGTCGGTCATGCAAATCCTGAAATGAGTGCAAATGGATGCTGACCTTAGTGTTAAATTATGATGGGTAAGTGCTGATTGAGCACGTTGTTTATATGGCTCGTCGACATCTAAGTGTTAGTTGGTCAACTAAAAGTGATGTTTTCAATAAACCTAAAAAATTTTCAAAACATTTTAAAATTTATTTTTACTTTGACAATACTAGTCACACCCATTGCGAACTCTACGATAGTTTCTAACGTCTCTACGATCTTTTTACATTTTTAGTGGTTATCACTGACTCCCGGTCAAAAATAAATAGTTTTTGTTAAAAATCTTTCTGCGATTCTCAAACCAAGCTGAATACACCCAGAAAATTTCATCAAAATCGAAGAGCTCTAGAACCAAAGTATGTCAATACCGATCAAATGAGTCTCGTCTATTACTGCATCCAGTATTAGCTAAACTTCAGTGGTTTGTATACCGTAAATATAAGAAGTCAATCGACTAGAAAACTAAAACATAATAATGACTATTAAGTATTTTAGAATGCCATTTTAAAAATTAAAAATCTGTAATTATTAGTCTATGTTATTGCGTTTGTTATAATGCTGCTATGGCTATCATGTTTTATAAATCTATGTTCTATATAAGACGTGACAAACGGTGTCATAAATACAAAACATATAAACTTCTGTTTTGTCTGGGTAGATGTCGCCATCAATTCTTTACTGTAGATTTTCATAAAAGAAGCTTGTAAAAAGAGGAATTTAACTCTAAATAGATTTTCAAAATTAGTGTAACGTAAAAAAAAGTTTTAACCTTTTCCACATAAGTCATTTTTAGTATTCCATACGAAACACTTATAAGATCACTTCGGTGTCCGTCCGTCCGTCACACCCGATTTTCTCAGAAACTACTTGACATGGAGAGTTGAAATTTGGTTTTAATATAGGAGTTGATGGCCTCATCAGAGCCTTGTAGTTTTGAAAATTAAATTTTGACTTAAGGGGTTAGTTTTGGGGGATGAAATCGGAAGTGAAAAAAAAATTTTTTTAGTAGCTCATCGAATGAAAGCTTGTCAAAATACGACTTCAAAAATACATATAATGTAATACTTGTGCACACTTTTCTTTGTATTATTTTTAAAAAATCGCTGTCCCTCCCTTAACTCGAAAAAATTTTTAAAAAATTCTGGTATTTTATCCACGGGGATCGAACGAAAATTATCACGGGTGCATTACCTTTAATAATTTATCCGGTATATAAAAAAAATAAAAATTTCAAGGTCATCAGTTTTCAGTAAAGATCGGAAACAAACTTTGTTGAAAACTCATTTGGGGTGTGTTTTGTGAAATCATTGATTATTTTATATCTCCTTAACAAAATGTTTTATTTTATGAGCAACCAACATATAGAACACTAATTGCGCAAGTTCAACTTGCACTTGGCCGGTTATTAAGTTTCATTCATAATTTTTTGTGTGTGTATTCAAGGAATACACACTGTACTAATATAGGCCGTTAATATACGCGTTTCGACTTGATTTTTTTTGTATTACTCGTTCTGTCTTTTACACGGAGAACCTCGTGGTTTTCAAATGAATTATTAATGGCCAAATTATGTGCTGCTTGTATTGTGGCTACAAAAAGAGTATGTATCACACTTAAATATAAAGTGATTTAGATAATGCTAAGTGGTGATATTTCTAGATGTGTAAAGGACCAAGAAAATCCTGCGTATATTATAGACAAGGCCCAATTTAAATTAAAATCGTCGCTTTTAGGATTTTTGTATTTTTCACGTTTCACAGCACTTGGGTCACAAACTCATTGTTTCGAACTTCGCTCAGCTGCTTTTTCCCGCTGTTGCACAAAAAGTGAAATGATTCTAAATTTTGGTATAGGTTCTTACTAATTATAAGAATGATAGAGATGGGAGGTCGTTGTTTTTCTGGTATTTCTCTAGTATTATTTTCCTGTTTTCTATTTTATGGACAAGATGAGTAAAATTTAAACAAAACCAATCGTCGCATCTAAGCAAATGGTGGGGGAGTAAATGAGATTAGTGGAAGGAGGTAGATGCAAACATAAAATGTATATCATTTTTAGGTCGAAATATATTCAAGTCAAGTCAATTTTTTATTATCTTCAGTCTTAACTACGATAGTTATTCGGGGATAATGCATACATTTGAAATATCAGTTTTATAATTTGTATTTGTAACTTTACCAATTTTTCAGTCGTAAGGAACGGCGGAACCAGTTTCTAGAGGCGGAGTGGTAAATAGATCGAAAAAGCATTATGTAGGAAAAAATATAAATGAAGTATAGTAATGCTGGGTGACTTATTGCCAGTGAATAATAATAAAATTAAGCGTTATCAAGCAAATAAATAGCAGAGCAATGAAATAAGTCTGCAGCTGTTCGGGGCATCAGAATTCTTTCCAAGTTCCAGAATTTCAAAGACTTTTTTAAATAAGGAATAGGTTTTTCGGAACTTGTTGACTCGTTTTAAAATTTATGCATGCGGTCCAAAGTTTTTTTAATTTATTTTATACAGATATCAGTCAACTACTCTCACTTGATTTAAACGAATGCTATTATATTTCATAATGAAAGGTGTCCTTTTTAAATTTATCGTTTCTTATTCGTTGAATTCGTAGTTGTTTATGCTTAGTTTCACTTTTGCCCCTTAGAATGGGTTGGTGGGCTATCTTGTTGGCTGTAACATTTCCTTTATTGATACTGACCTTTGGATCCTGGTTGAGTTTTTTTTTTGAAGTTTCTAGATTATCTTACCGCCATATTTCATATCCATTGTCGACCTGCAGAGATCAGAATTTCAAAATGGATTTTTGCAACATACGAGGTTTAAACTTGAACATAAATTCAGTGCACCAACACCTGCAATCAAATAAACCTCATGTACTCGCTCTCTGTGAAACCAAGGTCAGTTCATCGACCAGCATAGTCAGCTATCTTTATACTGGGTACAACTTCTATTCCTGATTTAGGCGTTACTTTGGAATCTGTCTTTTTGTCAGAAGCAACCTCTCTTGTCAACGAGAAGAGGCTCTGGAGCCCCCAAACTTTGATGTTATATGGTTAAAAATAACGACTCAACCAACCACAAGGTTCGTCTGTATCCTCTATCGATCACCAAGTGATACTAACTAAGTTGGGAATGTGGAATCTTTGGCACAATGATACTACTCAGTATATATCACCACTACACCAAACACTTTATTTTTGCACTCGAAGCGCGTTTCGCTAACCATGTTAGCTTCATCAGGAGCGATGATTGACTCAATCATCGCTCCTGATGAAGCTAACATGGTTAGCGAAACGCGCGTCGAGTGCAAAAATAAAGTGGTTGGTGTAGTGGTGATATATACTGAGTAGTAAGTGATACTAACTTTAAAATACTTTTCGCCTCTCTTGCAGTGACCATTGACCATTTACAAATTAACTATCCAAATGCCGAAATTGCCATCCTGGGTGACTTTAATGTCCACAACATCAACTGGCTTAAATATTCAAATACTACCGACGAGCAAGGTTGTGAGGCCGATCATTTTCAATCAGTTGTGGCTAAACTCAGCTTATTGACGAACCAACACGGATCCCTGATCGAGACGGGGAGTTCGTCAGTCTTCTTGATCTGTTTTTAACCACCAATCCGGAGATTTACACGGTCAGCGTAAATCCGCCGTTAGGTTCTTCTGACTATAAATTACTTTCGACATCGAGTATCTTACCAATCAGTGACAGAGAGGCGCCTAAACCGCGCAAGATTTGATACTACAAATCTGCTAAATGGGAAGATCTCATGGAATATTTTCGAACTTTTCCTTGGTTAGACGTTTGTTTTTGATCCGACGCCCCATCTGACTGCGCCAGGGAGGTTTCCGATGTTATTTTGACCGGTATGGAGACTTACATCCCTTTTTCGAAGAAATGCCCTTCCAACGGCAAGCCTTGGTTTGACCGAAAATGCAAAGAAGCATTTGCTTCTAAACATCTTGCCTACCGACAATGGCGTGAAAACCCATAAACCGTAACCTTTGTTCGTGCTAGGAACAGATGCAAAGAAATTATCGACGAAACCAAGGAGGCACACAATCAACGAATTAGAAACAAACTTCTCGCTTGTCCCAACAATTCCAAGTCCTTTTGGTCAGTCGCTAAGGCAGTCAGTCAAAATTTCACCAAATCTACCATACCACCACTCACACGGCCAGATAATTCTATTGCAAGGACCCCTGTTGAGAAAGCGAACTTGTTGGCTGAACTCTTTGCTTCACATTCCAAGGAAAAACACCACCTACTATTCCCATAGTGCAGTCAAGGATGCCCGATATTGTCTTCAGACAGCGTATCATAAAACGTATTTTAATGAAGCTAGCCACTAAAAAAAGCTTCTGGCGCTGACAGAATACCTGCCATAGTTCTCAAAAACTGTGCAAGGGAACTAACACCAGTTTTCTGTAGACTTTTCAACCTATCCTACAGAAAGGAAATATTTTCTTCCTGCTGGAAATGTGCCACAGTTCAGTCGATACCTAAAAAAGGCAAGAAGACCTTGCCAAATAACTACCGACCAATCGCATTGCTTTCAATAATATTGAAAGTGATGGAAAAGGCATCTTCTAAAATATCTTGAAGGATTCAACATTATTAGCGTTCACCAATATGGCTTTCGTGAAAATAGATCAACAGGAGATCTTCTGACTTATGTAACACACGTTTGGAACAACGCAATTGAACACTTTAAAGAATCTCGAGCGGTTGCTCTTGACATATCCAAGGTATTCGACCGTGTCTGGCACGATAGGCTGTTGGCTAAGCTACGCTCTTATGATATGTCTGAAAAGTTCTGTTTGTGGCTCTCATGTTTCCTCAGAGAGCTTTCTTTATGAGTGGCAGTCGACGGATTTCTTTCTAACACCTTCACTATCAACGCCGGTGTACCTCAAGGCTCCGTACTGTCTCCTACTCTTTTTCTCTCATTTACATTAACGATCTGCTGGAAAAGACCGAGAATCCAATCTACAGCTTTGCAGATGACAGTACGCTTATCTCTTCATTCACTTTGAATGCTTGGACATCGTCTACTCAGACGAATATCCGCAGACAGCAGGAAGTCATGCAACTTAACAAAGACCTGGAAGAAATTCTATCTTGGGGTGACAGTAGCCAAGTGGAATTTAACGCTACAAAAACCCAGGCAGCAGTTTTTTCTAAAAAAGTTAACGTTGCTGAACCCGACATAGTTATGTCGGGGCACTCCATTCCTCTAACATCGTCACTCAATTTGTTGGGCGTTAATTTGGGAGCAAAATATGTCCTGGCATGGACATGTTGCAGGCATAGCAAGGAGAGCTTCTCCAAAGTTGGGAATATTTTTTCGAACCAGAAAGCTTTACACTCCACAACTGTTAATTCTTTACAAAGCTCAAATTCGACCAACTATGGAATACTGCTCCCATGTTTGGGGCTCCGCTCCCAAACATACACTGCATTTGTTGGGTTCTATTCAGAGAAGAGCTGTTCCTCCGATTGGAGACCCGGAACTGACCGGCGGCCTTGATTCGCTGGAACATCGAAGAACGGTTGGCGACTTGAGCTTATTCTACAAGTATTTTCATGGAAAATGTTCGAAGGATGTGGCCCGCTTAATTTCTTCCAGAGTGGTCCATGTTAGAAGTACACACGTCTCGCTAATAGTTCACATCCGTGTGAGGTTCAGCTTGTTACTCCTCGTACAACGCTTTTCAAGCAGTCTTTTATATGGAGAACATCATCCCTTTGGAATGATTTGCCCAGGACTGTGTTTCCCACCGAGTACAATTTGCAGCGATTCAAGAACAACGTTAATCGCTTTCTTCGCACACGTGTCGCTCCTGTAGCGCTTTAGGGACTTCCCTGCAGCACGTGTGCTAGACCCATAAAAAAAAATCTTCTCTAAGGTTTTAAGGAGTCTTAACTGAAAGGATTTCGGTCATGAATTTATTTGACAGGTCATTAGTTAAATCCTGAGTTATATTTCTCTTTGCTGCTTCTTGCTATGATCTTACAGGATATTGCCTTGATGATGCGGTTCACTTGTAGCCTTGCATAGTTCTGTGCTGGAGGTAATCCAGCTTGTTTTTTTTTATGTTAAAGTGTCTTCTAAATTATATTTTATGGCAACCCTATAGAGTGATAATGGGTTTTTGGTATAACGTTATAAACCAATTACACACAAGGATCAGTAGGGACCAAAATACCCTCGTCCAAAATAACAGTATTCATTGTTTTATAAGCCTCCAACGACAAAAGTAATACTCTTACTCCAGCCCTGTGTATCTTTTATCTTTCTCCTTCGCCTTTGATGTATCGCATTTAATATAAATGAAAAAAGGTAAAAAATGAAACAAAGAGGAAAATCCATTTGGAATATCAGAGTATCCAATCTCTTTTAATCTGTATCAAGTAATTCTCTGAGGTCCACTTTCAGAAAAATGAAGGCATTCCGAAATAAATGAAATGTTTTCCTTCGGGAGACCTGCTTACATTATTTAGTGGGACATTGCCAGAAACTGAGAATGGTTATTGAGCTTTACGTAAAAATTAACTAAACATAGAGAGGAAATTTTCGTAAATAAGTTAGAATATTTTATACGACGTAGTCTTTTTGGCCGTGAACTATAAGAAATGTAACAAGAATTAAAAGATAAAAAGTTTCACAGAATTAGATTATGAACAAAAATATAAACTTGGGAAAGTGGATAGTAACTAATTTTTATGCTTGGTGGATAGTAACTAACCTGCTGACCGAGACACTGAAGGCTTTGCTGAATCTACTACTGTTTGATCTATTTGAACATTTTTTTCTCTAAAATAATTTTGTTTTTGTTATAGTAACTACATGCGAAAAATATCACTTTCCGCACTTGATAGGAAAATAATATTTTTCTAATTTTGTTGGGTCTTGTCCTCATAAATTTTAGTCATATCAAACTGAGACAAATAGTGTCGGACGTAATAATAGAGTTTTCAATACATCATTCGGACGTGTCGATCGTAATTCCCTTTATTTAACCAGATAAAACAAGTTTTAAAAAAGAGTAAATCGACTGGTGGATCCAAAATTTCAATTATTTTATCAGATTAAATGAAAAATAAATTCTTATTTATTAACAATAGAAAGATTTTGCAACGATTAATTTTGTAGGCCACTGTCTTTATCTTTACTGGAAGCATGCGCCCACCGTTTGGAGCTTGTGTAGTAGTAAAGGGAAGAAATTAAATGTAAGCACTCGGCTGTTATCGTTATTTGAAGCATGCGCCTACCATATGGAGCTTGCGCAGTATTGAAACAAAATAAGAGAAACTTTTATTAAGGATAACGATCTCCTTTATTTACGAATTTATATAAGTTATTTGAAGTTCCTTGTTAAGGATAACGATTTCCGCTAATATGGTAGGGCCTGTTTTTTTCCTACTTAGGTATATAAACCACTAAGAAAATACAGTAAAATTGAAATGATAATCTTTTATTGTAAATAACACTGACAATAGTTAATTAGTGTCCAGATTATGTTGGGATTTTGCAATCGTTGGCACAATGGCATTACAGTGTGTGTAGTGCTAATTTCAAATGAATTTCTATTTATCGCACATTCGTATTACCTTGAAAATATTGAAGGAAGTGATAGAAACCTGTTAGACACAACTTGAATTTAGAAATTTGTGTTGAAACATGAAATACTAATAACCAGTGTGCTTAACCATAAAAGAAATGAAAAAAAAATCCACTAAGTTTATAGAAGATGAATACTAACCTAACCTTACAATTCCTTCGCGTTAATACTGCGCATGCTTCCCGGCAAGAAGTAGAACACACTACTCGCTCATGCAGCGTAACTGTAGGAACTGCTGACTTATTGATAGTTCAGTTGACGTTTGTTCGGTTTTCTTTTATGTGAAATTTTCTTTAAAAAATTTAATTTTTCTACTTATTAGTTACAAATTTTACCATGTTCCAAAGTAATATTACGTTACCATACTTATGTTTTCTGTCGAGCATTTTTAATTTTTTTTTAACCAGTCTTAGCAAATATTAATAAAATATTTTGTTGTAGATTTTTTACAGTGGGTCGTGGTATCGTTAATTTATTAGTATACTAAAAGTGATACAAGTTTTTTACCGGAAATATAGTAATATAAGATGTCAAGCAAAATTTTGACTTTGCATAAAAAATGTTGGTTTATGTCATTTTCGTTAGTAAATAGTTTCTTTTAATATATTATAATTTTCACTGGAGTTTGCTACTGTAGTATCGAGCACTTTCTTTACAGTGAAAAACGTAAAATTCTTTTGTTAGCACAAAATATAATACGATTTTGATTTCAAACATAAAAACATTATTTTTGAGGTGCCTGTTTACTGTAACCATTGACGTTTATGTTAGAAAACCAAAAATTTTTCAGGTTTATATTCTTATTCATTATAAAGAAGCACCATTTATCAGTATTTCTCCTCTGTGAGTGTTAATGGAAAGACATGTCGGTTTATATGATTTTTATAATACTTTGTATATTATAGGCGGTGACGGTACATCTATGCTTCCTCCCTATAGATGTAGAGAGTATATGCTCCTTAGATATGGAACTTTTTTTTATTGAGGTTCCCATTTAGGGAAAAATATCATTCATTTTTAAATTAAGTGTTAAGTTTGTAGGGTTTCGCTGCAGGTAGAGGTTCCTTTTGATGAAAAATCTAGGTTAGAGATTTTAAATTTGTTGTGTTTTAATGGATCTAAGCATTTGGGGTCCCAGTGCCAGAGGTTTTTTCTCCCCGACTGTCGTTTAACGCTCCCCTTTTTGTCGATTGATGCTCTACCGCCTGTAAATAGCTCCCTTTTTAGTGTTCTCTCTTTTTGCTTAAGGAAAGCTCATTGTATCCATATGCCTCCCTGGTCTAATGATAGGGTACATTTGGGAAAGTGATTTGTATTAATATATACATGCACTCTCCGTTAGAGGTGTATTTATTTTCAAGATTTCCCTAAAATTGTGAGATTTCCGTTATCCTTACTTTACTGACAAAACTGAACATTTTTCTGCAGCCTGTTCGTAATTTTATCCCAATTACTGTGACAATGAATTTTCTTATTTAGTCGATTGGGGAGAAAACAGTCTGAAAAAAGAATATTGTGTTTCATTTATTTTGACGAAAGAATTTTTAAATAAAATGAGATACATTTTAAAAGTAAAAGGACCTTTTTAGCTGAATCTACTCAGGTCGTCTGAAATAATTGATCCAGAAAAAGAAGAAAAATTGTTAAAACAATAATAGAGATTAGTTTCTTAAACAAACACAATGCAAAAAAATAGGGTCAATAGAAATGTTTATCTTTTTTTATACAGAGAGTATAATATATTTAAACCAGTAAATCCTTGTATCAAGAATAATTGTGGAACAATACTGATAAATAACACTAACTAATGTGAAAATCAGGCCTGAAAATCCATGATTTTTTAGCATGTACATTAATGATTATATATGTGTGCCAACCTGTAACTCCAGAACGAATAAATCAAATTTTATGCCGTTCACTAATTTCAACTCCATTTTTATGATTCATTTTTGGTATGTGTATAAATTAATATGAAATCTTTTTAGTACATAGAAAATTGTATTTAATTAGTTGGCGGTTAAGATCTGTATGGACAAGTAATGATTTTTATCGACGTTGGTAATATGTGGGAAAGGCGTTGCCTGCAAAGTTTGACACTTGTTCATTATCCTATATTACTTAAGAAATTGTCAAAAAAAACCTAAAACTTTTTCCTATTGGATATTATACAGGATAATCTTATATATATATATATATATATATATATATATATATATATATATATATATATATATATATATATATATATATATATATATATATACAGTCGACACTCTATATAGTGAAAGACCAAAATGTTGACCGAAATTTCACTATAGAAAGTTTTTCACTATATAGAGTTTCACTATAAACAGGGTCGATTGTATATATATATATATATATATATATATATATATATATATATATATATATATATATATATATATATATATTTTCATCCCAGAAATCCACAGAAACTCTATATACACGAAATACTGGGACACAATGTATATATATATATATATATATATATATATATATATATATATATATATATATATATATATATATATATATATATATATATATATACATTGTGTCCCAGTATTTCGTGTATATAGAGTTTCTGTGGATTTCTGGGATGAAAATATGATCATTTAACCCAACTTACCTTAGTCCAAAATTTCATAATTTTTGAGATACAGGGTGTCAAAGTTATACTTTTATTTTAGTTTTTCTTAAGTAGCGTCCTCAATAATTGTACTATTTTTTTTTATCGCTCACCTCCCCGCCTCAGTAGGGATTTTACCCTTTTTCCATATACCAAGGATATCACCGATGATGTCGTAATACCCGTCACCGTTGTCCAAGTGCTGAACCATACATTTTTGTATTTCACCACCTTTTAAATAACGTGGTAGTGACAATGACGTTATTTGCATTTCTGCAAACAACTACTACCTATGTACGTCGCCAGGCCAAATATACTTAAATATATTAATAAATAAGTATACCGACCTGCGGGATTGAACCCTCGACCTTCTGCACAGTAGCAAGCCACCGAGCCACGGCCAGCCTAAATGAAAATGAAAACAGGATTATTTATTCATGTTTTTGTTGTGTATTTGTACAAGATTCGGTGCTAAGCGGCTTTCTGAGATGAGAAATCGAAATCAGCTCACAGTTTTGTTGTAAATTGTAGAGGGTGCCACTTATTCCACTGTGAATACTTTTAAATTGCCATAACTTTTTTACACCACTCTGTATGATATTTTTAATTAAATATTCGTATTCTCCGCCTTCTCCTGCCTAAAAAAGCTCTCTTGGTAAATATTGCTCCGAGCAACAGTTTCTGAGATAGTGGGATGTTTGTTTCCATTTTTTAATTCCATTGTCAAATTCACGCGTTTCTTAAAATTGTATAATTACTTGGCAACGCTCAAAAATCATTCTGGCAATGATGTAAGATATCATATGTTCTATAACTTAACTGGATTGTAGTAATACTGACAGAAAGTAATTTGTGGCAGATATCAAACAAGTTTTACGAGTATTAACGAGAATGAATCCCTTCTCAAGCTCAACAGTGTTTTAAATCTAGATTATTATGGAGTACACTTTTGATGAGCAAACGATATCATTTTAGTGTTTGGTTTTTGTAACGGCAACGGTCGCAAAAGTGCTCGAGTATATCACGAAAGATTTCCGCATCTTCGGACTCCTAACCATCAGACTTTTGCCAATATTAAGACGCAACTTCGAGAAATTGGACAATTTAAGCCGATTAGGAATAATGCTGGGCGGCCTTCACAAGCTAGAGCACCCGATGTTGAAGAGGAAGTCCTTGAAATTGTACACGATAATCCTGGAATTAGCACTCGTTTAATTGAACGTCAAACGGGAATATCAAAAAAGTACAACTAACTGGATCATTAGAATACAAATTATTCATCCCTGGGATTTGTCGCGAACTATTTGATCAGGACATTTAGTTTACCAGATCGACTTGATGGTGACATTTACTTGAATTTCATTCGTGAAACTATTCCTGAATTATTGGAAAACATACCCATTAATTTACGTCGCGACATGTTTTTCATGCACGATGGTGCACCAACCCATTTTGCGCGTAATGTGAGAATTTTTTTGAACAAAAGTTACCCAGGTAAATGTGTTGGAAGAGGTGAAGATGCTCCTATTCAATGGCCACCTCGTTTCCCAGGCTTAAATCCATGCGATTTTCTCCTTTGGGGTGGATTGAAAGTTTATCAAGTTCCAATCGACAACATTGAGCAATTGTGGAATAGGGTTCAAAATGCTGCTAACGCTTTACGAGGTGAAGACATTTTAAGAAAAGTACATTTAAATTTCCTGCGACGTACTAATTTATGCATGAACGAAGGTGGCGGCCATATTGAACATTTATTGTGAAATCAGTACCTTCTCAGTTGAGCGATTGAACTTTTTTCGAATTAATTTATTTGTGGCAAATCTTTTAGGCCCTTAGGCAGTTGGTTTTTACTATTTACTGTTGTGGGCCTATTCGTCTTTAAATTTATTATTGTTGTTAGCCTGTTTGCCTTTAAACATGCTCCAAATTTCAAAGACTATTCTTTTGGACCTATCCTCAGCCTGGATGAAGTGTAAAGGAACGCATTTGCAAATTTGACAATGACATTAAAAAATGGAAACAAACATCCCGTTTTCTCAGAAACTGATGCTCGGAGCAACATTTACCAAGAGAGCTTTTTTAGACAGGAGAAGGCGGAAAATATGAATATTTAATTAAAGATATCATACAGAGTGGTATAAAAAGTTTACAATTTAGAAGTATACACAATGCAATAAGTGGCGTCTCCTACAATTTGCAACAAAAATGTGAGCTTATTTCGATTTCTCATCTCAAAAAAAACCCCTTAGCACCGAATCTTGTACAAATAGTACAATTATTAAGAAAGCTACTTAAGAAAAACTGAAATAAAAGTATAACTTTGAAACCTTGTTACGGATTTTTGGACTAAGGTAAGCTGGGTTAAATGGTCATATTTCATCCCAGGAATCTACAGTAACTCTATGTACACGGAATACTGGGACACCCTTTATGTACATATATATATATATATATATATATATATATATATATATATATATAATCTGTAAGCTCTGTTCTATCCAATATCGGACATAGGTCTCCCATTTCTTGATATAAATAAATATAAATATAATATATATATATATATATATATATATATATATATATATATATATATATATATATATATATATATATATATACATATATCTAATAAGCTTTCTTCTATCCAATATCGGATATAGGTCTTCCATTCCTTTCGCCATCCTTCTCGATTTTGCGGCCTTCTGATCCATTCTAAACCAACCGCTTTTTTCAGGTCATCCTTCCACATTTTTTGAGGCCTTCCTCTGAATTTTTGTCCCAACCACAACCTCCGTTCTTGTGCTCTTTTATTCCATCTCTCATCTTGTCTCATTTTGTGACCTGCCCACCTCCATTTCAGATCAGATTTCTGTCTTATATTTTCATTTCTCATTGTGTTTTGTAATCTTATATTCAGGGTTGCTAAGGCAAGTTGAAGTTACCATCGTGTCCTGTCATCTGATGGATGACGACACTGATTCATAGGTTAGTTTGCATTTGGCAGCCATTTTAGTAAGTAGTGTAACGTGTTTATCGCTAAGATAGAAAAAGTGCAGTATCGTTCGGTGATTCGGTTTTTGTTTTTGGATGGGAAAATTTGTGAGGAGATAAAAGTGAAATTGGATGCTGTTTATGGGACCTTGAGCCATCAGTGACAACAGTCAGATATTGGTTCAACGAATTTAGACGTGGTCGAACATCCGTTTTTAATGAGGCTTACTCGGGATGCCCATCAGATGTGGTTAACGAGGAAATCCTTGAAAAACTCCACGACATAATTCTCGCTGATTGTCGACCGACAGTGGAACGGTAATTAACATTGTACATGATAAGTTGGCTATAAAAAAGTTATCGGTCCGATGGGGGCCGCGATTGCTCACCGTGGACAACAAGCGGGTGCGGTTTTCAACTTCGAAGCTGTATTTGGAGTAATTTAAGCGAAATCCGAGGGCTTTTTGCGTCGAGTTATGTGTTGGATTCATCATTATATACCCGAAACCAAGCAATAATGGGTTACTTCCGGTGAATCTGCTCCACAGAAGCAGAAATGTTATTAAGACGATTTTTTGGGATTCAAAGGGCATCATACTCATTGACTTCTTAGAAAATGGAATAACAATCACTGGACTATACTATAGTGAGTTATTGGACCGTTTCGACAAGAACTTGAAGGAAACACGTCCCAGGACAATGCTCCAGCATATTCATCTGGAGTTGTCGCCGGCAAACTGCATGAGCTCCATTATGAATTGCTGCTGCAACCCCCGTATTCGCTCGACTTGGCTCTCTGCGATTCCTTCCCAAACACGAAGAAATAACTCGCAGGAAAAAATTCAGCTCAGATGAGGAGGTCATCGCTCAAACAGAAGCGTATTTTGGGAAGTTGGATAAAAGGGTTGGGTTAAAAAAAAAAATGGTAAGGACGTTGGGAAAAGTGTAAAAGGAGACTGTGTTGAAAAATAAAAAAAATATTATATATATATATATATATATATATATATATATATATATATATATATATATATATATATATATATATATATATATATATATATATATATATATATATATATATATATATATATATATATATATATATATATATATATATATATATATATATATATATATATATATATATATATATATATATATATATATATAAAAATATATATAAATTAAGGTTTTTTTACAAGAAAATTTGATATAATAATCGATATTTATCACCCTGAGGCAGGTAGAAAATTTTAATCCTCAACTTGATACCTTTCATTCGACATCCTCTGAAAATTTGCAAACTCATACGGCCCAATATCAATATCCGGTCTTTATGAAAGTAACGATGTCAAAACTTTAGGATACGATTAATAAGTTTTTAAAAGTTTGTGTGTGAATATATTTATCAAAATACTGTTCATACTTGTTTAGACAAAAACTTACTTCTCAATAAAATTTTACTAATTTGAGTGAAGATACCTCTAATCTCACGTGATGATATCCATCGGTTGTGATTTTCTTCATATTCATATAATACGGCAACATTGGACATCACTTCAACAAAAACCATAGTAAACCTAGTCTTTTTGTACATATTTTGCAACTTTTTTATCTTTCTCTGTCTGAAAGTCCACTTTCTCTGAAGTAATCTCACAGATGGAAACCATAAACCTATATTACTCGGGAAAGACTTTTCTATTTCTTTTTTCCCTTCTTATAAAAATTTAATATTACTTTTGGACATGGACAAGAGGTAGGAAGGGTGAAGTCAGGAAAACGGATATAATATTTTGTTATTATTTTATTTCCTTGTTTTTGTATTGGAATTTGGATTTTCCGTTTCTTTATTGTACATTTGATTATAACTTATTAAATAACAGGAATCTTAAGCCAAAATATTACATAATAGGATTTAATGGCAATATCAGTAAAATTTTGAACAGAAATAACATTTTTTTTTTTCTTAACTAGGAGAAATATTTTTTCCAAATAAGGTAAAGTATCACCAATCTATTTTCTGATATACCTGTAACAGATATGGTTTCTCATAAAAAAAATGTCTATAGTAAACAAAAAGAATTGAAAAATGAAATAAAACCTTTGTTGGCCCGAACTTTAGTCGTTTAAACATTATTTTTTAAAAATGTCATAATATTAGGTCAACAATTGAATTCTGTGCTCCTACTTTTCATTGATTACTGAAGCTATTCAAATTGAAAATTTTTCCAGCCCTATAAAAATTTGGAAGTGTCATCTTTTGACTTTAAAACGAGGCATGGTACATGATCCTACTGCGAACATAATATAACTTAAGAAATCAGTTGTAGACGCGAGGTCATTTGAAAAGCAAGAACGTCACTTATAGGAAATGGTTTATTCGGTTTTGAGTAAAACCACTGTACAACACGTGTACAAAGTGGTTCCCAGGGTTTTGAAATGAAAAATTCAACCTTCAGGATGATCAATCCTGGTGAACCAATAATAATAATAATGCCTGTATTATGGTCGTACCGTACACAAAAGGTGCATTTGAAGCTAGGTTTCCTTACATAACCTACAAAATAATAATTATTTATCAAATATAACATTCAGAAAGTATAACAATCAGTTCTGTTTGTGAAACATTCATGAAGAATTTGATACTTAACAAGGTGGCAGTGAGACCCAGAATGTTGTAATTTTTTTAAACACTATTTTACGTTTGAGCAGATTAATTGTATTTAAGGATGTATTGGGTTTTTTATTATTTAAGGAGTTTAGATATGGTGGGAGATTCTTACATTTGTGTTGTGCTCTGGGACGGGGGAGTGATTATATATTTGTGCCTGAGATCCAAGTCATGAGCATTGTATCTGAAGTTTACGTTTTGGTATAAGTAAAAAGGACATTTTTGAAAAATTATTTCATTATTTAATAATGGAACATTCTTCTTTTCCTCCTGCTGAACCAACCAATTTACCCCATTTTGGCACTCCCTCCCCTGTTATATTTTCTTATCCCACCTATCATTCGTACACACCAGCTTTGTATTAACGATTTCTTGAGGTTCGCATCCAAGAGATGCATTTGGTTAAAAATTAATTTTAAATTAGCAAATGCTTTTGTTACATAATTATTGAGAGAACTTTAAGTCAATCTCAAGCCATAGTCCAAGACAACAGTTGAATAATCTAGAATTTCGTTGTTAAGACTAATCAAGTAATAAATGTAAATAAGAGCAAAAGACTAAGAGTTATGCAAACTTTAGGCAAGAGTTTTTGACAAATCCAATTGAAACTTGCAAATGCACTTGGAATGACAGGATAAGCTATTTCTAGTCGTCAACAGGAGCTAGCTAGGATTTGCCAGTTCGTTGTTAAGACTAATCAAGTAATAAATGTAAATAAGAGCAGAAGACGAACAGTTGTGCAAACTTAAGGCAAGAGTTTTTGACAAACCCAATTGAAACTTGCAAATGCACTCGGAATGACAGGATAAGCTATTTCTAGTCGTCTACAGGAGCTAACTAGGATTTTCCAGAAGACAGTGGGCAAAGACAGCAGACTCTCCGTTGTTACTCAAGTTCAAAAAACATTTTGGATAAAATTGTTATTTGCGATGAGAAGTGGATATGTACGAAAGAGGCGAGAACTATTGGTCCATCAAGGAAAGCTATCAACGATCAGTACAAAACTGTACACCCACGCAAAAAGATGTTGCTATGCATTTGGTGAAATCCCAGGGGAGTGATCATCTATATAGTACTCCGACCTAGCCAAACCGTTACTTCAGAGCTCTATGAACAAGAAATTCTGTTTACTGGAACTGAGAGTAGAACGGTGACTGCTGTGGGATAACGCCCAGCCCTACAGACCCAATTTGGAAACCATATTATATTTGGGATAGGAAATTCTCCCTCAAGACGACCCATTTGAAGTATCACCTATTTCGATTTCTACAAGTTAGTTTAACAGAGCTAGAAATGCTTCGATGAATTCCGATCTAAAGTCTGCCAATTGCCCGAGACATGACAAACATCTCTAGAAAGTTAAGGCGATTACTTTGAATGTTTTGCCTACAAAAGCGTATACCTAATTTATACATCTAATAAATGCTAACTGTTAGGTCCCCGGTACGCCTTTAAGCGAATGATAAACTATAAAATTTCACTGCTTGGTACGTCGTTTTTATAATTACTTATTATTTCTGGTCACATTTTTTCTTTTAATTGTCACACAGAGTAAAGATTGTTACTGTAAACTTTAATTTTGAGATATCTCCACAAGAAAAATCCACCTACGTCAAATCAGGCCTACGTGAAGGTTAAATAATATCTTATCTCTGCAAAGATACGTTTAATGTGTGCGATGTGACCTCTTCCTGCTGCAATCAGTCTCTCCGGAAATAAATCTTTACGAAAAATGTATTGTAACAAACTCCTGTGTAAATTTAAGGCATTGAGTCGTTTACATATTGAGAGGTCGGAAGTCTAGCAAATTCACACTCGTTTGCACTCGGTTCAAGAGGTCATTGGTGGTCTAGTCCAAGGCTTATATAAATTCCAACAAGCTTCGTCAAACTTCTGTATCCATTGTACCCATTTTTTTTAATATTCGCCGCTCGATAGCCACGAACCCAACAAACGTGGGACAATCTGTATTTTTCAATTATTATCCTTTAGTGTTATTAAATAATTGTTCTTTTTTCAAAGCATCGAAGGCAGATCAATTTTAAGCAAGTTTCCAAAACTAGTTTTTTAAGAAGGTGCGAGTAATTACTTTGTTTTTGGTGAGAAGACTTACCAAAATAAGGCCGAAATATATGTACAAAAAGATAAAATTAAGACATCAACCCCAGTTCAAGTTAAGTTCAGTACAGCAGGTTTGCGTGATCAAATAACATAAACTTTTCTCGCGAAATTAGATGTTTCGGACAACAAACGAAGGGAAGTTGACGATTAGTTGTTGTTACGTCTACGATTTGCATTTACTGAAAGTGTATTTATATAGTGAATTATTTACATAAAATGGCCACGAACGCCAATTACACCAGCTACACGGGGAATACGGATATGGAAGAAAATCATTTCAAAAAATCAGTAACGGTAACGTTAAAATTAGGGGGCAGTAGTACGAAAAACTAGTCTTTGTTGCTTAGGGCAGCGGTTAACTTGCATTTGCATATTTCCAAATTTGCTAGATTTCATTGAACATGGACGAGATTTGTTTTTGTCTTTTCGAGACAAAATTACTCTTTAATAAGGTGTAAAACCTCGTACTGTTAGCGTAGCTGTGCATTGGAGGCCGGTCCAGTGTTATATATATATATATATATATATATATATATATATATATATATATATATATATATATATATATATATATATATATATCTCTATATATAATATATATATATATATATATATATATATATATATATATATATATATATATATATATATATATATATATATATATATATATATATATATAAATATATATATATATATATATATATATATATATATATATATATATATATATATATATATATATATATATATATATATATATATATATATATATATATATATATATATATATATATATATATATATATATATATATATATATATATATATATATATATATATATATATATATATATATATATATATAGTTGTAATTTTTGCCTGCGGATTTCTTCAAAATAGAATCTAAATATATCTAAAAGAGAGGTATCCTCTTGATTAGGAAATAAGCTTACTAGGGGCATTGACGATTTGGAAAATCAAAAAAAGGTTAATGATTTGAGTCTGCTCCTACACGTACATACATTCTTCTTCTTATTCTTTATTTTAGGACTTCGCGCTTTACTTCTGCTACTATCCTTCAACTGAGCTGGATGTTCAGCTTTCTTGCCACCTCTTTGAAGGTCGGCCGGGAGGTCTGTTACTGTGGGGCATGAGATCCTTAACCCACTTTGCGATTCTATTTTGATCCATTCTCTATACATAGTCCCTCCATAGTCGTCGTCTGGATCTGACCCATCTGACTATGTTTTCTACTTGCAGTTCTTTTCTTATGGTGCTGCTTCTTATTTGATCTCGCAGTGTTACTCCTTTTATTGTTCTTAGAATCTTCATTTCAGTAGTTCTCATTAGTTGTTTGGTTTTGCACGTTTCTGCTCTGGTTTCAGCTGCATATGTTAAGATTGGTTGTAGATCCTCACCTTACTTTTAGTTGACATGTGTCTATTTTTCCAGATGATGTGTCTTGGGTTTCCCGAGATTGTCGATGCTTTTATCGTGTTTCCTCTCGTTTCTTCAATTAGATTTCCATTACTTGAAATTTGTAGATATAAGGATGAAAGTCCAATTTCATTACTTGCTCAATCATCTTGCTGTCCATGTCCAAGTTACACCAAATGTGTTTTTTTTTATATACCCGGGAATTTGTTTTTTTCTTTAGAAAAGATTATGTTGTACTTTTCATTTTTTTGAATCTAAATAATAGGCGTTGTAATCTTCCTCATTCTCTGCTGTTAATGCTGCATCATCCGCTAGCATAGTATATTTAGCGATTTGTTGGCCATTCGGCCTGTGCCTTATTTTTTAACGTCTCTAATTATTTCGTTCATTATTATATTGAACAGGGTCGTATTCCAGTTCTAATATTTATTTCATCCATTAGTTTTTGGTTAACTTCGATGCGTGTTTCGTTATTAAAGCTTTTTATTATTCTGATATACTTGGGGCGACGTTATGATGTTGTAGAATGGCTACGATGTCGGACAGTCGTATTCTATCGAATGCTTGTTTTAGGTCCACCGTATAAATAAAGATGGGTGTGTTAAATTCGATTCCCTTCTCTACTAGTTGTCGTATAATGAAGATCATATCTATTGTGGATCTATTCTGACGGAAGCCCTGTACTTATCCCTACCTTGAGCTCAATCCTTTGTGGCAGTAGTTTCGTGAATAGTTTAAGAACGGAACTCAGTAAAGTTATTCTTCTAAAATTGTTTGGATCTTTTTTATCGCCTTTTTTAAATATTGAGATAGTTATACTTGTTCTCCAATTTTCTGGAATCGTTTCTGCTTGGAGGATTTCGTTGAAAAGTTTCGTTATTTCTTTAGTCAAAGCTTCTCTTCCGTATTTCAGCGTTTCATTGCTAACATCATCCACTTCCTGGAGATTTTCTGTTTTTCAGCTTTTCCAGTGTTTGCACTACTTCTGCTAATGTCTTTTCATTGTAGGGCCTCCTTGGCGTTGATTCTGTCGTTTGTTCCTGATCTTCTTCGTTGGTTTTGTATTCAGTTTGATCTCTGTTCATTTCTTGAAAGTATGATAACTATTTTTCTGGCTGATGGTGGTAACTTGTATTTCTTCATTTATTGGCTTCTTCCTATTTCTTAGCATCTTCTACACTTTCTTTTCATCTCCGTATAAGTCGTGCTGCATTTCCATTGATAAGTTCTCCCAATATTCCTCCTTTAATTCCACAATCGAATCGCCTGGTTAAGTCCGTTCCTTACTCTTTTGTTTCTTGTTCCATTTACGTTGATTTTTCTCATTCCTATTGTTTCAGTTGCTGTTGATTTTATGCTCGATGAGATTTTTTTCCCGGCCTGGTTCACGGTATCTTGTTCTTTAATGTGACTGTCGATGATTTTTAGTGTTCCATACTGAACACTTATAAGATCACTTCGGTGTCTGTCCGTCCGTCCATCCGTCTGTCACACCCGTTTTTCTTCGAAACTATTTGACATAGAAAGTTGAAATTTGGTACTAATATAGGAATTGATGGTCTCATCAAGCCGTGCGGTTTTGAAAGTTAAATTTTAACTTAAGGAGTTAGTTTTGGGGGATGAAATTGGAAGTAAAAAAAAAAAAATTACTAGGTCATCGGGTGGGGTGTCAAAAAGGATACCGGCAGACACTACCTCCAGGTGGTGTATCCTGGGTAACGCCAAAGATTCTTGCAATTTTTGAAAAACCTGGGGCAAAAATGATAATCCGAGGGCGGTAGATGGATTAGCCATCAAAAGAATTGATTTTTGTCCTGAATATGGAAGGAAAACCATCTGTGATAGCTAGTTGTGGATAAACCGCACTTCCACGGAAATACAAACTTTTTCTCAAATTTCTGAAAAACACGGAGGGAAAATCAAAAATTCAGCCCGACCGATCGATTGTCAATAAAAAAACGAATATTTTAAAAAAAAATGTGTCCTGATTGAATGGTGAAATGGTGAAAATTACGATCTATAGAGTGATTTTTCCGCGAAAAGCGCCGTTTTTTCATAAAAAACCTAAAATCTAGCTCGACACATCGATTGGTCATGAAAAAATGAACAATTAAAAAAAATCTTTCCGATTACTTCAAAATTAAGACCTGTAGGGTAATTTGAGTGGCACAGTGGGGCTTCGTCATACTGTGCGCCGTCTTCCAAGACCCAGCGACCCCCTGCTACCGGATTAGCTTAAGTTAATCTTAATTAATATTAAGTTAAATTTTAAGTTTTCTGCTCATGAAATATCTTAGGTTGAAATATCTTAAGTTCTCTCAATATACTTTATAAATTCTTCACCTAGGCTATGTTAATTAGGTCCCTGTCATGTATAAATCTTAAGATCCAAATTGTAAATCATATTCTAACCAAATCATTGCATAATAGTTATAGCGTAGAAACTAGCTAGTAGTCAATAAAAGTAATCAGTAATCAGAAGCGCGGTTATTACAATAATTTAGATATATCCCACCACTTTGTGGGCTGAGATCATGAAGAACGTTGATAAATAACTTTTATTGTAATAAAAGGAAACTTTTTACCCTTATTATAAAAGAAAAGCAATGATGTTAACCAAATAAACTATAACTTTAGTATGACAATAATGTATTAGCATTCTACCACTCAGAAAAGAACAAAATATTACCAGTGAATACGTGAAAATATATTCGACCCTATTATATTCCTCGTAACCATTATCACAAACAAATTCCTGCCAACGGGGTGTTCTGAAAATCTTATAATATATTTAAAAACGAAAATTCTTTTAGCGAAAGCAATTCCTGACAATTATGGTAAATGAGGCTCCTCTGTTTTAGTTAAAAAGAAAATCGATTCCAAAGGGACTTTGGAATGTGACCTTGACAATAATCTGGATTGTTGTAATGTTACCATGTGAAGTTTCTTATTTGATGTTAAAAGAAATTTAGAACAAAATACCTTTTTTAGTTTAACACAGCAATTTTTTATCCAACGTCTACTATTTATGTTAAAAATTTGTTTTAATTTTGATAGAATTTTATTACTACCACTGCAAATAGATCCATTTTCTATCAGGAGCAACCTAGGATAACAACCCTGTAAAATACGTGGGTGTATACAGACACTGTCCAAACTCCAGTAAATAGAGAATAGAATCACCTTCGACCCAAAATAAGTATTACAACTTTTAATATTTATTCATAAGTTTAAAAAATTATAAAATCTTAACCAGTTAAGCTCTAGAAAATTTATTATAAAAGAAAAGCAATGATGTTAACCAAATAAACTATAACTCTAGTATGACAATAATGTATTAGCATTCTACCACTTGCGATAAGCATCTATTATTAAAAACTCGGAAAGACGAAATATTAAAAACATGGAGCATAATACAAAATGCCCCTTTTGCAGGTTTAATTATTTTCTCTGCGAAGTAGTAATTAGGGAGAAATTAGTAATTGAAGAAATTACACAGACTATCAATTATTGTCTGCTGATTACAAGACAAAAGCCTTTATGAAATTTATCGTCGGCAAAGTGAGTGACTGTGTGTTATAATATTATATTAGGTTAATTTTATTTTTAGTACTTTAAAGGAAATTATTATTGATAAAAGAATAAGACGTCCATAAAAAAAATTAAAAAATTGGAACAACGATTTACCCAATATTTTCTTTGAAAACCAGCAGTTATAAAATAAATGCTGATTTCTGGCTTTCTTACCCTAAAGGAAAACTTATCGGAATATTTTAAATGATAGATACTTAATTGTGAGATAGTAATAACAAAAAAGATGAGCAGAGAAGCCTCAGAGCTAAATAACTGGAACCTGGCACTTCTCTCTACATAATTTCTGTTTAAATTTAAATATAATAAATAACTTTTCTCCCTCGACTTCAATAATCCTAAAAGCGACGTTTAACGTCATATATTCGAAACCACCTTTCTATCTCTTTGCTTCTTTAAACTTTCATATGTTTTCACTATACTTTTATGTTCAAAATGTGTTCATACTTCCTCATACCAGAAAAATTTCTCATAATAATATGAACACAATATTTGTGGACCACCTCTTTCATTCCCTTTCCTTTTTTTTTTGTTGTTCACCTCTCCACCTGAGTAGGGATTTTACTCTTTTTTCATATCCTAAGGATATTGGCGGGGATATCGTAATACCCGACCACGTTGTCCGAGTACCGAAACATACATTTTTGTATTTCACAGCAACTTTTCAATGCGGCAGTGCTGTGAATAAAATATTACCAGTAAATACGTGAAAATATATTCAACCCTATTATATTCCTCGTAACCATTGTCACAAACAAATTCCAGCAAATAGGGTATTCTGAAAATCTTCTCTCTATTTAAAAACGAAAATTCTTTTAGCAAAACAATTACTGAAAATTATGGTAAACGACTGTTTTAGTTAAAAAGAAAATCGATTTCAAAGGGACTTTTCCGCAATAGTTGCAGTAAATAGGCTTCCCAAAAATAATTGACTGTGACCTTGACAATAATTTGGATTTTTGTTGTTATGTTACTATTTTAAGTTTCTTATTTGATGTTAAAAGAAATTTGGAACAAAATACCTTTTTTAGTTTAACACATCAATTTTTTATCCAACGTCTACAACCACTATATTTATGTTAAAAAATCGTTTTATTTTTAATAGAATTTTATTACTAACACTGTAAATAGATCGATTTTTTATCAGGAGCAACCTAGGGTAACAACCCTGTAAAATACGTGGCTGTATACAGACACTGTCCAAACTCCAGTAAACAGAGAATAGAAAAAAAAAGTATTACAACTTTTAATATTTATTCATAAGTTAACAAAATTATAAAATTCTTAACTAGTTAAGTTCTAGAAAATTTAAATTTTTGAAAAAAATTGGCGTTGGCTGTTATAACTTTTACGATTTTACGGTCTATTATTTACTGATGCAATTTAAACGACATTGTACAAGCTGTTTGAAGCTATTTAAAAGATTATAATTAGAAATTTAATTTACTTGTTGGTTAGCTTAGGGATGTTTTTTTTTCATATTTAAAATTGGAATATCTGGTTGTTTTAAGGAAAAGGTTAATTTAAAAAAAATTAACGTTAGGATTTCAATTATAATTACATCAGAATTGAGAAAAAGGTAGTTAATGTTACTTTACTTCACCCAAGGTAGTACTCATTTTACTTTGTATATATGGATACAGAGTGTCCGGAAATAACGTTCATATATTTTAAAAGGTAATTCTAAAGTTGAAAATTTGAATTAAAAGTCCCTGTCAACCTAAGTCTAGAAATACTCCCCAACTCCCTAGAGGAGTTACAACACCGCAAATGTGAAACTTGAAATTCCATATTTTTGAATTTCAAATACGGTTAATCGATTGGTGAAAAGGGAAATTCGAAGCGAAGATAATACGGGGGAGGAAGCTTTTACTAGAATGCGAGTATATAAAAACTCTTCCCTCTTAACTATTATCTCGTCCCTGGCTTCAAAACTGAACGTCCATTTTCACCAATTGATTAACCGTACCCAAAAACCAAAAAGAACGAAAATTGGAGTGTTTCGTCAAAACTGAACGTCCATTTTCACCATTTGATTAACTGTACCCAAAAACCAAAAAGAACAAAAATTGTAGTGTTTCGTCAAAGTGGCTAGGGAAATATCCGATAAAAACTATATATATATATATATATATATATATATATATATATATATATATATATATATGTATATATATATATATATATATATATATATATATATATATATATATATATATATATAATATATAAATATATATATATATATATATATATATATATATATATATATATATATATATATATATATATATATATATATATATATATATATATAATATAAATATATTTGTATATTTTAATAAATCGTATAGATAAACCTATAATTTGGTACATTATATTTGAATTTTTGAAGCTTTTTACGGCAATTTAGCGAGTTCAGTTGGAAAAAAAAGTTTCTTAAAAAAGTTGTGTTCAGCCGTGAATAATTGTTTCTGGAGGTCCAAGGAACGATTTAAATCGAGTCTTTCAAAAAAAAATTTTTGAACCTCTAACATACCAACAATTTACGTAAATGTCCATATATATATATATATATATATATATATATATATATATATATATATATATATATATATATGTGGGTGTGTGTGTGTGTGTGTGTATGCGCACAGTCAATTTTATTACTTTTAAATATAAATAAAAGAACTATGATTCATCAGAATTCTAATATAAGTAAAACAATTCTGTAACAAATTTAAAAAAAAAAACTAAGAAACTGAGGCATAAAAGAAAACGAAAGAGAAGAACAAATATAAAGGGTCTTTAAGTGGTAGAAGTTAGAGTCAGGGGGCCAGTGTTTGCAGCGGATTATGTGTGTGTTTTGTATTTGACTGGGTATTGGTTGCTTTATTTAAAATACAAGGTATAGCCTGTCCCAAAATATAAGATCATGATTTTTGCCGTTTTAAGGGGGCAATATAAAAATTCTGACCTTTTGTTTATGATAGGTTGCAGAGATGGACTTAAGAATTTTATTTATTAATGCAAATAAATAAAATTATAAGTGTTTTTGGAGATGTTTATTTATAGATGCATGTAAAAACAAATGGATAAGAAGTACAAATATAGAGTTGGAATGAATGGGGTTTACAAGAGAGGACATATTGTATAAATAAAAATATATTTTACCTTAAGCCTAATTCGGTTTCACTATCACTGTCATCAGCTGAGGTAATTATCAGTGGTTTTATATTATTTACATAAATATACGAATCTTCAACTTTAACAACGTGCTAAATGGGATTGTTCCAGCTTTCACAAGGTATATCATTTATAACTTTTTTTACTAATTTAACCACTGACACGCTTAAAGTAGGAGAAACATTTTGTGCCCTTATTTTTGATTTAACTTGATGCCAAATATGTTCAATTGGATTAAACATACAATAATACGGAGGAAGCCGCAAAACAGTGTGTCCCATTTTCTCAGCCATTCTATCACAAACATAATTCTTTTTCAATTTATAGTTTTTCAAAACTTCCAAAAGATCACTTTTTTTATAACTAAAGTCAAAATAAATGTCATTTTCTAACATATATTCCTGTATTTCTGATTTGGTGTTGGTTGCATTAGGTACCTTATTTAGTAGGCGACTATGGCAACTTGCATTGTCCATAACTATAAAACTCTGTTCGGGAAAATTTGGCAAAAGGGAATGTTGACAATTTGAAACCCAGCCCTTTTCAGATCCAGCATGCAAAATAGTTATTCGTTTACCTTTTTGCACAGTGTCATGGGTATCGAACCATGCTTCGTCAAGGTAAATTATTCTCTAATTGATACTTTTTAATTCTTGTAAATAAGTATGTCGCAAGATTCGTAATCTTTGTGACTCCATGACTACTTGCCTTTTGTTGATTTTTCGGAACGTGAATCCCATTCTTAAGAGAATTCTGTGAAGGGTTGATCTGCCACAATATATATTGGTCCCGTCCTGCACCAGTCTTAATTTTATTTTCTCTAGTGTCGGCACCAACTGCTCTTCATACATAGAATATATTTTCGTCCTGGTGACGTCTTTTTCACAATCGTCTACATGATGCATTTGAAAATCTTTCCTTTTTTTCCTGTTCCTGAGTGATGATTTTCCTACGATACCCTTATTCGTAGAAATTGGGGTTTTTGTTAGTTCACTGGTTTCTTGCAAAGCACTTTGTTTATTCAAATTTCTTTTTGTAAGTTGTAAGTAAAAATAATAAAAAGTATCTTGCGAATCTTAATGCGAACCTGTGGTCATTATATTATCAAATACTTAAAGGGCTCCAAACCGAGTTGCCACGTCGTAAATATATAGGTAAAAATAGATCCAATATGATTGCAGGTGCAAGTGAGGGTGGTATACAAAGCAGGTGAAATAAAAATACGTTTATCGTAATACCTGGCAACTATGCACAAAACCTTAATGGGGTCGTTTATTTCCCCATTGAAAAAGCAAAAAGGCAGGATCTTATATCTTGGGATATACTTTAACTAAACTTACTGACGGAGGCTATAAACTATTACAACCCCGACCAATAGTCAGTATTTAGAATAGTCGAAAATTTGCATCAGTGGGAAAATAAAATTTTCTCGATATTAGATATCTTAAGAAATTACACTAGTAGAAATGAAAAAAATGAGCAAGTAATACAAAATCGAATTATGTGGAAATTTCGCTGATTTCCGGCGATATAGTCCAAGATGTGGTTAAATACTTTAGATTGGCGAACAAGCCTTCTTCAGTTTAATTTCTGCTAGCAACACAAGGTACTATTTAGATTCAGATTGTAGCTGTGATCCTTCTCCAACTTGCAACCATTATTCAGAAGAAATCTGCAGATTTTAATTTGGGATATAACGATCGAGAACATAATCGAAGCACGCATAAATCAGATCAGATCAGAGAGGAATAATATAAAAAATTAATACTAAAGAAAATGAAACAAGGGTTTTTGAAATAAATTGTTTCATTGTGTTGTGAGTCTTTTTTTGAGATGCAAGCACAGGAATTCAATTTTATTTCGACATAAAAATATTTGTTAGTTACGGGGTTGGTTTATATTGAAAATTCAACAAGCTGATGACTACATAAATGTCATTACAACAAACTAAAACGCCTACTTGAGAGAAATAAAATTTTTAGTTCATCGTCTCAATTTCGAAAAAAGAAAACTTTCGTATTAAGCGAAAGTTAATGCTAGCCCTTCAAACGAGTCTTTTGGACAAATCCAAATCAACGAAGTCATTAAATACTACTTGTGAGGTACAGAGGTACTTTGTTTATAAGTTGGATCGCACTCTCTCTTTCATCGTCTTGACTAGGTGACGTGGGTCTAACTAGCATAGGCAATTCAACCCTATGTGGGACTAGCCTTTTTCCACACAATAGATCTGGATACTGAATGGTGTATTTCGACTTGTTTATGCTCGTTATTTTAGTATAGTATACAATCGAGGACCCTACAGCCTATGCTGCATCTCGAATTTCGACCGCGATGCTCCTCTGTCTCTCCAATCATTTTGGTGGATAGCTTTGCCCCTCATTATGTCCACTATTCCGTTGATCCATATTAGTACTGGTCTTCCTTTCTTTTTTGTATTTGATGGAATATATTCAAATGCTCTTTTTGACCATCTAGTATTGGGCATTCTTTTCACGTGTCCGTACCAAATTAATTGTCTAGTTTCTATCCTTTCTGCTGTTGTATGTATTCTTCTTGTCTTTTGATTTCTTCATTTTGAACGTGCTCCTATCTAGATATTCCATACCCCCTGAAAGAATTGTAACACACATTATACGGCGGACATATCGGATCCAACATTTGTTCTGATCCCAAACAGGAAAGAATAAATAGTGAAAATAGAACTTGTTAATTAACGGTGTAAAATTTCAACGTTAACGTTAGTTTTTCACATACGTAACAAAAATTTTCCGGGTGATTCACTTTGCTTTCAAGACATATTTACAGAGATATAGGATAACATGAAATTACAATTTAATGTCTTAAATGTAAGCATTGGGTGATTGGGTCAAACTGAATATGTTTCTGTTAGAAAAAATTGAGGATGAGAAAATCAAAACTATTGCAGTATAATAAAGAAGATCAAAATTAGTAATGCATGGTTTATGGTTCGATTCCGGAAATCGGCTGGTTGTAGTTTATATTTTAGGTAGTAAACCGATGAAAATAGGAATATAGATATATTTCGTAATCTCACACTTAAATATAAAGAGAAGCAAAAATTACAGGGGTTATTTTTCTCGCTTCAGCAAAGGACGTAAATCAATAATTTGCCTATTGTGCCAGATGTGAGTAAGTTTCGGCCAATTTAACTGTTTATATTTCTAAAATTTTTTCTATAATTAACTTACGATTTTTTAAGTTACTCTGTAACCCTCTACCCCATTCGTTTTACTTTATGCTATAAATGTATAGTTAATTTTTTAAAATATTCCAATCTGAATGGTGGAAAATCTACTTTCGTCAACGTTAAATATTTTTGTAGACGTTAATATATTTTAATTTACGATTCTTTCAAGATGAGGTTCGATTTGCCCTACTTTCCCCTCTCAGCTGTTTTCGCCCATTAACTACCAAGAAATTACTTCTTTTTTTTGCCTCTAAAACTTTATTTGCTTTATTGCAAATGGCCACCTTTCATGGGTGGTTTAATTTCATAAATGATTCAGTAAAATGCAGTTTTACCACTTTTTTAATGTTTCAAAAATTCTCGAATGTGGTTGTTGTTCGAAATGTGTTGTTTACAGATGTGAGTATTACTATGGTTTACGAGATGGCGCTGCTTAAAGGCCGGGGAAAACATCAGTCAGGAAACTTTAAATATATATATATATATATATATATATATATATATATATATATATATATATATATATATATATATATATATATATATATATATATATATATATATATATATATATATATATATATATATATATATATATATATATATTTGTTACTGTAGAGGTTTTCACAGATGATGGAATGTAATACATTAAAATTCCGAGTTTTGATCAGTTCGTCTAACAATGAATTTGCAAGACGTTTCGCCAAAACCTCATTTGGCATTTTCAAGTGCTCCCGCTGCTGCTGCTACTCGATACTGTGATCTTTTTGCTGTTGCCGCTCTCTAAAGAGTTAGCTGTATATATATATATATATATATATATATATATATATATATATATATATATATATATATATACATACGTATATGTATATATATATATATATATATATATATATATATATATATATATATATATATATGTATATATATATATATATATATGTATATATATATATATGTATATATATATATATATATATATATATATATATATATATATATATATATATATATATATAATAAAAAGAGAGAAAGCAAAAGTTGCCGTATCTAACAAAATCCTAAGATATGAAATAAGTTGGGGAACTCAGCAAATGGGCAACAACAGATGTTCACACTATATTCACTTAGCCAATATTTCGGTCTTAGGTTGGGACCTTCATCAGGGCACAAACTGAAAAAGAGATAACGAAGCAACCAATAAGGAAAGTTGGGCATGGAAAATTATTATTGTTAAGTTTAATTTTTAATTTATAATTTGTAATTTTTAATTTTAATCTTATAATTATTGATAAAAAACTTATTGTTGTTTAAAAGTATTGTTGTTCTAAGGAAACGTATATTATTATTATTATGAAGAAATGTCAAAACAAAATTGCAAGTGACTCACATGCAGTGTGCGAATTAATCTAACAAGAATGACCATAAATAACAATTGTCATAACAAAGACCAACACTGAAATAAAACAGCCACTATTCACTAACATATTAATTTAAAAATATGGCATTTACAGCAAGGATGCCATTAGAAACCTTGGATGCTGAAAAATCAAAATTAATTAACCACCTGCGATCTAAAAAGAGAAATGACAAGTTTGACAAGGCGCTGACAAAGGACAACCATCTGACAGAAGTAAGGGATCACTCAAAATAAAAGGGAAGAAGGTTGAATAACCAGGAAAGAACCGGTTAAGTACAAATTAGGTACTACGTCGTTAGAATGGAATATTGGTATAAAAGAAAAAGTACCCATTAGGAACGTAATTTTTCAACGGTATGGAAATTAAGTGGCGTAAGGAGGAAATGATTTTTCTTCTTCTTGAGAAGAGAGCAGGGGGATTGGAAAAGGAGCTGAAAAGTGGAAAGAGTTTTATTTATTTGGTATATACTAAGCAATTTTAATAAGAATAGGAATGTAATTGTAAAGAATTTCAGGGGAAACGTGAAGAACATATACCCAAAGAAGGGACACCCAAAAGATAAATACGTAACTGGAGAGAACCATAGAATACCGAGGACAAAGAACTATGACGAGAATGACGACTCAGAGATATTATGTGGGGAAGGCAAATCACAAGAGAGGAGAAAACTATATATATTGCTCAAACCGTCAAGATCAGTTCTTTTATTAATGTTGTGGGGATTTTCGTTGATATAGCACATCTCAAGAAACTCTCTTTTAAGAAGGTTTTTTTGGAAATGAAGAATCTTTGGTTCGCTGAAATTGAAGGAATGCCCATTATCGACAGAGTTGCTCGCCAGTGCACACCTTTGAGGATGACATCTGGTGTACTACACTTTTATGTAATGCGATGCGGCGATTGAGAGACTGTGACGTCTGTCCAATATACACAGCGGGACAATTAAGACAGGAAATGGAGTAGACAATATCTGACATTGAAAGGATGGGTAGTGAAGATTTCAATTTGCTAAAAATGCGTTTGTTTTTATAGAAATAATATTTGGCAATCTTAACATTTGGAATGGCACGCAGAATATGAACTAATTTTGAAGTAAGATCGGGTATAAAGGGCAAATACAGTAACAAGAGATGGGGTGAGGGGGGTGGAGGGAGAGGAGGAGGTAAAGGTGTAGGAGGAGGTTGTGGTAAGATGCTATCAGAGAGAAAGAGCTTATCAACTTTGTCCTTGGTCTTGAGCAGGAACTTCTTATTGTACCCATTTTCCATGAAGAGATTCGTGAGTAATGTTTGTGCTTGAGATAGATAATCCGGGTGAGCTATATTTTTGACTCCTCGGTAGATACCCTTTATAACATTTAAATTGAAAGCATTGTTAGTGAATAGTGACTGTTTTATGACAATTGTTATTTATAGTCATCCTTGTTAGATTAATTCGCACACTGCATGTGAGTTACTTGCAATTTTGTTTTGACATTTCTTTATAATAATAATAATAATAATGTACGTTTCCTAAGAACAACAATACTTTTAAAACAACAATAAGTTTTTATCAATAATTATAAGATTAAAAAAATTAAAATTACAAATTACAAATTACAAATTACAAATTACAAATTACAAATTACAAATTACAAATTACAAATTACAAATTACAAATTACAAATTACAAATTACAAATTACAAATTACAAATTACAAATTACAAATTACAAATTACAAATTACAAATTACAAATTACAAATTACAAATTACAAATTACAAATTACAAATTACAAATTACAAATTACAAATTACAAATTACAAATTACAAATTACAAATTACAAATTACAAATTACAAATTACAAATTACAAATTACAAATTACAAATTACAAATTACAAATTACAAATTACAAATTACAAATTACAAATTACAAATTACAAATTACAAATTACAAATTACAAATTACAAATTACAAATTACAAATTACAAATTACAAATTACAAAATTACAAATTACAAATTACAAATTACAAATTACAAATTACAAATTACAAATTACAAATTACAAATTACAAATTACAAATTACAAATTACAAATTACAAATTACAAATTACAAATTACAAATTACAAATTACAAATTACAAATTACAAATTACAAATTACAAATTACAAATTACAAATTACAAATTACAAATTACAAATTACAAATTACAAATTACAAATTACAAATTACAAATTACAAATTACAAATTACAAATTACAAATTACAAATTACAAATTACAAATTACAAATTACAAATTACAAATTACAAATTACAAATTACAAATTACAAATTACAAATTACAAATTACAAATTACAAATTACAAATTACAAATTACAAATTACAAATTACAAATTACAAATTACAAATTACAAATTACAAACAACAAATCCAAATCAACGAAGTCATTAAATACTACTTGTGAGGTACAGAGGTACTTTGTTTATAAGTTGGATCGCACTCTCTCTTTCATCGTCTTGACTAGGTGACGTGGGTCTAACTAGCATAGGCAATTCAACCCTATGTGGGACTAGCCTTTTTCCACACAATAGATCTGGATACTGAATGGTGTATTTCGACTTGTTTATGCTCGTTATTTTAGTATAGTATACAATCGAGGACCCTACACAGCCTATGCTGCATCTCGAATTTCGACCGCGATGCTCCTCTGTCTCTCCAATCATTTTGGTGGATAGCTTTGCCCCTCATTATGTCCACTATTCCGTTGATCCATATTAGTACTGGTCTTCCTTTCTTTTTTGTATTTGATGGAATATATTCAAATGCTCTTTTTGACCATCTAGTATTGGGCATTCTTTTCACGTGTCCGTACCAAATTAATTGTCTAGTTTCTATCCTTTCTGCTGTTGTATGTATTCTTCTTGTCTTTTGATTTCTTCATTTTGAACGTGCTCCTATCTAGATATTCCATACCCCCTGAAAGAATTGTAACACACATTATACGGCGGACATATCGGATCCAACATTTGTTCTGATCCCAAACAGGAAAGAATAAATAGTGAAAATAGAACTTGTTAATTAACGGTGTAAAATTTCAACGTTAACGTTAGTTTTTCACATACGTAACAAAAATTTTCCGGGTGATTCACTTTGCTTTCAAGACATATTTACAGAGATATAGGATAACATGAAATTACAATTTAATGTCTTAAATGTAAGCATTGGGTGATTGGGTCAAACTGAATATGTTTCTGTTAGAAAAAATTGAGGATGAGAAAATCAAAACTATTGCAGTATAATAAAGAAGATCAAAATTAGTAATGCATGGTTTATGGTTCGATTCCGGAAATCGGCTGGTTGTAGTTTATATTTTAGGTAGTAAACCGATGAAAATAGGAATATAGATATATTTCGTAATCTCACACTTAAATATAAAGAGAAGCAAAAATTACAGGGGTTATTTTTCTCGCTTCAGCAAAGGACGTAAATCAATAATTTGCCTATTGTGCCAGATGTGAGTAAGTTTCGGCCAATTTAACTGTTTATATTTCTAAAATTTTTTCTATAATTAACTTACGATTTTTTAAGTTACTCTGTAACCCTCTACCCCATTCGTTTTACTTTATGCTATAAATGTATAGTTAATTTTTTAAAATATTCCAATCTGAATGGTGGAAAATCTACTTTCGTCAACGTTAAATATTTTTGTAGACGTTAATATATTTTAATTTACGATTCTTTCAAGATGAGGTTCGATTTGCCCTACTTTCCCCTCTCAGCTGTTTTCGCCCATTAACTACCAAGAAATTACTTCTTTTTTTTGCCTCTAAAACTTTATTTGCTTTATTGCAAATGGCCACCTTTCATGGGTGGTTTAATTTCATAAATGATTCAGTAAAATGCAGTTTTACCACTTTTTTAATGTTTCAAAAATTCTCGAATGTGGTTGTTGTTCGAAATGTGTTGTTTACAGATGTGAGTATTACTATGGTTTACGAGATGGCGCTGCTTAAAGGCCGGGGAAAACATCAGTCAGGAAACTTTAAATATATATATATATATATATATATATATATATATATATATATATATATATACATATATATATATATATATATATATATATATATATATATATATATATATATATATATATATATTGTTACTGTAGAGGTTTTCACAGATGATGGAATGTAATACATTAAAATTCCGAGTTTTGATCAGTTCGTCTAACAATGAATTTGCAAGACGTTTCGCCAAAAACCTCATTTGGCATTTTCAAGTGCTCCCGCTGCTGCTGCTACTCGATACTGTGATCTTTTTGCTGTTGCCGCTCTCTAAAGAGTTAGCTGTATATATATATATATATATATATATATATATATATATATATATATATATATATATACATACGTATATGTATATATATATATATATATATATATATATATATATATATATATATATATATATGTATATATATATATATATGTATATATATATATATATGTATATATATATATATATATATATATATATATATATATATATATATATATATATATATATATATATATAATAAAAAGAGAGAAAGCAAAAGTTGCCGTATCTAACAAAATCCTAAGATATGAAATAAGTTGGGGAACTCAGCAAATGGGCAACAACAGATGTTCACACTATATTCACTTAGCCAATATTTCGGTCTTAGGTTGGGACCTTCATCAGGGCACAAACTGAAAAAGAGATAACGAAGCAACCAATAAGGAAAGTTGGGCATGGAAAATTATTATTGTTAAGTTTAATTTTTAATTTATAATTTGTAATTTTAATTTTAATCTTATAATTATTGATAAAAACTTATTGTTGTTTAAAAGTATTGTTGTTCTAAGGAAACGTATATTATTATTATTATGAAGAAATGTCAAAACAAAATTGCAAGTGACTCACATGCAGTGTGCGAATTAATCTAACAAGAATGACCATAAATAACAATTGTCATAACAAAGACCAACACTGAAATAAAACAGCCACTATTCACTAACATATTAATTTAAAAATATGGCATTTACAGCAAGGATGCCATTAGAAACCTTGGATGCTGAAAAATCAAAATTAATTAACCACCTGCGATCTAAAAAGAGAAATGACAAGTTTGACAAGGCGCTGACAAAGGACAACCATCTGACAGAAGTAAGGGATCACTCAAAATAAAAGGGAAGAAGGTTGAATAACCAGGAAAGAACCGGTTAAGTACAAATTAGGTACTACGTCGTTAGAATGGAATATTGGTATAAAAGAAAAAGTACCCATTAGGAACGTAATTTTTCAACGGTATGGAAATTAAGTGGCGTAAGGAGGAAATGATTTTTCTTCTTCTTGAGAAGAGAGCAGGGGGATTGGAAAAGGAGCTGAAAAGTGGAAAGAGTTTTATTTATTTGGTATATACTAAGCAATTTTAATAAGAATAGGAATGTAATTGTAAAGAATTTCAGGGGAAACGTGAAGAACATATACCCAAAGAAGGGACACCCAAAAGATAAATACGTAACTGGAGAGAACCATAGAATACCGAGGACAAAGAACTATGACGAGAATGACGACTCAGAGATATTATGTGGGGAAGGCAAATCACAAGAGAGGAGAAAACTATATATATTGCTCAAACCGTCAAGATCAGTTCTTTTATTAATGTTGTGGGGATTTTCGTTGATATAGCACATCTCAAGAAACTCTCTTTTAAGAAGGTTTTTTTTTGGAAATGAAGAATCTTTGGTTCGCTGAAATTGAAGGAATGCCCATTATCGACAGAGTTGCTCGCCAGTGCACACCTTTGAGGATGACATCTGGTGTACTACACTTTTATGTAATGCGATGCGGCGATTGAGAGACTGTGACGTCTGTCCAATATACACAGCGGGACAATTAAGACAGGAAATGGAGTAGACAATATCTGACATTGAAAGGATGGGTAGTGAAGATTTCAATTTGCTAAAAATGCGTTTGTTTTTAAAGAAATAATATTTGGCAATCTTAACATTTGGAATGGCACGCAGAATATGAACTAATTTTGAAGTAAGATCGGGTATAAAGGGCAAATACAGTAACAAGAGATGGGGTGAGGGGGGTGGAGGGGAGAGGAGGAGGTAAAGGTGTAGGAGGAGGTTGTGGTAAGATGCTATCAGAGAGAAAGAGCTTATCAACTTTGTCCTTGGTCTTGAGCAGGAACTTCTTATTGTACCCATTTTCCATGAAGAGATTCGTGAGTAATGTTTGTGCTTGAGATAGATAATCCGGGTGAGCTATATTTTTGACTCCTCGGTAGATACCCTTTATAACATTTAAATTGAAAGCATTGTTAGTGAATAGTGACTGTTTTATGACAATTGTTATTTATAGTCATCCTTGTTAGATTAATTCGCACACTGCATGTGAGTTACTTGCAATTTTGTTTTGACATTTCTTTATAATAATAATAATAATAATGTACGTTTCCTAAGAACAACAATACTTTTAAACAACAATAAGTTTTTATCAATAATTATAAGATTAAAATTAAAATTACAAATTACAAATTACAAATTACAAATTACAAATTACAAATTACAAATTACAAATTACAAATTACAAATTACAAATTTACAAATTACAAATTACAAATTACAAATTACAAATTACAAATTACAAATTACAAATTACAAATTACAAATTACAAATTACAAATTACAAATTACAAATTACAAATTACAAATTACAAATTACAAATTACAAATTACAAATTACAAATTACAAATTACAAATTACAAATTACAAATTACAAATTACAAATTACAAATTACAAATTACAAATTACAAATTACAAATTACAAATTACAAATTACAAATTACAAATTACAAATTACAAATTACAAATTACAAATTACAAATTACAAATTACAAATTACAAATTACAAATTACAAATTACAAATTACCAAATTACAAATTACAAATTACAAATTACAAATTACAAATTACAAATTACAAATTACAAATTACAAATTACAATTAAAAATTACAAATTACAAATTACAAATTACAAATTACAAATTACAAAATTACAAATTACAAATTACAAATTACAAAATTACAAATTACAAATTACAAATTACAAAATTACAAATTACAAATTACAAATTACAAATTACAAATTACAAATTACAATATTACAAATTACAAATTACAAATTACAAATTACAAATTACAAATTACAAATTACAAATTACAAATTACAAATTACAAATTACAAATTACAAATTACAAATTACAAATTACAAATTACAAATTACAAATTACAAACAAATTACAAATTACAAATTACAAATTACAAATTACAAATTACAAATTACAAATTACAAATTACAAATTACAAATTACAAATTACAAATTACAAATTACAAATTACAAATTACAAATTACAAATTACAAATTACAAATTACAAATTACAAATTACAAATTACAAATTACAAATTACAAATTACAAATTACAAATTACAAATTACAAATTACAAATTACAAATTACAAATTACAAATTACAAATTACAAATTACAAATTACAAATTACAAATTACAAATTACAAATTACAAATTACAAATTACAAATTACAAATTACAAATTACAAATTACAAATTACAAATTACAAATTACAAATTACAAATTACAAATTACAAATTACAAATTACAAATTACAAATTACAAATTACAAATTACAAATTACAAATTACAAATTACAAATTACAAATTACAAATTACAAATTACAAATTACAAATTACAAATTACAAATTACAAATTACAAATTACAAATTACAAATTACAAATTACAAATTACAAATTACAAATTACAAATTACAAATTACAAATTACAAATTACAAATTACAAATTACAAATTACAAATTACAAATTACAAATTACAAATTACAAATTACAAATTACAAATTACAAATTACAAATTACAAATTACAAATTACAAATTACAAATTACAAATTACAAATTACAAATTACAAATTACAAATTACAAATTACAAATTACAA
>CM032456.1:51750963-51786248 GCA_019049505.1 Pachyrhynchus sulphureomaculatus
TTCTTGCAGCTCGGTTTTCAAACGGTCCAATAACGATGAATAATATTCACCTGTAATAGTTTTACCCTTTTCCAGATAGTCGATGAGGATTATCCCTTGCGAATCCCAAAAGACAGTCGCCATAACCTTTCCGGCCGAAGGAACGGTCTTCGCCTTTTTTGGTGCAGATTCCCCCTTGGTAACCCATTGTTTAGATTGTTGTTTGGTCTCAGGAGTATAGTAATGTATCCATGTTTCATCCACAGTGACGAAACGACGCTTAAAGTCCTCCGGATTCTTCTGGAACAGCTGCAAACCATCCTTGCAACACTTCACTCGATTCCGTTTTTGGTCAAGCGTGAGCAATCGCGGCACCCATCTTGCGGATAGCTTTCTCTGTTCTAATCGAAGGTGCAGAGTCACCATAATGTTTATTAAGCTTCTCTTTAGTCTCCTGAGGCGTTTTGCCTTTCATAAAGTAATGTTTAATCACCACACGAAATTCTTTTTCGTCCATTTCTTGAAAATCACTCGACTTCCTTGATTCACACGAATGCCAAACACAAAGAAATGGACCAATATAGCTGAAACTTGGTGTGCGTTCATTCGAGAGATGCTACTAACTAAACATGACCTCGATACGCGCCGGTGGTGCCATCTCTCGGACTTTGCACGGACTTTTCAAACCAGCCTCGTATATATATATATATATATATATATATATATATATATATATATATATATATATATATATATATAGTGAGGTTTTATTATATGTATGGATATCCTTGCGGTAGTGTCGAAGATATTTCTGATATACAGTAATACCCCGCTTAGCGCGACCCCGTTACGCGCGGTTTCACTATAACGCGAATTTCAAATTTCGCGCTCATGTAGTCATTAACTTCTCTATGGTCGCGGGGGGATCCCCGCTTTCTCTGAATATTCTCTTTGAAGAATTGGGAATTCCCTGTCCTTCGACTTTGTTCTATGGGGATTTCCTCGTTCGTTTCGTGTGTTCATTTGTTCCGTAATGTTAGTTCGGTCGGCTGGCAGTTTTGTTTTAATATTTATTGGAGATACATACATACATAATTTAACCCTACGTTAAAAATGCCGCCTGTAAAGAAAAAAGAGCGTAAAAGCGTCACTTTGGAATTGAAGATGAAAGTGTTAAGAAGAATGGAAAATGGAGGCAAAGCAACAATTGTTGGGAGAGATTTTGGACTCTCAGAATCGACTGTGAGAACGATTTATAAAAATCGGGAAAAAATTAAAATCTCCAGCGAAGGTTCAACACCTATAAGTGCAACAAAACTTTCTCGTTCGAGATCATCTATCTTAGAAAGAATGGAGAAAATTACTGTCAGTCTGGATCGAAGATTTGAATAAGAAGAACACACCACTAAGTCAAGATCTCATATGCACAAAAGCAAAATCTTTGTATGAGATGCTGAAAACAAAAGAAGGAGAAGGGAGTGCCACTCCGACTTTTGCTGCCAGCAGAGGCTGGTTCCATCGGTTCAAGCAGCGTTCTAATCTTCACAATATCCACATAACAGGCGAGGCGGCCAGCGCGGACATTCAAGCTGCAGCTGAGTTTCCAGACAAGTTTCAAGACTTCGTTAGACGAGAGAAAATTCCTGCTTGTCTCATCTTCAATGTTGATGAGACCGCACTTTACTGGAAAAAAATGCCATCTCGAACATTCATTTCTAAGGAAGAACGTCAAGCCAGTGGTTTCAAAGCTGCGAAAGATCGACTAACACTTCTGCTGGGTGGTAATGCCACTGGTGATTTCAAACTGAAACCTTTACTAGTGTACCATTCAGAAACACCCCGTGCAATGCGAGGCACAGACAAGACAAGTCTACCAGTTGTGTGGCGATCAAACAGAAAGGCGTGGGTTACACGGGAAATTTTTCAAGAATGGTATTCTAATAGTTTTTGCCCATCAGTCAAATCATACTGTGACAGAAATGGGCTTGAACCTAAAGTTATATTACTCTTAGACAATGCCCCAGGACATCCAACCTCACTTGATACGCCCAGAGACTTAAAAGTGTACGTAAAGTTCCTTCCACCAAACACTACGTCAATATTACAACCTATGGACCAGGGAGCAATAGCAAACTTCAAAGCTTATTACCATCGCCGCACTTTTAGCCAACTAATTCATGAAACTGACGGGGAAGGAAGACAGTCTATGCGAGAGTGGTGGAAGTCATACAACATTATGAAGTCTATTCACAACATAGAAGAGGCTTTATTCAGGTTTGGACATATTGCAGAGTATAGACAATAATGATGACCGTGTCTTGACCGTGTGTCAAACAATTAAAAACAGTGTTGGGTGTTATGAACGTATTTTACAAGAACGTAAACAAAACGTTACCCAAAAGACAATAGATGTATTTTTCCGTAAAAAATAAGAGTATGTATTGCATAAAGTGTTCTTAGAATTAAAGTGATTGATTAAAATGATTTGTATTTTTTTGTATTAAATTTTGACTATGTTTAATCATAAACCTCGATATACGCGAATTTCAGTTAACGCGATTTTTTCGGAACGTATCCCTCGCGTAAAGCGGGGTATTACTGTAGTAGATATATAGTATATTTGGCGACGCTGCACATCACTTTACCTCTCAGCTACCAGTTTAGAAATAATCTGTGGTTTAATATTGTCAATAATGATGGAAATGTATGTTTAATACAAATGGCAATGTTTGCCTAAGGCCTCTCTTGATTTAAGCAGATAAATGGAAGCTAAACAATACGAGAGCGAGGGATGGAATGATCCGATGGTAATAGCCTAAAGATTCAATAGTTGATGTTATGATGTTAGTAATTTTCATTAACATTGATAGAAATCGATATTCCGATGTTCATAAGTGCAATTTGCTATTTGTATAATTTGTGGCTAGTTTCGTCCGAACATTACTTACTGTTTTATTAATCAATTTGAAAAAAGGATAGCTCTAAATTAAATACGTATGTATGTAATATGTCAGTATCATTATGTTTGTGTATGTTGGTTTTTATACGCAAGGTATTGTCTTTATTTTCCTTAAATATGTATAGAACTATTGGATCGAGTTTAATAAAAATTTTGTGTTTGATTAGGTATTTTTTAATTAAAATCTCAGTGAAAGAATCTTTTCAATCACTCAATTCACGTACCTGACGTGACAAATGATGTCTTTTTTTCAAGCTGCTTCGCGTTACTTTCATATTCTTTCTTTTTTTTTAGCCACACCTTGCTTATCTTCAGTAAACTATTTACCCTTTTATGGTACCTAAAAAAGTGATAAAAAGTACAAAATAATGTCTTGTCCTAATCCTAAAATGTTAAAAACTAAAAAAATTAATGGGAAAAAAATTGCTGTCGTTGCTTCGGCCATTTTTCTGGCAACAGCATAATCCCATCACTGTAGAATTTCTGTGGTTTTCAGGAAAAAAAATTTGACACGTCGTCTTCACAGGCCTTTTTTCAAACTAACTTAATACCGTTCAGAGAATTCTGCAGAGACCGAAACAAATGGTAGTTTGATGGTGCCAGGTCCAGGCTATATCCCAGCCGAGGGCTCTCAATTTTTACCTAGTCACAGTGGTGTGGTCTGACGTTGTCATGGTGGAGGACGACATTCCTCCTGTTGACTAGTTCAGGCCGCTTATTCCTAATCGCTTGCTTTAGGCTTGTCAGTTGCTGATAGTAGAGAACAGAATCAACAGGTTGACCAGCAGCTGATGATGCACGATTTCCTTCCAGTTCCAACAAGAATCACTTTTTTTTGGCGTTAATCCTGACTTTACCATCGTATGTGTAGCTTCACCTTTTTTCGACCACACGTATTGTCATACGTAATCCATTTTTGATCGCATGTGAACAATCGCCTCAGGAATGACTCGATTTCATTACGTTTCTGTAGAAATTCGCAGATAGAAATTTGACCGAGTAAAGTTTTTGCCGTCGAAATATGTGGCAACACTTCAACCTTTTCTTGTAGCCAGCTTTCTCCAAATAGTTTAACATTGGTGATGGATGTTTAATTCCTTGGTGATGTTATCGCTACTTACATGTCGGTCTTCCTCAACTTTTGCCAAAATTCTGTCACCTTTTTCTGTCCTCGTCGACCAGTGCGAGGAGCACCTTCCACATATAAATTTTCAAAACGAAAGCGACTGAACCATATTTCGGCTGTTAGCTGATAACATATCTTGACCATAATTTTTTTTTTACCTTTATCGAAATAAAATTGTAAAATGAAGAGAACTTTTGCAGAAATTTGACTGATCTTTTCTAAATTAACTCTGGCGAAACCCAATAATTTTTGCACGTCTACTTCTGTTAAATATCAGCTGTCAATGGATGCTAAGTATGATTCGTATATTACCTAAGATATATGACACTAAAGTTATCTAACGAGAAAAAGGTTCAAGACTTTTTCGACAACTTTATATATATATATATATATATATATATATATATATATATATATATATATATATATATATATATATATATATATATATATATATATATACAGTCCCTGGCCAAATTATTAGACGCACTGCAAGATTTCATGTAAAATATTAATTACCGAGTGATATTGTACCGTTTTATTATTTTAAATTGATTTGTTTTTTATTTTTATATTATCCAATCAATTACCTATTTATTTGACATAAATAAAACAGCATTAATTTAGAAAAGCATAAGTTTATTAAGTTTTAAAGAAAAGTGAAATTAATGTTAGTAAAAGTCAATATTTAGTTGAGCCACCTTTAGCCGCTATCAAAGCTTTAATTCTGCGCGGCATGCTATCAATGCAAGATTGTACTGTCTCCTGCATTTGAGGATGATGATTCCACACATGAATAATCTTTTCTAGGAGCTGGGTTTTGTTGGTAATCACATCTTTAGCCACTTCTCTTTTCATCAGCTCCCACACATTTTCAATGGGGTTCATATCAGGGCCAATCCAACAGAGGGATATTTTTTTCTGCCAAAAAAGCTTTAACAGACCGAGCAGTGTGGCAGGGAGCTCCATCTTGCATGAAAGTGAATGGTTCCCCATTTGGAAACCATTCTCTGAGCTGCGGAATCAACCGATTTTGTAATACTTCTTTGTACTGATCTTGCCTCATTATTCCTTTGACGACGTACAGACGTCCAGTGCCCTTGCCGCTGATGACTGACCAAATCATCACTTTGGTGGGATGTTTAACCGTCGGGACGACACAATCAGGATGAAACTTTTCTCCATGACGACGACGCACATACTGAGCTTTATTCTGCAAAATTTCGAATGTGCTTTCGTCACTGAAGCAGACCTGTCAAAAATAGGAAAAATATATAAACTTCCATGTTTATTTGCTTTATTTAACTGAAAATGATAATAATGTATCAATTATTGATTAAATTGCTGTATCTTACCGATCTCCAGAAGTCCACATCTTTGTCTTGCCATTGTTTGGCCCACTTTAGGCGCTTTGCTTTCATTGCAGCTGTTAACTTGGGCTTCCTGGCGGGGCGACAGGCCTTAAAATCTAATTCTTTCAATTTTCTTCGAACAGTGCGCTCAGAAGCATTTACGCTAGCATCCTGGAGTTGTGATTTTATTACCTTTGTGGTAGCAAATATGTTTTCTACACAAATTTTCTTCAAACATCTCTCTGACCGTGGAGTGAAAATTGGTTTTCTACCGCATCTTTTCATTCTTTTCGGGCTTAATTCCTTCCCTGACTCAATTTTCTTTTTTATGTGTCGTACACTAGCTTCAGAAACCTCCAATCTTCGTGATATTTCTCGGCTTGTAAATGTTTTCGCAATTACAAGGGCCTCCACTTCAGCTTTTTTACGTGGTGAAAGATCGCCTTTTCTACCCATAATGAAAATAGTCCAATTACTTTTTTTAAAACACTGCATACAAAATAAACTAATAACTGAGTAGTATACTGTTAAACAAACAACACAGTCCATAAAGCCACAGAAACACGTCCGTACCTGACTCGATTCCGATCGCGACTGATACAGGTTTGTACTTATTTAGGTTCATGTATCACTTTGTCAACACAGTGTTGCCATATGTTAAAAATAAATACAAATATGTAGTCTACAACAATTCTTTTAAATAAAAAATCAATAATATTGTAGTTTAAATATACTATTATTGCATAAAAACTCTTAAGAAACATAAAATTACTAAAAAAAAATACAGTGCGTCTAATAATTTGGCCAGGGACTGTATATATATATATATATATATATATATATATATATATATATATATATATATATATATAATATTTATATATATATATATATATATATTTAAATATATATATATATATATATATATATATATATATATATATATATATATATATATATATATATATATAAATATTTATATATATATATATATATATATATATATATATATATATATATTTATATATATATATATATATATATATATATATATATATATATATATATATATATATATATATATATATATATATATATATATATATATATATATATATATATATATATATATATATATATATATATATATATATATATATATATATATATATATATATATATATATATATATATATATATATATTTATATATTTATATATATATATATATATATATATATATATATATATATATATATATATATACACCCATATACCCATTTATAGCGAATTTCCGGTTAAAACGAACTATTCTATAATGCACGAAAAAACTTCCATAAGACCAATGCGGTTATAACGAACCCGGCGATAACGAACTTCCGGATAAAGCGAACCAAATTTGGAAGTTTTGTGTCCGTTTACAACGAATTTGCCACTCCCTGTGTTCGATGTCCCGCAACTTGATCTAGGGAATTCACCGAAACTCACTGGGAACCCCTATTCTACTTGTTTCAGCTGCGTCGCTAGTTCGAGCAGTATTATTTTCAATTTAATTGTTGCGTTATGCGGTTCTAATGCATATTTGACCAAAGTAGCAAAGTGAATGTTTAAGTTTTTATTTTAAAATGAGTCCACAACAAAGTAAAGCGTTTACTTTAAAAGACAAACACGATATTATAAGGAAAATAGAGTTGAACAAAGTGATGTTTGCAAACAGCTGAATTTAATTAAATCCATGGTTTCTACCTTATGGAAGAAGAGGCAAGAAATCTTATCAATCTATGATAAAAGAAACTTTAGTTGTAAAAAAGTAAGAAAATCTATACACGACCAAGTCGATGAAGGAGTCCTTAAATGGTTTAGTCAAAAACGACATGAACATGTTCCTATTACCGGCTATTCTTTCAAAGAGAAAGCTAGTGAATTGGGAAGGAAAATAGAGAACACCGAGTTTAACTGTTCTAGAAGTTGGATTGAATGAATTAAAAAGCGACATAATATTAGCGGGGGTAGATAGTAGGAGAAACTGCAGGAGTGGATATGACTGTTGTTGATCATTCAGTCAATGTATGGCCGGAAATTCGAGCAAGTTATGAATATGTAAAGATTTTTAATGCGGATGAAACGGGTTTGTTATACAACATGACGCCTGATAGGACATTAAAGTTTGTCGAAGGGAATTGTACTGGTGGAAAATTATCAAAAGTAAGGATTACTATGTTGGTAACTGCAAATATGTCTGGAACAGAGAAAAGAAAATCGTTGGTGATAGGAAAGTCCGCCAATCACAGGTGTTTTGAAAACAAACATTTACCAGTAAAGTACAAATTTTTAATAATGAACTGATCGAATGGGACAAAAAATTAAAATTCGCAAATAGAAAAATATTACTTTTGATTGACAACTGTCCAGCACACCCTGAAGTTGATCTACAGCAAATAAAATTGGTTTTATATGCCTCCAAATACAAGTGCAAAGCTTCAGCCTATGGATCAAGGTGTGATACATTCTTTAAAATGTCATTATAGAAAGATTTTACTTATGAAAATGTTAGAGACGATCGATAAAGGCAACATTTTTTTCTGTAACTCTCTTGGACGCTATAACCTTTATCCATATAGCTTGGCAAAAAGTCAGTAGATAAACCATTACAAATTGTTTTAAGCATGGCGGACTTTTAAGGAAGGAATGTAGATATGACTCGGATGATGAGTTAATGTGTACTCAGTGGATTGAAAAACATCGAGAAGATCCTACTGAGTGTCTAGAATTTATTTACGACTCTGGCATTCAACAAAGTACAGTGGAAATCGAGATTAAAAAGATGTTTAAAACACTTTCATTTTGAAGGATATGTATGTGCTGAATAATGAATTAATGACGAGAGAAATATTGACTGATGATTAAATTGTGACATCAGTAACTTCTGGAAAGATTTTAAGCGATAATGACGACGAAGACGAGTTGGGAGAAGGAGATAATATTTATGTTCCATCCATTTCAGAAATGACTAAGAAAATGACTGAAACTGGCAATTTTTTGGAATCTCGTGAAGTTCCTAAACATATATGGGGTAGTTTTTGAGACCTGGACAATTATATAAACACCATTTCTTTTTTGAAGTAAAAACTGTACAAACGAAAATTACTGATTTTATTGTATAAACTAAGTGTTTATACTCGTATATGTACCAACCATCATAATTACTTTAGTTTGACTTGTTTTATTTTCCTTTGAGCGTTTTCTTTTAGTTGAATAATTATTATTATTCATTTTTCTAAGCATTAGGGCCTAATCTAAATAAAAAACTAGTGAAAAATAATATTAGATTTTATTTAATGTTTGTAACGAACTTCAGATATAGCGAACCATTTTTAGTGATTTTTTGGAGTTCGTTACAAACGGACTTCACTGTATATATATATATATATATATATATATATATATATATATATATATATATACATATATATATATATATATATATATATATATATATATATATATATATATATATATATATATATACACACACACACATATATATATATATATATATATATATATATATATATATATATATATATATATATATATATATAAAGGTTATCGATTATCTGACGAAGGTACTGTGTACCGAAACAATTGTCACAAGAGACAAAATATAGTGGAAATTTAGAACTAAGTGTTTATTTCAATTCGAGAAACGCTGAACTAAGTGTATTAAGGTAGGCGGTAGTACATACATTTTTTTTAAAGCTCAAAGAGTTTTTTTCATAGCTAGAAGGATAAATTTGTAAAAAATATCCTTGTACTATATTTGAAACCACTGTTTTAAAGTCTTATGAGCGTTAATGGAAGTACTGTCGAACAATATTTGAATTTTATGAAAAATATTTTATATAGTATAATTGGTGTACTGACATAATAAGTATTTTTATATAACATATTATAGTAGTTTAATGGTTTATTTCATTACTGATTTCAAAAATTTTACTTTTTTCTAAAATATTTTAATATTTGTTAAAGGGGGCGATATTATCGGATTTCCATCTATCAAAGGTCGTTCATAATATTTTTATTCGATTTTTAGTCAGACTTCATAACATGAGCCTTGTTCAATTCAACCTTTTTGCTAACATATAAAATCATTTAAAAATTTAAGGACTTTGTGCACGTAAAAAGAATTTTAATGAGACCACTCTCTGGAAACTTTGTCGTTTTACATCATTTTTTTTTTAGGCTGCCCTACTTTAATATTTACGCATATTAATACATAATTAGGGAGTTTTCGTGTCCAAAATATTGGACTCGTTGTAATTCAAAGTATTTAAAAAGTTCGTTTGGTATTATAATTGCAATTTTAACTTTGTCACATATGATGGCTAATGTTGGTTTAAAATATTAATGTAAGGTAGTAAATGTTGTTTTTTTACGTTCCATACGAAAGGAAAGAACTGTACTCGTGAAAAAATTACACTTCGAGATTTCTGCTTTTCTTCATGTTTTAGGGTCTCCAGATCACGAAAAAACATAGTCACTTATTTTTATCGGTCTGTCTGTCTGCTATCTATCGGTTTGTTGGCACGATAACTCTCGAACGAAATGAGATATTGATTTTATACTTTGTGCATAGATATTACCTAATGATGGGGATCGATAATTTTATATATTTTAATACGAGGCTGGTTTGAAAAGGCCGTGCAAAAATAAAAACTACTTATGTGTTTGGGGTAAACCTTTTTTATTTTTCGACATAGTCTCCTTTTAGGCTTATACACTTCGTCCAACGATGTTCTAGTTTGTTGATCCCTTCCGAATAATAGGATTTGTCCAAATCTGCAAAATATCCATTAGTGTCTGCAATCACCTCCTTGTTTGAATAAAATCTTTGTCCCGCCAGCCATTTCTTCAAATTGGGGAACAAATAGTAGTCCGAGGGAGCCAAGTCTGGAGAATAGGGGGGATGTGAAACGAGTTGGAATCCTATTTCCATTAATTTTGCGATCACAACTGCTGAGGTGTGTGCTGGTGCGTTGTCGTGATGGAAAAGGACTTTCTTGTGGGCCAATCGCGGGCGTTTTTGCAGCTCGGTTTTCAAACGGTCCAATAACGATGAATAATATTCACCTGTAATAGTTTTACCCTTTTCCAGATAGTCGATGAGGATTATCCCTTGCGAATCCCAAAAGACAGTCGCCATAACCTTTCCGGCCGAAGGAACGGTCTTCGCCTTTTTTGGTGCAGATTCCCCCTTGGTAACCCATTGTTTAGATTGTTGTTTGGTCTCAGGAGTATAGTAATGTATCCATGTTTCATCCACAGTGACGAAACGACGCTTAAAGTCCTCCGGATTCTTCTGGAACAGCTGCAAACCATCCTTGCAACACTTCACACGATTCCGTTTTTGGTCGAGCGTGAGCAATCGCGGCACCCATCTTGCGGATAGCTTTCTCATGTCCAAATGTTTATGCAAAATATTATGTACCCGTTCAGTCTAGATGCCCACAGCACTAGCAATCTCACGCACCTTAATTCTTCTGTCATCCATCACCATACCATGGATTTGATCAATGATTTCTGGAGTCGTAACCTCCACAGGCCGTCCAGAACGTTCAGCGTCACTTGTGCCCATATAGCCAGTCCGAAAATTTTGAAACCACTTATAAACTGTTCTAATCGAAGGTGCAGAGTCACCATAATGTTTATCAAGCTTCTCTTTAGTCTCCTGAGGCATTTTGCCTTTCATAAAGTAATGTTTAATCACCACACGAAATTCTTTTTCGTCCATTTCTTGAAAATCACTCGACTTCCTTGATTCACACGAATGCCAAACACAAAGAAATAGACCAATATGGCTGAAACTTGGTGTGCGTTCATTCAAGAGATGCTACTAACTAAACATGACCTCGATACGCGCCGGTGGTGCCATCTCTCGGACTTTGCACGGACTTTTCAAACCAGCCTCGTAAGGTAGTAAATGTTGTTTTTTATGTTCCATACGAAAGGAAAGAACTGTACTCGTAAAAAAATTATACTTCGAGATTTCTGCTTTTCTTCATGTTTTAGGGTCCCCAGATCACGAAAAACATATTTTCATCGGTCTGTCTGTCTGCTATCTATCGGTCTGTTGGCACGATAACTCTCGAACGAAATGAGATATTAATTTTATACTTTGTGCATAGATATTATCTAATGATGGGATCGATAATTTTATATATTTTAATAGTAATGTGGTTTTCCTGTTTTTTTTTTTGAAATAATAAATAAATTTTATGCCTAAATATTTTTAGTCAAACATATAAAAAATAAAAGAGGTAGGGAAGGAGCTTAGGGAGGTTAATTCGTATCTGCTTCTTCTTGTGCCAACCCGTTATAGGATATTGGCGATCATCCTGGCTATCCTGGCTATTAGGACTTTGTTTACAGCTGTCCGGAATAGTCCCGTTGTTGTTATTGAGAACCATGTTTGCAGGTTTTTCAGCCACGAAACACGTCTCCTGCATGGTTCTCTACTTCCGTCCACCTTGCCCTGCAGAATCAGTTGGAGTAGACCATATCTTTCCTCGTTTCTCATGATGTGGCCCAGATATTCGAGTTTTCTTCTTTTAATCGTCTTAACAATTTCCAGGTCTTTGTTAAAGAGTTCTAGTAATTTCTTATTGGTAGTGTGTTCTGCCCAAGATATTCTAAGCATACGACTGAATGGTCCACATCTTGAATGCTTCCAATTTTTTACACGATGCTGTAGTTACTATCCAAGACTCCACCCTATACAGAAACACCGGAAAGAGGTAGCATTTGAGAAGTGTTATTTTGATTTTTTAATTGAGATCATGACTTCTGAACACTTTGGCCATTTTTGTATAGGCTGCTCTCGCTTTTTCTATTCTACATCGAGTCTCCAGTGAGTGGTCCCATTCTTCATTTACTGTGGTACTCAAGTAGCAAAAGGTATTGACTCTATCAATCTTTTGGTTGCTAATGTAGAGTTGTTCCTGTAATACCGAGTTTTTGCTTGATCATGTGTTTGGTCTTCTGACATGTGTTACTCTGTCCATCAGCATTTGTAGGTCCTGCGAATATTACGTGTCATCAGAGAATCTAATTTTGTTAATTCTTCTTCCATTCATGTTTATTCCTGCTGAGATATCATGGAGTGCTATACTAAATATTTCTTCTGCGTATATATTAGGTAAGAGTGCTACGTTGGATTTTTATGTTTTCTGATATTTCTCCTTTGACTCTGATATTGGCTGTTTGTTCTCAGTAGAGATTCTTTATGATGAGTAGGTCCTTGTCATCTATTCCTGTTCTTTTTCATATGTCTATGAGTTTATGGTGTTGGACTGTCGATTGCTTTCTGGTAGTCTATAAAGCACGCGTGTATATCACAACTGACGTCTCTACATCTTTGAAATAGAACCTGTGTGCAGAATATCACGTCACGGGTGCCTGTGGTCCTAAATCCAAAGTGAGTGTATCCCATGTGTTCTTCACAAACGTCTTTGGTGTATAATCTTCAGAAAAGTTTTGAATAGATGAGTCATAAGGTTTATTGTTCTAAAGTCGCTGCAGGTTTTAGGAGCTGTTTTCTTGGGTATGGTTATGAATGTGGATTTAAGCCATTTAGAAGGAATCCATCCGGTATTGTATATTTTATTGAATAAGTTAGTGAGCCTTCGTATGCTATTGTCATTTAGTAGGTTTAAAAATTCTCCGTGTGTTTCATCGGGGCCAGGAGATTTCCCATCTTTTATTAGAGAGATTACTTTCCTAACATTCTCTTCTGTTATAGGTGGGCCCGTATCGCATTCTTTTATAGATGTGTCTATTCTCTCATCGCTAAAAAGGGCCTGTATGTACTGTTGCCACACTTCCATTGTTTTTTATTTGTCTGTAATCCAACGTCCGTTTTCGTCTACTAGGTTTGTTGGAACTCGTTGTTTGTATAGTCCTGCTGCCTTCTTGACTTTTTTGTGACAATTGAAATTATCATCCCTCCTTTCCAGTTCTTCTATATTTTTGCATTTATTATGCAGCCATGCTTCCTATCTCATTCTGTATGTTGTTGTACTTGGTTTTGTTTGTGCTCGTCTACGTCTCTGCATAAGTTCTATTATGTGGCCTGTCATCTAGGATTTATTTTATTTATTTTGTTTTTCTTTAAGGTACTTGCCTCTACATGATACTATGGCGGTTTTGAATGTTGCCAATTCTTCTTCGCTTGTGCTCCTTTGGTTTATTCTTCGGTTTAGGATTTCCTTAATACGTTCTTTTGTGTCTTCCTGTGTTAGTTTTTCCGTAGTTACTGCGGTCAGTTGTTTCCTCTTTATTATTGTCTTTAGTTTCAATCTGAAGCTGCCAACCAGCAGAGTGTGGTCGGAGTTTACGTCTGCACCTGGAAATGTTTTTGTCGACTGGCAACTGTTTCGAAATCGTTTGTTAACCAGTATGAAGTCTATTTGGTTGCATATTATGTTATCTGGTTTATCGACTGGTGATTTCCATGTATATAGCCTTCGTGGAGGGAGTTGGAAAAAGGTGTTCAATACCACTGGTTGATGTTCTTCTGTGAATATGTTAAGTCGATCTCCTCTTTCGTTTCTTATGCATAGTCTGTGAGATCCTATGAGCTGTCCTTTTCTTTCCTTTTGGGAAGGAGTCTCCCATTATAATTAATATTTTGTTTTTGAACAATGTGTCTATTATTTTAGTTATGGAATCATAAAATTCTTTCACATCATCATCACTTTTATCCAAAGTGGGTGCGTACACTTGAACGATGTTTAATTTTATTGGAATGGTATTTATCTGCACTAGTAACACTCTCTCCGACACTGGCACAAAATTCGCTACAAATTTAGAGACATGTTCGTTTAGGATCATTCCCACTCCGTGTTGGTGGTGGTTTATGCTGCTTCTAGAGTAATAAATTCTGTGCTTGTTTATTGTACATTCACCCTGGTCTGGCCAACGCATTTCGCTGATTTCCAATATTCCGAGTCTCAGTCTGTCCATCTCTTGGATTGCATTATGTATCTTTCCAGCCTGGCACATGATGCGAGGGTTCCATGTGCCGATTCTTTCCATCTGGCTATTTGCTCTCAATGTTTTGTTGTTGGTTTTAGTATAGGGTTTTTGCTGGCTGACGACCTGCGCGGCGCTGTTATATCCGCTCCTGCCGGATCTTGGTTTCCGAACACCATGATTAGTACATTTTTCTGACTCGTCCTTTCCAACCATATTGACTTGTCTTGGGATATATAATGAAGTGATTTTCCGTTGCCTTTTTCATCGCAATATCACAGCCCGTTGAAACATAATGTGCTTGTCGCCTGTGAGTGTATGGTGTCAAGCCTTAAAGAGATCATTTCTCTATAATCTAAATTTCTAAAAATGAAGTTTTTTTCCATCGCTTTTAATTTTTTTACCTAGGAAGGAGCTGAAAAGGGTGGGTGTTCTTTAATATTAAATAATTTGAACATCTTGAAATATTTACAGGTTTTTTGGACAAATTTTAAGTATATTATTTAACGTAAAATATGAAAAAGGATAAAACGGGTAGGGTAGAGGGTAAAAAAGGCATCTTCTTATATATATATATATATATATATATATATATATATATATATATATATATATATATATATATATATATATATGTATATATATGTATATATAATCGATGAATCTGAAAATTGGATTTTTGAATAAAAAATAATTTTCGATTTTTTTTATTTTATTTTAATATTTATATTTTATTTAATAATATTGATAATCGAGGCGAAAATCTTTTTAAAAATTTTTTACAATTAATTATAAGTAAATTAAAATTTATAAAATTTTAAAAAAATTACGTCACTACGAAAGCGCCACGATTGGCTGCCATGTTTGTGACGTCATTATGTTAAAGTGTTTTCAAGCTGTCAACAGCGTCTACCTGTTATACTGTCAAAATTATTGAAGTATGCTATATTTTGTTATATTTGTTAAAACTGTAAACGTAAATAAGAAACAAAATATTTTTATTAAATATAATTAAATTATTTTTAAGGTGTTCCGCGACAAGGCTATAGGTTGTGTTCAACTTAGGCACAGAAATGATTATTATTATATTAAAATACTTACATCCAAGTGATCTTCACAACAGGAAAAATTTGATGTTGTTTTAGGATTAATACGTCGTACACATTTAAAAACATTTTTTCGGGAGTTGTTTTTTAGTATTCGTACAAAATGGTACGAAACAGGCACGATAACTTTTTAGATCAGAGATTTTCAATAAATTTATCAATTCACTGTTGATAATAACAAGAATAAATTGACTGAAAACTAAAACATTCGTATCAGCTGTCTGTGATATTGGAGAAAAATAAACATTGTGACGTCACATGCGCTCGGTTTTTTTCGGCGCGTCGTCGGTAATAAGTTTAGAATTTTATTTTCAATTTGATATAACTTTTAATTATAACGAAAAAAAATGGTTTTGTCATAAACCTTATATATGGTGTATCAATTTATGACAATTTTTTTTTTTCAAAACCCCAATTAAATTATTTTTACATTAATTTTAATTATGATGGCTGAAGGGAGCGAAAGCGATGGAATAGTCCAATATGGTTAAATAATATTATGAGAATTTTACCAGGTTTTTGACTGCGATAATGAACACATTTTTAGCATAATTAATTATTTACTGAAAATAATTGTGCAACGTATAAGTGGTGGGGAAGGGAGTTAGAAGGGTGATTTGGTGTTTATTGTGTTTTGGGCCTTTTTCAGGATTCTTTGGGTAAAGGAGCCGAAAAATATCATTATTTTTTCGTCATTTTTAATGTTAGCAGGGGAAGAAGGGTGAAAGGGGTGGGGATCATGAAATATTGTAGTTTCAATATTATGGTGAGAATTTTTCCTGGTTTTTGGTTGTAAAAGTTTACGAAATTTTAGCAAATTATTTATAGTAAAAGACAGACGAGGTGAAAGGAACGGAATAGAGGGTTAGAAGGGTGGTTGCGTATATTTCATAATATACTTCTATTTCAGTCTGTTTTTTCATTATTTTCAATTTTGACAGAAATCATGTGTAGAAAGAATTGAGATCTGGTTACAAAGTAACATAAAAAAATATTAAGTTGATTATAGAACAAGTTTCAGAAATACATACAGTTAACTTGGCCGAAACTTACTTCTGTGACAATATATAAATTATTATTTTTAATTTCCTTGCTAAAGAGAAGTATTATAATACTACTTGCGATTTGTGCTTCTCTTTACGTTCCAGTATTCTTAGATCACGAAAAATATATTTTCCCATTGGCGTCGGTGTGTCTATTTGATGATTCCCATACAAAATGATATAATACTTGAAATACAAATGAAACTCATAGTTTTTGAGTAATATCGTTTTAGGGGAAGGGGGTGGGTGTCGATATGTTATATGGTTTTAATTGTATTAAGGAAATTTACTATCCCTTTACTTTAGAGAGACAAATTTCCTACTTATTTTAAAGTTGCTTGTTTGCAAGGAAATACTGGGTAAATCACTTTTTTGTAGGCACACATATGCTTAATTAATATATTGCTAATGCTAGTGAAACGGAGATGCAAAATTGAGCTCGTTGTGCGATATTGTTTATAGTATCAGTGAATTTGCGCAGTAGTGCGAGAATACATAGCTTGCTGGCTTCGTCCTATAGAGGTCGTTGCGAAATCTAAAGTGATTTATTTCATAGGTCCAGTATTTAAATCTAGACAATTTTTGGTGATTAATTTTCACTATTTTATGGTGATGGTTTTACTAATAACCTTTTAACGTGAACATTGTGGACCTTTTGTAATATTAGCCACAGTGTAGGTTTTATCAAGTGTTTCATCGAAATTTATAATTTAAAATTTTACTCAGAGTCAATCATCGTTGCTGATGATGTTAATATGGTTAGTGAAATACGCGCCGAGTGAAAAAATAAATGGTTGTGTAATGGCATTGTGTCAAAGATTCCAAAATCCGATCGTAATCCTTTTAATGATGTTTTCTTTTTGCTTAATTCTCTTTGCGACTGATATCCGTACAGACACATGAGGGTTGATTAATAAGTCTGGTAAATTTCTACGATATGGCGAAAAATTTTGTTAAGCAGCATAACTGTTGGTTATGTAGGAGGTTATGTGTGCTGTAAATAAGTATAATGCACAGTTCGAAAAAAGATTTCTTTCTGAGGGAATAAAAAATTCAGATTTCGCTGGACCAAATATGTTGAGCTCAATGGAGATTATTGTTGAGAAATATATTTTGTTTTTACAAAAAGTACCCTCGTGTACACTCCAACCAAGAAATATATATATTCTCTAAACTGTCAAGCTGCTCTAAAAGCTTTAGATGTGCATCAGGTCAACGCCATGATCACAATGGAGTGTAAACGTGACCTGAACTATCTGCCAGGAATAACGGGGTTGAACTATTGTGAGTTTGGTATACTAAAAACGGATAGTAAAAATGATAATCAGCAGATGGTCATATCAGCGTCTGCTAAATCGATGGTTCATAACATCTGGCCAAAAATATAAAGGGTTGCCAATTACATCAATTGGCGACCCTTCTAAGAAACTAACAACTGACGCTCTACGGCCCAGACCAAACTAGTGGTGGGGCTGGTCACCGGCCACTGTCATCGAGGGAAGTATTTACAAAAAAATGAGAATCCACAATGATTCTGCAAGTTGTTGACCATTAGATGAAGAAGAAGGAACCTCGATGCATATCCTATATAATATGCGGCTCACAACAAACATAAACTGTTTGGAGATGGATGACGCTCCTATATTCAACAAAAATTAACTGTTAAAGATATCATAACATCTAACATCCGGTAAGTTTTACTAGTTCAACTTCAATGAATTACTGATATTGAACTTATATTAATAAGACTGTAAAAAAACTTTTTTTCTAAAACTATTAAGTAATTTATTCTTGTTATAAGAATTAAATTAAAACGTTGCCAGCAACGAACTTATGGCACAATTTTTCGTTGGTTTGTGCATAGGTTACCATAAGCTGACCACTGAAGGTTTTCAAATAAATACTATGTTGTTTTTCCTCCGCCTTATTGAACTATATTTGAAGACTCTCACCCTCTGACAAATTTGTCTAAAAGGACTTGAAGTAAAATACTATTTTAAGGTAAATATAGACAAGCGAATATTCACCTGGCGGAATTTTACTCACTACTTTGAGCAAGAAAAAAATTCTAATAAAACACCTACCCCAATTTCCGATAAATTATCAGCAACATTTAACATAAAAATTGTTTTTCTCCAGCCGGCAAATTTTAAACTGGAAAACTTTTACGTCCCATAGGACTGAAATGAATCAAGCAAATAAATAATATGAACGATCTTTTAAAAGTTTTTTCAGCCATATCTTTAATGTAAGCCCGTAATGGAAGGCATATTTCACTCGAAAATGTCTCATTTAATGTGGACGAAATTTTACTTTACGTCGGTCGTAGTTGCTCTCACTCGCTTATCTTAAGAGGTCTAATTTGTTAGTTTCACATTCTTATAAATCAAACAGGAAAAGAAATAGGGAACTAATTTTGAATGTATATATATATAAAATATCGTTGTGTGTGTCTTGTTTAGGGTGTTCTCTAAGTTAGGACTTCTCAAAGAAAAATAGTTCTTACGAATAAGTAAAACTCTTACTGCCCCATTCACTGAAAAGATTTAATTTGAAAACTGGTACAATTTGGTAATATTTTTTAATTGATAGGGGCACTAGCAAGCCAATAAAAGTTATGATGGTTTAGACAAAGAGATTTGTTTTCGTACCTATATAAATTGAAAAAAATTAAAAAGTTCGTTAAAATTTTAAATAATTTTAATCTCCTATCTGTTCCAAAGGCTTTGCTCTTGATCTTTACATTCTTTTCTTTTTATGAAAAAATTTTTTTTGATCTAGTCTGATGTCCCACTTTTGTCTCTTTGGCATTTCATTGATCTTTTCTAAGTTCTTTCCAATCGTTGCTCTAAGAATTCCTTCTTATTAGGTATTTTTTGATCTCCTAGGTTTCATTCGTTTGATTCATAACTTTTTCTAGACTATTATTTTGTTTCCTTCATTTTCTGTGTCACCTTTGTTTTATTTCACCAAACAACCATCCTCTTCCATTCGTTCTTTTACATCTTCGTTTCAAATTCTATTATTTCGAGATATTCCCAACGATTATCTAAACACATTCATTTCAGCCGCTTCAAGTTTCCTTTGCATGTTTTTCTTTATTATTCTCTTTATTCTTTTAAGAAGTGTTTCATAAATATTATATTATTGTTCCTTTCCAAGTTCACAGCTCTAAAGGATTTAATTTAGACAGCGAATTATATTCCTTTCGTGGGTTATTGTCTCGTTAATCACCCTGCTATCTGTTTCTATTGTATTGAAGTCAACTTCTGAATAGACATGATCAGTACAAGTTGATATATATATATATATATATATATAATATATATATATATATATATATATATATAATCGTATATCTCTTCTACCATATGGTGTAGGGCAGTTATACATTCTCCTTTTTTTCCCTCTCAATCTCCACATATAAACTTCTTCCATCTGTATCTATTCTTTGCCATTTTCACTGCTTCTTTCCAAGATTTTCCCTTCTCCTTAAGTATACTTCGAATACTCCCATTCCAGGTTTGTCTAGGCCTTCCTCTTTTTTTTTTTTTTTTTTTTTTTTTTTTATGGGTCCAGCACACGTGCTACAGGGAAGTCCCTAACGCGCTACAGGAGCGACACGTGTGCAGAGAAGGCGATTCACGTTGTTCTTGAATCGCTGTAGATTGTACTCCGTGGGAAACACAGTCCTGGGCAAATTATTCCAAAGGGATGATGTTCTCCATATAAAAGACTGCTTGAAAAAGTGTTGTGCGGGGAGTAACAAGCTGAACCTCATACGGATGTGAAGAATTAGCGCGACGTGTACTTCTACCATGCACCGCTCTGGGAGGAATTAAGCGGGCCACTTCCTTCGAACACTTTCCATGAAAGTACTTGTAGAATAGACTCAAGTCGCCAACCGTTCTTCGATGTTCCAGCGAATCAAGGCCGACGGTCAGTTCCGGGTCTCCAATCAGACGAACAGCTCTTTTCTGAATAGAATCCAACAAATGCAGTGTATGTTTGGGAGCGGAGCTCCAAACATGGGAGCAGTATTCCATAGTTGGTCGAATTTGAGCTTTGTAAAGAATTAACAGTTGTTGTGGAGTGTAAAGCTTTCTGGTTCGAAATAATATTCCCAACTTTTGAGAAGCTCTCCTTGCTATGCCTGCAACATGTTCATGCCAGGACATATTTGCTCCCAAATTAATGTTAGAGGAATGGAGTGTGCCCCGACATAACTATGTCGGGTTCAGCAACGTTAACTTTTTAGAAAAAACTGCCACCTGGGTTTTTGTAGCGTTAAATTCCACTTGGTTACCGTCACACCAAGAAAGAATTTCTTCCAGGTCTTTGTTAAGTTGAACGACTTCCTGCTGCGTTAAATTCCACTTGGTTACCGTCACCCCAAGATAGAATTTCTTCCAGGTCTTTGTTAAGTTGAACGACTTCCTGCTGTCTGCGGATATTCGTCTGAGTAGCCGATGTCCGAGCGTTCAAAGTGAGGAGTAGGAGACAGTATGGAGCCTTGAAGTACACCGGCGTCGATAGTGAAGGTGTTAGAAAGAAATCCGTCGACTGCCACTCGTAAAGAACGCTCTCTGAGGAAACATGAGAGCCACAAACAGAACTTTTCCGACATACCATAAGAACGTAGCTTAGCCAACAGCCCATCGTGCCAAACACGGTCGAATGCCTTGGATATGTCCAGAGCAACCGAGATTCTCCAAAGTGTTCAATTGTATTGTTCCAAACATGTGTTACATAAGTCAGAAGATCTCCTGTTGATCTATTTTTACGAAAGCCATATTGGTGATCGCTAATAATGTTGAATCCTTCAAGATATTTTAGAAGATGCTGATTGATAGCCTTTTCCATGACTTTCGATATTATTGAAAGCAGTGCGATTGGTCGGTAGTTATTTGGCAAGGTCTTCTTGCCTTTTTTAGGTATCGGCTGAACTGTAGCGCACTTCCAGCAGGAAGGAAATATTCCCTTTCTGTAGGATAGGTTAAAAAGTCTACAGAAAACTGGTGTTAGTTCCCTCGCACAGATTTTAAGAACTATGGCAGGTATTCCGTCAGCGCCAGAAGCCTTTTTGGTATCTAGCTTCATCAGAATACGCTTTATGATACGCTGTCTGAAGACAACATCGGGCATTCTTGACTGCACTATGGGAATAGTAGGTGGTGTGTTTTTCCTTGGAAATCGACAGTAGAATGTGAAGCAAAGAGTTCAGCCAACAAGTTCGCTTTCTCAACAGGTGTCGTTGCAATAGAATTATCTGGCCGTGTGAGTGGTGGGTATGGTGGATTTGGTGAAATTTTGACTAACTGCCTTAGCGACCGACCAAAAGGACCTTGAATTGCCGGGACAGGCGAGAAGTTTGTTTCTAATCCGTTGATTGTGTACCTCTTTGGTTTCGTCGATAATTTCTTTGCATCTGTTCCTGGCACGAACAAATGTGTTTACGATTTATGGTGTTAGGATTTTCGCGCCATTGTCGGTATGCAAGATGTTTAGAAGCAACAGCTTCTTTGCATTTTCGGTCAAACCAAGGCTTGCCGTTGGAAGGGCATTTCTTCGAAAAAGGGATGTAAGCCTCCATACCGGCCAAAATAACATCGGAAACCTCCCTGGCGCAGTCAGATGGGTCGTCGGATCGAAAACCAAACGTCCAACCAAGGGAAAGTTCGAAAATATTCCGCTTCTGTTTTCCCCTGTATTCGGGCTTCATACACTTGTTTCACCTGTCTATCATCCTTCATTCTCTGTACATGTCTTTGTTGTATATATTCCATAATTGCTTGTACTCTCAGCCTTCTCCTTATTTCTGTATTCCTTATTCTGTCCTTCCGTGTAACTCCTTGTACTACTCTCAGGTATTTCATTTCGACGGCTTGTATCTTGTTTTTTTTTGTCTGTTAGGGTCCATGATTCACATCCATAACTCAGGATTGTCCCAAAAATTGCCTTGAACACTTTTCTTTTCGTTTGTTTCGTCACGTCTTTCTTCCTAATGAATTTATTATTTATTGCATAGTAAAATTTGTTCGTTTTTTCGATTCTTTCATTAATTTCTTTGTCTTGTTTTCCAGTTTCATCCATTATCACTCCCAGATACTTATATTGTTCCACTTGTATTTTTTATTCCCTTCTATGTAAATGTTTGTTATATTCCTTTCGTGTGTTATTGTCTCGTTAATCTCCCTGCTATCTGTTTCTATTGTATCGAAGTCAACTTCTGAGTAGAAAAGATCAGTACAAGTTGCTATTTTTTCTGTTCCTAATCAGATGTTTATCGATTCTGCTCCTACGAATAGCTATTCTGTTTTTTTGCGTATATACTTCTAAATCTGCACCTTTCGTATTCCTTTTGTAAATGTCACACGATATATTTCTGATTGTCTTTATCATTTGCTACACTAATTTGGCTATCGTCGAATGGGGGTTATGTAAACACGTTTTTCTTAAGTCAATACTATATAATATATAACAGTGGTAAAAACAAAAGTTATCTGAAGAACTCGAGGTTTCAAATTCAATGGCAACTAGATCCAATTTAGAGTTTAAAATACTTTTAGTGAGTTTAAGTGCTAATACTCTATTGATATATATATATATATATATATATATATATATATATATATATATATATTATATATATATATATATATAGACTTTCACGTAGGTTTTTTTTTGACAGGTTATAGTACTTACCACTTACAAATCACTTGACCCACTAGAGCGTAAACTTATTTTGAGACCAAGTAAACTTCAATATTCCAGGTGTAAGCATAAGTTTTGCCGGTTTCACTAAGAGATGATACCAGCGAACAGTACGCAGTGTATGAATTGATAGATACGTCAGTTTGTTCGTCTGACATTAACCTAACCAACATACACAAGTTGAGTCCGCCAAACATTAGCGTCTGTATTGTATCGTTCAGTGAACATGTCGACTTTTGTGCCTGAAAAAGAACATTTGCGGGAAGCATTGCTTTTCTTATTTAATCAAAAGAAAAATGCTGTGGAAAGTCATCGTTTGCTGGTAGAAACATATGATGAACACGCTCCATCGATTAAAACATGTGAGTTATAGTTTCGACAATTTAAACGTGGTGATTTGAATGGGAAAGACAGTGCGCGCTCTGGTAGACCACAAAAATACGAAAACGAGGATTTGCAGGCGTTACTGGATGATGACCCAACTCAAACACAACAGCAATTGGCAAAAGCATTAAATGTGTCACAAGAAACAATCAGCAGACGTTTACGAACAATATGGAAGATCAATAAACTCGGTAATGGGTCCCACACGAATGAACGGCAAATGGAAAATCGTAAAGTCACTTGTGAAATACTGCTTCAACGCCACGAAAGAGAATCATTTCAGCACAGAATTGTGACGGGTGACGAAAAATGAATTTATTTTGAAAACCCGAAGCGGAGAAAAATCGTGGCTGTCACCTGGCGAAGCCGGTCCTTCAATACCAAGGCCAAATCGCTTCGGCAAGAAGACCATGCTTTGTGTCTGGTGGGACCAGAGCGGTATTGTGTATTATGAACTCTTGAAGCCCGTCGAAACCGTTAATGCACAACACTATCACCAACAAATGATTAATTTAAATCACGCATTGATCGAAATACGACCAGAATGGGCCAGAAGACATGGCAAAGTGATTTTGTTACACGACAATGCGCCGTCTCACGCAGCAAAACCAGTGAAAGACACTTTGAAATCGTTTGGATGGAACATCCTTCCGCATCCGCCGTACTCTTCCGACCTGGCGCCATCTGACTATTACCTTTTCGCATCAGTGGGGCACGCGCTTGCAGAGCAGCACTTCAGCAATTTCGAGGAAATTGATAGAAGCCAATGGCCAATATTTTGAATAAATAAAAAATGAATTTCCCTTGAAAATTACGTGTTTTCTTTACCACAAAAAACCGGCAAAAACTTATGCATACAACTGTGTATTAGCTACCGTATTCGCAGTACTGTTAAAGTACTTCCCTATAAAAGTTTTATTTGTTTTTTTTTGATGTAAAATAAGAGGTGCTATTTATGAATATCTTTTTTGGGTTTTGATGCTTTCTTATTAATAACGGCTCTTGTGTTCCTATGCGAATATTTTCTGTGTTCCTTGCAAGCATAATATCAAGAGTAGAAACTGTTAACATCAGTTTTTCTGCGGTTGTATTTTGTTGTTTCCAGTTTTCTTTAATTTCTCTCTTTTAAATTTGATGTTAACTTATCCTCCCTTGTAGGTTTTCACATATTTAGGACTTTGCGCTGCTTGTTCTATCTCTAACCCCTCTTTTAGCACTTTCCTGCCAAAATTGAAAATAACGATAATATAAATTTAGACTTGACTTCAAAAACCCCAAAAAAGACTTATATCACGATATATACGACGTTAGCCTTATAATTTCCTCCACACCACATTAACCCTTAATATGTTTTACTATAAATAATAATAAATAAATTTTGTTTATTATCACAACAAAAAAAATAGGAAAAATTTTAATAATACTATTAAAATCTGCGAACTCTTTTGCAAGGGAAATGAAAACATATGATATATAGTATGTTGTAGAAACAAGTATCTCATCTTCAGCTTTGGTAACAAGAATTAAAAAGTATGAAGGCCCTTAATTCAAAGCAAAATATGAGAAAGAAAGAAGATAAACATGCGGACCTTTTTCCTGGGCAATTTTGTTTGAAACTTGTAAGTAAACATTAAAAGCAAAGAAGAAAAATAAGTTTGCCCACGGCGCAGTAACTTAAAGAATAAAAAAGAACCGTTTTGTTGCTGGACCCATGTGTTTACTTCAGTTTTTTTCTTATTTTTTTTTTTAAAAAAAGCACTAACTTTTTATACTGAATGGAGTTTAATAAGGTTTAAACCTAACAGTGTTCGTATAATTTTTAAATAAGGGTTTTTGTTTTTAGAGTTTTTCACAACTGTATTGTGGTCAACCACAAGAAGACGCTCTTTAGTTTTACAGAAAATAGTATTGCTGTTTTTACAAGCAGGTATATTCTTTTGAACACGTTTTAATTCTGAATTAACAAATTAATGGAAAACAATAGTATTGGGTTTAGACGATTCATCTACAACTCTACGATGCATCTTCGATAATTTTTACTTTTCTAGATTAGAACACTGAGTCCACATGAGGCCCGAGAGATAAAATTTAACTGTCTTTACCTGACCTTGATGTTACATTATTCTGTTATTATGTTATGGCAAAATAAGGTCATGAAATGTGTTCTAATCTGTGGGTTGGAGGATCAATTTTATGAGAAAAAAATGAATAAGTTATTTTCTAACTCATAAATGTCAACCTTGTACCTTAACTGTCACGTTCGATTTTTGATATGAACAGCCATCCTAGGAGATTTCATATGATGATTGATATAAATCAAATCAAATCATATCAAATCATTTGCTCATACTCTTACACAAGTAATTAAAATCGCCATAGTCAGAGTAACAATACAGTATATAAAAATATAAAAAACTATTGAAATATCATGAATTACAAACCGAATATTCAATACGTAAAGGTGCATATCACACACTGTTACATAACACGTAGGCTGAAAAAGTTTTTGGTTTGACACTTAGATGTCGCCCTTTTAAAAAAATCCATATGATTTTTAAGAAGTACCAACCTTCAAACGATACGTGTCAAAATTTCATGATATTTCGACGATTAGTTTACAAGTTACAGTGGTTTTAGTGGCGCTACTAATCGAATTTCATGTGTTGTTTAAAACACTGTTTTTTGATGGAAAAAATACCGTTCAAGCAAAGCAATGGCTTGATAAGTGTTACAGGAACTCTGCCCTTGGAAAATCACTCGTCATTTACTGGTATGCTGAATTTAAACGCGGTCGTACAGATATAAATGATGTTGAACGCTCTGGAGGCCTAAATGAGGTGGTTACACAGGAAAACATCAAAAAAATCCACAAAATTGTTTTGGATGACCGTAAAGTGAAATTGCGAGAGATAGCTGACACCCTAAAGATATCAAAAGAACGTTTTTTGTCATATTTGACACGAACATTTGGGCATGAGGAAGCTCTGTTCGAAATGGGTACCGCGTTTGGTCATAGTGGACCAAACACAACAACGTGTTGATGATTCTGAATGCTGTTTGGAACTGTTTAAGTGCAATAAAAAGGATTTTTTCATGCGATATGGATGAATCATGGATCCATCACTATACACCGGAATCAAATCGGCAGTCAGCTGAGTGGGCAGCAGCCGTTGAAAGCCGCCCGAACCGACCAAAGACACAGTCGACTGGGCAGGTTTTGGCCTCTGTATTTTGGGATGCCCATACAATAATTTTTCCTTGACTATGCCGAGAAAAGAAAAACCATCAATAGTGAATATCATATAAAGTGATTGATGCGTTTGAAGACAGAAATCGCAAAGAAACAGCCTCAAATGAACAAGAAAAAAGTGCTCTTTCATCAAGTCAATGCACCGTGTTACAAGTCAATGGTTACTATGGCAGAATTGCATGAATTGAAGTTCGAATTGCTTCCTCATCAACCGTATTCTTCAAATTTGGCCTCCAGCGACTATTATGTATTCGCAGACCTCAAAAAATGCTCGAGGGAGAGAAATTTAGTTCCATTGAAGAAGTTATCACCCAAACTAAGGCATATTTTGAAGGTAAAGACAAATACTTCTACAAGAAAGGTCTAGAAATGTTAGAAAACCGTTAGACTGATTGTATTGCTCTTGAAGAAGACTATATTGATGTCTAAAGTCGAATGTTGCAAAAAAAATTGTGTTTTAAGCAGCTAGACCAAAAACGTTTTAGCCTACATGTTAAATAACATACAGTCTGTCAAGTAAGAACGTTTCCGCGATAATTTAATTTTTGGTAGATGTGATTCCAGCGATTCAACAGAAAATCGGTAGATGGAACCTTTGTCTACGACGTATTTTAGTAAAACTACCAGTCGATTCCGAACTTTCGTCGAAATTACGTAAAATCCAAAAATGAGCCACTTGTTTGCGCGTCGGTTCGAGGCTGTCGCTTACTCGCCAAGACGTGGCTTGGTCGGCAAAGTCACTCCAAAAGTCGGAAAACGAATCGTGTGTTTATTTTCACGGGACACGAAACTGACGCTGCGTCAAGGAGCGGCAGAATTAAGAAAATCGGGTTTGAATGTATCCCATTCGATAACATTTTCATGGTAGTGATATCAAATTCTAAAGCACGTTGAAGAAACCTTGGCCATTGAAAACGTTTGGTCCTTTGTAAATTGAAAGCCCAGAGGAAGGACTCTGAGGGCTTTAACTCAGTTGTCTCGCGAGATTCAGGAAATTCGCGGAGTATGTAGAAAATCTCGTCGACATCATGCTTCGAAGATGCCAGGCCAGGCGATTATTGATGGAGGAGGCGATTGGAAAACTTACCAAGATAATTGCGTCGTTGTTAGTACACCAAAGAATACAGTGATGGCAAAAAAAAATGTTCTCGAAACAATTTTTTTCAAGAATACGAGCGGTCATGACAGACTGCACATATAAATAATAATAATAAGCATTTATTGTCTAACAGAACTACATCCATTTACAAGATAATAGGTGAAAAAAGTATCAGACCTACTTAAATTATAATAATAATTTTTACAAAAATTAAACAACTACATGCCACAAATACTGCTCAGCCCATTCATCGCACAATAAGAAAAGTATGCTAAAAAAAAAGTTTTGGATCATCTCAGTAACCTGTTCTTGAAGAGTCCGAGCAACTGAGGAAGTGTTAAATGGAAAATATCAATGTTTTGGAATGTCTCATTATAAAACGCCATTGCTCGGTAAAGTGGTGATTTAATGGAAAATTATTATGTGGGGTACACACACTAAAAGTCGATGGGGGATCTTATTGTATGACTAGGCACATGCAACATGATTTGGGACAATAATTCAGGGCATTCAATAACAGATCTCACAAGTTTTGCTAGAAAACTCGTAAGTAGGTAGTTCCTGCGTCGCAGCGGTGATGGTATCTCAAACCTCTCCAGCAAGCCCTCGTGGTCACAGCCTCTCGGAGGGAAAGAACCATTAACCTTAAATGCTAAAAATTTAAGGAATTTCCTCTATACGTCTTCTAATTTCTGGATATAACAATTGTATATTGGGTTCCAGACCACAGATCCATACTCAAGTTTTGAGCGGACATAACAGAAGTAAAGTAGTATAAGTGTTTGAATATTTGTAAAGGTTTTAGCATTGCGCAAAATAAATCCCAACGCCTTAAACGCCTCTGAGCAAACGCTGCTGATATGAGTGAGTAAATCACACAAATGTGAAGGCGAGGCATATATGGTGGTTGCGAATGATGGAAGGGATCAAGAAACAACTCAGAGAGGAAGAGTGATATTAAATATTCGTACTGTTATTAAGGTATTTGTTAACATTGTAAAGTAAAAAATTTTATAATTTTTTTGAAATTAAACTAGGTACTATGATCTAGAACTTGACACATAAGTGCTCGTTATAAAGTTTACTAGAATTTAGTCTTTAAAAATTAGTTCTATAGCAACTTCGTGGGCGAATTAATGCAACAAAGTAATGTTTCAAGTAAAAAAAAAACCGAATACTAAAAATAAAAGAAAATTGAAATTAAATCAAAGTTTAAATTGAAAACAGCAAAATTTAAAATACATATTAATAGGGTGATTTTGTTAAGCAATAAACGGCTTTAGAATAAAAGCAAAAGAATATAAAATATACAGAAATCAATAGACTCGGGGCAATATTCATTTCGATGCTAAATTTGTCATTCAAGCTCGAAATTGAACGGGAATTTATGATTGAAATGAATATTGGCTTCCGCCTGGATCAAAAAAGAATACGCCCCAAAAGATATAATGTAAGAGGCCTTTCAAATGTTTTAAATAAAGATTCATTTATTTTCCTTTTTTGGTTACATGTAAGGTTATATATTATTGAAATGAAGTAACTTTTGTTAATCAAAATATTCGTAATCTTAGAAAAAAAAAAAAAAAAGATACGACGAAATAAATTGAAAGTGTATTATTTAAGTTGGATCACTTTGTTGAAAATTAAATAAGATGTCTATAATTACACTGTAAATAGAAGAAAGATTACAATCTAAATTGCCTGTTGGACGTTGAACATGCCATGATTCATAGATTACAGTGAGTAGTAAAATAAGTTAATCCGCCAAATATAGCATATGTAAGTTTTTTGCCTCTTGAAATTATTAATTATTTATTATGCCACATATTTATTTTTATTAAATTCACCGACTAAGAGGTTGAATGTACCATCAAAAAATTGAAAAATAAGATTATGGAAGGTTACGACCCTTTGCTTAGTTTTATGGCTATGAATTGTAGCTTCATTGTTTCTAAAGCACTTACCATTTTATGTTATCTGGCAATTAATACATGTACATTTCTTTCCTATTAGAAGCTGACTAAGGTCTTCCCTGTGATGGACAGAGGAGATACCTCAGTTGTTACATGTACAAAGTTCTTCGAGATGACTTTTATCTCCTTATTTTCTACTGATTAACATTGTCTTTTTGCACATGACGTTAATTTGCGAGCAAATATGTCATGGCATGAACATGTTGCAGGTATAAACAAAGAAAGCTTCTCAAAAGCTGGGAATATTATTTTGAACTAGAAAGCTTTACACTTTATCTTTTTCTTCCTCAGCCGCTCTCTACCCACTGTCGGGTATAGGCCTCTCTCAATCTTTCCATTTTTCTCTATGTTGTGCTTGTTGATACCAGTTAAGCCCTCCGATTCTCTTCAGATCGTCGCTCCATCTCTGTTGGTCTCTTCTTATGCTTCGCTTTTTACCCCATGGTCGTCACCTAGTCATCTTGCCACTCCACTTATACGTCACTCTCGATACATGGCCGGCCCAGCTCCATTGCAGAGATGTTATTCGTTTGGTGATATCATCCACCTTCGTTTGTTGTCTAATCCATTTATTAGTTTTCTTGTCCTTGAAAGTAACACTCAACATATTCCTTTCCATTGCTCGTTGGTGAACTTGTAGTTTTTCTATTGCTCTTTTAGTTAAAAACCCATGTCTCGGGTCCATAAATTGTAGCTGGTAAGATACATTGATTATAAATTTGGGTTTTTGATCTTTGAGGAATGTTCATATTCAGTACATATTTCAATTTTCCATATGGTACCCATCTCATACGTATCCTTCTTTCTATTTCAAGCTGCTGGTTTTCCTTTCCTATCGTTATTATTTGGTCCAGATAGATGTACGTGTTTACTTTTTCTATTGTTGAATGTTCAATCACTATATTTTCATCATTGGTATCTTCGTTACTCATGTACTTTGTCTTGAAGAAATTTATGTCAAGTTCCACTTTTCTTGCATGGTGGTGGAGATCTGTGATCATCAGGATCATTTCATTCTTATTGTTTGCTATAATTACAATGTCATCTGCGAATCTCAAGATACGTGTGAACGATGGTTTCAGCGGTTCAAAAGTGGTGACTTTGATGTTGCAGACAAGGAACGTGCAAAACCGCCAAAAAAATACGAAGATGATTCGCAAACACAAGAACAACTTGCCAAGCAATTGGGTGTTAGTTAACAAGATGTTTCCAATCGGCTACGAGAGATGAGAAAGATTCAGAAGATCGGTAGATGGGTACCACATGAGTTGAACGACAGGCAAATGAAAAAAGCGCAAAAACACGTGTGACATTTTGCTCGCAGGGTACAAAAGGAAGTCGTTTTTGCATCGTATAGTTACAAGGGGATGAAAAGTGGATTTATTTTGAGAATCCCAAGCTCAAAAAATCATGGGTAGACCCAGGCGCACCATCCACATCGACCGCAAGACCGAATCGCTTTTGGCAGAAAGACGATGCTCTGTGTTTGATGGGACCAGAGGGCGTGGACTATTATGAGCTGTTAAAACCTGGGAAAACGGTTAATACTAAAACGTTACCAACAACCATTGACCGATTTAAACTGTTCGCTGCTTGAAAAAAGGCCAGAATACCGAAAGAGGCAACACAAAATCATTTTTCTTCATGACAATGCTCCATCACATACGGCACAACCAGTTCGCTACACGTTGGAAGCACTCAGCTGAGAAGTTCTACCCCATGCGGCTTACTCACTAGACTTGGCTTCTTCCGATTACCACTTGTTTGCATCGATGGGGCACGCACTTGCTGAGCAGCGCTTTGGTTCGTACGAAGATGTGAAAAAATGGCTCGATGAATGGTTCGCAGCAAAAGGGGAAGATTTTTACTGGCGTGGCATTCACAAATTGCCCGAAAGATGGGAAAAAAGTATAACAAGCAATGGAGCATACTTTGAATAAAGCACTTTTTATCATTCTTCCGAATTTAAACATATTTTTTTAGAAAAAAAATCCGCATTTTTCATACTTGTACACCTGGTAATCGCCTTCTGCATCAATAATCGCCTGGCATCTTCGAGGCATGCTGTCGACGAGATTTCGTGCATACTCTGCAAACTTTTCGAATCTCGCGAGACAACTGAGTCAAAGTCCTCAGGGTCTTTCCTCAGAGCTCGGTCTTTACAAGGGACCAAACGTTTTCAATAGGGTTGGCGTCCGGCGATTGTGTGGGCTCAAGCAAGCCGCTTCGCGATGTAATTTTCGCCCAGTAAAGGTTTCTTCAATGTGCTTCGGAATTTAAACGTCATGAGTTTGAAGATGTTGTCGAATGATCTTATGGGTCACATTTAAAACCCATATTTTCTTAATTTGCCTCTCTTTGACGCAGTTTCAATTTCAGATCCCGTGAAAACAAAGACAAACGATTCATTTTGTGACTTTTGGAGTGACTTTGCCCTACCGAGCCACGTTTTGGCAAGTCGTCGACATTTTTCGTCTCGTTAAAATGATTTACCTACTTCTTCACAAACGAAACCGACTTTTTAATATATCTAGCGGCCGCAGAATATGTCATTTTTAGGCCTCGAACTGACGCGCAAACAAGAAATTCATTTTGGATTTTACGTGATTTCGACAAAAGTTGGAAATCGACAGATACTTTTACTAAAATGCGTCGTAGACAAAGGTTCCCTCCGATTTTTTGTTGAATCACATCTACCAAAAATGAATTATCGCGGTAACGTTCTTACTTGACAGACTGTATGTAAAACAAACACTACAATAAATACATCGTAGTAATAAAGACTCTAATGATTCTTCAGGAATAGTTATATATTCTGAATAACTGGTGTCTTTCGAATATATTCAATTTGAATGTCCGTATTTCCGAAGATCTATATATAATTTTTGATAACAAACTTACAGCTGAATTTTATATCGAGTATGCTGTACCATCTATAATGAATATCGTGAACTTTCTTGTTCGTAACTACTGTGAAGTATTCATCAATTAAAATTCACTAAAACCATTTTTCTACTCCCTAGTACACTTCAAGCTGGGATATTGTTCTTTGGTCTGATACTATAAATATCTTGACTTTTGAGAGCATTTTGAAAAAGTTTTTTAAATTATTGTCAACAGGTAGGTGCTATATATGCAGAAAGGACATGTATCATCAACTAAACCAATGCCCCCCCCCCCCCCCCCCCCCCCCCCCCAACCCCCTCACCCTGTGTCACTACTTTGTGAGAGAACATCTCTTTTATTGTATTATGTGTGGCGGTAGAGAAGTGATCATTTTTTCTTTCTAGTTGTTCGAGTTTTCGTTCATCTATATTACTTTCGTTCATTTTTAGGAAGAAAAAAGATCGCAAAATTGCAAGACGCAACCAACTCATACAAAATTTCGATAAAGCACTTCGATCAGAGATAGTAGTCTAACAACCAAGCAGTTTTTTAGCTATTACGTCTTTAAAAAATTTATTGTGTTATCCGTTACTTGATGGAAATTTATTGTAACTTAACACAAATAAAACACATAATAATGTTGTTCAATTCCCACTATATTATTATTTTTCGTGATAATTGTTTCGGCACACGGTGGCTTCTTCGGACGAATAAGAATTTTAAACTAAATGTAATATTAAATACATATCCTTACCTACCTGTTTAAGAAATCCTCAGTGTACTTAGATAATTCTAACTATATAATTGGGTACAATAATATAAAACCCTAAATACACAATATACAATTGGAAAAACTAAATATTTAATCCTGCTTATTGTTCTAGGTAAATCTGGTTGGGTTAATTTCTAGTTTTTATAAAGCTTTAATAACGGAGAGTTGTTGGTTTCAAGTTGTTGATTCAGTAAAATGTTCCTACTCTTATATTTGTTAATATCCATGCTTTCTAACAAATTCAACTTTTTAGATATAGATTCATTATGAAAAATTTTAAAATTTTCGTCAAAATTGTGATTTTCTAAGATTAAATGGTCGGCATAATTAAAGGTGTTATTTTGTTTTTATGTAACTTCTTTTATGGTCGTTAATTCTTTTCTGAAATGATCTACCTGTCTGACCAACGTAGAATTTTGATCAAAAACCACAATTAAGTTGGTATACTCCCGATTTTGTCATTTGTATCACTTTTATTTTTGTTATTTTTTTTATTAGATTTGAAAGCATATTATTAGTTTTAAACGCGATGTTTAAACCTCTTTTAGATAATTGTTGGGATACAAAGTTGGTTATCTTTCCTGTATAAGCGAGTGTTTAAAATTATGGGTTTTAATTGTTGGGTATACCATATTAATAGCTTGTCTATAAGATTTTTTGTTGACGATTTGATCTATTATATCTGGACGATATCCATTGTTAACCCCTATCTGTTTTATTATATTTAGTTCTTTAATATAATTCTCTCTTGTCATTGGTATGTGAAGAAGTCTATAAATAAACGAGTTAAAATCAGCCATTTTGTGTGAGTGAAGATGATAAGAGCTATTATGTATTTATCTGATCTGTATGTAATGGTTTATGGAAGATCGAGCAGTCCTGTTTATTGTTAATATTTTTAATCGTCTAAGAAATGAATTGATTTATGCTGTTCCATTTGCACAGTAAATTTTATATTTTGATGAATATATTTATAAAGTTAGGAAATTGTGTAAGTTGTTTGTCTGTTCCAGAAAAAGAAACTACTATGTCATCTACATACCTATACCAATAGAGAATTATGCCGACCATTTAATCTTAGAAAACCTACAATTTTGACGAAATTTTTAAAATTCTCTATAATGAATCTAAATCTAAAAATGCTTGAATTTCCTTAGAAAGCGCTGAGAGATTAACAAAAATATAGAATAGGAAACATCTTTACTGAATCTACAACTTGAAAACCAACATCTCTCCCGTTATTATACCTTTATCAAATCAATAAACCGGTCAAGTGACAAGTTGAATATGGCCCTCTAGTTTTGACGTAACGATGGTAAATTTAAAAAATGTGTTGGTTACGACGTGGTATATAATGATCAGTGACTTCACAAAAACACACCCCCAATATGAGTTTTCCAACAAAGTGTGTTTCCACTCTTCACTGAAAAATTGATGACCTTGAAATTTTGTTTTTTTTATATTATCAGAGAAAATTAATGCACTCGTGACAATTTTTTTGTTCAATCTACACCCCCTGTAGAAAGTATTCCAAACTTTTTTTTTTCAAACCTTTTTTGATCAGTACTTTTCGATTATAAGGTGGGAGGGAACAGCGATTTTTTCGCGATTTT
>CM032456.1:51786348-51788848 GCA_019049505.1 Pachyrhynchus sulphureomaculatus
AATTTAATGTCTTAAATGTAAGCATTGGGTGATTGGGTCAAACTGAATATGTTTCTGTTAGAAAAAATTGAGGATGAGAAAATCAAAACTATTGCAGTATAATAAAGAAGATCAAAATTAGTAATGCATGGTTGATGGTTCGATTCCGAAATCGGCTGGTTGTAGTTTATATTTTAGGTAGTAAACCGATGAAAATAGGAATATAGATATATTTCGTAATCTCACACTTAAATATAAAGAGAAGCAAAAATTACAGGGGTTATTTTTTTCGCTTCAGCAAAGGACGTAAATCAATAATTTGCCTATTGTGCCAGATGTGAGTAAGTTTCGGCCAATTTAACTGTTTATATTTCTAAAATTTTTTCTATAATTAACTTACGATTTTTTAAGTTACTCTGTAACCCTCTACCCCATTCGTTTTACTTTATGCTATAAATGTATAGTTAATTTTTTAAAATATTCCAATCTGAATGGTGGAAAATCTACTTTCGTCAACGTTAAATATTTTTGTAGACGTTAATATATTTTAATTTACGATTCTTTCAAGATGAGGTTCGATTTGCCCTACTTGCCCCTCTCAGCTGTTTTCGCCCATTAACTACCAAGAAATTATTTCTTTTTTTTTGCATCTAAAACTTTATTTGCTTTATTGCAAATGGCCACCTTTCATGGGTGGTTTAATTTCATAAATGATTTAGTAAAATGCAGTTTTACCACTTTTTTAATGTTTCAAAAATTCTCGAATTTGGTTGTTGTTCGAAATGTGTTGTTTACAGATGTGAGTATTACTGTGGTTTACGAGATGGCGCTGCTTAAAGGCCGGGGAAAACATCAGTCGGGAAACTTTAAATATATATATATATATATATATATATATATATATATATATATATATATATATATGTATATATATGTATATATATATATATATATATATATATATATATATATGTATATATATATATATATATATATATATATATATATATATATATATATATATATACATATATATATATATATATATATATATATATATATATATATATATATTTATACATATATATATATATATATATATATATATATATATATATATATATATATATATATATATATATATATTGTTACTGTAGAGGTTTTCACAGGTGATGGAATGTAATACATTAAAATTCCAGGTTTTGATCCGTTCGTCTAACAATGAATTTGCAACATGTTTCGCCAAAATCTCATTTGGCATTTTCAAGTGCTCCCGCTGCTGCTGCTACTCGATACTGTGATCTTTTTGCTGTTGCCGCTCTCTAAAGAGTTAGCTGTATATATATATATATATATATATATATATATATATATATATATATATATATATATATATATAAATATATATATATATATATATATATATATATATATATATATATATATATATATATATATATATATATATACATATATATATATATAATATATATATATATATATATAGAAGAAGGTTGAATAACCAGGAAAGAACCGGTTAAGTACAAATTAGGTACTACGTCGTTAGAATGGAATATTGGTATAAAAGAAAAAGTACCCATTAGGAACGTAATTTTTCAACGGTATGGAAATTAAGTGGCGTAAGGAGGAAATGATTTTTCTTCTTCTTGAGAAGAGAGCAGGGGATTGGAAAAGGAGCTGAAAAGTGGAAAGAGTTTTATTTATTTGGTATATACTAAGCAATTTTAATAAGAATAGGAATGTAATTGTAAAGAATTTCAGGGGAAACGTGAAGAACATATACCCAAAGAAGGGACACCCAAAAGATAAATACGTAACTGGAGAGAACCATAGAATACCGAGGACAAAGAACTATGACGAGAATGACGACCCAGAGATATTATGTGGGGAAGGCAAATCACAAGAGAGGAGAAAACTATATATATTGCTCAAACCGTCAAGATCAGTTTCTTTTATTAATGTTGTGGGGATTTTCGTTGATATAGCACATCTCAAGAAACTCTCTTTTAAGAAGGTTTTTTTGGAAATGAAGAATCTTTGGTTCGCTGAAATTGAAGGAATGCCCATTATCGACAGAGTTGCTCGCCAGTGCACACCTTTGAGGATGACATCTGGTGTACTACACTTTTATGTAATGCGATACGGCGATTGAGAGACTGTGACGTCTGTCCAATATACACAGCGGGACAATTAAGACGGGAAATGGAGTAGACAATATCTGACATTGAAAGGATGGGTAGTGAAGATTTCAATTTGCTAAAAATGCGTTTGTTTTTAAAGAAATAATATTTGGCAATCTTAACATTTGGAATGGCACGCAGAATATGAACTAATTTTGAAGTAAGATCGGGTATAAAGGGCAAATACAGTAACAAGAGATGGGGTGAGGGGGGTGGAGGGAGAGGAGGAGGTAAAGGTGTAGGAGGAGGTTGTGGTAAGATGCTATCAGAGAGAAAGAGCTTATCAACTTTGTCCTTGGTCTTGAGCAGGAACTTCTTAT
>CM032456.1:51791348-51874618 GCA_019049505.1 Pachyrhynchus sulphureomaculatus
GATTCTTCTGGAACAGCTGCAAACCATCCTTGCAACACTTCACTCGATTCCGTTTTTGGTCAAGCGTGAGCAATCGCGGCACCCATCTTGCGGATAGCTTTCTCATGTCCAAATGTTTATGCAAAATATTCTGTACCCGTTCAGTCGAGATGCCCACAGCACTAGCAATCTCACGCACCTTAACTCTTCTGTCATTCATCACCATATCATGGATTTGATCAATGATTTCTGGAGTCGTAACCTCCACAGGCCGTCCAGAACGTTCAGCGTCACTGTTCAACTGTTCTAATCGACGGTGCAGAGCCACCATAATGTTTATCAAGCTTCTCTTTAGTCTCCTGAGGCGTTTTGCCTTTCATAAAGTAATGTTTAATCACCACACGAAATTCTTTTTCGTCCATTTCTTGAAAATCACTCGACTTCCTTGATTCACACGAATGCCAAACACAAAGAAATGGACCAATATGGCTGAAACTTGGTGTGCGTTCATTCAAGAGATGCTACTAACTAAACATGACCTCGATACGCGCCGGTGGTGCCATCTCTCGGACTTTGCACGGACTTTTCAAACCAGCCTCGTATATATACTCGTATATATATATATATATATATATATATATATATATATATATATATATATATATATATATATATATATATATATATAGTGAGGTTTTATTATATGTATGGATATCCTTGCGGTAGTGTCGAAGATATTTCTGATATAGTAGATATATAGTATATTTGGCGACGCTGCACATCACTTTACCTCTCAGCTACCAGTTTAGAAATAATCTGTGGGTTTAATATTGTCAATAATGATGGAACCAGGATGGAAATGTATGTTTAATACAAATGGCAATGTTTGCCTAAGGCCTCTCTTGATTTAAGCAGATAAATGGAAGCTAAACAATACGAGAGCGAGGGATGGAATGATCCGATGGTAATAGCCTAAAGATTCAATAGTTGATGTTATGATGTTAGTAATTTTCATTAACATTGATAGAAATCGATATTCCGATGTTCATAAGTGCAATTTGCTATTTGTATAATTTGTGGCTAGTTTCGTCCGAATATTAGTTACTGTTTTATTAATCAATTTGAAAAAAGGATAGCTCTAAATTAAATACGTATGTATGTAATATGTCAATATCATAATATTTGTGTATGTTGGTTTTTATACGCAAGGTATTGTCATTATTTTTCTTAATATGTATAGAACTATTGGATCGAGTTTAATAAAAATTTTGTGTTTGATTAGGTATTTTTTAATTAAGATCTCAGTGAAAGAATCTTTTCAATCACTCAATTCACGTACCTGACGTGACAAATGATGTATTTTTTTCAAGCTGCTTCGCGTTACTTTCATATTCGCGTATCTTTCTTTCTTTTTTTTTAGTCACACCTTGCAAGAGACCTACTTATCTTCAGTAAACTATTTACCCTTTTATGGTACCTAAAAAAGTGATAAAAAGTACAAAATAATGTCTTGTCTTAATCCTAAAATGTTAAAAACTAAAAAAATTAATGGGAAAAAAAATTGCTGTTGTTGCTTCGGCCATTTTTCTGGCAACAGCATAATCCCATCACTGTAGAATTTCTCTGGTTTTCAGGAAAAAAAATTTGACACGTCGTCTTCACAGGCCTTTTTTCAAACTAATTTAATACCGTTCAGAGAATTCTGCAGAGACCGAAACAAATGGTAGTTTGATGGTGCCAGGTCCAGGCTATATCCCAGCCGAGGGCTCTCAATTTTTACCTAGTCACAGTGGTGTGATCTGACGTTGTCATGGTGGAGGACGACATTCCTCCTGTTGACTAGTTCAGGCCGCTTATTCCTAATCGCTTGCTTTAGGCTTGTCAGTTGCTGATAGTAGAGAACAGAATCAACAGGTTGACCAGCAGCTGATGATGCACGATTTCCTTCCAGTTCCAACAAGAATCACTTTTTTTTGGCGTTAATCCTGACTTTGCCATCGTATGTGTAGCTTCACCTTTTTTCGACCACACGTATTGTCATACGTAATCCATCGCATGTGAACAATCGCCTCAGGAATGACTCGATTTCATTACGTTTCTGTAGAAATTCGCAGATAGAAATTTGACCGAGTAAAGTTTTTACCGTCGAAATATGTGGCAACACTTCAACCTTTTCTTGTAGCCAGCTTTCTTCAAATAGTTTAACATTGGTGATGGATGTTTAATTCCTTGGTGATGTTATCGCTACTTACATGTCGGTCTTCCTCAACTTTTGCCAAAATTCTGTCACCTTTTTCTGTCCTCGTCGACCAGTGCGAGGAGCACCTTCCACATATAAATTTTCAGAACGAAAGCAACTGAACCATATTTCGGCTGTTAGCTGATAACATATCTTGACCATAAATTTTTTTTTTACCTTTATCGAAATAAAATTGTAAAATGAAGAGAACTTTTGCAGAAATTTGACTGATCTTTTCTAAATTAACTCTGGCGAAACCCAATAATTTTTGCACGTCTACTACTGTTAAATATCAGCTGTCAATTGATGCTAAGTATGATTCGATGAGACTTATATTACCTAAGATATATGACGCTAAAGTTATCTAACTAGAAAAAGTTTCAAGACTTTTTCGACAACTTTATATTTATTTATATATATATATATATATATATATATATATATATATATATATATATATATATATATATATATATATATTTATATATATACATATATATATATATATATATATATATATATATATATATATATATATATATATATATATATATTTATATATTTATTTATATATATATATATATATATATATATATATATATATATATAATATATATATATATATATATATATATAAATATATATATATATATATATATATATATATATATATATATATATATATATATATATATATATATATACACCCATATACCCATTTATAGCGAATTTCCGGTTAAAACGAACTATTCTATAATGCACGAAAAAACTTCCATAAGACCAATGCAAATTTTTATCGGTTATAACGAACCCGGCGATAACGAACTTCCGGATAAAGCGAACCAAATTTGGAAGTTTTGTGTCCGTTTACAACGAACTTGCCACTCCCTGTGCTCGATGTCGCGCAACTTGATCTAGGGAATTCACCGAAACTCACTGGGAACCCCTATTCTACTTGTTTCAGCTGCGTCGCTAGTTCGAGCAGTATTATTTTCAATTCACTTCTTGCGTTATGCGGTTCTAATGCATATTTGACCAAAGTAGCAAAGTGAATGTTTAAGTTTTTATTTTAAAATGAGTCCACAAAAAAGTAAAGCGTTTACTTTAAAAGACAAACACGATATTATAAGGAAAATAGATTGAACAAAGTGATGTTTGCAAACAGTTGAATTTAATTAAATCCATGGTTTCTACCATATGGAAGAAGAGGCAAGAAAACTTATCAATCTATGATAAAAGAAACTTTAGTTGTAAAAAAGTAAGAAAATCTATACTCGACCAAGTCGATAAAGGAGTCCTTAAATGGTTTAGTCAAAAACGACATGAACATTACCGGCTATGCTTTCAAAGAGAAAGCTAGTGAATTGGGAAGGAAAATAGAGAACACCGAGTTTAACTGTTCTAGAAGTTGGATTGAATGAATTAAAAAGCGACGTAATATTAGTGGGGGTAGATAGTAGGAGAAACTGCAGGAGTGGATATGACTGTTGTTGATCAGTGGTTAGTCAATGTATGGCCGGAAATTCGAGCAAGTTATGAATATGTAAACATTTTTAATGCGGATGAAACGGGTTTGTTATACAACATGACGCCTGATAGGACATTAAAGTTTGTCGGAGGGAATTGTGCTGGTGGAAAATTATCAAAAGTAAGGATTACTATGTTGGTAACTGCAAATATGTCTGGAACAGAGAAAAGAAAATCGTTGGTGATAGGAAAGTCCGCCAATCACAAGTGTTTTAAAAAACAAACATTTACCAGTAAAGTACAAATCAAACAGTAAAGTCTGGATGACATCAGAAATTTTTAAAAACGAACTGATCGAATGGGACAAAGAATTAAAATTTGCAAATAGAAAAATATTACTTTTGATTGACAACTGTCCAGCACACCCTGAAGTTGATCTACAGCAAATAAAATTGGTTTATATGCCTCCAAATACAAGTGCAAAGCTTCAGCCTATGGATCAAGGTGTGATACATTCTTTAAAATGTCATTATAGAAAGATTTTACTTATGAAAATGTTAGAGACGATCGATAAAGGTAACATTTTTTTCTGTAACTCTCTTGGACGCTATAACCTTTATCCATATAGCTTGGCAAAAAGTCAGTAGATAAACCATTACAAATTGTTTTAAGCATGGCGGACTTTTAAGGAAGGAATGTAGATATGACTCAGATGATGAGCTAATGTGTACTCAGTGGATTGAAAAACATCGAGAAGATCCTAGTGAGTATCTAGAATTTATTTACGACTCTGACATTCAACAAAGTACAGTGGAAATCGAGATTAAAAAGATGTTTAAACACTTTCATTTTGAAGGATATGTATGTGCTGATAATAAATTAATGACGAGAGACATATTGACTGATGATTAAATTGTGACATCAGTAACTTCTGAAAAGATTTTAAGCGATAATGACGACGAAGACGAGTTGGGAGAAGGAGATAATATTTATGTTCCATCCATTTCAGAAATGACTAAGAAAATGATTGAAACTGGCAATTTTTTGGAATCTCGTGAAGTTCCTGAACATATATGGGGTAGTTTTTGAGTCCTGGACAATTATATAAACACCATTTCTTTTTCAAGTAAAACTGTACAAACGAAAATTACTGATTTTATTGTATAAACTAAGTGTTTATACTCGTATATGTACCAACCATCATAATTACTTTAGTTTGACTTGTTTTTATTTTCCTTTGAGCGTTTTCTTTTAGTTGAATAATTATTATTATTCATTTTTCTAAGCATTAGGGCCTAATCTAAATAAAAAACTAGTGAAAAATAATATTAGATTTTATTTAATGTTTGTAACGAATTTCAGATATAGCGAACCATTTTTAGTGATTTTTTTGGAGTTCGTTACAAACGGACTTCACTGTATATATATATATATATATATATATATATATATATATATATATATATATATAAATATATAAAGGTTATCGATTACACGGCCCCACAAAAAAAAAAGTGGGGTATACTTTTGATGCGATATATCAGATCTGTAGTATTTTTGACCGCTGATCACGAATCTGACGTCAGAATATCGCCATCACATCTCAATTTTTTCTAACCTCAAAAAATAGGTAAAAATTAGTAAAAATTAAGAAAAATATACTCCTAAAAAATTGATTCAAGTTTTTTCATGAATCCAAAGATGTATTAATATGTATTCGGACACGCTAAGCTAATATTCATCGGTTGGATTAAGCCATACAGTTCTGTTTTCTTTCTAATCTCAATAAATCAGACAGATATAGTGCTTCTCGAATGCAAAAACGAATTCAAATTAAAATTCAACCGATTCTTACCAAATTTCTTACACGGGGGTTTTTTGGGTTGTTGATCATGAATCTGAGGTCGGATTTGCAAAATTCACAATGGCGGATCCAAGATGGCGGACAAAATTTTTGAAAACCAACCGATTCCTACCAAATTTGGTATACAGTTGGGGAATCCTGAAACCTGATACTCTTAAACCCTAAACCCTGAAACCTTAGACTCCCACACCTGTAACCTCAAAAAATAGACCTCAATAACCCTGTAACTTTAAAAGTGAGACCCAATAAACTCAAAACCAGGACTTTTAAACCATATACTCTCAAATAGTAGACCCTTAAGCCCTAGAATTGCGAAGGTTAGACCCGCGCCTAACTTTCCTTTTTTTGGCTGTATCTTGTTCTTTTTTCCGCGAATGACCTATTCAAAGGCTTTCTGCCCAAACGCTTTTGAGGACTTGTTTCTCTTTTTAGCGACCAGCAATAGTCCGCTAGCATATGGTCATCCCATCGTCCTTGATACCGATTTTCTATGATTTTCAGATCTTGGTGAAAACGTTCCCCTTGCTCCTCACTGTAGTCACCAAGATTATCTGGGAAATCATCGATGTGGGAGTCTAGGAAATGTAATTTTAGATTCATTAAGCAACCTAATGTTTGAAAATTTTTTACCATTTTCTCGACTATTTCTTTGTACTTAGGACTTTTATTATAATAAAAGTCCTAAGTACAAAGAAATAGTCGAGAAAATGGTAAAAAATTTTCAAACATTAGGTTGCTTAATGAATCTAAAATTACATTTCCTGGACTCCCACATCGATGATTTCCCAGATAATCTTGGTGACTACAGTCAGGAGCAAGGGGAACGTTTTCACCAAGATCTGAAAATCATAGAAAATCGGTATCAAGGACGATGGGATGACCATATGCTAGTGGACTATTGCTGGTCGCTAAAAAGAGAAACAAGTAGTCAAAAACGTTTGGGCAGAAAGCCTTTGAATAGGTCATTCGCGGAAAAAAGAACAAGATACAGCCAAAAAAGGAAAGTTAAGCGCGGGTCTAACCTTCGCAATTCTAGGGCTTAAGGGTCTACTATTTGAGAGCATATGGTTTAAAAGTCCGGGTTTTGAGTTTATTGGGTCTCATTTTTAAAGTTACAGGGTTATTGAGGTCTATTTTTTGAGGTTACAGGGTGTGGGAGTCTAAAGTTTCAGGGTTTAGGGTTTAAGAGTATCAGGTTTGAAGATTCCCCAACTGTATACCAAATTTGGCAGGAATCGGTTGGTTTTCAAAAATTTTGTCCGCCGTCTTGGATCCGCCATTTTAAATTTTGCAAATCCGGCCTCAGATTCATGATCAGCAACCCAAAAAACCCCCGTGTACCAAATTTGGTAAGAATCGGTTGAATTTTAATTTGAATTCGTTTTTGTATTCGAGAAGCACTATATCTGTCTGATTTATTGAGGTTAGAAAGAAAACAGAACTGTATGGCTCAATCCAACCGATGAATATTAGCTTAGCGTGTCCGAATACATATTAATACATCTTTGGATTCATGAAAAAGCTTGAATCAATTTTTTAGGAGTATATTTTTCCTAATTTTTACTAATTTTTACCTATTTTTTGAGGTTAGAAAAAAATTGAGGTGCGATGGCGATATTCTGACGTCAGATTCATGATCAGCGGGCAAAAATACTACGGATCTGATATATCGCATCAAAAGTATACCCACTTTTTTTTTGTGGGGCTGTGTTATCTGACGAAGGTACTGTGTACCGAAACAATTGTCACAAGAGACAAAATATAGTGGAAATTTAGAACTAAGTGTTTATTTCAATTCGAGAAACGCTGAACTAAGTGTATTAAGGTAGGCGGTAGTACATACATTTTTTTTAAAGCTCGAAGGATAAATTTGTAAAAAATATCCTCGTACTATATTTGAAACCACTGTTTTAAAGTCTTATGAGCGTTAATGGAAGTACTGTCGAACAATATTTGAATTTTATGAAAAATATTTTATATAGTATAATTGGTGTACTGACATAATAAGTATTTTTATATAACATATTATAGTAGTTTAATGGTTTATTTCATTACTGATTTCAAAAATTTTACTTTTTATAAAATATTTTAATATTTGTTAAAGGGGGCGATATTATCGGATTTCCATCTATCAAAGGTCGTTCATAATATTTTTATTCGATTTTTAGTCAGACTTCATAACATGAGCCTTGTTCAATTCAACCTTTTTGCTAACATATAAAATCATTCGTTTAAAAATTTAAGGACTTTGTGCACGTAAAAAGAATTTTAATGAGACCACTCTCTGGAAACTTTGTCGTTTTACATCATTTTTTTTAGGCTGCCCTACTTTAATATTTACGCATATTAATACATAATTAGGGAGTTTTCGTGTCCAAAATATTGGACTCGTTGTAATTCAAAGTATTTAAAAAGTTCGTTTGGTATTATAATTGCAATTTTAACTTTGTCACATATGATGGCTAATGTTGGTTTAAAATATTAATGTAAGGTAGTAAATGTTGTTTTTTACGTTCCATACGAAAGGAAAGAACTGTACTCGTGAAAAAATTACACTTCTATTCTACATCGAGTCTCCAGTGAGTGGTCCCATTCTTCATTTACTGTGGTACTCAAGTAGCAAAAGGTATTGCTCTATCAATCTGCTAAAGTAGAGTTGTCACTGTAATACCGAGTTTTTGCTTGTGATCATGTGTTTAGTCTTCTGACATGTGTTACTCTGTCCATCAGCATTTGTAGGTCCTGTGAATTGTCTGCGAATATTACGTGTCATCAGAGAATCTAATGTTGTTAATTCTTCTTCCATTAATGTTTATTTCTGCTGAGATATCATGGAGTGCTATACTAAATATTTCTTCTGCGTATACATTAGATAAGAGTGGTGATAAGATACATCCTTGGTGTACGCTACGTTGGATTTTTATGTTTTCTGATATTTCCCCTTTGACTCTGATATTGGCTGTTTGTTCTCAGTAGAGATTCTTTATGATGCGTAGGTCCTTGTCATCTATTCCTGTTCTTTTTAATATGTATATGAGTTTAGGATGTTGGGCTGTCGAATGCTTTCTGGTAGTCTATAACGCCCGCGTGTATATCACAACTGACGTCTCTATATCTTTGAAATAGAACCTGTGTGCAGAATATAACGTCACGGGTGCCTGTGGTCCTAAATCCAAAGTGAGTGTATCCCATGTGTTCTTCACAAACTATAGTCTTTGGTGTATAATCTTCAGAAAAGTTTTTAATAGATAACTCATAAGGCTTATTGTTCTAAAGTCGCTGCAGGTTTTGGGAGCTGTTTTCTTGGGTATGGTTATGAATGTGGATTTAAGCCCTTTAGAAGGAATCCATCCGGTATTGTATATTTTATTGAATAAGTTAGCGAGCCTTCGTATGCTATTGTCATTTAGCAGGTTTAAAAATTCTCCGTGTGTTTCATCGGGGCTAGGAGATTTCCCATCTTTAATTAGAGAGATTGCTTTCCTAACATCGTATCGCATTCTGTTATAGGTGTGTCTATTCTCTCATCGCTAAAAAGGGCCTGTATGTACTGTTGCCACACTTCCATTGTTTTTTGTTTGTCTGTAATCCAACGTCCGTTCTCGTTTACTAGGTTTGTTGGAACTCGTTGTTTGTATAGTCCTGCTGCCTCCTTGACTTTTTTGTGACAATTGAAATTATCATCCCTCCTTTCCAGTTCTTCTATCTTTTTGCATTTATTATGCAGCCATGCTTCCTATCTCATTCTGTATGTTGTTGTACTCGGTTTTGTTTGTGCTCGTCTACGTCTCTGCATAAGTTCTATTATGTGGCCTGTCATCTAGGATTTATTTTATTTATTTTGTTCTTCTTTAAGGTACTTGCCTGTACATGATACTATGGCGGTTTTTTGAATGTTGCCAATTCTTCTTCGACTTCTTCGCTTGTGCTCCTTTGGTTTATTCTTCGGTTTAGGATTTCCTTAATACGTTCTTTTGTGTATTCCTGTGTTAGTTTTTCCGTAGTTACTGCGGTCAGTTGTTTCCTCTTTATTATTGTCTTTAGTTTCAATCTGAAGCTGCCAACCAGCAGAGTGTGGTCGGAGTTTACGTCTGCACCTGGAAATGTTTTTGTCGACTGGCAACTGTTTCGAAATCGTTTGTTAACCAGTATGAAGTCTATTTGGTTGCATATTATGTTATCTGGTTTATCGACTGGTGATTTCCATGTATATAGCCTTCGTGGAGGGAGTTGGAAAAAGGTGTTCAATACCACTAATTGATGTTCTTCTGTGAATATGTTAAGTCGATCTCCTCTTTCGTTTCTTATGCATAGTCTGTGAGATCCTATGAGCTGTCCTTTTCTTCCCTTTTGGGAAGGAGTCTCCCATTATAATTAATATTTCGTTTTTGTACAATGTGTCTATTATTTTAGTTATGGAATCATAAAATTCTTTCACATCATCATCACTTTTATACAAAGTGGGTGCGTACACTTGAACGATGTTTAATTTTATTGGAATGGTATTTATCTGCACTAGTAACACTCTCTCCGACACTGGCACAAAATTCGTTACAAATTTAGAGACATGTTCGTTTAGGATCATTCCCACTCCGTGTTGGTGGTGGTTTATGCTGCTTCTAGAGTAATAAATTCTGTGCTTGTTTATTGTACATTCACCCTGGTCTGGCCAACGCATTTCGCTGATTTCCAATATTCCAAGTCTCAGTCTGTCCATCTCTTGGATTGCATTATGTATCTTTCCAGCCTGGCACATGATGCGAGGGTTCCATGTGCCGATTCTTTCCATCTGGCCATTTCCTCTCAATGTTTTGTTGTTGGTTTTAGTATAGGGTGTTTGCTGGCTGATGACCTGCGCGGCGCTGTTATATCCGCTCCTGCCGGATCTTGGTTTGCGAATACCATGATTAGTACATTTTTCTGACTCGTCCTTTCTAACCATATTGACTTGTCTTGGGATATATAATGAAGTGATTTTCCGTTGCCTTTTTCATCGCAATATCACAGCCGGTTGAAACATAATGTGCTTGTCGCCTGTGAGTGTATGGTGTCAAGCCTTAAAAGAGATCATTTCTCTCTAGTCTAAATTTCCAAAAATGAAGTTTTTTTCCATCGCTTTTAATTTTTACCTAGGAAGGAGCTGAAAAGGGTGGGGGTTCTTTATTATTAAATAATTTAAACATCTTGAAATATTTACAGGTTTTTTGGACAAATTTTAAGTATATTATTTAACGTAAAATATGAAAAAGGACAAAACGGGTAGGGTAGAGGGTAAAAAAGGCATCTTCTTATATATATATATATATATATATATATATATATATATATATATATATATATGTTATATATATATATATATATATATATATATATATATATATATATATATATATATATGTTATATATATATATATATATATATATATATATATATATATATATATATATATATATATATATATATATATACATATATATATATATATATATATATATATATATATATATATATATATGTATATATAATATTATTTTATTTTATTATTTATATTTTATTTAATAATATTGATAATCGATGCAAAAAACTTTTTAAAAATTTTTTACAATTAATTATAAATAAATTAAAATTTATAACTACGAAAGCGCCACGATGGGCTGCCATGTTTGTGACGTCATTATGTTAAAGTGTTTTCAAGCTGTCAACAGCGTCTACTTGTTATATTGTCAAAATTATTAAAGTATGCTATATTTTGTTATATTTGTTAAAACTGTAAACGTAAATAAGAAACAAAATATTTTTATTAAATATAATTAAATTATTTTTAGGGTGTTCCGCGACAAGGCTATAGGTTGTGTTCAACTTAGACACAAAAATGATTATTATTATATTAAAATACTTACATCCAAGTGATCTTCACAACAGGAAAAATTTGATGTTATTTTAGGATTAATACGTCGTACACATTTAAAAACATTTTTTTCGGGAGTTGTTTTTGTAGTATTCGTACAAAATGGTACGAAACAGGCACGATAACTTTTTAGATCAGAGATTTTCAATAAATTTATCAATTCACTGTTGATAATAACAAGAATAAATTGACTGAAAACTAAAACATTCTTATCAGCTGTCTGTGATATTGGAGAAAAATAAACATTGTGACGTCACATGCGCTCGGGTTTTTTCGGCGCGTCGTCGGTAATAAGTTTAGAATTTTATTTTCAATTTGATATAACTTTTTAATTATAACGAAAAAAAATGGTTTTGTCATAAACCTTATATATGGTGTATCAATTTATGACAATTTTTTTTTTCGAAACCCCAATTAAATTATTTTTACATTAATTTCAATTATGATGGCTGAAGGGAGCGAAAGAGATGGATAGGTCCAATATGGTTAAATAATATTATGAGAATTTTACCAGGTTTTTGACTGCGATAATGAACAAATTTTTAGCATAATTAATTAATTACTGAATATAATTGTGCAACGTATAAGTGGTGGGGAAGGGAGTTAGAAGGGTGATTTGGTATTTATTGTGTTTTGGGCCTTTTTCAGGATTCTTTGGGTAAAGGAGCCGAAAAATATCATTATTTTTTCGTCATTTTTAATGTTAACAGTGGAAGAGGGTGAAAGGGGTGGGGATCATTAAATATTGTACAGTTTCAATATTATGGTGAGAATTTTTCCTGGTTTTTGATTGTAAAAGTTTACGAAATTTTAGCAAATTATTTATAGTAAAAGACAGATGAGGTGAAAGGAATGGAATAGAGGGTTAGAAGGGTGGTTGCGTATATTTCATAATATACTTCTATTTCAGTCTGTTTTTTCATTATTTTCAATTTTGACAGAAATCATAGGCAGAAAGAATTGAGATCTGGTTACAAAGTAACCTAAAAAAAATATTAAGTTGATTATAGAAAAAGTTTTAGAAATACATACAGTTAACTTAGCCGAAACTTACTTCTGTGACAATATGTAAATTATTATTTTTAATTTCCTTCTAAAGAGAAGTATTACGAGGCTGGTTTGAAAATTCCGTGCAAAGTCCGAGAGATGGCACCACCGGCGCGTATCGAGGTCATGTTTAGTTAGTAGCATCTCTTGAATGAACGCACACCAAGTTTCAGCCATATTGGTCTATTTCTTTGTGTTTGGCATTCGTGTGAATCAAGGAAGTCGAGTGATTTTCAAGAAATGGACGAAAAAGAATTTCGTGTGGTGATTAAACATTACTTTATGAAAGGCAAAACGCCTCAGGAGACTAAAGGGAAGCTTGATAAACATTATGGTGACTCTGCACCTTCGATTAAAACAGTTTATAAGTGGTTTCAAAATTTTCGGACTGGCCATATGGGCACAAGTGACGCTGAACGTTCTGGACGGCCTGTGGAGGTTACGACTCCAGAAATCATTGATCAAATCCATGATATGGTGATGGATGACAGAAGAGTTAAGGTGCGTGAGATTGCTAGTGCTGTGGGCATCTCGACTGAACGAGTACATAATATTTTGCATAAACATTTGGACATGAGAAAGCTATCCGCAAGATGGGTGCCGCGATTGCTCACGCTTGACCAAAAACGGAATCGTGTGAAGTGTTGCAAGGATAGTTTGCAGCTATTCCAGAAGAATCCGGAGGACTTTAAGCATCGGTTCGTCACTGTGGATGAAACATGGATACATTACTATACTCCTGAGACTAAACAACAATCTAAACAATGGGTTACCAAGGGGGAATCTGCACCAAAAAAGGCGAAGACCGTTCCTTCGGCCGGAAAGGTTATGGCGACTGTCTTTTGGGATTCGCAAGGGATAATCCTCATTGACTATCTGGAAAAGGGTAAAACTATTACAGGTGAATATTATTCATCGTTATTGGACCGTTTGAAAACCGAGCTGCAAGAAAAACGCCCGCGATTGGCCCACAAGAAAGTCCTTTTCCATCACGACAACGCACCAGCACACACCTCAGCAGTTGTGGTCGCAAAATTAATGGAAATAGGATTCCAACTCGTTTCACATCCCCCCTATTCTTCAGACTTGGCTCCCTCGGACTACGGACGGCACAGCGATTCAAGAACAACGTGAATCGCTTTTTCCGCACTCGTGCCGCTCTTGGAGCGCTTTAGGGACTTCCCTGCAGCACGTGTGCTAGACCAATAAAAAAAAAAAAAAAAACTATTTGTTCCCCAATTTGAATAAATGGCTGGCGGGACAAAGATTTTATTCAAACGAGGAGGTGATTGCAGACACTAATGGATATTTTGCAGACTTGGACAAATCCTATTATTCGGAAGGGATCAACAAACTAGAACATCGTTGGACGAAGTGTATAAGCCTAAAAGAAGACTATGTCGAAAAATAAAAAAGGTTTACCCCAAACACATAAGTAGTTTTTATTTTTGCACGGACTTTTCAAACCAGCCTCGTATAAGCGATGTATAATGCGATTTTTGCTTCTCTTTACGTTCTAGTATTCTTAGATCACGAAAAATAGATTTTCCCATTGGCGTTGGTGTGTCAATTTGATAATTCCCATACAAAATGATATGACTTGAAATACAAATGAAACCCATAGTTTTTGAGTAATAACATTTTAGGGGAAGGGGGTGGGTGTCTATATGTTGTATGGTTTTAATTATATTAAGGAAATTTACTTTGCTTTTACTTTAGAGAGACAAATTTCCTACTTATTTTAAAGCTGCTTGTTTGCAAGGAAACACTGGGTAAATCACTTTTTTGTAGGCATACATATGCTTAATTAATATATTGCTAATGCTAATGAAACGGAGATGCAAAATTGAGCTCGCTGTGCGATATGGGTTATAGTATCAGTGAATTTGCGCAGTAGTGCGAGAATACATAGCTTGCTGGCTTCGTCCTATAGAGGTCGTTGCGAAATCTAAAGTGATTTCATAGGTCCAGTATTTAAATCGAGACAATTTTTGGTGATTAATTTTCACTATTTATGGTGATGGTTTTACTAATAACCTTTTAACGTGAACATTATGGACCTTTTGTAATATTAGCCACAGTGTAGGTTTTATCAGGTGTTTCATCGAAATTTATAATTTAAAATTTTACTCAGAGTCAATCATCATTGCTGATGATGTTAATATGGTTAGTGAAATACGCGCCGAGTGAAAAAATAAATGGTTGTGTAATGGCATTGTGTCAAAGATTCCAAAATCCGATCGTAATCTTTTTAATGATGTTTTCTTTTTGCTTAATTCTCTTTGCGTCTGATATCCGTACAGACACATGAGGGTTGATTAATAAGTCTGGTAAATTTCTACGATATGGCGAAAAATTTTGACATGACTGTTGGTTATGTAGGAGGTTATGTGTGCTGTAAATAAGTATAATGCACAGTTCGAAAAAAGATTTCTTTCTGAGGGAATACAAAATTCAGATTTCGCTGGACCAAATATGTTGAGCTCAATGGAGATTATTGTTGAGAAATAAATTTTTATTTTTACAAAAAGTACCCTCGTACATACTCCAACCAAGAAATATATATATTCGCTAAACTGTCAAGCTGCTTTAAAAGCTTTAGATGTGCATCAAGTCAACGCCACGATCACAATGGAGTGTAAACGTGACCTGAACTATTTGCCAGGAATAACGGGGTTGAGCTATTGTGAGTTTGGTATACTAAAACGGATGGTAAAAATGATAATCAGCAGATGGTCATATCAGCGTCTACTAAATCGATGGTTTATAATATCTGGCCAAAAATATTAAGGGTTGCCAATTACATCAATTGGCGACCCTTCTAAGAAACTAACAACTGACGCTCTACGTTTAATGAGGGCCCAGACCAAACAAGTGGTGGGGCTGGTCACCGGCCACTGTCATTAAAGGAAGTATTTACAAAAAAATGAGAATCCACAATGGTTCTGGAAGTTGTTGACCATTAGGTGAAGAAGAAGGTTGCCTCGATGCACATCCTAGATGAATATGCGACTCACAACAGACATAAACTGTTTAGAAATGGATGACCCTCCTATATTCAAGAAAAATTAACTGTTAAAAACATCTAACATCCGGCAGGTTTTTAATAGTCCAACTTCAAAGATTTATTGATATTGAACTTAATATTAATCGGACTGTAAAACTTTTTTTCCAAAACTATTAAGTAATTTATTTTTGTTATAAGAATTAAATTAGAACGTTGCCAGCAACGAACTTATGGCACAATTTTTCGTTGGTTTGTGAACAGGTTAGCATAAGTTGACCACTGAAGGTTTGCAAACAAACACTATGTTGTTTTTCCGCCGCCTTATTGAACTATATTTGAAGACTCTCACCCTCTGACGAATTTGTCTAAAAGGACTTGAAGTAAAATACCATTTTAAGGTAAATATAGACAAGCGAATATTCACCTGGCGGAATTTTACTCACTACTTTGAGCAAGAAAAAATTCTAATAAAACACCTACCCCAATTTCCGATAAATTATCAGCAACATTTAACATAAAAATTGTTTTTCTCTCCAGCCGGCAAATTTTAAACTGGAAAACTTTTACGTCCCATAGGACTGAAATGAATCAAGCAAATAAATAATATGAACGATCTTTTAAAAGTTTTTTCAGCCATATCTTTAATGTAAGCCCGTAATGGAAGGCATATTTCACTCGAAAATGTCTCATTTAATGTGGACGAAATTTTACTTTACGTCGGTCGTAGTTGCTCTCACTCGCTTATCTTAAGAGGTCTAATTTGTTAGTTTCACATTCTTATAAATCAAACAGGAAAAGAAATAGGGAACTAATTTTGAATGTATATATATAAAGTATCGTTGTGTGTGTCTTGTTTAGGGTGATCTCTAAGTTAGGACTTCTCAAAGAAAAATAGTTCTTACGAATAAGTAAAACTCTTACTGCCCCATTCACTGAAAAGATTTAATTTGAAAACTGGTACAATTTGGTAATATTTTTTAATTGATAGGGGCACTAGCAAGTCAATAAAAGTTATGATGGTTTAGACAAAGAAATTTGTTTTCGCTCCTATATAAATTGAAAAAAATTAAAGAGTTTGTTAAAATTCTAAATAATTTTAATATCCTATCTATTCTAAAGGCTTTGCTCTAGATCTTTACATTCTTTTCTTTTTATGAAAAATATTTTTTTGATCTAGTCTGATGTCCAACTTTTGTCTCTTTGTCATTTCATTGATCTTTTCTAAGTTCTTTCCAATCATTGCTCTAAGAATTCCTTCTTATTAGGTATTTTTTGATCTCCTAGGTTTCATTCGTTTGATTCATAACTTTTTCTAGACTATTTTGTTTCCTTCATTCTCTGTGCCGCCTTAGTTGTTTTAAACTTTGAATTGTTGTGGCTGCTACTTGATGGAAATTCATAACGAATGTAATGAAAGACTAATATTATCAAATTTCCACTTTATTTAGTTTCACTGAAACTGTATGACGCGTTTCGCTATACTATAGCTTCTTCTGATGCAAATATCATTTTGTATCAGAAGAAGCTATAGTGTAGCGAAACGCGTCATACAGTTTCAGTGAAACTAAATAAAGTGGAAATTTGACAATATTATTCTTTCATTACATTAGTTGTTTTATTTCACCAAACAACCATCCTCTTCCATTCGTTCTTTTACATCTTCGTTTCAAATTCTATTATTTCGGGATATTCCTAACGATTATCTAAACACATTCATTTCAGCCGCTTCAAGTTTCCTTTGCATGTTTTTCTTTATTATTTTCTTTATTCTCTTAACAAATGTTTCATAAATATTGTATTATTGTTCTTTTCCAAGTTCACAGCTCTAAAGGATTTAATTTAGACAGCGAATTATATTCCTTTCGTGTGTTATTGTCTCGTTAATCTCCTTGCTATCTGTTTCTATTGTATCGAAGTCAACTTCTGAGTAGACATGATCAGTACAAGTTGATATATATATATATATATATATATATATATATATATATATATATATATATATATATATATATATATATAATCGCATATCTCCTCTACCATATGGTGTATGGCAGTTACACATTCTCTTTTTTTTTTCCCTCTCAATCTCCACATATAAACTTGTTCTATCTGTCTCTATTCTTTGCCATTTTTACTGCTTCTTTCCAGGATTTTCCCTTCTCCTTAAGTATACTTCCAATACTCCCATTCCAGGTTTGTCTAGGTCTTCCTCGCTTCTGTTTTCCCTGTATTCGGGCTTCATACATTTGTTTCACCTGTCTATCATCCTTCATTTTCTATACATGTCCCCACCGTTCCAGCTGTCTTTGTTGTATATATTCCATAATTGCTTGTACTCTCAGCCTTCTCCTTATTTCTGTATTCCTTATTCTGTCCTTCCGTGTAACTCCTTGTACTACTCTCAGGTATTTCATTTCGACGGCTTGTATCTTGTTCCATGATTCACATCCATATGTCAGGATTGTCCCAAAAATTGCCTTGAACACTTTTATTTTCGTTTGTTTCGTCACCTCTTTCTTCCTAATGAATTTATTATTTATTGCATAGTAAAATTTGCTCGTTTTTTCGATTCTTTCATTAATTTCTTTGTCTTGTTTTCCAGTTTCATCCATTATCACTCCCAGATACTTATATGGTTCCACTTGTATTTTATTCCCTTCTATGTAAATGTTTGTTATATTCCTTTCGTGTGTTATTGTCTCGTTAATCTCCCTGCTATCTGTTTCTATTGTATCGAAGTCAACTTCTGAGTAGATAAGATCAGTACAAGTTGATATTTTTTCTGTTCCTAATTAGATGTTTATCGATTCTGCTCCTACGAATATCTATTTTGTTTTTTGCGTATAGACTTCTAAATCTGCACCTTTCGTATTCCTTTTGTAAATGTCACACGATATATTTCTGATTGTCTTTATCATTTGCTACACTAATTTGGCTATCGTCGAATGGGGGTTATGTAAACACGTTTTTCTTAAGTCAATACAATATAATATATAACAGTGGTAAAAACAAAAGTTATCTGGAGAACTCGAGGTTTCAAATTCAATGGCAACTAGATCCAATTTAGAGTTTAAAATAGTGAGTTTAAGTGCTAATACTCTATTGATATATATATATATATATATATATATATATATATATATATATATATACATATATATATATATATATATATATATATATATATATATATATATATATATACATACATATATATATATACATATATATATATATATATATATATATATATATATATATATATATATATATATATATATATATATAGACTTTCACGTAGGTTTTTTTTTGACAGGTTATAGTACTTACCACTTACAAATCACTTGAACCACTAGAGCGTAAACTTATTTTGAGACCATGTAAACTTCAATATTCCAGGTGTAAGCATAAGTTTTTGCCGGTTTCACTAAGAGATGATACCAGCGAACAGTACGCAGTGTATGAATTTGATAGATACGTCAGTTTGTTCGTCTGACATTAACCTAACCAACATACACAGGTTGAGTCCGCCAAACATTAGCGTCTGTATTGTATCGTTCAGTGAACATGTCGACTTTTGTGCCTGAAAAAGAACATTTGCGGCAAGCATTGCTTTTTTTATTTAATCAAAAGAAAAATGCTGTGAAAAGTCATCGTTTGCTGGTAGAAACATATGATGAACACGCTCCATCGATTAGAACATGTGAGATATAGTTTCGACAATTTAAACGTGGTGATTTGAATGGGAAAGACAGTGCGCGCTCTGGTAGACCACAAAAATACGAAGACGAGGAATTGCAGGCGTTACTGGATGATGACCCAACTCAAACACAACAGCAATTGGCAAAAGCAATAAATGTGTCACAAGAAACAATCAGCAGACGTTTACGAACAATATGGAAGATCAATAAACTCGGTAAATGGGTCCCACACGAATGAACGGCAAATGGAAAATCGTAAAGTCACTTGTGAAATACTGCTTCAACGCCACGAAAGAGAATCATTTCAGCACCGAATTGTGACGGGTGACGAAAAATGAATTTATTTTGAAAACCCGAAGCGGAGAAAAATCGTGGCTGTCACCTGGCGAAACCGGTCCTTCAATACCAAGGCCAAATCGCTTCAGCAAGAAGACCATGCTTTGTGTCTGGTGGGGCCAGAGCGGTATTGTGTATTATGAACTCTTGAAGCCCGTCGAAACCGTTAATGCACAACACTATTACCAACAAATGATTAATTTAAATCACGCATTGATCGAAAGACGACCAGAATGGGCCAGAAGACATGGCAAAGTGATTTTGTTACACGACAATGCGCCGTCTCACGCAGCAAAACCAGTGAAAGACACTTTGAAATCGTTTGGATGGAACATCCTTCCGCACCCGCCGTACTCTCCCGACCTGGCGCCATCTGACTATTACCTTTTCTCATCAGTGGGGCACGCGCTTGCATAGCAGCACTTCAGCAATTTCGAGGAAATTGGAAAATGGTTCGTCGAATGGGTTCCCGCAAAAGACAAGCAGTTTTTCTGGCATGGTGTTCATAATTTACCTGAAAGATGGGTGAAGTGTGTAGAAGCCAATGGCCAATATTTTGAATAAATAAAAAAATGAATTTCCCTTGAAAATTACGTGTTTTCTTTACCACAAAAACCGGCAAAAACTTATGCATACAACTGTGTATTAGCTACCGTATTCTCAGTACTGTTAAAGTACTTCCCTATAAAAGTTTTATTTGTATTTTGGATGTAAAATAAGAGGTGCTATTTATGAATATCTTTTTTGGGTTTTGTTGCTTTCTTATTAATAACGGCTCTTGTTCCTATGCGAATATTTTCTGTGTTCCTTGCAAGCATAATATCAAGAGTAGAAACTGTTAACATCAGTTTTTCTGCGGCTGTATTTTGTTGTTTCCAGTTTTCTTTAATTTCTCTCTTTTAAATTTGATGTTAACTTATCCTTCCTTGTAGGTTTTCACATATTTAGGACTTTGCGCTGCTTGTTCTATCTAACCCTCTTTTAGCACTTTCCTGCCAAAATTGAAAATAACGATAATATAATACTTAGACTTGACTTCAAAAACCCCAAAAAAGACTTATATCACGATATATACGACGTTAGCCTTATAATTTCCTCCACACCACATTAACCCTTAATATGTTTTACTATAAATAATAATAAATAAATTTTGTTTATTATCACAACAAAAAAATAGGAAAAATTTTAATAATACTATTAAAATCTGCGAACCCTTTTGCAAGGGAAATGAAAACATATGATATATAATATGTTGTAGAAACAAGTATCTCATCTTCAGTTTTGGTCACAAGAATTAAAAAGTATGAAGGCCCTTAATTCAAAGCAAAATATGAGAAAGAAAGAAGATAAACATGCGGACCTTTTCCTGGGCAATTTGTTTGAAACTTGTAAGTAAACATTAAAAGCAAAGAAGAAAATAAGTTTGCCCACGGCGCAGTAACTTAAAGAATAAAAAAGAACCGTTTTGTTGCTGGACCCATGTGTTTACTTCAGTTTTTTCTTATTTTTTTTTTTAAAAAGCACTAACTTTTTATACTGAATGGAGTTTAATAAGGTTTAAAACCTAACAGTGTTCGTATAATTTTAAATAAGGGTTTTGTTTTTAGAGTTTTTCACAACTGTATTGTGGTCAACCACAAGAAGACGCTCTTTAGTTTTACAGAAAATAGTATTGCTGTTTTTACAAGCAGGTATATTCCTTTGAACACGTTTTAATTCTGAATTAACAAATAATGAAAAACAATAGTATTGGGTTTAGACGATTCATCTACAACTCTACGATGCATCTTCGATAATTTTTACTTTTCTAGATTAGAACACTGAGTCCACATGAGGCCCGAGAGATAAAATTTAACTGCCTTTACCTGACCTTGATGTTACATTATTCTGTTATTATGTTATGGCAAAATAAGGTCATGAAATGTGTTCTAATCTGTGGGTTGGAGGATCAATTTTATGATAAAAAAATGAATAAGTTATTTTCTAACTCATAAATGTCAACCTTGTACCTTAACTGTCACGTTCGATTTTTGATATGAACAGCCATCCTAGGAGATTTCATATGATGATTGATATAAATCAAATCAAATCATATCAAATCATTTGCTCATACTCTTACACAAGTAATTAAAATCGCCATAGTCAGAGTAACAATACAGTATATAAAAATATAAAAAACTATTGAAATATCATGATTACAAACCGAATATTCAATACGTAAAGGTGCATATCACACACTGTTACATAACACGTAGGCTGAAAAGTTTTTGGTTTGACACTTAGATGTCGCCCTTTTCAAAAAATCCATATGATTTTTAAGAAGTACCAACCTTCAAACGATACGTGTCAAAATTTCATGATATTTCGACGATTAGTTTACAAGTTACAGTGGTTTTAGTGGCGCTACTAATCGAATTTCATGTGTTGTTTAAACACTGTTTTTTGATGGAAAAAATACCGTTCAAGCAAAGCAATGGCTTGATAAGTGTTACAGGAACTCTGCCCTTGGAAAATCACTCGTCATTTACTGGTATGCTGAATTTAAACGCGGTCGTACAGATATAAATGATGTTGAACGCTCTGGAGGCCTAAATGAGGTGGTTACACAGGAAAACATCAAAAAAAAAAAAAAATCCACAAAATTGTTTTGGATGACCGTAAAGTGAAATTGCGAGAGATAGCTGACACCCTAAAGATATCAAAAGAACGTTTTTTGTCATATTTGACATGAACATTTGGGCATGAGGAAGCTCTGTTCGAAATGGGTACCGCGTTTGGTCATAGTGGACCAAACACAACAACGTGTTGATGATTCTGAATGCTGTTTGGAACTGTTTAAGTGCAATAAAAAGGATTTTTTCATGCGATATGGATGAATCATGGATCCATCACTATACACCGGAATCAAATCGCCAGTCAGCTGAGTGGACAGCAGCCGTTGAAAGCCGCCCGAACCGACCAAAGACACAGTCGACTGGGCAGGTTTTGGCCTCTGTATTTTGGGATGCCCATACAATAATTTTCCTTGACTATGCCGAGAAAAGAAAAACCATCAATAGTGAATATCATATAAAGTGATTGATGCGTTTGAAGACAGAAATCGCAAAAAAACAGCCTCAAATGAACAAGAAAAAAGTGCTCTTTCATCAAGTCAATGCACCGTGTTACAAGTCAATGGTTACTATGGCAGAATTGCATGAATTGAAGTTCGAATTGCTTCCTCATCAACCGTATTCTTCAAATTTGGCCTCCAGCGACTATTATGTATTCGCAGACCTCAAAAAATGCTCGAGGGAGAGAAATTTAGCTCCATTGAAGAAGTTATCACCCAAACTAAGGCATATTTTGAAGGTAAAGACAAATACTTCTACAAGAAAGGTCTAGAAATGTTAGAAAACCGTTAGACTGATTGTATTGCTCTTGAAGAAGACTATATTGATGTCTAAAGTCGAATGTTGCAAAAAAAATTGTGTTTTAAGCAGCTAGACCAAAAACGTTTTAGCCTACATGTTAAATAACATACAGTCTGTCAAGTAAGAACGTTTCCGCGATAATTAATTTTTGGTAGATGTGATTCCAGCGATTCAACAGAAAATCGGTAGATGGAACCTTTGTCTACGACGTATTTTAGTAAAACTACCAGTCGATTCCGAACTTTCGTCGAAATTACGTAAAATCCAAAATGAGCCACTTGTTTGCGCGTCGGTTCGAGGCTGTCGCTTACTCGCCAAGACGTGGCTTGGTCGGCAAAGTCACTCCAAAAGTCGGAAAACGAATCGTGTGTTTACTTTCACGGGACACGAAACTGACGCTGCGTCAAGGAGCGGCAGAATTAAGAAAATCGGGTTTGAATGTATCCCATTCGATAACATTTTCATGGTAGTGATATCAAATTCTAAAGCACGTTGAAGAAACCTTGGCCATTGAAAACGTTTGGTCCTTTGTAAATTGAAAGCCCGGAGGAAGGACTCTGAGGGCTTTAACTCAGTTGTCTCGCGAGATTCAGGAAATTCGCGGAGTATGTAGAAAATCTCGTCGACAACATGCTTCGAAGATGCCAGGCGATTATTGATGGAGGAGGCGATTGGAAAACTTACCAAGATAATTGCGTCGTTGTTAGTACACCAAAGAATACATTGATGGCAAAAAAATGTTCTCGAAACAATTTTTTTCAAGAATACGAGCGGTCATGACAGACTGCACATATAAATAATAATAATAAGCATTTATTGTCTAACAGAACTACATCCATTTACAAGATAATAGGTGAAAAAAGTATCAGACCTACTTAAATTATAATAATAATTTTTACAAAAATTAAACAACTACATGCCACAAATACTGCTCAGCCCATTCATCGCACAATAAGAAAAAGTATGCTAAAAAAAAAGTTTTGGATCATCTCAGTAACCTGTTCTTGAAGAGTCCGAGCAACTGAGGAAGTGTTAAATGGAAAATATCAATGTTTTGTAATGTCTCATTATAAAACGCCATTGCTCGGTAAAGTGGTGATTTTAATAGAAAATTATTATGTGGGGTACACACACTAAAAGTCGATGGGGATCTCATTGTATGACTAGGCACATGCAACATGATTTGGGACAATAATTCAGGGCATTCAATAACAGATCTCACAAGTTTTGCTAGAAAACTCGTAAGTAGGTAGTTCCTGCGTCGCAGCGGTGATGGTATCTCAAACCTCTCCAGCAAGCCCTCGTGGTCACAGCCTCTCGGAGGGAAAGAACCATTAACCTTAAATGCTAAAAATTTAAGGAATTTCCTCTATATGCCTTCTAATTTCTGGATATAACAATTGTATATTGGGTTCCAGACCACAGATCCATACTCAAGTTTTGAGCGGACATAACAGAAGTAAAGTAGTATAAGTGTTTGAATATTTGTAAAGCTTTTAGCATTGCGCAAAATAAATCCCAACGCCTTAAACGCCTCTGAGCAAACGCTGCTGATATGAGTGAGTAAATCACACAAATGTGAAGGCGAGGCATATATGGTGGTTGCGAATGATGGAAGGGATCAAGAAACAACTCAGAGAGGAAGAGTGATATTAAATATTCGTACTGTTATTAAGGTATTTGTTAACATTGTAAAGTAAAAAATTTTATAATTTTTTTTGAAATTAAACTAGGTACTATGATCTAGAACTTGACACATAAGTGCTCGTTATAAAGTTTACTAGAATTTAGTCTTTAAAAATTAGTTCTATAGCAACTTCGTGGGCGAATTAATGCAACAAAGTAATGTTTCAAGTAAAAAAAAAAACCGAATACTAAAAATAAAAGAAAATTGAAATTAAATCAAAGTTTAAATTGAAAACAGCAAAATTTAAATACATATTAATAGGGTGATTTTGTTAAGCAATAAACGGCTTTAGAATAAAAGCAAAAGAATATAAAATATACAGAAATCAATAGACTCGGGGCAATATTCATTTCGATGCTAAATTTGTCATTCAAGCTCGAAATTGAACGGGAATTTATGATTGAAATGAATATTGGCTTCCGCCTGGATCAAAAAAGAATACGCCCCAAAAGATATAATGTAAGAGGCCTTTCAAATGTTTTAAATAAAGATTCATTTATTTTCCTTTTTTGGTTACATGTAAGGTTATATTATTATTGAAATGAAGTAACTTTTGTTAATCAAAAATATTCGTAATCTTTAGAAAAAAAAAGATACGACGAAATAAAGTAGACTTGAATTGAAAGTGTATTATTTAAGTTGGATCACTTTGTTGAAAATTAAATAAGATGTGTATAATTACACTGTAAATAGAAGAAAGATTACAATCTAAATTGCCTGTTGGACGTTGAACATGCCATGATTCATAGATTACAGTGAGTAGTAAAATAAGTTAATCCACCAAATATAGCATTTGTAAGTTTTTTGCCTCTTGAAATTATTAATTATTTATTATGCCACATATTTATTCTTATTAAATTCACCGACTAAGAGGTTGAATGTACCATCAAAAAATTGAAAAATAAGTTTATGGAAGGTTACGACCCTTTGCTTAATTTTATGGCTATGAATTGTAGCTTCATTGTTTCTAAAGCACTTACCATTTTATGTTATCTGGCAATTAATACATGTTCATTTCCTTCCTATTAGAAGCTGACTAAGGTCTGCCCTGTGATGGACAGAGGAGATACCTCAAATGTTACATGTACAAAGTTCTTCGAGATGACTTTTATCTCCTTATTTCTACTGATTAACATGGTCTTTTTGCACATGGCGTTAATTTGGGAGCAAATATGTCTTGGCATGAACATGTTGCAGGTATAACAAAGAAAGCTTCTCAAAAGCTGGGAATATTATTTCGAACTAGAAAGCTTTACACTTTATCTTCTTCTTCTTCAGCCGCTCTCTACCCACTGTCGGGTATAGGCCTCTCTCAAATCTTTCCATTTTTCTCTATGTTGTGCTTGTTGATACCAGTTAAGTCCTCCGATTCTCTTCAGATCGTCGCTTCATCTCTGTTGGGGTCTACCTATGCTTCGCTTTTCACCTCATGGTCGCCACCTAGTGATCTTGCCACTCCACTTATACGTCGCTCTCGCTACATGGCCGGCCCAGCTCCATGTCAGAGATGTTATCCGTTTGGTGATATCATCCACCTTTGTTTGTTGTCTAATCGATTTATTAGTTTTCTTGTCCTTCAAAGTAACACTCAACATCTTCCTTTCCATTGCTCGTTGGTGAACTTGTAGTTTTTCTATTGTTCTTTTAGTTAAAACCCATGTCTCGGCTCCATACGTTGTAGCTGGTAAGATACATTGATTATAAATTTGGGTTTTTGATCTTTGAGGAATGTTCAGATTCAGTACATATTTCAATTTTCCATATGGTACCCATCCCATACGTATCCTTCTTTCTATTTCAAGCTGCTGGTTTTCCTTTCCTATCGTTATTATTTGGTCCAGATAGATGTACGTGTTTACTTTTTCTATTGTTGAATGTTCAATCACTATATTTTCATCATTGGTATCTTCGTTACTCATGTACTTTGTCTTGAAGAAATTTATGTCAAGTCCCACTTTTCTTGCATGGTGGTGGAGATCTGTGATCATCTGGATCATTTCATTCTTATTGTTTGCTATAATTACAATGTCATCTGCGAATCTCAGGTTGTTTAGCCGATCGCCAGCTATCAGAAGGCCATTTTCGTCCCAATTCAGTTCTTTGAATACATCTTCTAAGGTCATTGTAAATAACTTAGGCGATAAAGCGATATTACATCGCCCTGCCTTACTCCTCTGTTCATTGAGACCTTGTTTGTCAATTCTTGATTTACTATAACTTTGAATGTTGCTCGTTCATATATTTTGGCTAACAGTTCGCTGTATCTGTGTTCTATACGAGCATTTCTAAGAGCCCATTTTTCCACTGTGTTGAAAGCCTTGCGAAAATCTACAAATGTGAGCCACATTGGTATATTATATTCGGTGGCCTTCTCGATTAGTATTCTCAGTGTGCGCAAGTGCTCAATCGTACTGAAGCCCGATCTGAATCCAGCCTGTTCTGTCGGTTGGTATAATTCCATTTTGTGTTCCAGTCTGTTTGTTATGATTCGTGAGAATAGCTTGTAAACTTGGGAAAGTAAACTAATTGGCCGGTAGTTTTCTAGGTTTTCGGGGTCACCTTTTTTTGTATATTAAGATGACTATGGCGTTTTCCCAGTCTTCTGGTATATTTCCACATTTGAGGCATTCATTGAAAAGATCTTTTAATTCATTCATTAGGACTTCACCTCCGCATTTTAGCATTTCAGGTATAATATCATCCTCTCCAGCCTCTCTTCCATTTTTCATCTGTTGTAAGGCTTTCCTAATTTCATACATTTCTATGTCAGGAATTTCTTCTGAGTTGACATTAATTACTCTTTTGTCTGTTGATGAATTGTCCTTTTAAACTACGACGTTTTGGACTTTTGAACTGTAGAGATCTTGATTGAAAGTTGTAATTCTGTCCTGGATATTTTTCTTGTCATTGATTATGTTTCCTTCTTGGTCCTTCAATTTAATTATCTCACTTTTATAGGCGTTTGCTCTTCTAAAAACTTTTAATCCTTTGTTTTCCTCTATAAGATCTTTAACCATGTTTTCTTTGTATTTGTTTATGTCTTCTTTAGCCGCTTTTCGTACTGTCTTATCCAATTTAGCATATTCGACAGTTAATCTCTTTCCTTCGTGTATAAGTTGTCTTCGTTGTTCCAACATTCTTTTTGTTTTTTCACTGATCTTGTTATTCTTTCGCCTAGTAGGTTGGGGAGATATTTTTTCTGCGGTGGTCTTGAGTGTTTCAATTATTTTTCTGTTTCTTTCGTCTATACTTGCTCCTGCAGTTAATGTGTTGTTATTAAAGTCGGCTGTGATCTGTTTTTGGTATTGTTCTATGTTTTCTTTTAGTGTTTGTCTGTCTGTTTTATTTGTTTTCTTGTTGTGTAAACATTTTCGTTCGAGTCTTTTGTTAAAAAATACCTTTACTCTGACCAGCCTATGATCACTACCCGTTGTAAATCTATTTAGGACCTTCACGTATTTTACTATATTCCTATGTGTTGCTAGTGCATAATCACTTTCATTTCTTGTCTCACCATCCGGACTAATCCATGTCCATTTCCTCTTCTCCTTTTTCCGAAAGAAGGTGTTCATATTATAGAGTTTCTCCCTTTCCAGAAATGTCATCAGCATATATCCTCTGTTGTTTCTCTCACTGTTAATGCTGTATGAAGCTCAAATTAGACCAACGATGGTATACTGCTCCCATGTTTGGGGTTCTGCTCCCAAACATGCCCTACATTTGTTGGAATCTATTCCAAAGAGAGCTATTCGCCTTATTGAGGACCCAGAATTCACCAGTAATCTTTATTGAAAGTGTTCGATGGATGTAGCCCGCTTAATTCCTCCTAGAGTGGTGCATGCTAGTATTAACCGTCACACTAATCGTATCTGTATGAGGTTTGTCGTGTCACTCCTCGTACAACCCTTGTTAAATAGTATTTTATATGGAAAATCTTTTATATGGAATTATTTGCTCAGAATGGTCTTTCCCATTGAGTACAATTAACAGCGATTTATGATCAACATGAATCATTTTATGCACACGTCTCCCTCCTGTAGCGCTTTAGGGATTTTCCTGCAGCACGTGTGCTGTATTTATGTGAAAAAATACCAACAATCAATAGTTATATAACTTCCTCAAATTACGGACTTTGTTGGTCATGGAACGCACAATTTGATATAGGCCCTGACTTCTTGAGCGTATTTCTTAGTTTAGATGATATGGTAATTCGAAAGAAACGCTGTTTCTTTAGATTGCATGGCTAATTGATAAGGCTCTTCCAAACTACCTCACTTTAGGGAAGAACGTGTAAGGTATTATCGTCTTTGTTCTGAGGTATACAATGTTCCTTCAGAAATCTCATGTGAATCCAATTTAGGGTCTATATTTTTTCATATATAATAAAATACTGTTTTTAGTCAATTTCCACTGGTTTATTTATAACTGTGATGACGCGTTTCGCCGTCGTTGCAGCTTCTTTGTCAAGTTAGGTTTAATGTTTACAATTTTATATTATTTCTTAATTATAATATTACACATATTTAAACTATATTGATAGTATTGGAAAACCCACACAGAAATCGTATTAGGAGAATAAATTCAATAATGGTGAATTGTTTAAATCTATCTGGTCGTTGAGCAAAATACCTATAGTCCTTAATCGATTTATTTGCATTATCTCTAAAAGGTTTAGTTTTAAACCTTATTGTTGGGTATGTAAAATTTTGAAAATCTTATTAAATGATTAGCATATGTTGAATTAGACTTTCTATGGATCAAACTTTTTTTGTGTTTTTTTTTCTCTGAGGCCATTATACAATCTGCCAAGTAAGAACGTCACCGCTCGTATTCTTGAAGAAATGTGTTTCGAGAACATTTTTTACCATCAATGAATTCTTTGGTGTGCTAACAACGGCACAATTACCTTAGTAAGTTGTACAATCGCCTCCTGCATCAATAATCGCCTGGCATCTTCGAGGTATGCTGTCGAGGAGATTTCGTGCATACTCTGCAAACTTTTCGAATCTCGCGAGACAACTGAGTCAAAGTCCTCAGAGTCTTTCCTCTGAGCTCTGTCTTTATAAGGGACCAAACGGCGATTGTGCGGTCCCAAGCAAGCCGCTTCGCGATGTGATTTTCGCACTGTAAAGGTTTCTTTGACGCAGCGTCAATTTCGGATCCCGTGAAAAAAAAGACACGAAACATTTTCTGACTTTCGGAGTGACTTTGCCCTAACGAGCCACGTTTTGGCAAGTCGTCCACATTTTTTGCTCGTTAAAATGATTTACCTACTTCTTCACAAACGATACCGACTTTTTAATATATTTAGCGACCGCATTCATTTTTAGGCCTCGAACTGATGCGCAAACAAGAAATTCATTTTGGATTTTACGTGATTTCGACGTACGTTGGAAATCGACAGATACTTTTACTAAAATGCGTCGTAGACAAAGGTTCCCTCTACCGATTTTTTGTTGAATCGTATCTACCAAAAATAAATTATCGCGGACACGTTCTTACTTGACAGACTGTATGTAAAACAAACACTACAGTAAATACATCGTGGTATTAAAGACTCTAATAATTCTTCAGGAATAGCCATATATTCTGTATAACTGGTGTCTTTCGAATAAATTCAATTTGAATATCTGTATGATCGGAGATCTACACATAATATTTGATAACAAACTTATAACTGAACTTTATATCGAGTATGCTGTACCATTTATAATGAAAGTCGTGAATTTTCTTGTTCGTAACTACTGTAAAATATTTATAAATTATAATTCACTAAAACCATTTTTCTACTCCCTAGTACACTTCAAGCTGGGATATTGTTCTTTGGTATGATACTATAAATATCTAGAGCATGTCTTGACTTTTGAGAACATTTTGAAAAAAAAGTTTTTTAAATTATTGTCAACAGGTAGGAGATATATATGCAGAAAGGACATGTATCATCAACTAAAACAATATGACACTATACTGTGAGCGAACATCTCTTTTATTGTCTTATGTATAGCGAAGTGATCATTTTTTCTTTCTAGTTGTTCGAGTTTTCGTTCATCTATATTACTTTCGTTCATTTTTAGGAAGAAAAAAGATAGCAAAATTGCAAGACGCAACCAACTCGTAGAAAATTTCGATAAAGCACTTCGATCAGAGATAGTAGTCTAAGAACCAAGCAATTTTTAGCTTTACGTCTTTAAAAAATTTATTGTGTTAGCTGTTACTTGATGGAAATTCATTGTAACTTAACATAAATAAAACACTGATAATGTTTTTTTAATTTCCACTATATTATTATTTTTCGTGACAATTGTTTCGGCACACGGTGCCTTCTTCGGACGAATAAGAATTTTAAACTAAATGTAATATTGAATACATATCCTTACCTACCTGTTTAAGAAATCCTTAGTGTACTTAGATAATTCTAACTAAATAATTGGGTACAATAATATAAATCCATAAATACACAATATACAATTGGAAAAACCTAAATATTTAATCCTGCTTATTGTTCTAGGTAAATCTAGTTGGGTTAATTTCTAATTTTTATAAAGGTTTAATAACGGAGAGTTTCAAGTTTTTGATTCAGTAAAATGTTCCTATTCTTATATTTGTTAATCTCCATGCTTTCTAAGAAATTCAATTTTTTAGATTTAGATTCATTATGAAGAAAGTCAAAATTGTGATTTTCTAAGATTAAATGGTCGGCATAATTAGAGGTGTTATTTTGTTTTATATAACTTCTTTTATGTTCGTTAATTCTTTTTTGAAATGATCTACCTGTCTGACCAACGTAGAATACGTCCCGATTTTGTCATTTTATCACTTTTATTTTTGTTATTTTTTATTAGATCTGAAAGTTTATTATTAGTTTTCAACGCAATGTTTAAACCTCTTTTAGACAATTGTTGGGATACAAAGTTGGTTATATTTCCTGTATAAGTGAGTGTTTTAAAATTATGAGTTTTAATTATTGGGTATACCATATTAATAGCTTGTCTATAAGATTTTTTGTTGACGATTTTATCTATTATATCTGGACGATATCCATTGTTACCCCTTATCTGTTTTATTATATTTAGTTCTTTAATATAATTCTCTCTTGTTATTGGTATGTGAAGAAGTCTATAAATAAACGAGTTAAAAGCAGCCATTTTGTGTGAGTGAAGATGATAAGAGCTATTATGTATTATCGAGTCTGTATGTAATGTTTTATGGAAAATCGAGAAGTCATGTTTATCGTTAATATTTTTAATCGTTAAGTCTAAGAATATACTGTTCCATTTCCACAGTAAATTTTTTATCTTGATGAATATTATTTATAAAGTTAAAAAGTTGTCTGTCTGTTCCAGAAAAACAAACTAATATGTCATCTACATACCTATACCAATAGAGAATTATGCTGACCATTTAATCTTAGAAAACCACAATTTTGACGAAAATTTTAAAATTCTTTATAATAAATCTAAATCCAAAAAGCTGAATTTCTTAGAAAGCATGGAGATTAACAAATATAAGAATAGGAACATTTTACTGAATCTACAACTTGAAACCAATAACTCTCCTTTATTAAACCTTTATAAAAATTAGAAATTAACCCAAGCAGATTTACCTAAAACAATAAGCAGGATTAAATATTTAGGTTTTTCCAATTGTATATTGTGTATTTATGGTTTTATATTATTGTACCTAATTATATAGTTAGAATTATTTAAGTACACTGAGGATTTCTTAAACACGTGGAACGAAAATACTGTATTTAAGAATATGTATTCAATATTACATTTAGTTTAAAATTCTTATTTGTCCGAAGAAGGCACCGTGCGCCGAAACGAAAAATAATAATATAGTTATATTGAAAAACATTATTAGTGTTTTATTTGTGTTAAGTTATTACGTCTTTCTATTTGCTAGGTCCCTTAAGGAAAAACACTCTTATACTTAGTGACTTGTAATTTCAATGTTTTTTTTATCGTTCGGCTCCTCGCCCGAATAGGAGGATATTGGCGGGGATGTCATAATACCCGTCAACGTTGTCCAAGTGCTGAAATATATATTTTTGTATTTCACCGCACCTTTTAGGCAATGCTGTAGCATTGCCACGGACGTTATTGCGTTTCTGCAAACAACTACTACCTATGTACGTGGCCAGGCCTTATATACTTAAATAAAAGTATACCGGCCTAGACCTTCTGCACAGCAAGCAAATACTACTCCACGGAGTCACGGTCCGTCATATTATGTGATAATATAATTGAGTGTTCTGTCACAAAATGTTCACCTTTTCTATTAATATTTATATAATTTTACATACCTATATCTACATATATATATATATATATATATATATATATATATATATATATATATATATATATATATATATATATATATATATATATATATATATATATATATATATATATATATATATATATATATATATATATATATATATATATATGTATGTATATATATATATATATATATATATATATATATATATATATATATATATATATATATATATATATACCAGGTGCATAAGTATGAAATGCGGATCTCAGACAACAGATGGTGCAATAATGCAGTTTGTGCTATAAAGATTTGACACTGCTGTGTCATTAACAAGTGTCAGATGCGCATAAGTGATAAATTGGAAAAGTGTGTGCATAGTGTTGTGTTGTTGTGTTCAATATGTCGAAATTTACACCAAACAAAGAGCATTCGGTTAACACTAAACGTTACGAACAACAATTGACCGATTTGAACCGTTCGCTGCTTGAAAAAAAGGCCAAAATACCGAAAGAGGCAACACAAAGTCATTTTTCTTCATGACAATGCTCCAGTACATACGGCAAAACCAGTTCGCGACATGTTGAAAGCACTCAGCTGGGAAGTTCTACCCCCCGCGGCTTACTCACCAGACTTGGCTCCTTCCGATTACCACTTGTTTGCATCGATGGGTCACGCACTTGCTGAGCGGCGCTTTGGTTCGTACGAAGATGTGAAAAAATGGCTCGATGAATGCTTCGCAGCAAAAGGGGAAGATTTTTACTGGCGTGGTATTCACAAATCGTCCGAAAGATGGGAAAAATGTATAACAAGCGATGGAGCATACTTTGAATAAAGCACTTTTTATCATTCTTCCGAATTTAACATGTTTTTTTAGAAAAAAAATCCGCATTTCATACTTGTACACCTGGTATATATATATATATATATATATATATATATATATATATATATATATATATATATATATATATATATATATATGAACATGAGTCTAATAGACTTTTTTTTTTAAACACAATCAGAATGAAAAACGTAACATATCTGCTGGAACTTATTTTAAATTTTTATCATTTTTATTTTACCAAAACATTTATTACAGCGCCGTGGCTAACAGAAACCACATAAAAATAATAAATGGCAACGCTGGGAATTCCCGTAGTCTCATAAATCTGATTAAAATAAATAGAGAGGCAAAGATCTTGGTGGCAAGAAACAAAGTTCTTTTTAAAAGAATCAAAACAAGAAAAAAAACACTGGAATAAAAAGGTAACAGAATGCAGGCAAGATAAGATACTGGCGAAATAAATTTGGCATGCAAACAATCATTTAAGATTTAAGAAGAAGCATTGAAATAATCTAAAATATATAACAGGTATTTTCAAATTATACGAGGCTTTTGAGGACATAGTAATATTTTTTTAATTTTTATTTAACTATGTTAAATAGGTCAGTTAATAAGTTTTGAAAGCGGAAATGAAACCAGGTGAATTAATTTTTATTTATTTTATTTATTTATTTGCGGGACAGGCCCATTAACTCATAAAGACAAAATACAAAAGTTTACATCTATAAATGAAACTTAAGCTATTTAAAATTACATAAAACTAAAGGCTAAAACTAAGAAATTCAGAAAAGAATCTGCCTTTTAAAAAGAGACAAGGAGCTGGAGAACAAGTCCAGTGATGGCCAGTTATTTACAATACCCATAGATCTTGTCATGAAGGTTTTAGCTCCGTAGGTTGTCTTATGATAAGGTTTGAAGAAGGACAACGTAGTATGTCTAGAGGGGGCATTACAAATTAATCTGAGATAAAAGTTCTGGACAATTTAGAATGGAATTTAAAATTTTAAAGAACATTACAAGATCACGCTGAACTCTCCAGTTAGACAGGGTATTCAAGTTTAATATAGATGTCAGTTTTGAATAATCATTGTTAAAGAATTTAAAATTAATATGACGTAGAAATCTACTTTGAACAAGCTCCAAGCTCCTAGCATGGTAAGCAAAAGGTGGGTTCCACACACATGAGCAATATTCCAAGAGAGGCCTAATCAACAAGCAGTACAGCATTTTTATAGAGGTAATGGCTGAAAATTCTGATGAGCAACGCCTAATGAACCCAAGCATCCTCAGAGACCTAGACGTTACTCCCAGATCCCTAACATTAACCATGGACACGAGGGAAGTCCCATTTATGCAGTAATCAAAAAACAATGGATTGCGCGATCTCGAGAAAGACATAGAGAAGCATTAAGAAGTATTTTAAACCATACTGTTTAGCTGACACCAGTCACTAAGTCTATCCAAATCACCCTGCAATCCCACACAATCCTCAATCGATCCAACCGCCGTATACAACTTCAAATCATCAGCAAAGAGCAAGAACCTGGAAGACCGAAAGTAGTCGGCCACATCATTTAAGAACAGGTTAAACAGCAGAAGCCCCATATGGGAGCCTTGGGACATTCCTGAGGGCACAGCAATGTTGACAGACTTAAAATTATTAGCTCGAACCACTTGAACTCTGCCACACAAATAACTCCTAATCCAGTCCAACAGTGGACCCGATATGCCACGGTTATTGAGCTTCTTAAGAAGAACACCATGGTTGACCCTATTAAAGGCCTTAGAAAAATTGGTATAGATGGAATGTACTTCAGATCCACTCTCCAAGGTCCTCGACAGGTAGTCCGTATAGGAAATCAAGTTCAATTCAGCAGACTTACCTCTCTGAAAACCAAACTGTTCATCTATTATAGATGGTCCCAAGTTAGATGCCAATACTTTAATTACTAGGTTTTCAAATAATTTAGGAACAGTACTCAAAATACTTATTGGCCTATAGTTAATTGTCGAAATACATTTATTCTTCAGTATAATCTCTCTTAAGCTCAATACATTTTTTCTAGCGTTTATTCAATTCATTTACCTCACCTCTAAAGTGATTTTCCAGAAGACCTTTAAAATACCCATCTACGGATGCTATCACTTCATTATTTGTTGAAAAACGATTCCTACGTAGAAATCTTTTGAGGTTTGGGAACAGATGAAAGTCAGGTGGACTCAGATCTGGCGAATAGGGTCGATGTTTCAATAATTCGTACTTTAATCTGACTATTTTTGCCGTTGCCAAAGCACCTCGGTGAGCAGGTGCATTGTCATGATGAAAGATGATTTTTTTCTTCTGCAAACCGGACCTTTTCTCACGAATTTTCTCATCCGGCTGGCCCAAAAGCTTGCAATAATACTCTCCTGTGATTGTTTTACCAGTGTAAAGGTAATCAATGAACAAAATTTCTTTTGCATCCCAGAAAACCGATGCCATAATTTTTTGTACGACTTTGACCACTTTGGCTGGTTTGGAGCTAAACAACCGGGCACATTCCACTGTGTGGTTTGTTGTCGCAGTTCAGGATCATACTGGTAAACCCAAGTCTCATCCATAGTTAAAAATCGACGCATAAAATTAGTTTTATTCTTTCTGAAACGAACCAAATATTGTTCAGAAAGTTGTTAACAAATGCGGCACCCATCTTGTGAATAGCTTTTTCATACCCATAACTGCGGCGTTGCATGAAGATGGAATAAAATAACTCTTTGAATATCAACGTGGTATGCGGAAGATAGGACAAGGTTATAAATTAGTACACACATTTTAAACGGATAATCGATTTAACGGAAAACGGTTTTGTGTATACCACAGTTTGTCTCCCTCTGAATAGAAAAGTCAACGATTTTTTCATAATTTGTGCGAGAAATTGCCTGACGTTTTGGTTGATTTTGTAGATTTCTAGGGCTCTGATTAACCAGTTGTGGGTTATGACGTCGAAGGCTTTATATATATATATATATAAAATATATATATATATATATATATATATATATATATATATATATATATATATATATATATATATATATATATAAATATATATATATATATATATATATATATATATATATATATATATATATATATATTAGGGTGACCGCAAAAAATCGATGTCGGAATTTTATTCGTCTGGACCCCACAAAATGATTTCCCTTTCCAAATATTGAGATAGCCGAAATTTGAGCTCGATTAAAAGACGTTAACTCGTGCCGCTCGTCGCTCAAAGTTTGAAAAAATCCAAATTTTTGGCCAAAGAGCTGACATATGGAGCCATAACTCCAGAACGGTAAATAATAGAAACACGCTTAATATCTCAAAAGAAAGCTAATGTTGTTCTTCAAAATTTATATTCTATACATAATTGTTGTTATTTTAAGTCAAACCGAGTTACAACAGCCTTTAGCCTCAAAAACGTGACCTGGTACCAGTAGGAGCCAGTTTGGGAGTATTCTAAGAATTTTACGGGTTTTTACATAATGTGTCTCGGAATTAACATTTTTTTGTTAAAAAGTATTTTGGAACTCAATTTTCAAACATAAAGAGCCTTTTGTTCAAATTTAATCTTTTATTATATGGGGATTACCTGACTAGTTTACCAAAGAAAGACCCGTTTGACAGGTAAAAGGAGGGTGAATCTAATTTCTATTTTAGGGATGGTGATTTTACTTCAGCGTACAACCGACCTTTTATTTATTCAGTTTAGTTTCTAAAGTGCCTTTGAGCTGGTTAGATCGAACAATTATGTAGTGAAGATATTTTAAGACACTGAAGAGGACAGCATCTATCAGGAACTTGAGAGCTTGGAGGAAATGGACATCCCTGAAGAAGCTGCGGAAGATCCAGGACCATCTGAGAGCAAGAGGATGAAAGTTTCATTTGCAAGGGGCGTTAAAGAGATTTTAAACATGAAATTGTCCATTTTATTAGATCGATGTAAGGTATCCGACAGAAATGCCACGATAATTTTAATAGCTACTCTAGAAGCACTAAACCTTGACCCTCTTGAGTACAAAGTCTCGAAAACTTTATTACATGATAGAAGGCAAATGTTCAGAGAACAATATAATAAAATAAACATTCCTGAAAAAGAGCCCGTGGTTGTCCATTGGGACGGTAAACTTTTACCGGGTGTTTTAAAAAATGAACAATGTGAGCGAATAGCTATAGCTATTTCATATGGCGAAAAGGAACAGCTGCTGGGAGTTCCTGTAACAGCAAACAGCTCTGGAGAGGAGCAAGCCGTAGCCGTATATGAATGCCTACATGAATGGGGTCTTCTCAACACCATCAAGGCGATATGCTTCGACACTACAGCATCCAACACGGGAAGACTCAAAGGAGCATGCGTCATATTGGAGCAAATGTTAGGAAGAGAATTGTTATACCTAGCTTGCCGTCACCATATCTTGGAAATTCTGTTAAGAGGCGTATTCGACACAAAAATGGGATCAACCACTGGACCTCATCCAGACATTTTCAAGAGATTCCTCACTGCGTGACCTAAGATAGACAAAGGAAAATATGACACAGGTATCAGTGACAATCTAATACAAAAGCAGCTAACTCCAGAAGTAATTGCAAATGTTACTGCTGAATTCGAGACCAAATTAACTGAGAGCCACCCCAGAGATGACTACAAGGAGCTATTGCAGTTGGTTCTCGTATTTGTTGGATCACTAGACGGCAATGTTGTGGGTTTTAGAACTCCAGGAGCCATTCATCACGCTAGGTGGATGGCAAAGGACATTTACTGCTTAAAAAATGTTCATTTTTCGTCGTCAATTTAAGATGTCTAAAGAAGAAGAAAGTTCTGTGCGTGCCATTTCTCTTTTCCTAGCTAGCTAATTGCTCAGTAGCACAGATGAACCATCACAGCACGCTAGGGTTGTAAATCCAAAAGTTAGGAAAGAAAACTTAAAAGAAGTAGTTGATGGAGGATTGGTAAATTTACTTACCAAAGAAACGTTTACATTCTTTGACCAATTTAATATAAAAACAGATTTCCTAAGACAACATCCAAACACCTGGCCTCAAAATAATGACTTCCAAGAAGGATTGAAAATTGTCAAAACATTAAAAGTAGTTAATGATATGGCTGAGCGTGGTGTTAAATTAATAACTTCTTCTTCTTCTGACAAAAGATGAAGACCAAAAGCAATATGTCCTGCAAGTTGTAAGTAAATGCCGAGCATTATATCCTGACGTTTCAAAAACTACTTTAACAAAAGCTCTAGAATAGATTAGATAACTATGTAAAATTATCAACTCATGTAGGTACTACGTCTGTATCTTTTCTGTGTCTGTTTTGTATGTATTATATACCTAATTTTTATATTTTAAAATAAAAAATGTCATTAGACTTATCAGTATTACTTGTTTTTTTTATTATTTTTCTATTTTAAACTCAAAAATATACCAAAAAAAAGCAAAATTTATCACTTAATAACAAAATATACGAAGTATGCTCCTAGTGGTACCAGGTCACGTTTTTGGGGCTAAAGGCTGTTGTAACTCGGTTTGACTTAAAATAACAACAATTATGTATAGAATATAAATTTTGAAGAACAACATTAGCTTTCTTTTGAGATATCAGGCGTGTTTCTATTATTTACCGTTCTGGAGTTATGGCTGCATATGTCAGCTTTTTGGCCAAAAAATTGGATTTTTTTCAAACTTTGAGCGACGAGCGGCACGGGTTAACGTCGTTTAATCGAGCTCAAATTTCGGCTATCTCAATATCTGGAAAGGGGAATCGTTTTGTGGGATCCAGACGAACAAGATTCCGACATTTTTTCCCCCTCTATGAGATCCGGTCACTCTAATATATATATATATATATATATATATATATATATATATATATATATATATATATGTATATATATATATATATATATATATATATATATATATATATATATATATATATATTATCTATCTATATATATATATATATATATATATATATATATATATGTATATATATATATATATATATATATATATATATATATATATATATATATGTATATTGCCTATTACCTATACACCAAGTTTGAAATTGATATTTCATTTCGTTCAAGAGTTATCGTGCTGACAAACTGACAGACCGAGAGACCAACAAATAGGCAGAGAGACCGACGGAATTGAGTGACTATGTTTTTCGTGATCTAGGAACCCTAAAACGTGAAGAAAAGCAAAATCGAAGTGTAAAAGTTTTTCTGTAAGTTGCTAGGGTATTTTATTGAATCGCATTACTTTTTTTTACAAATAGCACATATATTGAAAATATATTATTATCTGTACAGCAAGAGATGATCCATTTTATTGTAAATTTTATTTTATTAACCATAACTCCCCCCGCTTCTTTTGATTACTTTCAAATTTTATTGATTTACTTAAAAGCTAAGTAATAAAAATTCGAAATGAATAAACGAATTTTATAGAAATAAAGTATCTTATTTATGTTTATAAACGACATACTTAAAAACATTTAGGGGAGAATCGTATTAGACGGTTTACGTAAATGATTTTCCATAATCAAAGAACATATAATAAGAGGATGAAAACAAATTTTTTGAATATTTTATGACAACCCTTGATCCATCGAGTTCGACTTTAGCTATATATCAAACTCAAGAGCAAGAAGGACACTTTCTTTATCGTCAGTTTTTTCTGGTTCAAGTGGTACCACCAACAACATGCCGTCCGCAGTTTCTACTGGAGTCAGTCCTCACTCCAAACACGTCTGATTTTAAGTTAGCCGAAAGTTGAGAGGAAGCTGTCTTCATCGTTAGTTTTTTTCCGGTCGGGCAGCACATATTTCTGTAATAATGCAATGTCTGTTTGAGACCCTGCAGATGCCCGCTACGAAGCAGATTTTCGTGGTATGGCTTCATTTTTTTCATTGTTCAACTCCCCTCTTGTGTAGAGATTTTACCCTTTTTCATATCATATGAGGATATCGGCGGGGATGTCGTGATACCCGTTAACGTTGTCCAAGTGCCGAAACATACATTTTTGACCTTTTAGACAACGCGGTAGTGCTGCCATGGATGTTATTGCATTTCTATTACCTATGTACGTGGCCACTTAAATAAAATTAAATTGCATAAAAAGGATTTCCCTATTAGACCAGTTGTATCGTTTGTTACGGCACCATCAATCAAATTATCACAAAATCTCGTCCCTTTACTACGATAACATTGCAAATTTAAACCGAAATATAGTATATCCAACACCTATGAACTAATTGATAAAATTAAAAACATTAACTTACCGGAAAATTCTAGAATTATCTCATTTGATGTACAACACTTATTTCCTAGTATCCCACCATATGAAGTCATAGAATTAGTAGATAAGCTCTTAATCAAGAATAAAGTAAACGAAATTATTAAACGGGATATTTTAGATTTACTTACGACGTGCTTGGATCAAAACTATTTTGAATTCAACGATAACTTTTATACATCTAAAGGTCTAATAATGGGTAATCCTTTAATCCCTTTACTAGCGGAAATTTTCATGGATCATTTAGAACTAAAAATTCATCAAAACGCGGTAAGTAAAAATATTGTTTACTGGTATAGATATGTTGACGATATCATTTCCTGTTTCACGGGAATAGATAGACAACTAATAATCCTCCTTAACTTCCTAAATAATTTCCATCCTAACATTAAATTCACCTTAGACTTAGAAACCAATAACTCTATAAATTTCTTACACGTATCTATATCAAAAGTGAACAATAAACACGATTTCTCGATTTTTCACAAGCCTTTACATACTGACACAGCCATACACAATAGTTCATCCCACTCTTATACTCACAAAATGGCAGCTTTTAACTCTTTCACACATAGATTGTTACATATCCCTATGGCTAAAACTAATTTTAACATAGAATTCAACATAATCAAACAAATAACAATTAATAATGGATATGACCCCCAATATTATAGATAATATCTTGAATAACAAATCCTTTAAACAAGCAATCTCTCTAATTTATTCCACAATTAATGACAAAAAAGGAAAATTTAGTACACTCACACAGGGAAAATAACTAGAACAATTTCAAAACATTTAATAAAAAAGAACAACAAAATAGCATTCAAAACCAGTAATTCCTTAGGGAATATAATTTTGAATAACAAAACCAAATTTAAGAAATCCTTAAAATCAGGAGTTTATTTATTAAATTGTGGATCTTGTACTAAAACCTACGTAGGATAAACTGGTAGATCTTTTGAAACTCGCATTAAAGAACATAAACATAGTTATTTAAAAAATAAGGACAATTCACATTACGCAACCCATATAATAAACGAATCCGATAATTTTGATGATACGTTAAAATTCCTATACAGTCCCTGGCCAAATTATTAGACGCACTGTATTTTTTTTAGTAATTTTATGTTTCTTAAGAGTTTTTATGCAATAATGGTATATTTAAACTACAATATTATTGATTTTTATTTAAAAGAATTGTTGTAGACTACATATTTGTATTTATTTTTAACATATGGCAACACTGTGTTGACAAAGTGATACATGAACGTAAACAAGTACAAATCTGTATCAGTCGCGATCGGAATCGAGTCAGGTACGGACGTGTTTCTGTGGCTTTATGGACTGTGATTGTTTGTTTAACAGTTTTTATACTACTCAGTTATTAGTTTATTTTGTATGCAGTGTTTTAAAAAAGTAATTGGACTATTTTCATTATGGGTAGAAAAGGCGATCTTTCACCACGTAAAAAAGCTGAAGTGAAGGCCCTTGTGATTGCGAAAACATTTACAAACCGAGAAATATCACGAAGATTGGAGGTTTCTGAAGCTAGTGTACGACGCATAAAAAAGAAAATTGAGCCAGGGAAGGAATTAAGCCCGAAAAGAAAGAAAAGATGCGGTGAAAACCAATTTTCACTCCACGGTCAGAGAGGTGTTTGAAGAAAATTTGTGTAGAAAAGAGATTTGCTACCACAAAGGTAATAAAATCACAACTCCAGGATGCTAGCGTAAATGCTTCTGAGCGCACTGTTCGAAGAAAATTGAAAGAATTAGATTTTAAGGCCTGTCGCCCCGCCAGGAAGCCCAAGTTAACAGCTGCAATGAAAGCAAAGCGCCTGAAGTGGGCCAAACAATGGCGAGACAAAGATGTGGACTTCTGGAGATCGGTAAGATAGAGCAATTTAATCAATAATTGATACATTATTATCATTTTCAGTTAAATAAAGCAAATAAACATGGAAGTTTATATATTTTTCCTATTTTTGACAGGTCTGTTTCAGTGACGAAAGCGCATTCGAAATTTTGCAGAATAAAGCTCAGTATGTGCGTCGTCCTCATGGAGAAAAGTTTCATCCTGATTGTGTCGTCCCGACGGTTAAACATCCCACCAAAGTGATGATTTGGTCAGTCATTAGCGGCAAGGGCACTGGACGTCTGTACGTCATCAAAGGCATAATGAGGCAAGATCAGTACAAAGAAGTATTACAAAATCGGTTGATTCCGCAGCTCAGAGAATGGTTTCCAAATGGGGAACCATTCACTTTCATGCAAGATGGAGCTCCCTGCCACACTGCTCGGTCTGTTAAAGCTTTTTTGGCAGAAAAAATATCCCTCTGTTGGATTGGCCGGGTAATAGCCCATTGAAAATGTGTGGGAGCTGATGAAAAGAGAAGTGGCTAAAGATGTGATTACCAACAAAACCCAGCTCCTAGAAAAGATTATTCATGTGTGGAATCATCATCCTCAAATGCAGGAGACAGTACGATCTTGCATTGATAGCATGCCGCGCAGAATTAAAGCTTTGATAGCGGCTAAAGGTGGCTCAACTAAATATTGACTTTTACTAACATTAATTTCACTTTTCTTTAAAACTTAATAAACTTATGCTTTTCTAAATTACTGCTGTTTTATTTATGTCAAATAAATAGGTAATTGATTGGATAATATAAAAATAAAAAACAAATCAATTTAAAATAATAAAACGGTACAATATCACTCGGTAATTAATATTTTACATGAAATCTTGCAGTGCGTCTAATAATTTGGCCAGGGGACTGTATGTAGAAAATAAATCTAAAAAATTAATTTGCTTGAATGTCTTGAAATTAACAATCGGAAAAACTCCAATCTATTATTAAACAAACAGGTAGACTAGAACCATTCCCCCTTACTTAATCTTTATTAGTTCTCTGAAATAGTATCACAGATTTGCATTCTTAAAATAATTCTGTCTGTAAATAATATAATAAAATGATTAGCAGAATCTTAGGTAATTAAGAATAGTTTTAAGCACTATATAACCATTACTACCAAATATTTTTCTTTCTTATTTACTTCTGAAGAAGCCATTGTATGGTGAAACAATTGTCAAGTTGCTTTAATTATATTGGAAATTAAAACATAGTGTTGTTATATAATGTTAAATAAAATAATAAATAAATTATACCAATCTGCCGGAATTGAAATCCGAGACCTTCTGCACCGCAAGCAAGTTAGTACGCCACGGAGCCACGGGCCGCTACAGACTTTTGCCAACTCTAGCCAAACACAAATAAATAAATACTGACCTCGAAATTAAACCTCGTGGACATACTATTATAATTAAACAATACCAATCATTTGCTAATGATTGCAAAAACAACTATAAAAGATTGGGTACTTTTTATTCAACTTTCCACTAACTTACAAAATCTACTTATATCGCCGTTTTCCATTAAACTAGAGGTATAATAAGTTATAAACATAAAATCAGGAATGTGAAAAGCCAAAATCATGTACACCAGAATCGTTAACCTAATTGAAAATTTTATTGCTTATCGATGATCGTAAAACCAAAAGACGCTTTTAAGGGTTTGTTATCTATTTTATTAGTCCTTTTAGGAAATATACAACTTAGCCACTAATATTTTTAATTTAAATTCGTCTGATATTGTTTTTATATATATTTTGCTAATGTTAAGTATGTATATTTAAAAAAAAAATTTTAAAGGTTAATAAGTGAATAATACTAAAGAATTTCTATTGTACTTTAAGTTATAAGGAAGTTTTTTTTTAATGTTTCAAATGTTTATATTATTTTTTATCGGGTGAAATGGACCACTGATGAAAACTTTTGCGCCTCCTTGTCTCTAGGATAACTTCATAATAATCCAATCTGCAAAAATAAAAATTAATCTTGTAAAATAATATAGTAGTTAAGAACTGTCAAAGGGTCTTTTTTTTCAAAAATGAAAAATTTACGGTGTTTCAAACTTTAGTAAAATTTTATATTTAATTATTTATAAAAAAATGTCTATTAGAAAAAATTTAGAAAAATCTCTCGACTTTTGTAGAAAAGTGAGTAATATTCCAGGCAGTATCTGAAAACAGGTAGCGGTCCCAATCCGACGCCAGGTCTCATTTAATGCTATAACTTTGCAATGGAGTGCAATTTTTTAAACATTTTTTTTAATAATACTTAGAAGTATAGAACATAATAATCGAAAAAAAAAATCTAATTTTTGAAAATTCGAGGTGTATGTAACCCCTTAAAAAGAAATCTAGTGAGAATATGATCGTAACGTTTTGAGACATGACTTTACTGTATTCTAATAAAATGTATTATAACTGATAGTTGCTTGAAATTCAGAACACTTACAACACTGAAAACAAAAAAACGCAGGGAAAATAGCAACCACAATTCCCCTGCGCTCTTTTGTTTACATTGTTGTAATATGATATTTTTTTTAATTACAAACGCCCACTGCTCATTTGACTTATGTCTAAAAACTGGTATACCTGAACGTTCAAATTTATACCTAAGAAAGCAAACGTTAGAAAGTGCGAAGATTATAAGCCTTATAATCCATGCCTTAAAGATTCTTCTACACAACATCCAGTTGATCAGTAATGCTCAATTTAGTACTAACTAGGCATTTTTCAATATGTTGTGTAATTCAAACAGCTAGAGATGTCAATTCGGATATGCTTAAATGCCTTATAGACTTTGGGAAGGCATTCGATTAAGTCCAACATAATCAACTTACTAAACATCTATATATAACACATGGGCTGAAAAGTCCAGGGCCTAACAAAGAAAACACGGTTTTTTGGTTCAAAATTAGCTTTATTCATCAACGTAATCTCCATCAAGAGCAACGCCATCATTCCAGCGCCGCTCTAACATTTCAATACCACTTTTGTAGAACGATTTATCTTTTGCCTCAAAATAGGCCTCAGTTTCAGCGATAACCTCTTCATTCGTGCGAAATTTCTTACCGGCGAGCATTTTTTTCAGGTCTGCGAACAGCCAGTAGTCGCTGGGAGCCAAATCTGGCGAATACGGTGGATGTGGGAGCAATTCGAAGTTCAATTCATGTAGTTTTGCCATTGTTTTGATTGACTTGTGACACGGTGCGTTGTCTTGATGAAACAAAATTTTTTTCTTTGCCATATGCGGTCGTTTCTTTGCAATTTCGGCCTTCAAACGCTCCAATAACGCTATATAATATTCACTGTTGATGGTATTTCGTTTCTCAAAAATAGTCGATGAATATTACACCACGCACATTCCAAAATACCGAGGCCATAACCTTTCCAACCGATTGTTGTGCTTTCGGGCGCTTTGGACGAGGTTCACCAGTTGCTGTCCACTCAGATGACGATCGTTTTGATTCCGGAGTGAAGTGATGGATCCATGTTTCATCCATTGTCACATATCGACGCAAAAATTCCGGTTTGTTACGTTTAAACATGGCCAAACACTGCTCAGAATCATCAACACGTTCTTGTTTTTGATCAACAGTGAGCAAACACGGCACCCACTTTGAACAGAGCTTTCTCATAGTCAAATGCTCATGCAATATAAAGCCAACACGTTCTTTTGATATCTTTACGATGTCAGCTAACTCACGCAACTTCACTTTTCGATCATTCAAAACGATTTTATGGATTTTTTTGATGTTTTCTGGTGTTACCGCCTCATTTGGACGTCCACTGCGTTCTGCATCATCGGTGTCTCTACGACCACGTTTGAAGTCAGCAAACCAACGTTTTATTGTTGTTTCTGATGGAGCGGAGTCCCCATAACACTTTTCAAGCCATTGCTTCGCTTGAACGGTATTTTTTTCCTATCAAGAAGCAGTGTAAAATTAAAACACGAAATTGTTTTTGATCCATTGTTTTGAAAATAACAAAAGTAGCGTCACTCTTAGCACAATAACTCACAAACTAATGAATAGAATATCATGAAATTTTAACAGCTGTCTTTTGAAGGTTAGTATTAACTGAAAAAAAGGTGACTGCAATAAAACTAGCGCCATCTATGTGTTAGGCCCGGGACTTTTCAGCCCATGTGTTATATATATATATATATATATATATATATATATATATATATATATATATATATCTCTATATCTATATATATATATATATATATATATATATATATATATATATATATATATATATATATCTATAATCTATAATATATATAAAATGCAAAGTCTCTCTGTCTGTCTGTCCGTTAGTGCGCTTATCACTGAAGAACCACTTATCCGATTTACGTACTTTTTTTTTTAAACATATATATGTTCTCTGGCCAGGTTATAGGCTATATTTTATTACGATAGGTAGCATAAGGAATGAGCAGTGACGATAATAGTGAATGAAGTGGGAAGAAAGTTTGCCGCTAACGCGTTCCCTTGCAATACACAGCTTAAACCGTTAAATATGGAACAACATTATGTAGCAGAGAATATCTATAATCTATAATCTATAATATATATAAAATGCAATGTCTCTCTGTCTGTCTACCTGTCCATTAGTGCGTTTATCACGCGAGAGAACATTTATCCGACTTACGTGTTTTTTTTTTTAAATTCATACATATATTCTTTGGCCAGGTTATATAATAATAATAATAATAATCTATACCTATAATGCATATTAAATGCAACGTCTCTCTGTCTGTCTGTCTGTCCGTTAGTGCGCTTATCCCTCGAGAAACACTTATCCGATTTACGTAATTTTATAAATTCATACATATGTTCTCTGACCAGTTTATAGATATATATTTTATTACATCTATAATAATATATATAAAATGCAAAGTCTCTCTGTCTGTCTGTCCGTTAAGGCGCTTATCACTCGAGAACCACTTATCCGATTTACGTGTTTTTTTTTTTAATTCATACATATGTTCTCTGGCCAGGTTATATAATAATAATAATAATAATCTATATAATATATGTAAAATGCGACGTCTCTCTGTCTGTCTGTCCGTTAGTGTGCTTATCATTCGAGAACCACTCATCTGATTTACGTGTTTTGTTTTAATTCGTAATTTAATATATATTAAAAAAAATCTATAATATATATAAAAACGTAACGTCTCTCTGTCTGTCTGTCTGTCTGGCCATTAGTGCGCTTAGCACTCAAGAACCACTTATCCGATTTACATGTTTTTTTTTTATAAAATACAAAGGGAATAAACAGAGACACAATGCTAATATGTAGGAAAAAAGATGGAAGTTTAGCAGTAAGCTTGGCAGAAAGAGTGAATAGATGGGCGGAATAATTTAAAGAAATATTAAATGGACATAAAAATGAGGAGTTGAATGAGAAATAGGAAGCAAAAATAACTGAAGGGCAGGAGGGAAAAAATAAGAGAAACACCCAGAAAAAAATAAGGCCCCAGGTGGAAATTGTATAACAGTAGAAATGATAAAAGCTGGAGAAGTAGATCTGGAAAATGAAATATGCCGGTTGGTGCAAGAAATATGGGAAACAGAAAAGATGCCAGTGAGCTGGAGAGAATCGCTCATTTGTCCAATATACAAAAAAGGAGAAAAAAAAAAAACTTTATGTGCTAATTATATACCAATAGCCTTACTGGATGTCGTGTACAAGATAGTAGTGGTGACTATCAAAAACAGACTAGAAGAGAAAGCCGAGTCTATTCTGGAAGAGTACCAGTGTGGATTGAGGAGAAATAGTTCGGTTACAGACTAGATATTTTCGATTAAGCAAATCCAGGATTAAGACAGGGGGATCCATTGTCGACATGTCTATTTAATTTGGTACTAGAGAAGATTATCCGGAAGTCAGGAATAAAAACAAATGGAACGATATACCAACAAACTTGCCAATGCTTGGCCTATGCGGATGATGTAGCAGTGATTGCAAGAGCAAAAGAGAAACTCAAAAAAGCCATAAGTAGGATAGAAGAAAGGGGAAGGATGAGAGGACTAAAGATAAATGAGGAAAAAACAAAATACGTGGAAATTACAAAGAAGAAGGATAATAAAAACAACAAAAGTTCAGATATAATAAACAAAGATATATGTTTGAAAAAGTAGACAAATTCAATTATCTGGGATTAACAATAACAGAAAGTGGACAAGAAAGGACGGAGATACAAGAAAGAATAGTAAAAGGACAGATATGTTTGGGGGCAATGAATCCAATATTGAAATCAAAGAATGTATCAAGAAAAGCAAAAGAAAACATATATACGACAGTTGTCAGACCCACGGTGACATATGGATGCGAAACGTGGAAACTGAATGCAAGAAAAAAGGAGACGTTGGAGGTGTGGAAAGGAAAGCTTTGAGAAGAATTTATGAAGGAAGGAAAGAAGAGGGACTGTCGAGAAGAATAACAAACTACGAATTAAAATGCCTATATATGAAACCTCTTATAAGCCAAATCATAAGAAGCCAGCGATTAAGATGGTTGGGACACGTGGCAAGGATGAAGGAAGAAAGAGAGGCAAAGCAAGCCCTAATAACAGGAGTGGTTGGAAGAAGAGGCAAGGGTAGACCTCTATCTACATGGATTCAGGCAGTAAAGCAAGATCTGGAGTTGATGGGAATCCCGCACTGGGAAAAGGTAACAGGAGACAAAAAGAAGTGGAGACAAGTATGCAACCAAGCAATGGGCCTCTAAGGCCCCTCGAGCTATATAATAATAAAAATATAACGAATAAGCAGTGACGATAAAGGTAAATCAAGTCCACGCGAGCGGAGTCGCAGGCATGGCTAGTATATATATATATATATATATATATATATATATATATATATATATATATATATCTTACTATTATTGGCCGTTAGTACTGGCTTAAGTACTAAAAATTCTGTACTCTTTGTCGATTTTAGCCCGACTGATGAGCCGTGATACGGGAATACCCGTCTAGTGATGAATTTAACGAATAAGAGAATAGTGGGTAGATTGCTGAAATATGGGCCTTCGTCTGATATATATATATATATATATATATATATATATATATATATATATATATATATACATACATATATATATATATATATATATATATATATATATATATATATATATATATATGTATATATATATATATATATATATATATATATATATATATATATATGTATATATATATATATATATATATATATATATATATATATATATATATATATAATAGCTCGAGAAATAATAATAAAAAAATAAATAAATATTAAAGTAATATTTACACCACAATGGCAAACCACTTGTAGTATGATACATAGTAAAATCCTCTCACTTTGGCCACATAGCTACGTCCCAACGACCTTGAAACCGTTCCTCAAGCCCTTTCACATCCTGATGAAATCGTTCCCCTTGTTCATCACTCACTGCTCCAAGATTTGATGGAAAAAAAGAGAAATGGGAATGAAGGAAATGAATTTTTAATGACATTCGGCAACCCATCTTTTCCTATGCTCTTAACAAATCGTTTACTAAGAGTTCTGCATCCTCGGCTCTATGATTTCCTAAAAAACCTTTTATCACGGCTTTTAATGATGTCTATGCGCATAGTTCTTCGTCATTTAGTGTTTCATCAAATTTGTTGTTTTCCATTAATAGGCGTATTTGTGGACCAATAAAAATACCTTCTTTCAACTTTGCGTCACTTAATCTTGGAAAAATAGATTTTAAATATAAAAATCCTTCGTCATTTTTATCCATCGCTTTCACAAAATTCTCCATTAAGCCGAGTTTTATGTGTAGGGAGATAAAATGACGTCTTCGGTGTTGATTAAAGGCAAGTATTTTACATTTGACTTCCCACACACAAATTCTGTTCGTTTTGGCCAGTCTTTGATCAAATAGTGTTTATCAGTAGCTCTACTGTCCCACATGCAAAGAAAGCAGCAGTACTTAGTAAATCCACTTTGCAAACCAAGTAACATAGCTATTACTTTGAGATCAGCGCACACTTTCCACTTAAAATTTTTGTATTTAATTAAATCCAATATTGATTTCATATTTTCGTATGTCTCTTTTAAAACAGTTGAATAAGCCACTGGTATTGACGGATATTTATTACCATTATGAAGTAAAACTGCCTTCAGACTTGTTTTCGAACCATCAATAAAAAGACGCCATTCAGTTGTATCACAGGGAATTTCTAACTCACCCATCAAAGATACAATGTCATTACAAAAACATATGTTTTCTGAACTAGAGTAAAAAGTTGCCATTTCTTTACTTCGTTTTCGTTGTACAGATATTTTTGTATCTGGTGCCAACAAGTGCCATTTCTGTAGTCTTGATCCAAGTAATTCGGCTTGTCTAACAGATAAATTCAAGTCCCGTATCAAATCATTTAATTCCCGTTGTTGAATTAAATGCGGTTGGCATAGATCACTTGAAAAGAGTAAAAAGTCTGGATCTTGGTTGTCAACTTCCATGTCTTGTCCATCATTATTTTCATCGCTTGGTATATCTAACTCTTCAGTTTGACTTTTCTTAGGAGACAAAGGAGGAGTCATGTCTTCACTATATGGTATTGGTTTTGATACAGAATTCACAAAAGGGTACTCGATATTATGCTTAATTTTCTTTGAAAATCCTTGTACATCAGTCATGCAGAAGTAGCAATCGTTAAAATGATTACTAGGTTCGCGCCACACAGTCGGTACTGCAAATGGCATAGATGTTTTGTTTCCGTTCAACCACGACAGGAGAGTAGCATAATATGATACATAAAACAGTTGCAGAATCCAGGGTTTATCTTGATCTACAGTACGTCCAAAATATAGAAAATACGCAGTACATACTTTTTCAGATATTTTTTTTTCCTTGAGATTTGAGAATGTACTGTCCACATACGTAACAAAACTTGTTTGGTGAAGTTTTGCACTGACGGCGACTGCTTTTTTCAGTATTCATCTTTAAAACTATATTATTACACTCTTAATCAAGTAATCTCAAAGAAACTAACAAGAAATGAACATATCCTCTCAATAGATTATCTAGCGATTACATTTATTAATATAAACAATATGAGGGTAGGTTAAGAAAAGGTTATCGGTGTGTACCTTAAAAACAAGACGTGATAGAAATAAAAGACATCCACTGCTTACATACTATAACTAATAGGAAACTATAATAGCAATCAGTTTTTCGGGTACCAAAATCATGTCACGCAGTGTAATTATCCCATTGATTTTCACTAATTTTTCAACTTTAAAACGATCAAACAAAATGTAAACGTCATTCTACTTTCAAATATAAATTAACAACGACCTAACTAAGAGATAGAAATACACTGCCCTTAGCAAAATGACAAGAAAACATAACAAAAAAATCCTTTATAAATTAAAATCACTTTACAACCACACAATTACATACTAACAAAATGAAGTAAAAGTTTATTATATTTCCCAGAGATGCGTATGTCGAGTTTTTCTCATGTTTTTTTTGATGAATAAGTGTAATAAAGTGCCCCCACAAAGAACAATTTTTGAATACACCACTTAGCAGTAAGTACTTTAATGTTACATATAAAATAGGGTTGTTCTTTACTTTTAATCTCAAAAATACTGAAAATCTACTATAATTGTAGCCCCGATGAAGAAAATGAAATATTTTCGACAGCTTGGCGTAGCTAAAAAGGTGTCAAAAACTTTTTAATTCTTTTCCAAAGACCGCTTACCACAAGAACATAATATAGCTATATATATATATATATATATATATATATATATATATATATATATATATATATATATATATAAATATATATATATATATATATATATATATATATATATATATATATATATATATATATATATATATATATATATATATATGTATAAAAGTGTGGCACTGGCTATAACCAACTGGTCAGTTTTCTATTTTTGTTTTATTAAAAAAAAAATTTCGTCTATTTCTTCCTTGTATACAAATGTATCTTATTTCTCTATTTTCTTTTTTTTTGCCTTTTATTTTTTTAGTTATATTTTTTCTCTCTTCCTTTTCCCTTTTTTTCAGTTTTTCCATAACATAATGACAGATAATTCTATAGATATCAGTATTATCTAAAATTAATAACATTTATTGATGAATCGGCAGTTGAGCCGATTGTGATTTAATTTTTTCGAAAAATTTAACATTTTAATTTGATTTTAATCTATAATCTGAAATAAAATGTTGCATATCTTCTGTTCTATTTCTATATATTGGATACAATGCATGATTACATCTTATTCTACTTATGACTTGTATAAAATTTCTATTATATTGGTTATAGAACAAAGGTTTTTGTTTATGTTAGGGAACACTACCTTGAAGAATTAGCCGGTTGTCTATTCGTCAATTTTTTTTCCAGTCTATGTCGATTTTAACTTTTATAATTCGAAACAATCTGCAATACGTATCTTGTACTCAGAAATACTATCCCCAGAGACCGTGGTTTCTTTGGTTAATTGGATTTTTTCTTTTGGCGGAATTCCTATGTGGCATTTTATCCAAACCAACTTAGATTTCTATTTTCGTCGATTAGCTGGTTGTATAGTCTAGTAATATTGATCACTATGTGATTTTGTTTTAGGTTAGTAACTACATTTTTTATGACCTACAAATATACATAGATAAATTTTTAAAGATCAGTTCAGCTTGTCACTCCTCGTTTTAGATTTAGAACCTTATCCCTTTGGAATTATTTGCCCAGGACTGTGTTTCCCACGGAGTATAATTTACAGCTATTCGAGACCAACGTGAATCGCTTTTTCCGCACACGCGTAGTTCCTGTAGCGTTTTAGGAATTTCTCTGCCGTTTTTGTTCTATACCCATAAAAAATATATCGACGATAGAGATATCAGGTTAAAAACAATGATTTGCGACCAGATGAACGATGAATTTAAAAAAAATAAAATAACCGATCAAGTGCAAGTAGAACTCGCGCAATTAGTGTTCCGTACGTTGACTTTTTAAAATGAAAATTTTTGTTACAGAGGTATAAAATGATCAATGACTTCACAGAACATACTCCAAACAAGTTTTCAACAAAGTTTTTTTCCGCTCTTTACTGAAAACTAATGACCTTGATTTTTTTTATATACCAGATAGATTATTAAAGGTAACACACTCGTGATAATTTTTGTTCAATCTACACCCTGTGAAGAATATTACAGAATTTTCTCAAAATTTTTTGATCAGTACTGCGATTTTTCGCAATTTTAAAAATGTTTTAAAAATAATATAAAAAAAAATATGTTACATTATATAAAATTATATATTACATAAAAAAACTCGTGTATTTACAAGCTTTCATTTGACACCCCACTCGATGACATGGTAATTTTTTTTCACTTCCGATTTCAGCCCTCAAAACTAACCCCTTCAGTCAAAATTTAACTTTCAAAACTACTCGGCTCTGATGAGGCCATCAATTCCTATATTAGTGCCAAATTTCATCTTTTTATATCAAAAAAATTTCGGAGAAAATTGGGTGTGATAGGCGGACAGACGGACGGATAGACGGACAGACAGATAGACAGACAGACAGACAAACAGCGAAGTGATCTTATAAGTGTTCCATACGGAACACTAAAAAGGCATACGCTAAGGTTGTATATTGGCTCTCACATTGTTTAATGCCTACTCAGAGCAACTCTTCCAAGAAGGCCTTGGGGATGAGAAATATGAAATCACTATAAATTACGAAGTTATAAATAACGTCAGACATGCAGATCACATTGTACTCTTAGTAGATAGTAATGACAGTTTAGAACGATTTATAGGTCGAGTGGTTATGGCAAGCAAACAATATGGAATGAAACTAAATAGCAAGAAAACAAAAACTATGATCATAAGTAAAAATATCTACAAGAACCTGAACAGTAACTGTAACCACACTAATGGTGAGTTCACATCTTAAACGATTCTCTTGAAAAAATCGTCACAACAAAATATCTACGAGGACCTGAACAGTAATGGGGACCACACAAAGTAAATATAGAAAAAGCATGTCAGCGTTTAATCGCCTTAAGAAAGTATTGTGTAATCTGACTCTAGATGTGTACCTTCATCTAAGAAATAAAGAGAAAGCGTGGACGTTTATTAAGGCCTCATATCAGCGATTTCAGACATTTGAAAAGTAGTGCTATCGTCGATCGCTATCTTTATCATGAGTGCTTCATGTTACCGACGAACGCATACAAAAAGCTCCAAAAGAACTGAATATTATCGAGGAAAGGAAATTGGCTTTCTTTGGTCGGCTATTATGTAATAAAAAATATCGATTCAATTAGTTAATCTTACGGGGTAAAATAGAAGGAAGCGGAGGTCTGACCGGCGTCGTTTGTCTTGACTTAAGAACCGAAGATAATGGACTGCAATAACATCCGATATTTCTCTTCTAAGGTGCAGTAAAGAAGATTAAATGAGCTAATGTGACCGCCAACATCCTTAGAGGATAGTTGTGCTGCGTTTACCTTTTTTTTCATATACTGTATGTACAAATATACTAGTTAACAAAATCGTTTTCAATTACTCCAACTGACTGGATGCTTTTATATGTTATAGAATAAGAGGACGAAGGCCAACTTTTGCCTATGTTTATTTCTAATGTCACCAGGCACAGCTGCTCGGGGAGCCATAAACTCACTTGTGGAAGCGTAACTCGAACTGGAGCAGGTATTAAAATTCCAATGCTGTGACGTCATCACGTAAGTGAAAGGTAAACATCTAATATTTCAGTGAACTCAAAATAGTCACAAAGGTAGATATGTGGCAAGAAATCATGTTCGCGGCCTAGTCAAGAAAACAAAATAAGATACGTACAAAAATATTTTTATTTTTCGACGTAATCTCCACCTAGCTCTATGCACTTCTTCCACCTAGCTCTATGCACTTCTTCCACCTGCTTTCCAAGGCTTCCATACCTGTTTGAAAAAAAGATTCCTCAAGGTCTTCAAAATACTAGTTAACTGCAACTTCGACTTTCAGATGAAAGTCGGAAGGTGCCAAATCAGGAGAATAAGCCAGGTGGGGCAGCAATTCGAAACCACAATCACGAATTTGAGCCATAGACTCAACAGACGTATAAACGCGAGCGTGCGTTGTCCTGATGGAACAAAACTTTCTTTCTCGGTAATCCTGGGCGCTTCTCTTTAATTTCTTGACGTAAACGACGCAAAAGAGTGCAATAGTAAATCGAGTATATTGTTTCGCCTTTCGGAAGGTAGCCGACAGAAGTGCCTTCGGTTTCTTTGGGGTCGGTTCACCAGATTTTTTCCATTGCTTGAATTGTTGTTTTGACTCTGGAGTATAGTGGTGAACCCAGGTTTCGTCCATCGTTACAAACCTGTTAAGAAAATCTTGCGGATCAGCCTCAAACATCTCCAAACAGTCGCGAGAAATCGTGAGTCGAATTCTGTTCAACTGAATGCAATCTGGGGACCCACCTAGCGGAAACCTTAGAAAATCCGAGTTCGTTGGCAATGATGTTTTGTGTTCGTTCATACGAGATACCTATAGTGCCTGCAATCTCCCTGATAGTTAATCTACGGTCTTTCAATATGAAAACACACACTTTGCGAATGTTTTCTTCAGTCGTAGACGTCGTGGGCAGGCCGATGCTCTCTCGTCCACGTTTAAATTCTGCAACTCATTTTTTCACAGTGGTATATGACGGAGCTGTTTCCTCTAGGGTTGTTTTCATATCATCGTGGACCTCCTTTGGTGTTAATCTTTTTTTAAACAGGTACTTGATGATCGCACGTTGTTCAATTTTTTCTAAAAACTCTGCACTTGGTCTCACTAAACTCGTTCTAACCTAAAAACCACAAATTCTACAGCAACAAAAAGTTACACTGTGACAACCAAAGAAAGTAGAAACTTGAGGGTACTATAATAAAAATATTATAATTATTTTTTGGTGAGGCCGCGAATTTTTCAATCCATCCTCGTATAAAAATGAGTGAAATAACCATTTGGAGCACATAGTTTCATTTAGGTTCGACCGACAATAATCCGCAACATGACAACTGTCCAACTGGCGGGGATAGCTGGTGCAAATATCGCTCTGTGCGAGCTAAAAGATTCGATATACCAAAATTTAAACTCGACTATCTTCCTCTGGATCCAAAAATTCAAGAAGATTTAAAACTAATTTATACAGATTTTAGCAAATGTGATCTATGAGAAAGGTGCAAGGGAGGTAATACACATATCAATAACAAAAGTTATAACAGCTTGCTATGGCACTTTGGCAAAGTGCCTCCAAGCACCTTCACAGTGATTTCGAAACATTAAACTAACCAATTTCTTTGCTACTTGTATTTTTAACGATGGATTTAAGTCAATTTTAAACATGTTCCAAATAATGGGAGTCACTGTTGGGTCCTTTGCAAAAGATTATGCTGACAGCAGAGACATGGCATAAAACAGGTTAAGATCCGATACCAAGAGGCGTCAAAAGAGTATCGGACGGCTCGTAAAAAAGCTTTAGTGGCTCAACACGCGTTTTTTTGAGAAAGAGGAAGGTAAAATGTATGGGTCTGAAATAGCAGAATAACTGTAAGTAGGAAAAATTTAATTTTATCATTAAAAAATCACTAGTTAAATCTCTAAGCGCGTTTTTCTCAAAACAGCGTTTTTTAAATTTGCTGCGGCTGTAACTCGAAAACAATTTATTGTATCGATATAATTTTTTTTTGCATGCTAAGAACATGTTTTGTCGTACCACGAACCATGGATTTTTTTATTGGATCAAAAATGCCAATTTGGCATGCAAAAAACGGTCACTTTTTTTGCAAAAAAACTATACTTTTTATTCTAAACGCCGCCATTCTCAAAACTTTCAATATTTTTTAAAATCCATGGTTGATGATACGGAAAATTATATCTATTTTAATTATTATTACTTCGTTTTTTTGTTTTTTTTATTCCAGGGAATGTGGATCACAGCATCCACTGCTGCTACCTTTTTTTTCACCTGTCCTCTTACTGGCGCATAAGTCCCGTAAATTTAAATATTTTGGTCTGAAAAAATTTATGTGTATTTGTAAAAAAATAATAAATATGTACCCAATATTTTAGAACATTTGACGCAGTAGTTTTCTTTAAAAAAGTTTTAAAAAAATATCCTTATTTTTAAGTAGTTACACTGGTATAGCCATTTATTGGGAGCACGTTCCAAGTATGAAATAAATAATGTACCAGGTTCACTTAAAAAAATCATTTACAAATCGCAATAAAATATTACAAAACCATAATAAAAAACTTAAATATTTCACAGTTTACCCATTGGACACAGCCCAACGAGCACTTAATATGCGATCAAATGTCGGAGATGGAGTACACATGGGTAATATATGCGAACGTTGCTAACATGAGTTAAACGTGAATTATTCCAGCCTTCAGGCTAATTCAGCATAAACATTATAGTTATTATCTAGCGTGCATTATTTCTTCGTACTGTGTTTGTACCCCTACATTTAACATCATCTGATATACAAACATATAAGAGAATGTAGTGTGTTGAGTATAAATGGACATACTAACTTTAATTTACACAAACAACATATTAAATTAGTAATAATTTCAGTTTAAATTTAAATAACCGGACTTGCGCAATTTGCAATGTTTCGTGCGTTGATTGCTTTTAAAATAAAAATTTTTGTTACGGAGGTATAAGATGATCAATGACTTTACAAAAACACGTCAAATGAGTTTTCAATCCTTACTGAAAACTGAGGACCTTGAAATTTTTTTTTTTTTTTTTATATACCAGATAAATTATTGAAGGTAATGCACTCTAGTAATGAAGGAAGATATTCCCAACATCACGAAATACGAAATACAAGCTATACAAATAAAATGGCAAGAGGGGGAGCAGCAGGTGAAGACGGCATACTTGTCGAAATAATGCAAGAGAGCCCATATTACGAATGCTAGATGTATACTGTATATATATATATATATATATATATATATATATATATATATATATATATATATATATACTGTATAAAAAGGAGATAAGTCTAAATTAACCAACTACCTACAGCCCACTATCCATAATATACAAGTTATTTATGAGACTCACAAAGAAATTGGACGCTTACGAGCCTAGAGAACAAGCCGGATTTAGAGAAGGTTGTAGTACACTGGACCACCTTCAAGTATTAAGAACCTTAATAGAAAAGTCAAATGAGTATAATTTTAGGATTTGGGTGGCGTTTGTGGATTACGAGAAAGCGTTTGACTCCCTTGAAATCTGGGCAACATTAAATAGTCTAAGTAACTGTAGAATTGACAGCAGATACTCGCAGATTATTCAAAATATATATAAAAAATACAACATTTCAGATAGTATTAAAAGAAAACACCAATAAGAAGTGAAAGGAGGGATACGTCAAGGGGATACCATTTCGCCGCAGCGTTTCTTAACCTTTCAGTATTTCCGACCCAATTTTCAAACATAATTTTCATCACGCCTCTCATACAATAACAATGCATGCAATAATAATGTATTTTCAGTATTTTGATGCTAAAACTGCACTATGACCTTAAATACAAACCTTACAAACTACCAAGAATAAGTAAATTTATTCATATTTGGCAACACATATCTGCGGCGTTGACAAAACTAGAATCGATGTCTCTCTACTGCTCTCTGTCACGTCCACCATATCGCTAGCGGCTTCGCGAGAAGTTCCGAGTTGTCTCGAACATTCGGAAAGTCTGCCCAAAAGTGTATATGGTAAATGCTGCACCTAGTTCAATTACAGCCCCTCTCAGTCGAGTTGATCCTTCTACTGCTATCGGATTTATCATGAATGTGTATGTTGTAATTTACATATTAATTGAAATTCAAGGTATTAAGTATTCACGGCAGTAAATTTATACAGAATCATGGATAAATTTTTAAGTGGGCGTAAGCGAGCATTAGACGATAGTGAAGCATCAACAAGTGCACAGACGAGCGTGGTTCCGAAAATAAGATCAAGAAGATATTCTCAAGAATACTTAAATTTAGGGTTTACCAGTACTGAAGTAAATGAAGAAGAAGATGTATTATTTGCTCAAAAATTTTAGCAGCAGACAATATGAAACCAAATAAACTTAAACGACATTTGGAAACGCTTCATAGTGAGTACCTTAACAAATCTCGAGAATTCTTCGAATTAAAATTAAAATCATATGTAAACCAGAAATCACTTTTTAAAAAAACTTTGTCTGTGAATGAAAAAGCTTTACTTGCCTCTTACAAGGTTTCCTATAAAATAGCCAGATGTAAAAAGCCTCACGCCATTGGTGAAGAGCTTGTTTTCCCAGCAGCAATTGAGATTGTAGAAACTATGTTTGGAGATAATTTTGCCAAAACAATTGCTATCCATACCTATATCAAATGATACTGTTACCGGTCGAATTGATGATAGAGCTGAAGATGTACAGCATCAGCTTTTCGGGAAGTTGCGTGACAAATTGTTTTCAATTCAGCTTGATGAGGCTACAGATAGCAATAAAGATGCTCATTTCATTGCCTATGTTCGATTTTGTGATGGTATGTCAGCAGTAGAAGAACTACTTTCCTACAAACCAATAGAACTCAAAGCAACATAACTCGCATTATTTGCTATCTTAAATGATTTTATAAACGAGGCAAATATGGAGTGGAAAAATTGCGTCGGAATATGTACCGATGGTGCTCATTCAATGCCTGGAAGATTTCAAAGTGTACAATAGAGTGACCGGATCTCATAGAGGGGGAAAAAAATGTCGGAATCTTGTTCGTCTGGACCCCACAAAACGATTCTCCTTTCCAGATATTGAGATAGCCGAAATTTGAGCTTGATTAAACGACGTTAACCCGTGCCGCTCGTCGCTCAAAGTTTGAAAAAATCCAAATTTTTGGCCAAAAAGCTGACATATGGAGCCATAACTCCAGAACGGTAAATAATAGAAACACGCTTAATATCTCAAAAGAAAGCTAATGTTATTCTTCAAAATTTATATTCTATACATAATTGTTGTTATTTTAAGTCAAACCGAGTTACAACAGCCTTTAGCCCCAAAAACGTGACCTGGTACTACTAGGAGCATACTTCGTATATTTTGTTATTAAGTGATAAATTTTGGTTTTTTTTTTGGTATATTTTTTTTGAGTTTAAAGTAGAAATATAATAAAAAAAAACAAGTAATACTGATAAGTCTAATGACATTTTTTTATCTTAAAATATAAAAATTAGGTATATAATACATACAAGACAGACACAGAAAAGATACAGACGTAGTACCTACATGAGTTGATAATTTTACTTAGTTATCTAATCTATTCTAGAGCTTTTGTTAAAGTAGTTTTTGAAACGTCAGGATATAATGCTTGGCATTTACTTACAACTTGCAGGACATATTGCTTTTGGTCTTCATCTTTTGTCAGAAGGTCGTTAAAGTCGATTATTAAGTTAACACCACGCTCAGCCATATCATTAACTACTTTTAATGTTTTGACAATTTTCAATCCTTCTTGGAAGTCATTATTTTGAGGCCAGGTGTTTGGATGTTGTCTTAGGAAATCTGTTTTTATATTGAATTGGTCAAAGAATGTAAACGTTTCTTTGGTAAGTAAATTTACGAATCCTCCATCAACTACCTCTTTTAAGTTTTCTTTCCTAACTTTTGGATTTACAACCCTAGCGTGCTGTGATGGTTCATCTGTGCTACTGAGCAATTTATTGGCCCTTAACAACTTTTCATCGTCTGTAATGGTGGGATCAAAAAACGATAATCGCACCAACTTTGCATTCAAATACCACAAATGGTTCGAAAATTTGGTCAGGGCTATTTCTGCAATGTCGTTGTCACATTCTTTATAGTCTAACAGACTATGCAAAATACCTAAATCTTGCTTTGGTGCAAGATGAGCTTTTGGAGCATTGAACCAAGCTTTACAATAAATTTTAACTAGGAAAAACAGAAATGGCACGCACAGAACTTTCTTCTTCTTTAGACATCTTAAATTGACGACGAAAAATGAACATTTTTAAGCAGTAAATAGCCTTTGCCATCCACCTAACGTGATGAATGGCTCCTGGAGTTCTAAAACCCACAACATTGCCGTCTAGTGATCCAACAAATACGAGAACCAACTGCAATAGCTCCTTGTAGTCATATCTGGGGTGGCTCTCAGTTAATTTGGTCTCGAATTCAGCAGTAACATTTGCAATTACTTCTGGAGTTAGCTGCTTTTGTATTAGATTGTCACTGATACCTGTGTCGTACTTTCCTTTGTCTATCTTGGGCCACGCAGTGAGGAATCTCTTGAAAATGTCTGGATGAGGTGGTTGATCCCATTTTTGTGTCGAATACGCCTCTTAACAGAATTTCCAAGATATGGTGACGGTAAGCTAGGTATAACAATTCTCTTCCTAACATTTGCTCCAATATGACGCATGCTCCTTTGAGTCTTCCCGTGTTGGATGCTGTAGTGTCGAAGCATATCGCCTTGACGGTGTTGAGAAGACCCCATTCATGTAGGCATTCATATACGGCTACGGCTTGCTCCTCTCCAGAGTTGTTTGCTGTTACAGGAACTCCCAGCAGCTGTTCCTTTTCGCCATATGAAATTGCTATAGCTTATCGCTCACATTGTTCATTTTTTAAAACACCCGGTAAAAGTTTACCGTCCCAATGGACAACCACGGGCTCTTTTTCAGGAATGTTTACTTCATCAAAAAATTTTTTATTATATTGTTCTCTGAACATTTGCCTTCTATCATGTAATAAAGTTTTCGAGACTTTGTACTCAAGAGGGTCAAGGTTTAGTGCTTCTAGAGTAGCTATTAAAATTCTCGTGGCATTTTTGTCGGATACCTTACATCGATCTAATAAAATGGACAATTTCATGTTTAAAATCTCTTTAACGCCCCTTGCAAATGAAACTTTCATCCTCTTGCTCTCAGATGGTCCTGGATCTTCTGCAGCTTCTTCAGGGATGTCCATTTCCTCCAAGCTCTCAAGTTCCTGGTAGATGCTGTCCTCTTCAGTGTCTTCTTCTCCTTCTTCGAACTTGTCTTCATCATCCGTCTCTAAGAAGCAACAAAAGAAAGAGAAAAAAAAAGACTATAAAAACTTGTCGTTTTAGCAGAATAGTAATAATACATAGGTACTAAATTACCTACTTCTAATTATCAAAAGGTATTATTTAAAAAATATAAACTCAATCATAAAGATGCCAAATCATGCTCTTATGTACAATTTTCTTTCAATTATAATGAAACTATTTACTTATTTGTTTATCTATTTTTTAGAATACTAATAATAAAAAAAAACTCACCAATATCAAAAGTTGCTTCTTGGATTTGTCGGTTCATTTTTGCAAGTACCTTTTGCACCTTGATTTCTTCAGCTCGAGACAACTTGAGATCCACTCCAGTCATGGAACCTGGGCGGCCCTTCTGCCTCTGTTTCACGAGAAACGCCTTATCTTCTTCCGATTTCATCAGAGCCAAGGCATCTTGTTGAGCAATATCAAAGAGATCATCCAACTTTTCAACAAACTGTTTAAATTTGTTCTTGGCCGTTTTCGATGTTTTCTTCCGGTCTTTTTAAAGAGTTCTCCACTCGGAGTGAAGTTTTTCCAGCTTAGTAATTGCATCTTGCTCATGTTTAGTCGGGATTCGAGCTTTCTCCCAAAAAATGAACACTTCTCGTATTGTAAGTTTTGCTGATTCTCTTACAGTTAATTTCACAGTACGTAAATTTTAAAATAAAGCACACAAAACTTGACGATTTGAGGGTAGTTTACAACCGGTGATCTGGTGAATGGGATAGCCCACAAGAAATATTTTATCCTTGGTCCGGCTTTGTACACCTGATGTGGATGCCATTTCAGAGGCCAATAGGTAAATAACAGTTAACTTGGAAAATGAAACAAAATATATTGCAATAATTTTCAATAAAATGTTTTCAAATGTCTTTTAAAATAATACTATAATAATTATAAAACAATAACACACACACTTGGAAAATTAAAAAAAAAAAAAACGTTAAAATATCTTCACTTGATAATTGTTCGATCTAACCAGCTCAAAGGCACTTTAGAAACTAAACTGAATAAATAAAAGGTCGGTTGTAAGCTGAAGTAAAATCACCATCCCTAAAATAGAAATTAGATTCACCCTCCTTTTTACCTGTCAAACGGGTCTTTCTTTGGTAAACTAGTCAGGTAATCCCCATTTAATGAAATATTAAATTTGAACAAAAGGCTCTTTATGTTTGAAAATTGAGTTCCAAAATACTTTTTAACAAAAAAATGTTAATTCCGAGACACATTATGTAAAAACCCGTAAAATTCTTAGAATACTCCCAAACTGGCTCCTACTGGTACCAGGTCACGTTTTTGGGGCTAAAGGCTGTTGTAACTCGGTTTGACTTAAAATAACAACAATTATGTATAGAATATAAATTTTGAAGAACAACATTAGTTTTCTTTTGAGATATCAAGCGTGTTTCTATTATTTATGGCTCCATTCTGGAGTTATGGCTCCATATGTCAGCTTTTGTGGCCAGCTCAAATTTTTTGCGGTCTATCTCAATATCTGGAAAGGGGTCAATCGTTTTGTGGGGTCCAGACGAACAAAATTCCGACATCGATTTTTTGCGGTCACCCATAGTTTACTGTCCTTCAGTATATATATATATATATATATATATATATATATATTATATATACGAGGCTGGTTTGAAAAGTCCGTGCAAAAATAAAAACTACTTATGTGATTGGGGTAAACCTTTTTTATTTTTCGACATAGTCTCCTTTTAGGCTTATACACTTCGTCCAACGATGTTCTAGTTTGTTGATCCCTTCCGAATAATAGGATTTTGTCCAAGTCTGCAAAATATCCATTAGTGTCTGCAATCACCTCCTCGTTTGAATAAAATCTTTGTCCCGCCAGCCATTTCTTCAAATTGGGAACAAATAGTAGTCCGAGGGAGCCAAGTCTGGAGAATAGGGGGGATGTGAAACGAGTTGGAATCCTATTTCCATTAATTTTGCGACCACAACTGCTGAGGTGTGTGTGCTGGTGCGTTGTCGTGATGGAAAAGGACTTTCTTGTGGGCCAATCGCGGGCGTTTTTCTTGCAGCTCGGTTTTCAAACGGTCCAATAACGATGAATAATATTCACCTGTAATAGTTTTACCCTTTTCCAGGTAGTCGATGAGGATTATTCCTTGCGAATCCCAAAAGACAGTCGCCATAACCTTTCCGGCCGAAGGAACGGTCTTCGCCTTTTTTGGTGCAGATTCTCTCTTGGTAACCCATTGTTTAGATTGTTGTTTGGTCTCAGGAGTATAGTAATGTATCCATGTTTCATCCGCAGTGACGAAACTACGCTTAAAGTCCTCCGGATTCTTCTGGAACAGCTGCAAACCATCCTTGCAACATTTCACACGATTCCGTTTTTGGTCAAGCGTGAGCAATCGCGGCACCCATCTTGCGGATAGCTTTCTCATGTCCAAATGTTTATACAAAATATTATGTACCCGTTCAGTCGAGATGCCCACAGCACTAGCAATCTCACGCATCTTAACTCTTCTGTCATCCATCACCATATCATGGATTTGATCAATGATTTCTGGAGTCGTAACCTCCACAGGCCGTCCAGAACGTTCAGCGTCACTTGTGCCCATATGGCGAGAGTCCGAAAATTTTGAAAACCACTTATAAACTGTTCTAATCGAAGGTGCAGAGTCACCATAATGTTTATCAAGCTTCTCTTTAGTCTCCTGAGGCGTTTTGGCCTTTCATAAAGTAATGTTTAATCACCACACGAAATTCTTTTTCGTCCATTTCTTGAAAATCACTCGACTTCCTTGATTCACACGAATGCCAAACACAAAGAAATAGACCAATATGGCTGAAACTTGGTGTGCGTTCATTCAAGAGATGCTACTAACTAAACATGACCTCGATACGCGCCGGTGGTGCCATCTCTCGGACTTTGCACGGACTTTTCAAACCAGCCTCGTATATATATATATATATATATATATATATATATATATATATATATATATATATATATATATATATTTTTGTTGAGTGTAAGGTTCTTTGATCTTGGTATATATATATTTTTTATATTTTACGTGTTCTTGGAATTAGATCATTAAAAACTGTTCTTGGTTTTGTTATATATTTATTAACGTTTCGACCTTCGGAAGAGGTCTTCTTCAAAATTTGCTCTAAAAGAGATTACATTAGAAGAATTAAATATAGCTAGTATTAATCCGTTTGTTGTTGAAATAAATAAAAGCCATACCTTTGATTTCAAAAACATCAAATTATATCAACACCGAAATAAATACAAAAAAAAGAGAAATTCTCGAATCCGTTCATATTCGGTTGACACCCACTGCAATAAACGAAAAAACAGATGTAAATAACCCTAAACCGTATCTACCTACCAGTCATATAAAGTCCCTCAAGTTAAGTGGTTTGTTTGTAGAAAGAAAAAATGTGATATTAATAGTATTTTAAACTCAACACACCCACGAAATGAACTACTTTCTAAGGTAAGGCTCTCATTAATGTATACAGTTAATTTTATTAAATTAAAAACTACGAAAAGACACAAATATTTAACCCCGAAATATACAACAAACGGATTAATACTAGCTATATTTAATTCTTCTAATGTAATCTTTTAGAGCAAATTTTGAAGAAGACCTCTTCCGAAGGTCGAAACGTTAATAAATATATAACAAAACCAAGAACGGTTTTAATGATCTAATTCCAAGAACACGTAAAATATAAAATATATATATATATATATATATATATATATATATATATATATATATATATATATACTATATATATAAAGAAGCAAAAAAAAAGAATGATGTTGATTTTTTCATGAGATCCCGATTCTTCCCTAAATATCCTAAAACTTTTGTATTAAAAATCCATGTCTATCCCATTTCGTTTTTGCTATAGGTAGGAATTAAAATACAAACGAAAAGCTTTTACAAATAAATGGTTCATGCAAATAGCTAAACTAGTTAAAAACTCTTTGTCAACGTTTAAACATAGTTGCATAAGCACTAAAAACGTTTCCATCAAATAAAAAGTTGAAAATAAAAAAAAAATACCAGATTATTAGGGGAAAAAGTAAGCTACTTGGACCTGGTATAATATCAAACAACTCCAATTTTTATTTTTTTTTTTAAAGTTAATGCTTCAAAATTGTTTTATTGCATAAACCAGTAAGTAAAATAATTTAAAAAAACTATTTTAACTTGCAGTCATGGTTACTGCATACAGTGTAAGCCTGTTATTGAAACCTGTATGTGTGTTATGTGTTTTAATTTTGAACAAAATGATAAGGGAGCCTTTCTAAACAGTGTTCAAAATTACCAATTGTTTTTGGAACACTTTCTTCATTTGGTAAATTATCAAATTTATGGTGATAGGAAAAAACGAGGCAATTCTTGGATGATAACAGAAGTAGTAAATAATAAAAAATAACATCAGAAACATACATTATTAATTAATGGTTTACGTGTTTTGTTCATAACAACCTCCATCTCCCCTACATGCGAGATACAACGAAACAATATCGGCAAAATGATGTAAACTTTTGTATTGAAACATAGGTACAGAATTAAATTTTACTTTAATATTAAATACAGCGAGACGAGTTCATTAATGATTTTCACCAGCTTTTGGGTAGAAATTATGTAATCAATATGAAAAGGCATGCATTTTTCAAAATCTATGTTTAACTTTAAATATTTTTATACTTTTTTTAACAATGTTTTTTTAAATAGGTCTACCCATGAGAGCAAAAAGAGCTATCAGTTTTTGACACTCAGGGTTTGAGTCATTACTTAAAGGATTCAGTGCATTTGTGAAAGATACCAAAGGTCTTCACAAAAGTTATTTGTAACAAAATCTACAGAAAATGTAAAGCAATCATCAGCGAGTCACGGTTTGGCTTTCGTAATGTTCTTGGTACACGAGAAGCCATTTTTAGCTTACAAGTGCTCATCCAACGCTGCAGGAATATGAACAAAGATGCATTCCTATATTTTTTGAATTTCGCCAAAGCATTTGACAATGTCAGGCACGAACTGCTAATAGAAATTCTTCAGAAAGCTGATATGGATGGCAAAGATATTCGCATCATAGCAAATCTGTATTGGGGACATTCGGCTAACATATCAACACAAGATGACACCGTCTTGCTGTCCATTAACATCGATGAACTTCAAGATCTTGTTGAAAGGCTGCAAAGGGTTAGTGAAAAGTATGGGCTCCACCTGAAAATATCTGAAATGAAGTGGATGATAATAAATAAATCTCAACAAGCAGCAAGACAGCTTCAGTGGTTAATGCAAAGTGAGACCAATCTGTTAAAATAAAGTCAAGAATCGAGAATGCTCGAGCATCTTTTAATAATATGAGAAGACCATTTACATAGAATGATTTGCCACTCTAAATCGACTAAAAGATACATTAGCTAAAAGCTACGTATTCCTTGTTTTGCTGAACGGTGTAGAATCCTGGACGATGACGAAAACACTAATGAAAAAAGTTGAAGCCTTTGAGATCTTGGATTCTGAAGATTTCGTAGGCCGAACACATAACCAACTCAGAAGTTCTACGCCATATACGCAGTGATAAAGATATTGCACTGACAATTAAAGGGCAAAAGCTTGAATATCTTGGCCACGTCCATGAAACCTGATAAATACGGTCTCTTGCATCTGGTAATGCAGGGAAAGATAGATAACAAACGAGGTCCAACTCCACATATTTGTACGTTCTCACCTTCAAGTTCGTTTTCCAGAATATAAAGTTTCCCTATCTTCAAGAGTCCCGTTACGTTCCAGGTGCCCAACGTAACAGCCAAGATATAGTTGCCCTCAAATATAAAGCCCAGGAAATTGACTAACGTTGCTAGAGGAATGGAGTGCTCCGACATAATTATGTCGGGTTCCGCAACGTTAACTTTTTTAGAAAAAACTGCCACCTGGATTCTTGTAGCGTTTCCTATCACCCCAAGATAGTGAGCCAATTCACGTTTTTCTTTGTGAACCAGTTTCAGCTGTCATCTGGTATCTTCATAACCAATAAATAATCAGTTCAACAAGATTAAGTTGATGGAGTCCTACACGAACGAAAAAATAAAGTTCGTTTGAGACTATAAAATAAACGAGCCTCTCTGCTGAGATATATCAAGATAGTCTAGGCAAAATTTACTCTTTTTATTATAATACAATTCTTGCTCTTATTAATTTCAAAGTATTTTTTAGGAATTTGGTAGGCCTCAAATTTAGTTTAGCAACGAAATTACTTTTAATTAATTAGAAATAGAGATTTCGGTGGAATGGTCGTCTGCTCTTAGTCCATCAGAATATAACATTGAAATTTGTGATAGTGCCACTGCTTTAAACTAATGATTTACGTAGGACCCCTAATTTCCGCAATTATTCTGTTTGCTAAACTGTCAATCAACCAACTAAGTTAATAATTTCAACGAACCAGAATATTCTGGAGAAATCTATTTTACCAGATATTACACAGAAACTATAATAATTTAATGTACCTCATTCTTGGAACTAATTGGAGTAATACAAATGTGAACGTTTGAATTTTACCTACGTGAATGGTAGAGTGAGAAATATACTACCTTATAGATAAGGGAAATAATTAAAAACTGTACAATGTGTATTAAAGTTTACGATTATATTGTTTCTTGCTGTTCTTATAATTAGGATTTTTTTTATGGGTCTAGCACACGTGCTGCAGGGAAGTCCCTAAAGCACTCCAGGAGCGGCACGAATGCGGAAAAAAAAAAAGCGATTCACGTTGTTCTTGAATCGCTGTAAATTGTACTCGGTGGGAAACACAGCGCTGGGCAAATTATGCCAAAGGGATGACGTTCTCCATATAAAAGATTGCTTGAAAAGCGTTGTACGCGGAGTAACAAGCTGAACCTCATACGGATGTGAAGCACCAGCGCGACGTGTATTTCTAACATGCACCGCTTTGGGAGGAATTAAGCGGTCTACATCCTTCGAACACTTTCCATGAAAATACTTGTAGAACAGACTCAAGTTGCCAACCGTTCTTCGATGTTCCAGCGAATCAAGGCCGCCGGTCAATTCCGGGTCCCCAATCAGACGGACCGCTCTTCTCTGAATAGAAATCCAACGAATGCAGTGTATGTTTGGGAGCGGAGCCCCAAACGTGGGAGCAGTATCCATAGTTGTGGTCGAATTTGGGCTTTTGTAAAGAATTAACAGTTGTTGTGGGGTGTAAAGCTTTCTGGTTCGAAATAATATTCCCAACTTTTGAGAACCTCTCCTTACTATGCCTACAACATGTTCATGCCAGGACATGTTTGCTCCCAAACTAACGAATGGAGTGCCCCGACATAACTATGTCGGGTTCAGCAACGTTAACTTTTTTAGAAAAAACTGCCCGCCTGGGTTTTTGTAGCGTTAAATTCCACTTGGTTACTGTCACCCCAAGATAGAATTTCTTCCAGGTCTTTGTTAAGTTGAACGACCTCCTGCTGTCTGCGGATATTCGCCTGAGCGGCCGATGTCCGAGCGTTCAAGGTGAATGAAGAGACAAGCATACTGTCATCTGCAAAGCTTTAGATTGGATTCCCGGTCTTTTCCAGCAGATCGTTAATGTAAATGAGAAAGAGAGTAGGATAACTACTCAGTATATATCACCACTACACCAAACACTTTATTTTTGCACTCGACGCGCGTTTCGCTAACCATGTTAGCTTCATCAGGAGCGATGATTGACTGTAGTCAATCATCCCTCCTGATGACTACAGTCAATCATCGCTCCTGATGAAGCTAACATGGTTAGCGAAACGCGCGTCGAGTGCAAAAATAAAGTGTTTGGTGTAGTGGTGATATATACTGAGTAGTATCATTGTGCCAAAGATTCCACATTCCCAACTTAGAAGAGAGTAGGAGACAATATGGAGCCCTGGGGCACACCAGCCTTGATAGTGAGGGTGTTAGAAAAGAAATCCGTCGACCGCCACTCGTAAAGAACGCTCTCTGAGGAAACATGGGAGCCACAAACAGAACCTTTCAGACATACCATAAGAGCGTAACTTAGCCAACAGTCCATCGTGCCAAACACGGTCGAATGCCCTGGATATGTCAAGAGCAACCGCTCGAGATTCTCCAAAGTGTTTTCAATTGCGTTGTTCCAAACATGTGTTACATAAGTCAGAAGATCTCCTGTTGATCTATGTTTACGAAAACCAAGCTAATAATATTGAATCGTTCAAGATATTTTAGAAGATGCTGATTGATAACCTTTTCCATGACTTTCGATATTATTGAAAGCAGTGCAACTGGTCGGTAGTTATTTGGCAAGGTCTTCTTGCCTTTTTTAGGTATCGGCTGAACCGTGGCACATTTCCAGCAGGGCGGAAATATTCCCTTTCTGTAGGATAGGTTAAAAAGTCTACAGAAAAACTTGCACAGTTTTTTGAGAACTGTGACAGGTATTCCGTCAGCGCCAGAAGCCTTCTTGGTGTCTACCTTCATTAAAATAAGCTTTATGATGTGCTGTCTGAAGACAACATCGGGCATCCTTGACCGCAATATGGGAATAGTAGGTGGTGTTTTTCCTTAGAACTCCACAGTAGAATGTGAAAGCAAAGAGTTCAGCCAACAAGTTCGCTCTCTCAACAGGTGTGGTTGCAATGGAATTATCTGGCCGTGTGAGAGTGGTGGTATGGTGGATTTGGTAAAATTTTGACTAGCTGCCTTAGCGACTGCCCAAAAGGACCTGGAATTGTTGGGACAAGCGAGAAGTTTGTTTCTAATTCGTTGATTGTGTGCCTCCTTGGTCTCGTCGATAATTCCCTTGCATCTGTTCCGGGCACGAACAGAGATGTTACGATTTACGGTGTTAGGATTTTCACGCCATTGTCGGTAGGAAATATGTTTAGAAGCAACAGCTTCTTTGCATTTTCGGTCGAACCAAGGCTTGCCGTTGGAGGAGCATTTCTTCGAAAAAGGGATGTAGGCTTCCATACCAGCCAAAATAACATCGGAGACCTCCCTGGCGCAGTCAGATAGGTTATCGGGATCGAAAACAAACGTCCATCCAAGGGAAAGTTCGAAAGTATTCCATGAGATCTTCTCATTTAGCAGATTTTGTAGTGCCAAAATCTTGCGCGGCCTAGGCGCCTCTCTGTCACTGATTGGCAGGATACTCGATGTCGAAAGCAGTTTTATGGTCGGAAGAACCTAACGGCGGATTTTACGGTGACCGTGTAAATCTTCAGATTGGTGGTAAAAAAACAGATCAAGAAGACTGGCGAACTCTCCGTCTCGATCAGGGATCCGTGTTGGTTCGTCAATAAGCTGAGTTAAGCCATAACTGATTGAGACTGATTCAGCTTCACGACCTTGTTCGTCGGTAGTATTTGAATATTTAAGCCAGTTGATATTGTGGACATTAAAGTCGCCTAGGATGGCAATTTCGGCACTTGGATAGTTAATTTGTAAATGATCGATGGTGTCTGCAAGAGAAGCGAAAAAAGTGTTCGAAAATTGGTATCAATTGGTGGTCGATACAGGATACAGATGAACCTTGTGGTTTGTTGAGTCGTTATTTTTAACCACATAACATCGAAGTTTGGGGGTGCTCCAGAGCCTCTTCTCGTTGACAAGAGAGGTCGCTTCTGACAAAAAGGATGTACATTTATATCTGAAATTTATAAATAAAATTTATGGAGTTTGCAGTCTGTTCTAGGTGAAACATCTTAATATTTACACTTTTTAAGGCTAAGCCTTAATAAGTTAGAAATAAAACTGTATAAATGTTAATAAAACAATATGGAAAGTCGGGTATATATGAACTTAATTGTGATGACTGTGACGCTGTCTATGTGGGACAAAACGGAATGGAGCCTACAACAAAGATTAAAAGAACATAGGCACTCTATTTTAAATAAACAAAAATTAACAGGCTTTGCTGAACACTCCATAGACAATAATCACCTTCTTAATAACGAAAGGGTGAAGTTCCTATACAGTGCTCAAAAAAGAAAACATGGATTATTTAGAAATTCTTATTGTAAAAAATCCATTAAAAAATAATATAAAATAACGAACACCTAAATAAAATTTGGAAATACCCCCATATAAGACGCCGTGTTAAGATAGACTACCTGTAATTAACCCAATTTTATTACCTCTTAATTTAAATTTATTACAATTAACCATCTAAATTTAAAATCTTTTAGAACTTAAGTTTACTCTTATTGTAAACCTCTTAGAAAATGCTCGCGATATCGAAACACGTGTCAGAATGATCTGAATAAATTCAGTGAAACAGTTACACTGTATTTTATTTCAAAAGTATAAATATCTGAGATTTGTTATCGCAGTCACATATGTATGTTAGTATTTTCAAGAATACTACATAGTACTCCCTTAAATACTGTTACAAACTTTCACGTACGCCCCCTATAAATATTAACATTTTTTTTGATGAAATTATTTATAGGTTATGTTATTCAGTTGTTATACAGCTATTGTGTATAAACGTATTTACAATTTGAATTCTTTAAACAATGAAGTGGGGTGTGATCGAGAAAATAGGATTGCTGTTATAGCTTTATTTAAGTGCGGTTTGGAAAAAAGCGATATTTTTAAAACCTTACGACCGCGTCAAATAAGTCGTCTGCCTGTTTACCGGGCGATAAAATTATTTACTGAGACGGGAAACATCAAAGATAGGCAACGTTCGGGAAGACCAAGGACACAGACAAAAAATGTTATCTCGTGAGATGAAAATTTCGAAAAAAAATTCTATGTTTCGTATTATTAAAGAAGGCCTAAGACTTGGAGCTTATAAGAGATACAATGGTCATCTGCTAACGGAAGATTTAAAGCGAAAACGTGGGCAAAAATTTAAAAGTTTTCCTGAAGGAATACGTTAATGACCAACGAAGAAAAAATTTGTTTACCAACGAAAAAATTTTTTTTTAAAAGCAAAATGATAGGATTCATTCCAGATCTTCTAAGGAAGCGTTTGAACTTATTCCAAAAGGTCAGAGGGGTCATCCTGCATCAGTTATGGTTTAGTGGGGGAGTCAGCTTTGATGGGGTTATCAGTATTCATTTTTGTGAAAAAAGGTGTGAAAACTTCGGCTAAAATATATCAAGACACTATTTTAGAGAATGTTGTGAAACCCCTAAACCATACTCTTTTCAAATATAAGCATTGGATCTTCCAGGAAGATTCTGCACCAGGACACAAAGCTAAAACAACACAGCATGGCTACTACAGAAAATTGGCCTTCTGCAAGTCCTAATCTAAATCCTTGAGATTATAAACTATGGTCCCTCTTAGAGGGTATGGTTTGCTCTTAAAGACATGCCAATCTTGATTTTGAGTAGATGTTAAATTAATTTTGTCACTACAAATATACGAATTAATTGCATAATAATTTGTTTTAATTTTCATAGAAATTAAATGTTTAGGCAATGTTTTCATTGTAACAGTATGGGAGCACTAGGTATATGAGTAGAAGTAGTAGTAGTAGTAGTAGTAAAATGAGTGGGTGGTACCTTGAGTCCTTGGTGTCACCTAGATCTGAAAGTTCTTCTGTGTCTTTCCGCTGAGTCGAGTCAGAGTCGCAGTTCTAGTCCGGCTTTCTTTGCCGACAGACATAGGCCACTCACCCTGACCTATTGTAGATCTTTGGGTTCACAGAATAGTTGACCCCAGTGTCTATATCTCTTGACCATTAGTGCAGGACATTTGCACAAAATGTGTATACTGTCCTCGCTTTCTCCCTCGCACAGCCGACATGTTTTCCGTTCAGCCAGTTTGAGGTTATATAGATGGGCCTGTAGTACCACATGTCCCGTAAGAAGTCCCATGCTCAGACGTAACCTTTGTTTTAAAAAACATCGACAAGAGTTCCTTTGTTCTACCTGTCGTAGTTTGTTTCCTAAGGAGTTTGGCTTGACGACACCCCGCTCCTGTACTCCAAGAGGGTTGGTGTTCTTTATCCAACCATTTCCTGATTTTGTTTTTACCGAAAACAAAATGGAACTCCTACAACCTGTTCAGGTGGGTCTTCCTATTTCATTTCCAGAAAATGCCTTGTGGCCCGATACCCACATTAGGGGTAACTTCGTTGTTACTTCCTAATGTGTTTAGCTCTTGTACATATTCCCTGATCAGCAAGCTGTTCGTGGTGGATTTGACAAGAGCTTGTATAGCTGCTTTACTGTTGCAACAAATTAAAATTTTTATATTATTTGTCCCTTTCGAGATTTGTATTTTTACATATCTGAGGATGGCTAACACCTCAGCTTGAAAAACCGTCGCCATATCGCCCATGGGTACACTTTCCCTGTAGTTTAATTTATGATAAAAGATTCCCGCCCCGAAGCGGCCATTAGCTCCCGAACCATCAGTATATACCAAATGTTGGTATTCGGCCTGTTCAGGAGCTTTTTGCATGTCTTCCCTCTCAGGGATATGGACACAAAAGGATCACTTGTCTTGTTTTCGTGATTTTATCTTGTTTTAAGACGAATGGGCGTTCTTGGAGGAATTTCAGACCTGAGTGTCCTCGGTCCCCATTCCTCCTGTACGCTGTTAATTTCACCGTGTAGATGATGAACTGGTTCAGTGGTGGAGCACAGAGTGCTACTTCTAGAGCCTCCGTTGGTGTCGTTATCATAGCCTCCACTGCCTCCCTTAAGGTAGTTCCCATGTAGGCTGAACAGTAGGTTCTTTGACTCCACCGTGCCCACTCTGGGGCCACCAAATCACTGCTGTGTAAGTTAATCTAGGCAATAACACCGCCCTGTATATCCATAGTGCGACCTTGTATTGCATACCCCAAGTTTTGCCCAGAGCTTTCCTACAGGCCCAAAGGGACGTGTAAAATTTGTTCCTGTTTTCGTGTGAGGTGTTGTTTCCAGTTTTAGTTTTGAGTCCAGACGAACTCCAAGGTATTTCACCGAGCTCGTGTAAACCAGTTCATTGCCCAGAAACTAAGTAGTGCAATTTCTTGGGATTGGTATTTCCTGGTAAAAGATCATGGCATTGGTTTTTGATGGATTGACCTTTCGTCCCTTGCCATACACCATCTTTGAGTGACCCTCTGCATGATCTCCTTGAGGGTTGTAGAAAGTTGCCTCTAACCACTATTACCATATCATCGGCGTAGCCATAAGCGGAGATGCCTTCTTCTTGTAGGGTTCTTAGTAGGTCATTGCACCACACTAGGGGTGACAAAACCCCTCCCTGCGGGCATCCCTTGGCAGGGCACCCCTAATATCTGTTCAAGCATAGCTAACTGTTAGAATCCTGCTGGTTAGCATGCTTCCTACCCAATCCACCAGTGCACTGGGTGAACCGTTGATTAGCCATTGAGTTCCTGATGATTGAGTATGAGGTGCTATCAAAAGCTCCCTCTATATCAAGGAAGACGCCTAGAGCATATCCCTTATTCGGTAATTGCGCCTCTATGCCACCCACCAGATGGTGTTGCAGAACCGTTTCAGTCGACCTGCCCTCCGTGTAGGCGTATTGATTAGCAGCTATAGGGTGTTTAATCAAAGGACCGACTTCAAATACCCCATCAACCAATCTCTTCAAAGTCTTCATCAGAAAGAAGCCGGGGCTGATCGGCCTGAAGTCCTTCGCCAAAATGTGTCATTTCTTCCTGGCTTTGGAATAAAAACCACTCTCGTTTCGCCCCAAGTTACAGGTAACATATCTTAGCGCTATACCTGCCCTATAAATGTTAATTAGGGGCCTTTTCAGCCCATCTAACCCCTCCTGCAGAAGAGCAGGATATATGCCATCTAAACCTGGTGACTTGTAGAGTTCGAAGGACTTTATTTGCCCACTCCAACCCTTCACTGTATACTACTTTCGCAGCAAGTGTCCAGTTTTTGGGTTTGTAAATCCATTACATCTGTTCGGGGCTCTAATGTCCTCACTGAAGCCTGGAATGTGAATCTCCATAAGATGCTTCAGAGTATCATCTATACATTCAGTGTAGGTGCCGTCTGTGCGTTTTTAAGACTGCCTGCTGCGAACATCCTTCTGAACTTAATATTTTGTCAAGCCTTGATGCCTCTGGGCACTCTCTACTACGCTTTCACAAAACAGTTTCCAGCTTTTGCGATTGGCTTTTGTTATAGCCTTGTTATACCCTCTTTGAGAGCTTCTGAAAGCCCACCCAGAGATTTTGTGTTCCATATCTTTTTGCCCTATTGAAGTTACACCTCACTTCAAGACCTGAGCTTTTCTAGCTCTTTGTTCCACCATGGGACCTTGGTCGAGTGAGATTTTTTCTTCAATTCACTAGGTATATAATTCTGTACAGTTACTTGTGGGAATGTAACTGAAATTTAACTTCAGATCCTACAACCAAAGGTTTTTCTATTAAAAAGTAATAGTGGTGCTAGAAAAACATTTCAGATTTGATTAGTAGGACGTAAACGTTACTAGGTCATAAGATGGGAAACTTTGAAATTAGAAAACATATAAAGCGTTCACAAAAAAAGAGCCTCTAAATCAGAATATTAACTGGCAATTGTTTGATAATAATGCACCTTTTTTTATAGAAAAAGACATGTTAAATCTTAATTGCATCTGCTGTTATTGGAGTGGATGGTGTTAGATTCTTACGCGCGAGTGCAAGCTTCCGTCGTTGTAATTTACGCTATAATGTTTGTTGTGTTAACAAGTTTACTACGTAAGATTTCTATCTCCCACCTCCTTCCGTTCTTTTTAAATAATGAATCTTATGATTTTGTATATATTACACCTATGCCATCAAAACATGTTTTTGCTGGAATAAATCACTACAACGTGATGCCATCATTTTAATATCAGTTCATGTCCTGTTTCAGTCCTAGATACTTCCAGAAAACAGTCATGCCCCGAAAGATTCTGGCAGAGGTAGTAGTTCATATCCTTGTATAGTCTCTCCCCTCAGTTCTGGATATTTCAAATGAGCTTAAACATCCCGATCCAGTTTCTCTATTTCACTCTTTCATCTGTCTGCTGTGCTGCTTTTCTTTCTTTTACCAGTGATTTTAATTGTAGTATTACAAAAAATTATTTAAAAAAAGAAGGTTTAACAAATTAGGAACAACAGAAAGAAATGACCCGAATAATTAAAAAAGAAGGTTTTACAAATTAGGAACAAAAGAAAGAAAACGACACCTGATTAATTAAAATTTCTAAGAATTAAAAGTAATGGCCAAATTAAATTTCGTAATTTGGAATAATCGAAAAGAAATTGAAAATTAAAAGGAAGAAAATTAAAATTGAAAATCCCTTTAAATATTAATAGTGAGAAACTCTTTAGCATACGATAGTTCCCTGATTCCAAATGAAATTCCAAAAAATATTAAAAAATAGAAAGAAAATTATTTAAATTAGCAAAAACCTTTTTAAAAACACAAAAACGAAAATCGATTGAACTGAAAACAGATGTAAAACGAGACTGAATTCTTAGGATTTTCAAACCGCTAATGTCTCGTTCGGTAACAGCCATTTTCCCCCTTTCTTAATGGTCAACCATAGATAAAAAACTACCCTTCAGCTAGTGGTAATACGAGTTTCATTCTTAGGTTGCAACCCCTCTTGTTTTGGTTCGTTCCTTGTACTTCCTAAAAGTTTCTTCTTTGTCGCCGTAAGCACTAAATTAGAAATATTTTTATTTAACAGACAGACATGTTGACGGTTTATACTAAAATTAGTTCGAATTTATATAATATTTGATGGAAAGCCTAAATTACAACCTCGAGCCAAGGAATCCGAAGAGTATTGTGTTTTTTTTCTGGTCTTTTTCTTAACTTTTTTAGGTTGGATTAAAGGGAATAACACATTCGAGTTAATCTCTTTATGACTGTGGCAAAAATAATGGATACAATCAACAGCAATATAGGGACAATTTTTCTTCCTTCCTTCTAATTTTCGTCGTCAGTAGATGGTTGATCGCCAAAAACGTCCGTTTAAGGATTAAAGTTTTATTGGAGTATATTTCGAACAAGTTTATAAAAGTATAATTTCAACAGTATTGAACCGAAAACTTTGAAATTTATAACCTTATTCTATTATTATTTCCGAGCAGTTTAAAGATATGATTAACAAAGAAAAATAAGCTATTTATTGCTACACTTGTAGCAGCTTATGTACCTATCCAGATAACTGTTACTGATACTCCCTAGTATATTTTTGTAACATAGGTTAGACTCCAGATTATATACAGTGATAAATTATTAAAATATAGTTCTTTAAATAAACGCTCACAGTTCTCTAGTTTTGTCTATATATATATATATATATATATATTTATATATCTAATAACTATATATATCATATATTATATATTATATATATATATATATTATATATATATTTATTTATTTATTTATTATATATAATAGCGGTTGCTTCACGGATGGCTTAGGAATTAATACATTAAAATTCCGGGTTTCGATGAATTTGCATGACGTTTCGCCATTGAAGCTCACTAGCAGAAAGTTAACTCAGGTTCGAGCTCGGCGGCAGCAAGTATTCACACAGTATTCGAGTAGCAGCAGGAGCAAGAGCATTGAAAATGCCAAAGTGATTTTGGGCGAAGTGTCGTGCAAATTTATTGTTAAACCGGAACGGATTGAAATTCGAATTTTAATGTATTATATATTTATATATATATATTTATATATATATATATATATATATATATATATATATATATATAAATATATGTGTTACATATAGACATTAGACAAACTAGAGAACTATATATAGTGCCGGTAGTAGATGGAGAAATATATTCCCATGGGTTCGGGATTTACTAGTGTTTTTCTGACTTCATAGTAAGCAGAGGTTTCGCCAAGTTTTATTTGTGCATTATCGATGCCTTACTCGTGGGTGGTTTCTCCATCCGTGAATCCGCTATGCCCCTAATAATAAATATATCTGTTAATTAGTTGATCTTGTGTTTTTCAGGAATTATATCATGAACATTGATTTTGTCTGCATTATATTTGCTTTCTATTTCAAATTTTTTCGAATTCTACGTGGGAACTGCTGGAACGGCAACAACGAGGGAGTGGAATGTTTAAAGACTTTTAAATGAAATTAATAGCTGATTTGATTGAAATTATTTGATCCGAGATTCAGTTTAAATACAATGAGAAAATTTTAAAAGTACTGGAGCTACGTATATGTGCAGCATCAGGTATTCACTCACATATTATTTATTTAGTTACTCCAATATGTACCCCGTATTTTCTATATTTTTCTGGCCTTTTAATGTTTTATTTTTATACCTCTGATCTGCTTCAGTTCTAATTTAATTTGATGTTACTTTTAAAATGTCAATATTCCTGTAGTAAATTGAGCTATTATACGATTAAATTGAACTTATCCTCCTGCACGTATCTCAAAATTATATAAATTTAAATAATACAAGTTCGTCATGTTTTATAGATAAAAAGCAAATAGTAATACGAATAAATATTATCAACTTCCCGGCGAATTAAGTTTCTTTCTTGATTTGTAGAAAACTAGGTTTCTTTCTTAAAATCTTATGCGGTCAAAATGTTTAAAACCTCTTGTCTTACATTAGTAAATACTAAAAACCCAATACACAATATTAAAATACGACGTGTTTGGGCTCATGGATTACTGGCTAAAGCTACTCTCTTCTGTATGTCTGGAAAAGTTTCTGTTTGTAACTTTCATGTTTCCTTAATGAGCTTCTTTACGAGTCGGCAGTGGACGGATTTTCTTTCTCAATACTCTTCACTATCAACGCCCGGTGTGTTCCCAGGGTCCCCATACTCTCATACTCATCTTTCTCATTTACATTAATGTTCTGCTGGAAAAAAACCCCCCACAGGACATCCATTCTACAGCTTTGCAGATGACAGTAGGCTTATCTCTTCATTCACGTTGAACGCTCTGAATATGGTATACTCAGCAGGAGGTCGTTCAACTTATCAAGGAAGAAGAAGAAGAAGTTTTCTATCTTGGGTGACAGATAACTGAAAGTAGAGAATAGCTAGAATTTAAACGCTACAAAAACTCAGGCGGAAGTTTTTTCTAAAAAAAGTTATAACGTAGTATGAACCGGACCTAGTTACGTGTCATGGTCGGGGCACTCCATACCTCTAGACATCGTCAGTCACCCAATTTGCTGAGCTGCTTGCCTATTGTGCAGCAATATATCTTTGGCATGAATCATGTTGCAAACACCAGCAAAGAGAACTTTTCAAAAGCTGGGAATAATATTATCTCGAACTAGAAAGTTTTACATGCCACAATAACTGTTAATTCTGTACAAAGCCTCAAGTTCGACAATGATGGAATACTGCTTACAAACATTAAACATAAATTTGTTAGATTTTATTCAAAAAGGGAGCTGTGATTGGCAGACCCGAAACTGGTCTACCAACCTTGATTGGTTGGAACATCGAAGAACGGTTGGCGACTCTCGAGTTTTCACTTCCTACAAGTATTTTCATGGATAAAGTGTTCGATGGGTCTGTAGCCACGCTTAATTTCCTCCCAGAGCGGGGTACAATGCTAGAATATACACGTTGCGGCACAATACTTTCAGCTGTGGTCACTCCTCGTACAACCTTTTTCAAGCAGTTCTTTTGTATGCGGAGAACATCATCCCATTCAAGACACAACATGACTCGCTCTTTTCCATACACATGTTCGCTCCTATAGTGCCTTTAGGGGATTTCCCTGCAGCACGTCCGTGCTAGGACACATAAAAAAAGTATATGACCTAAAAGGAAATTTTTACTGTATATGTTTTCTTTAGTTCATGATACAATGATAAGAAACGTGCATCATAGTTTCGTTGATTCTGTTAGCTTAACCAGTAAACAAGAATAGAGTTTTCCTGAAAGTTGACAATTTGGGAATGGTACAGGTCGAAGGTGGAAATTTCCTCTAATTGAAAATTAAGTATAGTCTTTTTGGTTGGTTAATATCCTCAAAAACTGTGTAGACGCTATTGTATATCTGACAGAAAACGGTGCTTCAACCCATAATTGGTATTATGATTTCCAAGAATGCCAATGTTTAATTTCTTCAGCTCGCCAAAGAGATGTTCGAACATACGCTACCGCTCTAAAAGCGCGATTTAATAGTTTAATATATTACACTTTAAGTTATACGGGGACATTATTATGTTTTTACCTATCTAGAAGCTTAACTACAGGAGGGAGAAAAAAATTATAAAAGTTAAAAATAAGATAACACCACATCAGCATCACCAGCTTATCATCTATCTTAATCATTAGCCACTTCTCGTACACTCCCCTGAAAATAAATAGGCTCCTCTCCTAGGCTCCCCCACTTCCATCCTATTCTAGCTCTCCTACACCAATATTTTCCACTATTCTGCGCACGTCGTCTCACCCATCTCGTTGGCGGTCGTTCCACATCCTTGTGTTGTTTGCCTAGGCCGCCAAACAGGTATATTCTTGATGTCCATTTAGTACCATATTCCCTTACAATACGTCCTGCTCCATTTTATTTTTGTATTATTCGAAATATCTCCTTTTGTAACCCGTTCTCTGCGTCTTATTCGTCGTTTCTGTTCTTATCTCTCTCTCTATTCTCAACCTATTTGCACTTTTTCTGTGTCAGAGCGATGTCTTTTTAAATTTATGGGAATTTCTCCTATTCTTTAATAATATAGTTCAATCTCCCGAAGGCAGCTGAAGAGAGTCAATTTGGCGGGAAATTTCTAATGTCCTTGCTCATTATCTTTGTCTTATTAAAGTTCATCCTAAGACGAAACCTTCCGTGATGTTGGAGCTAATTCTATTAGCATTGTTCCTTGATGTTCGGGGAGATTAAAACTATGTTGTCTGCAAAACGCAGATGGCTCAAGTAGTTCCATCAATATTATGAACTTCCCTTCCCACGAGAGTTCTTTAAAAACATCTTCCTTAGCCAAGGTGAAGAGTTTTGGCGAAATCGTTGTTGCCTGTGGGATTCCTCTTTCTACCCCCGAATAGCTCCAGCTTATTTGACGTCCAAAATTAAAGCATACGGGGTCCCTGCGTCTAGTGTTTAAGCCATAGGCCGACAA
>CM032456.1:51874718-52062588 GCA_019049505.1 Pachyrhynchus sulphureomaculatus
CTGAACCTAGCCCAGCTGATGAGCCGTAATAACGGCGAAATGCGTCTTGGGATGGTCTAGCAAATATAGAGAACACTTTTGGAACTACCAAGTGCGGATTTTTCGATTCTGCCTTGGTTGCTTCACCAATGCTCCATATATATATATATATATATATATCTATATAATATATATATATATATAAATATATATATATATATATATAGTTACCCCAACTGTGAAATTTTAAATCTTTCAATCTTTTATTAATTTCGCTTAATTTTCGTCATTTCCCTATTGTAAAACACTTTTCTTCCAGGCGTTAATTGATATATTAAACAAATACTTTGTGCTAATTTTTACTCCATCACATGAAACATTTTCTTTGTTAAAATATTCTTAAAAATAATTCTATTTTGATAATATGTTATGTAACGTCATTTGGATTCAGCCTTTGACAGCAGCATAGTTTTCTTGATCTAGTTAAAGCCTTTAAATCTTTTAAATCACAACATGTTATAGGTTTAAATGGCATGTACTAGCCTTAGTGTAAAGTGTGGTTACTGGTCTGCTAATTATCTATTTCACAGAAATTAATTTAAACTTGGAATAAATATAAACTTAATATTTTAAAATCTCTGCCATTATCAAAATGTGTTCGATGATGTTTTTGACCTTTTATTAGTTAACATTAAGCTTTTGCCTTTTATTGTTTTATCATACACTAGCCGGGCCCGCGGCTCCGCTCGCATGGACTTGATTCACTACTATCGTCACTGCTTATTTCTTATGTTACCCAACGTAATAAAAATATCTCCCCGTTATTTCTCCTTATCTCCCAATATTTCTCCTTATTTCCCATTATCTCTACATAATTTTCATTATCTAGGCTTATCTCTGCTCATCTCCTCTCCATTATTTCTCCTTATCTCCCATTATCTCACCTTACCTTTTTTCCCAATTATCTAGGCTTATCTCGACTTATCTTCCATTATTTCTCCTTATCTCTCCATTATTTCATTATTTCTCCTTATCTCCCATTTATAGTCTCCTTATCTCCCCATAACTCCTCATTATATAGACCTCTTATCTCTGCTTATCTCCCTTACTCTCCTTATCTTCCATTATTTATACTTATCACCCCATTATCTTACCTTATCTCCCATTATCGAGACTTATCTCGACTTATCTCCCATTATTTCTCCTTATCTCCCATTATCTCACTTTATCTCCCATTATCTATGGCTTATATCAAATTATATAGAACATAATGTATAAATTATAAAAACACGTAAATCGATAAGTGGTTCTCGAGTGATAAGCGCACTAACGGACAGAGAGACGTTGCATTTTATATATATATGTATTCTTTGCTACATGATATTGTTCCATATGTAATGCTTTAGGAGTGTATTGCAAGAGACGCGCTAGCGGCAAACTTTTCTCCGACTTGATTCACTATTATCGTCACTGCTTATTCCTTATGTCAACTAAATAAAATATCTCTCTATAACCTGGCCAGAAAACATACGTATGTTTAAAAAAAAGCACGTAAATCGGATAAGTGGTTCTCCAGTGATAAGCTACTAACTAACGGAGACGGATAGACAGACAGACAGACGGACAGAGAGACATTGCATTTTATATATCTTATAGATATTCTCTGCTACATAATATTGTACCATACTTAATGGTTTGGACTGTGTATGCAAGCCGAACGCGCTAGCGGCAAACTTTGTCCGACTTCATTTACTATTATTGTCACTGCTCATTCTAATGCTACCTATCGTAATAAAATATAGCCTATAACCTGGCCGGAGAACATATGTATGTTTAAAAAAAAAAAAGTACGAAAATCGGATAAGTGGGTCTCCAGTGATAAGCGCACTAAGGGACAGACAACAGACAGAGATACGTTGCATTTATATATATTATCTAGATGTAATTAATATATACCTATAACCTGGTCAAGAACATATGTATGAATTTAAAAAATCACGTTAAATTGGATAAGTGGTTCTCGAGGGATAAGCGCATTAACGGACAGGACAGACAAACATTGCATTTTATATATTATAGATATAGATTATTATTATTATTATATAACCTGAAAAAAATATATATATGAATTTAAAAAAAAGACAGGTAAATCGGATAAGTGGTTCCCGCGTGATAAACGCACTAATGGACAGACAGACAGACAGAGAGACATTGCATTTTATATATATTATAGATTATACATTACAGATATTCTTTGCTACCATAATATTGTTCCATATTTAATGGTTTAGGCTGTGTATTGCCAACGGCACGCGCTAGCGGCAAACTTATTTCCGACATCATTCACTATTTTACGTCACTGCTCATTCCTTTTGCTACCTATCGTAATAAAATATAGCCTATTATCATACAAGTACATCTTTTAGTTTTTCACCACGTTACCAAAACTTACCATCTAGTCAACTATGACGATCTAAAAAATAATACATTCCGAATAAATGGAAATCTAAATCGAATCTAATCTAATACGAATTTACTTTCAATCGGCTTTAAAATACAAAATACAAACATAAAAAATATTTTGATTTTAAAGTCAGCCATAAAACACGAACAAATCGTTGTTTAAATATTAACTGATATCTACATTTTGATAAACACGTAAAGACAGAGTCGAATACATATATTTTAAAATAAATTCATATACTTTCATATAATTTTAGAGATTACTTAATTAAATATTGTACCAAAACTTAAACCTAAAAATTCCATTAAACATTTTTGATTGGAATTTAGTAGAACTGAATCGACTTCGTGCAAAACGTCCTAGAAACACATTATGGTACTTTATTTTCTCTCTCATTTCAATGATTTGAATATTCTAGAACTTTATAATAATATTGTTTTTCCTCTAAAGCTCTTTTGTCCAATTTACAAAGATAATATTGCAGAATTTTCCAAATCATTATTTATTTTATCTACTTATTAAATTTTAGCTTGGAATCAGTCGACGTCTGATCTAGCGCCCATAACTGATAGAAAATGGGTTAAACTAAGTCTTGACAGAATCTAAAGCTTGAGCTGCCTTTGCATCGTGGATGCTATGAGAATCGTATCTAGCAAGGCGATGGAGGTTCTGTTAAACATACCATCTTTGCGTTTATACATAAGGTTGAAAGCATCGTGGGCGGTTTATCGGCTGCTTGCCTAAAAGCCTCTGAACGGGAAAGCCTTTGGGCTTCGCATTATATAGGCCAAAACAGTGGAGGATTGCCACCTACTGCAGATGAGGATCGACAATTCTTAAACAGCTCTTACTATAAGCTTATAAATGTTTCCGTATCAGGGACCGAAGACTGCACTAACGGAAAGGAAATGGTGAAAATGAACGAGGGAACCACGTCGTTCGGAAAACAGAGGCATTCTGATAACTATCAGGCCAGAATGTGTGTGTGTAAAGGCTCGCTGGCCAATCTGACAGATAGTAACAATCAATTTCTCGTTTGGGTACTGGGGCACACGGAGATCCAGGGAAAGGAGATAAGCGTCAAACTGGCTAAAAATGGAGCCTTAGCAAACCCTATGAGAACTTGACCCATTCTGGGAATCTCTTACAATATAAGTAGTGCAGCGATTGTAAATTGGCTGAACGCTTTGTATGTGAAAGACTGGAAATAGGCACCAGGAATGAAACAGTTTGAGAATCTCGTCAGGGGGGGACCCACCTCTGAGTATAGGCCTGAAGATGAAGATAGGGATTCTTATAGCACATTGCCAGCTGAATGAGCACCTAATTTACATTGGTGTCAAGGACTATTCAAATTACAGATGATGCTTGGAGAAGGAGGACACGGCCCTTTGTGTAATTATGTTTTACCCAGCAGTCACGTGACCAAGATGAACTTACCTGGAATTCCCAGTAAATTAGAACCTGGAATATATTATTTAACTTTAAGGCTGTTCTTAAATGGTGTTGGCTTTCCACAACCCTAAAATAAGATAGGTAAACAATGGGGCTTTAAGAGTTCTAAGTGCTTTAGGCATTCAAACCATCTATTAGCCGTATATCTATTTTTGAGTTTACCAATCCTTTTACCCAATTAATATTGTCGCATTATACCCTACTGCAAAATTTAGTAGTGGTATCTTTATTTCTGCTCCTGTTATATAAGTCATGTCTCCATGTTTCTAAATCGCCGATGTCTATATTTAAGTAACATTAAAAAAATTACTCGACCATAGTGCAGGTGTCTGATTTCTACATCAGTGATCCGAGTTCGTATCCCGGCTCGGGAAATAATAATAATAAAAAAGATAAATAAATAAAAAAATCAAATTTAGAACTTGATGATCGCCTCTCTCGAGAAGGCAGTGACAAAACACCCGTAGTATCATGCCTAGTAAAGCCGGCATTAAACTGTAGTTCCCTTTGTCTGTGGAAATACTTAAAAAGGCACCAACCACAGGCAAAGGAGAGGGTCGCCTACGTCCGTATCGGATGTGGCACTAGAAGAGGAAGAAAAAGTTACACCAAGAGTGCTTTTCACATCAGAAACTTGGAGCTGTAAATTCCCCAAAAAAATATATTTATCTTAAAAAAGATTATTTTTTCTCCAGATTGTAATAAATTAGAAAACTTAACACAAAAGAACATTTTCTCTTAAATATTTTATTCGCAGTTTGGCCTTTGAGAATTATGACTAAGTTATAAATTTCAGTTTGTACGTAAATAAAGTTGAAATTGATAAAATATTGCTAAAGTTTGTCGGACGAAAATTGCATCCATGCATTATTCATGCTGAACCTAACTATATGAAGAGTTTTCAAAGTTTGCCAGATCAGGGCATCGGAGCAGGGGGGATAAAAAGTAGATTTAAAGAAAGTCAGGGACGTAATAAAATGTATTTTATACTTTAGTTCAACTCAGTTTTTTTTAATATAATTTCTTAATGTATTGGAGAAAGTGGAAAAAGCAAATGACCTTGTGGATAGATTACAAAAAAGCATTTGATTCAGTAGAGATATGGGTAGGTCCTTAACCCCTTAAGTAACAGCAGAGCCGATGAAAGATACACAACTCTTGAATACATATACAATAATAACCGGTCAAGTGCAAGTTGAACCTGCACAATTAGTGTTCCGTACGTTGATTGCTTTTAAAATAAAAAATGTTGTAACGGAAGTATAAAATGATCAGTGACTTCACAAAACACACCCCAAATGAGTTTTCAAAAACGTTTATTTCCAATCTTTACTGAAAATTGATGACCTTGAAATTTCTGTTTTTTTTATATACCAGATAAATTATTACGGGTAATGCACGCGTGATAATTTTCGTTCAATCTACACCCCGTGGAGAATATTCCAGAATTTTTTGCAAAATTTTTTGATAAGTACTTTTCGAGATAAGCCGGGTGGACAGCGATTTTTCGCGGTTTTTTAAAAATAATACAAAGAAAAGTGCGCGCAAGTATTATATTATATATACATTTTTTACTCGTGTTTTCACAAGCTTTCATTTGACATCACACTCGATTACCTAGTAAAAAAATTTTTTTTTCACTTCCGATTTCACTCTCCAAAACTAACCCCTTAAGTCAAAATTTAACTTTCAAAACTACATGGTTCTGATGAGGCCATCAATTTCTATATTATTACCAAATATCAACTTTCTATGACAAATAGTTTCGGAGAAAATCGGGTATGACAGACGGACAGACAGACAGACGGACAGATAGACACCGAAGTGATCTTATAAGTGTTCCGTACGGAGCACTAAAAATACCACTTCACAAATAGTGCTTGAAAAAAAAACAAATAAAATTAAAATTAAAAGAGGAATTACACAAGGCGACTCGATATCCCTAAAGCTGTTCACGTTGGGTCTAGAAGACATGTTCAAATTGTTAAAGTGGGAAAATAAAGGAAAGGAAAAGGAAAGATGAACGATTAAATCATTTAAGGTTCGCAGATGATGTCACTCTGATCGCCAACATAAAAGAAGAATTACAAGAAATGCTGACAGAACTAAATAACAAATCTCGAGAAATAGGTCTGAAAATTAACGTCATCAAAACCAAATATTTGAACAGCGAAAGTGAAGATAACAGCCAAGAACTATTTATAGAAGATGAAATAATAGGAAAGGTATATTTAGGGCAAAAAATCGAAATATCGAAAAATAATTTAAAGGCTGACTTAGATAGAAGAGTCTCGTTAGGTTGGTCTGCGTTAGGAAGGTTATAATCTACATTTAAATTGGACATTCCAAATACAATAAATGCCAGAGTATTCAATCAATATGTACAGTCGGTATTAACATATGGCACTGAAATGTGGGCTTTAAATAAAAGTATAATAAATAAACTCCAGGTAACCGAAAAAGCAATAGACAGGAGAATGCTCAATATTAGACTCCAAAATCGTATTCCTGACATCGAGATTCGAATGAACATTAAGGTGCAATTGGGCGTAAGGATGAATGATAACAGATAGACACGCCGTATAGTTGAATGGACAAGATGGACGGACGACATAAAAAGATTAGCAGGACACGATTGGATGCAAAAAGCAAACAACAAAGCTCGTTGGAGACAACTTGGGGAGGCTTACATCCGACTGTAAATGGAATAAGCTAATGATGATGAGAGGAGAAGAAGAAGTTTCCTTGCCAAAACTGGTAATACATTTGTGAGAAAATTACACCTACGCACAGAGTTCCTAGATTACGAAAATAATTTAACATTTTCGTCAGTCTATTAGATCTCTCTTTCGCTTTATTGCTCCGATAATTTCCGAATAAAATAAGACAGCAATTTCAAATATTGTAACCACAGAGTACTTAAAATGAGAAAGCAATCTGAAGTACTTAACCTATATCTTTTAAAAAGAAGAGGGTGAAATATCGTTCACTTATATCACACCATGGAGCGATGGCATTGAAGTTAATATTAAATGTATAAATCAGTATAATTTTGAAGTAAGTTTACAGAAAAATAACAAATATAGAGATTCTTTCAAAATTAATACATTTAAAATTGATCTAGATAAAAGTTATTACCAAAGTAATTTTAAAAAGTAAATATTTTACAGTGACGAGTAATAAAGCTCACAATCTTCTTTGCAGCTGATACAGACAAGTAGAGGTGAAGCATAAAGGTAAGTTTGCTATCAAACATTACGCGTAGGTGTTCAACCCAGCGTGCAGCTCGATAATTCAAAATCGTTAATGTAATAAGTGTGTGATCATGACTACAAGAATAATTTTACATTTAGTGATATTCAAGTCGAACTTAAGTAGAAGATACCAGTTAGGTAGAATATCCAGCAGCATTTTGAAGAATCACAATAAAATATGTTTTCGAATAATTCGCCAAGAAAAATTCTTCGCTGTAATGATCCCAAACAGATTATTGATAAAAAGTGAAAACAATAGATGCCTAAAATTGGATGCCTAGGGGATCCCTGAAGAAGCAATATGTAGCTCAAAACTAAACCATTTTAACTAGTGAAGAACCTTGCCAATAGGCCATTAAAACCAAAAGAAAAGAGTTTCTTTAGAATCATCAGATGATCTGTATGTTTAAATATCCTCGAGATGTCATTGTATACTATCTACATCTGTTTCAAATTGTCAATTGTTTTATAAAAGAAAGCGTTATTTAAACAAAATTAATACCTGTTGATAGTAGTGCAATTAAACTGTACTGATTAGTCAAAACAAGGCACTGAACGTCAAGGTACACTTTCATCTCGAAGAACATGGTGAAACTACTCAATATGGCAAAAGATCTATGATGATACAACAGCCTCTTAACAAAAACTCCAGGCACAAGTTCAAGCTCTGTAGTAAACTTATTGTCTAACAGCACTACCTCTTTCAGTAAACTTATTATTAAAAATAAGTTTTGTCTTTCATGGTAATTTTCTAGATTAAACAAAGTTACATCAGGATCGTTTTTTCTTAGCTATGAACATGTGGAGTTCAGGCGTTAATTATTTTTTATGGGTTATTAAATATCTTTGAATTAAAATGCTCCTGATAATTTTAGGTATAATAATCTTTAGTAAAACATATCGAATATGAAATGTTTAATAGAGAACAGATTTTTTTTTTAATTAGGAATCCTTTGTTGTAAAAAATGTTCATCTCCCATTATCGATTTTTAAATTAGGTGTAAATTATGAGAGTTTCACTGTAGGAAAGGGTCATTTTTTGTAAATAGTAATAAAATAAGATTTAGTACCTTTGTTATAAGCTTATAGGGTACTAATAACGGTGAGAGTAGTAGAACAGTAAAAATAAAGTTCTAATGCCACTATTAAATGTTTAACGGTAACTCTAAAGAATAAACATCAATATAATTGGAAATTCAGCTTCGGTATAAGGTTCTCTTTTATGTTTGACCTGCAATCTTTGCTTTTTTGGCGGAGTCGCACTTCTAATCTCACCAAGGGGTAGTGTCCTTTTTTAAGAGTCATGGCTACGTTTTATATTGCCTCCTGGTGAGATTGGAAGTGCAATTCTACCAAAAAAGCAAATATGTTATAGGAAGTCCAAAAGAGATCTCAATACCTAGGTCAGCAGTGTTCCCGTTTACATTGATCTTTATTTTTATAGTTATTGCTAAATATCTAACAGTGGTATTAATACTCTTTTTTTAAGGTAACTGGTAATACTGATATAGGTAGGAATAGTACCATATTCACTTATAACAAAGGAACTAAATCTTATTTTACCTAAGCGTTTTGCTCTTGAATTAAAAGTTTTGGCAGTTTTATACCAGAGAGCACTGAGGTATGTTGGCTACTGGCATTTTTCGGCATAGGCCAGATACTGTGTTTTTGCAATTTGCCTCTTCTCCTAGGCTAGCTAATCAGCTCTGACATTACATAAGTCATGCATGTCCTAGCTTGGTATTTCATCGATGGCACGTCCCAGTAGTCCATAGATTTGGACACCCGAACTTTTGATGGAAGAGCAGAGAGCATGGTTTTCGTTCTCTTACCTTATCTCGAAAAGTATTGATCAAAAAATTTCGAAATAATTCTGGAATATTCTCCATAAAGTGTAAATTGAATGAAAATTATCACGAGTGCATTACGTTTGATAATTTATCTGGTATATAAACTAGTTGTCAGCCAAAATGGTGAAGGCTTATTTCGTCGAAATTTGTGAATTGAACCAGGAGTAGTAGCTATTGCTTTAAGCATTAGGTACCGAGTAAAAATAATTTTATTTGTTTATAATTAAACAAATATTTAGGTACTAAATATTTGTGTTAAATTTTTACCACTAGGTTCTAGACTGAGTAGAGTGATTTATTGACTATTGGGTAGCTAAGATGCTATAACTATTACACCTTATTGACTAAGAAAAAACGTTAAATTACATGTTGGATCTTAAGATATATACATGTCAGAAACTTTTTGTCTAATTCTGGTTGGTCTGATTAACCTGATATCTGACTAGATATGTTTGTAATTTGGGTTCTCAATTCTTTTATTGAAAACTCATTTGGAGTGTGTTTTGTAAAGTGTTTATACCTCGTTAACAAATATTTTTATTTTAAAGGCAATCACAGTATGATTTTGATTGTTGTAAAAAGTGCATTGAATTAGAAGGTGAATTTTTACAGAGTCAGTATGAAAAATTAATTGTTGCAATGTGTTGTAATGATTTTTTACTTTGTTTGTTAAAGAAAAGTATTGTATTAGTGAAACAAATCACACTTCGAGATTTTTGCTTTTCTTCACATTTTAGTTTTCTAGATCACGAAAAACATAGCCAGTCATTTCCATTGGTCTGTCTGTCTGTCGATCTATTAACACGATAACTCTCCGACGAAATCCGATATCGACTTTAAACATAGTACAGAGGTAACATTTAACAAGGAGATCAAGCCTATATTTTGAACGATAGCGCTTCAGGCCAAGGGGGTGAAAGGAGTAGGAGCCGATAACTTTTAAGGTAATTAATAGTAATGTTGAAGCTTTTCCCGGTTTTTTTGTTGAATGATAAGTTAATTTAGAAGGTCCGTCCGGAATCCGTCTGTCACACCGATTTTCTCGAAAACTATTTGACATAGACAGTTGAAATTTGGTACAAGTATAGGAATTGATGACCCAATCAGAGCCGTTTAGTTTTGGAAGCTAAATTCTGACTTAAGGAGGTAGTTTTGTGGGGTGAAATCGGAAATGAAAATTAAAAATTTACCAAGTCATCGAGTGGGGTGTCAAATGAAAGCTTGTGAAAACACGACCGTCGGTCAGTTCCGGGTCTCCAATCAGACGAACAGCTCTTCTCTCTATGTTTGGGAGCAGAGCCCCAAATAGGGGAGGTTGAATTTGGGATTTGTAAAGAATTAACAGTTGTTTTGGAGTGTAAAGCTTTCTGGTTCGAAATAATATTCCCAACTTTTGAGAAGCTCTCCTTGCTATGCTTGCAACATGGTCATGCCAGGACATATTTTTCTCCCAAATTAACGCCCAACAAATTCAGTTACGATGCTAGAGGAATGGAGTGCCTCGACATAACTATGTCGGGTTCAGCAACGTTAACTTTTTCAGAAAAAACTGCAGCCTGGGTTTTTGCAGCGTTAAATTCTACTCGGTAACTGTTACCCCAAGATAGAATTTCTACCAGGTCTTTGTTAAGTTGAACGATTTTCTGCTGTTTGCGGATATTAGTCTGAGTAGCCGATGTCCGAGCATTAAAAGTGAAAAAAGAGATAAGCGTACTGTCATCTGCAAAGCTGTAGATAGATCCGGTCTTTTCCAGCAGATCGTTAATGTAAATGAGAAAGAGAGTAGGAGACAGTATAGAGCCTTGAGGCACATCGGCGTTGATAGTGAAAGTGTTAGAAAAAAATCCGTCGACTTCCACTCGTAGAGAACGCTCTCTGAGGAAACATGAGAGCCATAAACAGAACTTTTCAGACATATCAAAAGAGCGTAGTTTAGCTAATAATCCATCGTGCCAAACACGGTCGAATGCCTTAGATCTATCAAGAGCAACTGCTCGAGATTCTCCAAAGTGTTCAATTGCGTTGTTCCAAACATCTGTTACATAAGTCAGAAGATCTCCTGTTGATCTATTTTTACGAAAGCCATATTGATGGCTGCTAATAATGTTGAATCCTTCAAGATATTTTAGAAGATGCGGACTGATAGTCTTTTCTATGACTTACGATATTATTGAAAGCAGGGCGACTAGTCGGTAGTTATTTGGCAAGGTCTTCTTGCCAAAAAACTTTTTTTTAGGTATCCGCTGAACTGTGGCACATTTCCAGCAGGAAGAAAATATTCCCTTTCTGTAGGATAGGTTGAAAAGTCTACAAAAAAATGGTGTTAGTTCCTTCAAATAGTTTTTGAGAACTACAGCAGGTATTCCGTCAGCGCCAGAACCTTTTTTGGTGTCTAGCTTCATTAAAATACGCTTTATGATGCGCTGTCTGAAGACAACATTAGGCATCCTTGACTGCAATATGGGAATAGTAGGTGGTGTTTTTCCTTGGAAATCGACAATAGAATGTGAAGCAAAGAGTTCAGCCAATAAGTTCGCTTTCTCAACAGGTGTTGTTACAACAGAATTATCTGGCCTTATGAGTGGTGGTATGGTGGATTTGGTGAAATTTCTACTAACTGCCTTTGCGACTGGCCAAAAGGACCTGGAATTGTTGGGGTAAGCAAGCGAAACATATTTTCCATTGATCAGAGTAGCAGAAAGAGAGCAAAAACTATTATGCATTATTGACTAAGAAAAATATACATATTGGATCTGAAGATGTCAGAGACAAGTTAATTAGAACTAAGTACGTAAGTAAGGATTTTATTTTATTTTAAAAGCAATCACGGTACGGAAGACTGATTACGCAAGTCCAACTTGCACTTGACCAGTTTTTTTAAGTAATATATACAACTGATTTTTTCCTGCCTCTGTTCTCTGCTACAATATTATTGTTAACATCCATAACCTAAACTGCTATTATTTAGCATCTAATTTCTTTTGCCAATTAAAAAGTATAACTAATGGACAAAGAAAAATAAATCTTTCATATCTCTAATGCCCGGTCTTTGCTACGGTCGATATATATAAATCACAATGTTGTTTAAGTCGGGATTATAAACTGTCTCACTTTTATTAAGAAAGAGATTACGAAGTCTAATAAAGTAATAAATGTCTTGTGTAAACACATCTTCCCCCTTCTGTTGATTTATTACAACCTATTTATTTAAGGGTGTAATTATAGTTAAAAAGATTAGGAGATATTCTGGGGCTTATTTAAAGAACTCATTCATTATTCATACCTTGGTACATGTACTCTTAAGATAAGATAAATATCTGTTAAGTATTTAATTATTATTTTATGTGCTCTGGAAGTTACACTTAAACTGTATCGAATAACGAGAGGAAATTAAAATATAAATAAACTATTTTTGAAAAGACTGAGTTACACGAGCGGATTTAAGGGGCAAAGCAGGGCGAAAAGTGACACTGCCCCCTCTCTTCACCAAAGATTTAATGAAGACAACGATAGTATGAAAGCTCAAACCATTACGCCCTTAGAATTTGAAACAATAAGAGGGAAGATGAGGAAGTAGGTGGTGATAATGTTGCTTTCAGGCAGTTCCCTATTTTGACGATGATAATTATTGGCACGAAAAGCTGTTTTCCTTATCTTGTGCACATTTTATACCATAGGTTAGGTTTATATTCTATGTTATTTATTCAAGAACCAAAAATTAATTTGCGTCAGGGTGCACGAATGTTAGATTGAAAAATTCTAAAAATCTATATATACTTGCCTTTGTGAACCTCCAGGTTCTTCCGTCAGAGAGAGTAGGTTTTAGCTATTTAGAACACTACTAAAGATCCTTTTTAAAATTTGGTACCCCTATTTTTTCTTCTTCTTAACGTGCCATGCAGATTCCTGCTTTTGGCGTTTTCCGTTATCCCATCACCTTGTTTTACTTATAGCAGCTTTCTGGAGTGATTGAAAGTTCTGGATTTCCATCCATTGATGAATATTTCGAAGCCAAGGTAATTTTTTCCTTCTTATATCTCGCTTCCCATCTTTGACTTTTCTTTATAAAATAAGGCGTTGGAAATGATATCGTTCTCCACGTAGAATATTCCTGAGGTAGGAGATTTTTCTTTTCTTAATATGCTCGAGGAGCTCTCGTGATCGGTCCCCGATGTTTTAAGCATCCATCCCAGTACCTACATTTCAAACGCCTCAATCTGATTAATTGATCTAACTTTGAGGGTATACACTTCCGCACCGTATACAAGAACCAACCAGACGTAATAATAATAATATTTAACCATTCTATACCTGAGCTTAAATTTAAGATTTTGGTTTTTGAGGAATTTTCTGAGCTTTAAAAGAGTCGTTCTAGCCTGCTTTATCTTCAATTTGATTACGAGTTCTGTATCCTGCTTATTCACAAGACATCCAAGATTTATGTTGTGAAAAATATTTCGAGACACAACCATATATTATGTCTTGTTGATATTAATTTTTAGACCTATTCGTTGGCTTGCTTCATTAACCGCATTTAACTGGGCCAGGTATTATTGCAGTATCGTCTGCATATCGCACATTATTTATTGGGAATCCATTAACTTTAATACCTATGGAACACTCCGAAACCACCTCAACAAAAGTTGTTTTCACATACAGATAAAATAACATTGGAGACAGAATACGCCCCTGTCTGACACCTTTCTTTATTCTAAATTCGTCTGTTGCTGTTGATTTATGTAGGCGTATTTATGCTGTCTGGTACCAACATATGTAGGTTAGCTATTAGTTTTATAACTTTGTCGTCCAATCTCAAGTCCTGAAGATTGGTACCACGAGGTCATGTCTGACATTATCAAAAGCCTTTTTATAGTCTATAAAATATATGAAAATGTCTTTTCGTTAGTCAGAGCAATGTTGCACTAATGTTTGCAGACTGAAGATGTCCCCTATAGTTCCAAATCCTCTCTTAAAACCAAATTTACTGAGCACACTTACTTCATCAGATTTCCTGTAAAGTCTTGCCATCATCTATATAATATTTAATAATTGGTACCACGAGGTCATGTCTGACATTATCAAAAGCCTTTTTATAGTCTATAAAATATATGAAAATGTCTTTTCGTTAGTCAGAGCAATGTTGCACTAATGTTTGCAGACTGAAGATGTCCCCTATAGTTCCAAATCCTCTCTTAAAACCAAATTTACTGAGCACACATACTTCATCAGATTTCCTGTAAAGTCTTGCCATCATCTATATAATATTTAATAATTGATCCTGCTTATAATAAAAATAGGTTTATAAATGGTGTCGTATCAACTAGACTATGAGACAAAAAGATTATAGTTAACATAAAGAGTAATTTAACTAGGCTCTTCAAAATTTATAAAAACATCCCAAGCTTAATATTTTAAAAAAATATATACGAGGGAACGTCCTTCTCTGTGTCTTTAAAAATAAAATATTGTTCATATTAAAACATGGCTTGTAACTAGGATAAATTAAAAGTTAAAGCCTTCACTTTCTATGTGAACGTTCTCCATATTCTAGTAAAAGAAAGTTACGTAAGTTAAACGAAGACAATTTCACATTCAAATATTGAAATTTAAGAAATTCTTGCATTTTACTTTGTAAAAAAAAGATTATAAAAAAATAGACTGGTTTTATCAATCTTGTTTTGGCTTCAGTAGCATTCTCAGGAAACCAAATAGCATTCCTGAATTAAGCTGTCTTCCTATTATTTCCATTAGAGTGACCGGATCTCATAGAGGGGAAAAAAAATGTCAGAATCTTGTTCGTCTGGACCCCACAAAACGATTCCCCTTTCCAGATATTGAGATAGCCGAAATTTGAGCTCGATTAAACGACGTTAACCCGTGCCGCTCGTCGCTCAAAGTTTGAAAAAATCCAAATTTTTGGCCAAAAAGCTGACATATGGAGCCATAACTCCAGAACGGTAAATAGTAGAAACACGTTTAATATCTCAAAAGAAAGCTAATGTTGTTCTTCAAAATTTATATTCTATATATAATTGTTGTTATTTTAAGTCAAACCGAGTTACAACAGCCTTTAGCCCCAAAAACGTGACCTGGTACCACTAGGAGCATACTTCGTATATTTTGTTATTAAGTAATAAATTTTGCTTTTTTTTGGTATATTTTTGAGTTTAAAGTAGAAATATAACAAAAAAACAAATAATACTGATAAGTCTAATGACATTTTTTATTTTAAAAATAAAAAATTAGGTATATAATACATACAAAACAGACACAGAAAAGATACAGACGTAGTACCTACATAAGTTGATAATTTTACATAGTTATCTAATCTATTCTAGAGCTTTTGTTAAAGTAGTTTTTTGAAACGTCAGGATATAATGCTCGGCATTTACTTACAACTTGCAGGACATATTGCTTTTGGTCTTCGTCTTTTGTCAGAAGGTCGTTAAAGTCGGTTATTAATTTAACACCACGCTCAGCCATATCATTAACTACTTTTAATGTTTTGAGAATTTTCAATCCTTCTTGGAAGTCATTATTTTGAGGCCAGGTGTTTGGATGTTGTCTTAGGAAATCTGTTTTTATATTAAATTGGTCAAAGAATGTAAACGTTTCTTTGGTAAGTAAATTTACCAATCCTCCATCAACTACCTCTTTTAGGTTTTCTTTCCTAACTTTTGGATTTACAACCCTAGCGTTCTGTGATGGTTCATCTGTGCTACCGAGCAATTTATTAGCCATTAACAACTTTTCATCGTCTGTAATGGTGGGATCAAAAAACGATAATCCCACCAACTTTGCATTCAAATACCACAAATGGTTCGAAAATTTGGTTGGGCTATTTCTGCAATGTCGTTGTCACATTCTTTATAGTCTAACAGACTATGCAAAATACCTAAATCTTGCTTTGGTGCAAGATGAGCTTTTGGAGCATTGAACCAAGCTTTACAATAAATTTTAACTAGGAAAACAGAAATGGCACGCACAGAACTTTCTTCTTCTTTAGACATCTTAAATTGACGACGAAAAATGAACATTTTTAAGCAGTAAATAGCCTTTGCCACCTAGCGTGATGAATGGCTCCTGGAGTTCTAAAACCCACAACATTGCCGTCTAGTGATCCAACAAATACGAGAACCAACTGCAATAGCTCCTTGTAGTCATCTCTGGGGTGGCTCTCAGTTAATTTGGTCTCGAATTCAGCAGTAACATTTGCAATTACTTCTGGAGTTAGCTGCTTTTGTATTAGATTGTCACTGATACGTGTGTCTTATTTTCCTTTGTCTATCTTGGGCCACGCAGTGAGGAATCTCTTGAAAATGTCTGGATGAGGTCCAGTGGTTGTTCCCATTTTTGTGTCGAATACGCCTCTTAACAGAATTTCCAAGATATGGTGACGGCAAGCTAGGTATAACAATTCTCTTCCTAACATTCGCTCCAATATGACGCATGCTCCTTTGAGTCTTCCCGTGTTGGATGCTGTAGTGTCGAAGCACATCGCCTTGACGGTGTTGAGAAGACCCCATTCATGTAGGCATTCATATACGGCTACGGCTTGCTCCTCTCCAGAGCTGTTTGCTGTTACAGGAATTCCCAGCAGCTGTTCCTTTTCGCCATATGAAATAGCTATAGCTATTCGCTCACATTGTTCATTTTTTAAAACACCCGGTAAAAGTTTACCGTCCCAATGGACAACCACGGGCTCTTTTTCAGGAATGTTTACTTTATCAAAATTTTTTTATTATATTGTTCTCTGAACAGTTGCCTTCTATCATGTAATAAAGTTTTCGAGACTTTGTACTTAAGAGGGTCAAGGTTTAGTGCTTCTAGAGTAGCTATTAAAATTCTCGTGGCATTTCTGTCGGATACCTTACATCGATCTAATAAAATGGACAATTTCATGTTTAAAATCTCTTTAACGCCCCTTGCAAATGAAACTTTCATCCTCTTGCTCTCAGATGGTCCTGGATCTTCTGCAGCTTCTTCAGGGATGTCCATTTCCTCCAAGCTCTCAAGTTCCTGGTAGATGCTGTCCTCTTCAGTGTCTTCTTCTCCTTCTTCGAACTTGTCTTCATCATCCGTCTCTAAGAAGCAACAAAAGAAAGAGAAAAAAAAAGACTATAAAAACTTGTCATTTTAGCAGAATAGTAATAATACATAGGTACTAAATTACCTACTTCTAATTATCAAAAGGTATTATTTAAAAAATATAAACTCAATCATAAAGATGCCAAATCATGCTCTCATGTACAATTTTCTTTCAATTATAATGAAACTATTTACTTATTTGTTTATCTATTTTTTAGAATACTAATAATAAAAAAAAAACTCACCAATATCAAAAGTTGCTTCTTGGATTTGTCGGTTCATTTTTGCAAGTTCCTTTTGCACCTTGATTTCTTCAGCTCGAGACAACTTGAGATCCACTCCAGTCATGGAACCTGGGCGGCCCTTCTGCCTCTGTTTCACGAGAAACGCCTTATCTTCTTCCGATTTCATCAGAGCCAAGGCATCTTGTTAAGCAATATCAAAGAGATCATCCAACTTTTCAACAAACTGTTTAAATTTGTTCTTGGCCGTTTTCGATGTTTTCTTCCGGTCTTTTTGAAGAGTTCTCCACTCGGCATGGAGTTTTTTCCAGCTTAGTAATTGCATCTTGCTCATATTTAGTCGGGATTCGAGCTTTCTCCCAAAAAATGAACACTTCTCGTATTGTAAGTTTTGCTGAGTTGCTTACAGTTAATTTCACAGTACGTAAATTATAAAATAAAGCACACAAAACTTGACGATTTGAGGGTAGTTTACAACCGGTGATCTGGTGAATGGGATAGCCCACAAGAAATATTTTATCCTTGGTCAGGCTTTGTACACCTGATATGGATGCCATTTCAGAGGCCAATAGGTAAATAACAGTTAACTTGGAAAATGAAACAAAATATATTGCAAACTTTAATTTCAATAAAATGTTTTCAAATGTCTTTTAAAATAATACTATAATAGTTATAAAAACAATAACACACACACTTGGACAATTAAAAAAAAAAACGTTAAAATATCTTCACTAGATAATTGTTCGATCTAACCAGCTCAAAGGCACTTTAGAAACTAAACTGAATAAATAAAAGGTCGGTTGTACGCTGAAGTAAAATCACCATCCCTAAAATAGAAATTAGAATCACCCTCCTTTTTACCTGTCAAACGGGTCTTTCTTTGGTAAACTAGTCACGTAATCCCCATATAATAAAAGATTAAATTTGAACAAAAGGCTCTTTATGTTTGAAAATTGAGTTCCAAAATACTTTTTTACAAAAAAATGTTAATTCCGAGACACATTATGTAAAAACCGTAAAATTCTTAGAATACTCCCAAACTGGCTCCTACTGGTACCAGGACACGTTTTTGGGGCTAAAGGCTGTTGTAACTCGGTTTGACTTAAAATAACAACAATTATGTATAGAATATAAATTTTGAAGAACAACATTAGCTTTCTTTCGAGATATTAAGCGTGTTTCTATTATTTACCGTTCTGGAGTTATGGCTTCATATGTCAGCTTTTTGGCCAAAAATTTGGATTTTTTTCAAACTTTGAGCGACGGGTTAACGTCGTTTAATCGAGCTCAAATTTCGGCTATCTCAATAACTGGAAAGGGGAATCGTTTTGTGGGGTTCAGACGAACAAAATTCCGACATCGATTTTTTGCGGTTACCCTAATTTCCATATATACAGTTCTCCCAGTAGATATAACGTAAAGATGAAGAATCGTGAATCGTGTAGGTGGGAACCAGGAACAAAGACTGATAAAAAAACTTATGATATATATATATATATATATATATATATATATATATATATATATATATATATATATATATATATATATATATATATATGTATAGTAAGAAACTAGTAGGAAAATTTTAATGGTTAGGTGTCTTAAAATCGCACTTGAAAGTAAGGTAACTATACGTGAAAAAAACTGGCATCTAACCTGTACGTAAAACTCTATGTGAAATATTCAGTAAAAAGCAATTCTTTAACCCTGCAGTCAAACATTTGTCGATTGCACAATGTGGCCTCAAGATAGTCGATTTCAAGAACCAATCGTAGATACTACATCATTTCACCTTCTGATCTAAAACTTCCAAACTGTTTTAATTTTGCGACAAAAAAAAGATGAATAAAACGAGACTAAGCTCTGTTATTTTAACACTGGTCAATGGAAAACTAAACTGGTGTAAGCCGAATGTGGCTGTGAACATTAATTCGAACATAGTGACTATAAGTTAGTTGAAAATAATTTTAGACAGTGAGAGAAATAGACAAATTAAAATAAAAGTTTGAAAATGGATTTACCAATCATTCTGTTCTGAAGGTACCATTACCATAAAATATTTTCCATTGATCAGAGTAGCAGAAAGAGAGCAAAAAAAATTCTGAATGGAAGGTGACAAGCGTTGCCGTGTATCGCAAAAACACTGCATTGGAAATCTTATCAAATATGAGTTTTATATGCAAATACAAAACTTTAATACCGTTTTCACAAAAACTTTGTAGTGTTGCACCAGCTTCTAATACAAATATCTGCAGTCAAAAACTTGAAATAAATTATTTCTTTAGGTGACAGTAAGTAAGTAGAATTTAATGCTACAAGATCCAAGATCCTAAGCAACAGTGGCTTTGAAGGTCACGTTATAGAACCATACATAGTTGTGTCTAAATAGTCCACTCTATTAAAATCGTCACTTAACTTGCTTGGCGTTAACTTAGAAGTAAATATATCCTGTTACGACCGTGTTGCATGCATACCAAAGAAAGCTTCTGTAAAGCTGGGAATATAATTTCGTACTAGAAAGTTTCACAAGGGGTTTGCATGTTTAAGACTCTGCTCTGAAGTACTAATAGTAGTTAGACAATAGAAGAAAGCTCTTTGGCTGATTGGGAACTTTCAAGAAACCTGTATTCTTTAGAACACTGAAAAAAGTTGGTGACTTGGGAGCTGCTAGATCCCTGCAGCCCGATTGATTTCTTCCAGAACGGTTCATGCTACTACTTCACATCCGCACAGCTTGTTACTCCTCGTCTTCCTTTATTTGAATTACTTTATCCATTTGATATGACTTCCTTAAGGACCTTCCAAGGAACATTTGGTTTTCCACATTTATATTGGTTTATTTTTACATTTTTATGCGTTTATTTAAAAGTTTTCCTTAATATTAATATTAGTAACCGATTACACACACATTTTGAAAAGATAAGTACAGAGGTTTCCCCAGTACTTTCCTTGCAAACATGTAGTTCTAAAATAAGCACCAAATTTGAGTTTTTTTCAAGGTAAAAAGTAGCTTAATTCAAGCACCACCAATTGATATACATATATATATATATATATATATATATATATATATACATATATATATATATATATATATATATATATATATATATATATATATATATATATATATATATATATATATATATATATATATATATATATATATATATATATATATATATATATATATATATATATATATATATATATATATATATATATATATATATATATATATATATATATATATATATATATATATATATATATATATATATATATATATATATATATATATATATATATATATATATATATATATATATATATATATATATATATATATATATATATATATATATATATATATATATATGTATAAAAAGTAATGAGGCCAAATGCGGAAAAAAAAATGTATTGAATATAACGTTATAAACAATTAAAGTTCTTCAAAGTAGGATCCTTGTGCGTCAAAATACTTCTCCCAACGAGTTTTTCACGCTTGGAAGGTGCCCTGAAATGATCTGCAAGCAGCGGGTCGAGGCCGCTTTGACCTCTGCTACGGTCCTATGGTTGTGTCCTTTAAGGGTTATCTTCACTCGGGGAAAAAGGGGGTTCAAATCGGGACTGTAGGAGGGCTAGGGAAGCATTGCGATGCCGTTCCACACTCTCTCGGCCGTCTTTGAACCACTTGTGCCATCTCAAAACAGCAGCTTTAATAAGCAAAATATTTGTTTATTATTTCAACAAAAAAATCAGAACAAATTACCATTACTAAAATCATACAAAATGGATCGACCCCATCCCATTTCACCCTCTTCACCTTAAGCGATATTATATATATAAATATATATATATATATATATATATATATATATATATATATATATATATATATATATATATATATATATATATATATATATATATATATATATATATATATATATATATATATATATATATATATATATATATATATATATATATATATATATATATATATATATATATATATATATATATATATATATATATATATATATATATATATATATATATATATATATATATATATATATATATATATATATATATATATATATATATATATATATATATATATATATATATATATATATATATATATATATATATATATATATATATATACATATATATATATATATATATATATATATATATATATATATATATATATATATATATATATATATATATATATATATATATATATATATATATATATATATATATATATATGTATATATATATATATATATATATATATATATATACGAAGTTTAAAATTGTTACCTCATTTCGTTGGAGAGTTATCGTGATCTAGAACACATGAAGAAAAGAAAAAATTTCGAATTATGATTTTTTCACGAATACAATACTTTCCTTTTGCATGAAAAGTAAAAACGATTTCCGTTTTCCTTAAATGTGTTTTTTTCTATTTTGAAGTATATTCAACAACATGCACTGCGCAGGGACGAATCAGGCAAGTTACATCATCCATCGAGACACCATAAACTCTTTTTAATGTTCCAAAAAAATCAAAATTTCTAGTTCCAGGCCTTCGATATAGTAAACTTTCTCTCTTGTGGATAAAATTTAACAACAGCAGAGTATGTTTGAGAACAGCTACCCAAACGTCGGATCAGTATTCTATTAATGATTGTATGTAATTAAGATAATATATAATATTTCTTGGTTTTGATATACATGCTTGTTATGTCTCCAAAATTGCCGAAGTCTAGTTATATCTATAAAAGTTATTTAAGTATAACCTTAATCCGGCTGACTCCATTTTAATTCCAATTTGCTCTGTTTCAGACGTTTTAAAAATAAGTTATATAATTTAATTTACATTTAATAACATGCTTTAAACAAACAGAAAACAGAACGATAAAATAATAAAATATAAATATTTGATTTTAATAATTCCGTCTTGTTTACCATGTTTTTAATTTTTGTTTTTCCTTTCTCTTCTCTATTCTTATTCGAGGTTCGAAAATTGTTCTGCAAGAAAAGCTTTTCAATTAGTAAGTAGAGCCAGCTCAATATTTGCTTTAGCTTAATACAGTTTAAGTACAATATTTGCCCATGAAAATGTATTTAATGAAACTCTTTTGGTAATATTAGCTCAACGTTAAACGAGGAGAAGAAATATACAAAATTAGCTTTGATTCTTTAGGGAAATATGCGAAGAAATGTAAACAAAATTTAAAATTTTATGTAGAAAATAAATTGACTTTTAACATACGATATACGAAGCATATATAATAAAAAAAAATAAAAAAGTCATTTTGTGAACTCAGTTATTCAATTTGTCCAATACTCATCAAACAGTAGACCTCCTGATCCATTATTGATCCAGATAAAAAACAACGTTCGCAGTATATATTTTTACCTTCTCTGTTTTTGACATTCAATTTTAGATATATTTTATACATTTTATCTAGAACCAAATAGAGAGGGTGAACGTTAAGTACTCCTAGTAACTTTATATACACCCTCTGTCCTAACAGAAACAAAACTGACATTGACCTATTTTAATTGTTTAAATCATTTATTTCAATCGATAAACTCCTGCCCCCCCAGCTTCGACAAACATAGCGTTAGGCTTATTCATTAAATGACTTTTTATATATGGGTTTGAGATACTAGTTGTGATTACTGAAGCCTGCACATTTTCATTGGTGTCTTATCTCTTCCCTTTCATTGGAAAATAAATCAAAAAAGAGAAAACAGTCATATAATGCTAAATCAGGTGAATACAGCTACTGATCCATCTCATGAACTTGGTTTTTGCTCTACTCACCAGTTCACCACTTCAACACACAACCTTTTTCCATTCGACATTTGTTTCGTTAACCAAGTTAGCATTATCAGGAGCGATCAGATCTCAAGAACCACTATTTTGCATAAAATCAAACTGGTTAGTTCTGATTATTCCCCTGAAATTGAGCAATTACAAGCGTGGTCTTAGTTTCCAAGTAACCATTACAAAGGATATTAAATAATAGGTCCTCTCTTCTTATTTATACTGTTTTTACATTTCATATTTTTATACTTTCGTATGCGTCCTGCAATCTTCTCTCAGATAGATCTTCTTTAACTTTTCATTAATCTTAAAATAGATCATGTTTACAATCGTACCATTTGCTCCTTATAATGCTAACAGGGTTAGCAAAACTTGTGTCGAGTGAAAAATCAAATGTCTGGGTAGTGAGAATAACTGGTGTGTAGTCATTGATTGAGACTCCGAAATCCCAACGTAGGTGCTTTTAATTCAAAAACCAATACACAATAGCCAAATGAACGGATGGTCTCTGAACTTATATGAAAAAAATCTCCAACTAAATTTACGAAGACCCGAAGACCTCTTCAAGCATTTGAAGATCACTCATGTCGTTTCGACTCTTGGTGGTAATGATTGCGTAAGGGCGTTATTTGATTAGTATAGTTAAAGTGGTAGAAATTACAGATTTTGACGTTTTACATCTTGTATTCACTATTACCAATTGTTAGCTTCATATTAATTAGTAATCAAAGTTATATTCAACCCATTACTCACAGAAAAAGTTTATTTTTATTTACACATCAACAGGAATTCTCTGCATATCAGACCTTTTTTTTCGTTAAAATGGTCAACAGTCGAACTTTATTCGAATAATATACACACTTATCGCGTACATAAAGAATATATAGGAGTCGGTTCTCGAATGTATCATGTTACTTACTTTAGGGATTCTTGGAGTCGAGGAATATGAATGTTATTTTTCATTATTTCCAATTTGGACCAAAAAGGAAAAAGTTTTATTGTGGTTGTAAATACTTGTGAAGCCTTTCCTTTGATAAATTTTCGTTTCTTAATTAATATCTATCACTATAAAGTACCCATCAGTTAAAATATCAAGGTTAATGCTAATAGACCAAGAGGGCGACCTGAAATTTTTACCTGTCGACTAACCGTCTGCCTAGTTGTTCATTCTATCAGGCAAGTCGAATAAAGCCTTTAATGTTGATTTTGCGGTCCCAGTGCCCTGGAATGCTCAAAATGCTATAGCCAAAAAGGGACTGCCGTTTAACCACTTGAATCAAGTACTATAACATTTGTTGACACTAAAAAAGTCGAGTGCTCCAAAGGGCAGACGCCGCCGATACCGGACCCAACTTTCTTCTTCTTCTAGTGCCATACGCTTGTAGCGTGTAGGCGTTCATTTGCGTCTTCAATTTAGTATGCGAAGCTCTTCCTCCTCGCCATAATAAAGATGTCTTCCACACTTCTGACTTCGCACCAGTTCCTGATATCACGTAGCCATGAGCGTTGTTTGCGGCTAGGACCTCCTCCTCCTTCGATTTTTCCCATTAGAATTAACCTCAGCATGCCATATTTGTTGCCTCGGAGTATATGCCCTAGATAAGAGACTTTGCGATGTTTTATAATTTGCAGTAGTTCGCGTTCAGTTCCGGCTCTTCGTAATACTTCCTCATTTGTTATGTGATCAACCCAGGAAACTCTCAGCAGTTTACGTATGGTCCACATATCGAACGCTTCAATACGGTTCACTGACTTTATTTTGAGTGACCATGTTTCAGTTCTGTATTGTAATATGGGCCAGACATAACATTTTACCCCCCGGAGTTTCAGACTCTTCGATATAGGTACTTCTGAAATTTGATGAAAGCTGTTCTTGCCATTGCTGTTCTTATTTTAATTTCTTCATCATTATCTAGTTTATCATTTATATTACAACTAAGATACTTGAATCTGTTGACTCTTTCTATGTGTTGATTATCAATTGTTATTTGGGCCTGACTGTGTTTTTGTCTGCTGATGACCATAAACTTTGTTTTTGTGATGTTGATTGTTAAACCGAGTTAACTGCCTATTCCCAACTTTAGGGCCCAAAAAACGTCGATCCAAAAACAGACTGTCATTTAACCATATAAAATCAATACATCTAGTTTGTTCTTGATTGTGGCTGGAAAAAACGGGTACAGCTTCATCCTCCGGTATTGGCGGCGTCTACCTTTTGCAGATATCCTCTTATTTTAACAAGAACAAACTAAATTTATTGATTTTATATGGTTATATGGTCCATTTTTGGATCGATGTTTTTTGGGTCCTAAAGCTGGTCCGGTTTCTGCGGCGTCTGCCCTTTGGGGAGCTCGATTGTTTCAGTATTAACAAATGTTATGGTACTTGATTCAAATGGTTAAATGACAGCCTATTTTTGGATGTAGCATTTTGGGCCTTATATGAGCATTCCGGGGACCACAAAATCAACGTTAAAGGCTTTTAATCGATTCGCCGGATTGAATGAACCATTAGGCAGACGGTTAGTCGACAGGTCAAAATTTAAGGTCGCTCTCTTGGTCTTTAAAGGGTTTTATTCGACTCACCCGATAGAATGAACAACTAGGCAGACGGTTAGTCGACAGGTCAAAATTTCGGGTCGCCCTCTTGGTCTATAAGTCTAATTCAGTAAGTATTTTAGAAATGCGTGTTCGCAATAGATGTACTGGTTAAGTTACTTTACCGACTTTCTTGTGTCTTTATTTTTTCATAAATATTAAGTTATTTAATAATTTTAAACTGCAAGACAGATAAGGCCATATCGATCTGTTTCTAAAATTGAAATCGGTTTATTGTGCGCCAGTAAATTCAAGAGATATATAGAGAAGTTATTATCATGCACCCCAGGTTCAATTTGCGTTATATAATAAAGCCCACAAATCCGACAAACATAATTTAGTTAGACTAATGTGGCAAAAACAAAACAGAATATAACGAAAATCTAAATTAATATTTGTAGGGATATCCTATCTACTATCGTATTTTGTTTTATTTTTAACAATTAAATGGTGTATTATATCTGATTTATTTAATTTAGGGATTCAATTTTATTTAGGTTATTTAAAACTTATCAAACGTATTATAGCAGCACTTAAAAATAAAACTAATAACCAGCCAAGTGCCAGTCGAACTTGCGCCATTAGGGTTCCGTACGTTGATTGCTTTTAAAATAAACATTTTTGTTACGAAGGTATTAAATGATCAATGATTTCACAAAACACACCTCAAATGAGTTTTGAACAAAGTTTGTTTCCGATCATTGTGGAAAACTGATGACCTTGATTTTTTTTATATACCAGATAGATTATTAAAGGTAATGCACTCGTGATAATTTGCGTTCAATCTACATCCTGTGGACAATATTGCAGAATTTTTTAAAAATTTTTTGAACAGTACTTTTCGAGATAAGGGGGAGCGATTTTTGGCAATTTTTTAAAAATAATATAAGGAAAAGTATGCGCAAGTATTACATTATATATATTTTTGAACTTGTGTTTTCACAAGCTTTCAATTGACACCCCACTTGATGACCTGGTAAAAAAAAATTTTATCGCTTCAGATTTCACCCCCCGGATGTGAAAAACGGACAGACGGATCTTATAAGTGTTTCGTACGGAATACTAAAAATATTAAATTTTTGTTGCAGAAGCAATATTATGTGATTTAATCGTAAAAATTAATTTGTGTTGGACGATCTACTCTTAATTGATGAAGCCATATTATGAGTTGGCTTGAATACTTTAAAAGAGGTGCCAATCCATTGTCCATAAACTATTAATCTTTCAATGATTAAATCTCAGGGAGTATCAACATTTGTTATTGTATGAATGATTTTCGATAACGTGACGTCCAGGTTCTGTATTTCGTCGATGTAATTTCTCTTCTCTCTTCTTCATTTTTTGAAGACCTTTAATGCAAATAGGACATATACAAAAGTCAGCGTTCATGTAGTAGTAATTTCAGCTTGGAGAATAGGACAAAGTCATACGGTGTGATATCTGGTGAATAAGTTACTTTTAAAATGGTAATCTTCAGAAGTTAGTAATAATTATAGTAGTTGTTCGTTATCAGTATGCGAAATCAATGAATTTTTCTGCAATATTTCAGACCTTTTTTACGAATTAACTTAGGTAAATTGCACATAATGCTTAAAGCAACTCTATGTGCACAACACCACGCCACGATACTCGTAGAAAAGAGTTAACCTGAGAAGTTCCTTTTTCGATTTTGCTTTACCTTTTGAACCACATTCAACTGTTTCTTGAGTGATTTCCGAGTCATATTAATAGATTCACTTCTCATCACCACTAATTATATACACTGCATAGTGGAATCATCCAAATAAACATGTCCCTAGTGTCCTCATCACGACGATGTTTTTCAAGAAAATTCAATTGTTGTGGAACAAGATGCGATAACATACGAGACAAGTCTAAATAGTTCTTCAAAACAGATTGTTTGATCCAGATCAGTAAAGTCAACAATATTTTTCTATCTTGAGCTATCCTCAGCCACTGTAGTCCTGCAGTCTTCTCAATGTCATCGTACCAACTTATCTGTGATCTTCCTCTACGCCGCTTACTCCACCCTTTATATATATATATATATATATATATATATATATATATATATATATATATATATATATATATATATATATATATATATATATATATATATATATATATATATATATATATATATATATATATATAAATATATATATATATATATATATATATATATATATATATATATATATATATATATATATATATATATATATATATATATATATATATATATATATATATATATATATATATATATATGTATATATATATATATATATATATATATATATATATATATATATATATATATATATATATACATACATATTTATAATATGAAATATGAAGGCTGGAGAACATCGCAGCATACTGGCCAGAACAACAGTGGATTACCTTGTCCTGAAGAAGTGAATTGATAATCTCCAAATAAATCTTAAATCTTTTGATATCAGAGGAGGACTGGATAAACAGAATTATTTTTCCTAAGAAAAAAGTCATCTGGAATACAGTTAGGTATTTCTTAATTCAAGAGCTGTTCCTTCCAAATTTATAACTATGTTGTTATTAGTGTCGGTTAATATTTTTGTCTTACTTTAATTCATTCTAAGAAAAATTGGGTTTTTTTAAGTGATAATTTAATAAGAGTTACAAACATTAATAATTAATATCATTACTTGTAACTCATTTGGATTGCCACTGATGACTAGAATATCGTCTACGAACCTTAAAGGATACAAGCTATCTACCCTTTTTTGTTCAATCTAGTTTGCAAAATACGTCTTCTAGAGCTGTAATAAACAGCCTAGGAGAGATTGTATCTCCCTGTCTTATACCTTTTCCTATAGTGTTTGCTCTATACCAGGTTTTATGTGTATCTTTGCATTTTAATATATATCTTTGATTCGGGTAGCGTATCTAGATTCAATTCTGTGGTTCAAACCGTTGATAATTCCTAGATTTCAATAGAATTAAAGGCTATTTAAAGTTCAAAGTTGTATTCATTATTCTTCTCTAGGATATTTCTTTTTTTTTATTTTTATGGGTCCAGCACACGTGCCGCAGGGAAATCCCTAAAGCGGTACAGAAGCGACATGTGTGCGAAAAAAACGATTCATGTTGGTCTTGAATCGCTGAAAATTGTACTCGGTGGGAAATACCGTCCTGGGTAAATTATTCCAAAGGGATGTTGTTCTCCATATAAAAGACTGCTTGAAAAGTATTGTAAGATGAATAACAAGCTGATCCGCATACGGATGTGAAGTATTAGTGCGACGTGTATTTCTAACATGCATCGCTCTGAGAGGAATTAAGCGGGCTACATCCCTCGAACACTTCCCATGAAAATACTTGTAGAATCGACTCAAGTCGACAACCGTTCTTCGATGTTCCAACGAATCAAGGCCGCCGGCCAGTTCCGGGTATCCGATCATCAGACGAACAGCTCTTCTCTGAATAGAATCCAACAAATACAGTGCATGTTTGGGAGCAGAGCCCCAAACTTGGGAGCAGTATTCCATAGTTGGTCGAATTTGAGCTTTGTAAAGAATTAACAGTTGTTGTGGAGTGTAAAGCTTTCTAGTTCGAAATAATATTCCCAACTTTTGAGAAGCTCTTTTTGCTATGCTCGCAACATGTTTATGCCAAGACATATTGAGTGACGATTGTTAGAGGAATGGAGTGCCCCGACATAACTATGTCAGGTTCAGAATTCAATTCGTTGTCTGTAAGTGGTCGCATGTGCTACAGCCGAATCTAAAACTAGCCTGTTCGCATGACTGGTTGATTTCTAACTTATTTTGTACTCTACTGGCAACAATTTTAGTTTATAAATGTGTGATAGTAAACTTATTGAATAGTAATTATCTAATTTTCTGATATCTCCCTTTTTATGTCAAATTACTGTTGATATATGTCATAATGTCGGTAGTTTGCCAGTTTCCAGGTACATGTTAAAAAGTAAATTTATATATTACAATGTATTTTAAATAGAGGTTAGTCACTCCTTTCGCGTGATACGTTTCACGTCAGTTTAATGAGAAATATGCAATATGCTTTAGAGAGCTACTTAAAAATAGTTGTTCATTTTTGTTTAAACTAGATTACATCTCATTGTTGCCTACTCAAGTAAAAAGTATATATATATATATATATATATATATATATATATATATATATATATATATATATATATATATATATATATATATATCAAGGATTTTCTACAGCTGACGTCTTTCTTCTCTCAGCCTTTGATTCCATCCGTTTCTATCTTCCCAGTCTCCATCGGTTAGACCTCTGTCCTTCATAGCCTTGTCCACATCGTCTCTCCACCATCGTCGGGTCTTCCTCTTTTTCTTCTCCCTATAGGGCTTCACTCCGTTATTTTCCTTATCCACCTATTATCCTCGCTTTGTTTTATGTGTCCATACATTTTAATCGTTTTTCTTCAATGGTATTTATTGCGTTCTCATTGATGTTCATTCTGCATCTTTTTTCTTCATTTGGTATTCTCTCCATACGTGTCACTCTACAGTATCTTCTCCAACACTCCATCTCTACCGCGTTAATTTTAGATTTATCTCTTTGTTGATCGACCATGTTTCTGACTCGTATGTCATTATGTTTTGTATTACTGATTTGTATATGCGTGTTTTGTTTCTCTTTGTAATGAATTTGTCCCACAGGATCGAATTTAATTGTTTTATGCATGTCCGCGTTTGTCCCAATCTAGTTTTGATCTCTTCTTCTGATGTTGCGTTTTTTGAAATGATGGATCTTAAATATTTAAATCTATCGGTTCCTTTGACTGTTGTTTCATTATTGACTTCTAGATTTTCCACATTTCCCTCCTTTGTTGTTAGTTTTATCAAAGATTATTGCTAATCCCGCTTGAGTGTATTTTTATATTTCTGTAGATCTTCTTCTGATTTTATATTCAACCATTTTTTTTCTCCTTTATACATTCTTTGGTTTTTTCACAAATTCTAATTTTATGTCGTAGTTAAATTCATTTAATTTTTGATCTAATTGTCATCTATATTGGTCTCTTATCGTTTCGTCTTGCAGTAAGTGTATTTTGTATTTTATTTCTTTGTCTGCTTTTTCTGTTATCTCATTAATATTTCTGGTTACTTTATCTATTTTTCCTGTTTGTTTTATTGTCTTATACCACGGGACTTTTATATTTGCTACTTAAGAGTAATTGATATTAAATATGACAATCTCACCACGACGCTCAGTCCAACGCGTAAACTGATTAATAAACATTGATACGGACCTGAATTTCTATTCGCTTTTTTTAATATTAAACATTTTTTCAGAACTGAAACTAATTGAAAGTTGGGATTAAAAACAGATTAAATTAATTGAATACTGAAATTAATATAAAAGTTTCCACTTTTTACCAATTTTTTTTTGGTGTAAATGAAAATAATCTACGTGTCAGGAACTTTTTATAATTAGAAGAAAGTTAGGCGGCTTTTTGCTATATAATAGCAGTGGACGAAAGTCAAAATGTTAAATAGAGAGTTACAGAAGCACGTGAAGGTAATAATAAAGGACAGATTAAAAGTTATACAATAAAAGTAACTTTAATTTTTACTTAAGTTGGAAATTATTCTACTAACTTGCTAAAATGAAACTTAATATCGGATACTTGCTTTTGTACCTATAGTCATATCCATAGTATATTGTGGGCTTCTAAGCTAGGTCCAAGCTTCTTATTTCTCTTGTTGCGGTTGGTTTTGTTGTGAGTCTGAAACAGTTTTTGTTGATATCTGCATTAGTTCAGCATTAGCAATAACCATGGGTTGCAGTTCTCTTAGAGCTGTTTTATGTAGTTGAAGAAGTGCCTTAATAGCTGTATACCCTAACCTGTATACGGCAAGTAGATAAATTCAAGCATTTGGAAACAATAGTGGATAAGGATGGTATAGGAAAGCAATAAATCAATCAAAGAATACAAAATGCACGAAAAATAGTAGGCTCACTCAACTCTGTATGGTAGGATAAACACATCCGCAGGAACAATAAAAAAAGAATAGGTCAAACTATGGTGGAGATAGTGTTGTGTTACGGAAGTGAAGTGTGAGTATTGAAGGAAGACGACAAAAGAAGAATAAATGCTGTTGAGATGGACTATTTAAGACGAAGTGCAGGGAAATCGAGACTAGAACACATAAGGAATGAAGAAATTAGAAGAACAACGAACGCAACGGAAACAGTACTAGATAGAACTGAATAGAGAAGTTTAAAGTGGTTTGGACATTTACTTCGTATGGATGAAAACAGATGGCCAAAATGCGTTTTTACCTGCAAACTAGAAGGGAAGAACAAAAAAGGAAGACCCCACCGTTCCTGGAATGATGAAATTCGATGTGCCTTAAGAGATCGAGACTTGGAAGAGAACATGGTGTATGAAAGAGACACATGAAGACTGGGATTGGGAAGGCAACCTATGGTTGTATGATTGTATAATCGAACCCCGATGTATATAGAGGAATTGTCTTATCGCTATGTTGAAGGTACTAAAATCACTACTCTCTTGTTAGTGCTGATGGAAGCCAGTTTGCTATTATCTTGCCATCCCCCATTTCAACAGATTTTTGTTGATGTTCTCTATGGTTCTGGTCTCTTTTGGGCATTTCTGGTACTTCACAAGGTGCCCTGCGGTAGTTCGCACACATTTGTTGTGGAAGTCACTTTTAATATATCTTGGTTTGGCCTTGCGACTTAATGCTGAATACCTGAACAACTGGCAGCTGTGACATTGCGTGGGTCAATTTCTACTCTTATATTGTTAAATTTGATCTCGTTGACGTTTCATATCTCCTTGTCCACATTCGGCGAGAGGACTTTGACTAAAAGTTATTCTGAAATAGCCCTTATTTTCCTCAAGAAGGATACTTTGTTGTTCAGAATCATTTTCGGATTGTGTTGTTTTCTAGAACGGTATGCCTGAACAGATGGCAGTTGCAATATTGCGCGTTGCGATTTCTACTATTATTCTGTTAAGTTTGAGTTTAGTCAAGTTTTATATTTCCTTGTCCAGTTTCAGCTAGAGGTCTTTGACTAAAACACAAATTGGCTTAAAGCCATTTTACTTCTTTATTTCTTCTGTTTCGAGCACTTGTTTCTGTACTCATTATTTTTAAATTCGTTGTCACCATGTTGTCTTTTGTTTTGTCACTCAACATGTTGGGGAGGCGAGGAATTTGACTTTTCCGCGTCAATGTTCGTTTATAAGTTGGATTTGCTACTTCTATGTTGCTTCTCATAAGATATTCTGGAATCGCTTCTTTTTTCGTTTAGAATCGTTTTCGACTGGTGTTGTTCTCTTGATCTGTCTCCCTTTGGTGGCGGTTATAAATTTCTCCGGAGTCAGGGGATATGTTTGTTTGTTGAGCGGCTGGGTCGTCATGGAATTTCTACTTTTCATTTCTGATATCTATTATCTGTGAGAACAAATATGATAATGGCGTTCAGACAAATTGAGAAAGTTCTCATTTCTATTAGGTTACAAACTTAATATGGTACTCTCAACTTTTATGATAGTATATGAGCTTTTCTGTTGGTATGTTAGTTTTTTTGAAACGGACTCTCATTAGACTCGATTTAGATCGTTCCTTGGACCTCCAGGAACAATTATTCACGACTAAACACGACTTTTTTACAGCTCAATATGCAAAATTACCGCCAAAATTACATTGACTGTATATCTTTAAATTCACCATTTTTAATTTACAGCCATTTCTTATCGAAAAGTGGCTAAATTCTGACCATAACTTGGAAACGATTCCCTAATATCAACAAGGTACATAAAAATTAGTAGTCAGCAGGTCAAAGAACATAAGAAAAGTGTACCTGGACGTTAATTTGACTAAAAGATATAAAATGGGCAAAAAATTGACAAAAATGGCCATTATATAAAAGAGGAGAACGTTATCAGGATTCACGATAAATAATTTCAATAAATTGCGTGGATAAACTTATAATACGTCACATTATATATTGATTTATGACGCTTTTTACGGCAATTTAGCGAGTTTTCCCATTTTTCGTCAAAAATTTGCATATTGCGCTATAAAAAAAAGGTTCTTAAAAAAGTCACGTTCAGCCGTAAATAATTGTTTCTGTAGGTCCGAGGAACCATCGAGTCTAATGAGTGTCACTTTAAAAAAAAGTCTCTCTTATTTGAACCGCTAACATACCAACAATTTACGGCAATGCTCATCTACTTGCCTACAATTTTTAGCCATTGCAAGAAGTAATCGTCCTTAGATGTAGAGTTCACGATTTCTTAAATACTGAGTTTTCAACAGATAAGTAGGGGGACATGGACTATTTTTTGGCCTTCACGATCACCAGACTGCCATTCCTGTGATTTTTACGCCTGAGGTTACATTAAAGGTTCAGTACACAAAACTAAAAATAGTACAGCCTACTTACCTAAGCGAATGCTAGAGACCATTTGAGGAAACCATTCTCTTTTTTCCAGATATACTTAGTCTTAGAGTACCAAGAGCAAGGCAAAATAACTATATTTAGTAGGTATTATAGCCAGGCCAAAGTAATGCTCCATTTTAAAAAAACAAAACACCCTGTCAAACACTAACTAATAGCTTAAATTTTGTAAAAAATATAGCCAATTAACATAAGCAAATAACCCGAAATAAAAGGTTCAAATAAGTAGCTTCTACCTATTGAGTTACTGTGAAAAATGGTGGTGAATAGGTAACCAGGGCCGGTTTTAGGGCGGGGTGGTCGCCCTAGGCGCCACGTTTTTAGGGGCGTCAAATTTTTTGATTTCTCTACGAATTTCGATGACTTTGCCAGTGACTGTTGTCAGTGGAGGACGAAGTTTTTCTAAATTGAAGCTTATTAAGACGTATTTGAGGTCCACTATGTCTCAAGAAAAACTTAATTCCTTGGCATTGTTGAAGAAGTTTTGTAGAAGAAGTTTAGAAATGGTATTCGTAATGAAGAAATTGTATTTAATTGCATTTAGTTTAATTCATAAGTTTTGGCCACTATTAATTATGATTTTGATGTAAAAAATGATAAATATAGAGTAAAATTTATTATACATATGTAGTATATAAAGGGCGCTATTTTCATATTCGCCCTGGGCGCCATTTTGTCTAAAGCCGGCCCTGTAGCTAACTACTGCAATGTAGTTAAGTCCTATTCTTCAGTAGCTCAGCCTTTCGTTTAACAAAATAGTTCTTGTATTATCGTAACCATAATTTTTCATCACCATTAATCTCTATTTTATATTGCTGTTTACATTAATGAATTCCATTTGTCGTAAATTCATTTCCCAGTTTGAAAATAATTAAAAACTTTATCCACTTTTCAAAAGAAATGTCGTGCAGTGGTTGCAATTCAATTAAAGAGTTTCTAGGGATCCGTGGAGCTGTTTTAACCCCCTAACTCTCTTTCGAACCCTTGAAAATGTCAAAACTTCTCTTAGTTATTCGTGGACTTTTTCAACAAGACCAACTTTAATAGTGGAAGTTTTTCGAATTGTAAACAATAAATGGACCTGAAGAATAACCTTTGAGCTAGTTTTCTGAATAAAATATTATTTTTGTAGCTTTTTTTGTTACTTTCTTAGGTTTATTTTGTGTTTTTAATTCACTTTATGTTCAACTATTTAACAATATGTTCATTAAATTATAATTAAAGAAAAATATAAGGGGTTACATACACCTGGGCTCTGTATGTATATGTAAAAAAAGTATTTTTAAGGTTATTAAGTGAATAATACAAAAGGATGGCGATTATATATTTTTATTGTACTTCAAATTAAAAAAAAAAAAAAAAATTAAATATGTTTTAAATGTTAACACTATTTTTATTGGGTTAAATGGATCACTGATGAAAACTTTGGTGCCCTCTTGTCTGCAGGATAACTTCAGAAAAAATAATCCAATCTTCTTCTTCTTTTTTCTCTTAAATCCTTTTACCCTGCCGGGAGTAGGATATTCATTTGTCTATGTATCTGCAATTGCAGGTTCCATCCTTTCTGTCCAGTCTAAGTACATGCAAATAACATTGCGATTGTTTTTTCTCCATTTCTTGTATTATTGACTCCTACACGACACTCCCTCTAATTTCTTCGTTTCTGAGGTGGTCCAGCTTGGTCTTTCCTGCTATCTTTTGGAGATGTTTCATTTCTGCTACAATCGGTTTAGGCCTGTTTTTGTTGTATTGTCCATGTTTCAATTCCATATAGTATCATTGGGTTCACTATTAAATTATTTACTCCTAATTTTATTCTTCCACTATCTCCTTTTCCCCAAAATTTTCTTGTTCAGCGAATAATAGATATTGTTTGCTTTTTTAATTTTATTGGCTATTTCAAGTTCTATTCTTTCATAATTTTTTATTATACTTTCTAGATATTCCATGGTGGTCACTTCCTCCAGGGCTTGATTCTTATATGTAATATTATTTTGTTTTTGCACTTCCCTTTTATTTGTATACATTATATTGCCTTTATCCACATTTCTTTCCATTTTCAGCTTTTCTATTTCATCTATCCTTACATCTATAAATTATTGCATTCTGGTATCTTCGTCTACTATTAGCACTAGGTCATCAGCATATAATAAGCTATCAATTCTTATTGGCATCATATTTCTACATCCCACTGTAGTCTGTAGTTTGGACCTTCTTTGTCTCGTATTTTTGAGTAGTCTATCCATTATTATTATAAAAATATACGGACTCAAACTGTCTCCTTGCTTTATTCCCTTTTTGATTTTAAATGTTTTTGATCTATTTCCTATTATTTACACTTTGATCGTGTGCCTTGTTGTGATTTATATTAGTTTCTTAGGCTTATCTATTAATTTCAAACAGTTTTTCACCGTTCGTTTTTGTATTGAGTCAAAAGCCGCCCTTAGGTCTATAAATGCGAGTATGAGTTTTTCTCCCGTCTTTATTTTCCTTTCTATAAGTTGTTCTTAATACAAATATATTATCTGAGGTTTGCCTCTTCTCTCTGAAAGCTCTTTGTTCATCTTCTAGTTTGTTTTCTACATTATTTTTTAGTGTGTTTTTTATTATTTTTGTGTAGGCTTTGTATACGGCCGGTGATAGGCAAATTGGTCTATAATTATCGCATCGGGTTTTGTCCCCTTTTTAGTAGTATTTTGCTTTTTCACTCCTCAGGTTTCTTATTCGTTTCCCACGTCTATGTCAATATTTTATACAGCCAATCTATTCCTTTCTTTCCCATGTATTTGATTTGATTCTGTTTTTGTTTATAATATCTTCTACGGACTTCCATTTTTTCAACAGAATTTGTTTTAATTACGTTATTTTCATCCTTTACGCCAGAATCTACTTTCTTTCTTCTCCCTCTTAGACCCTTGATTGTACTTCAGAATTTTCGATTATTATCTTTGTATCCTTCATTTAATTCTTTTCCAAAATCTTCCCATGTTTGTTGTTTGGCTTTCTTCACTAATTTTTTTGTTTCCCTTCGTTTCTTGTCATATATTTCCTTGTCTTTTAGCTCCTTGGTAAGTATATAATTTTTCCATGCTTGTTTTTTCTTTTCCTTGCAGTATTTATTATCTTATATCCACAAACTTCTCTTCCCGTGGTAATTAAAATTTCTTTCCAATCTTCAAAAATTAATCTTGTGAAAAATATTTAAAAATTGTCGAAGGGACTTCAAAGTTTAGTATGCAATTTACGACCAAAAAATGTATGTTTAATTGTTTATCAAAAATTGTCTATTAGAAAAATTAAAAAAAACCTCTCGACATTTTGTAGAAAGAGTATTGATTAAGATTAAAAAAAACAGTTGAAAAATATTAAATAAGGACTGAGTAATTTTGCAGACAGTGTCAGAAGAAAGGTAGCGGTCCCAATCCGACACCATATCACATTTAATGCTATAACCTTGTAATGTAATGGAATTTTCTTAAAAAAAAATTTTGTGAATAATTTTTAGAAGTATAGAATAGTAAAAAAATAGAACTTTTGAAAATTCGAAATATATGTAACTCCTTAACCAATATTGTTTTAGATAATAACTCATTATTCAAAATTTTCTAGGAATTACTGCAAAGAAGATTTTTACGAAATTAAGAGATTAAAAAATAAATCTATATCAAATTATCTAAGCACCTTTTTAAAAATTTTTTGCTGAACACTCACAAAGACTAACATGCATATGAGTAAACCAAAGAACAATACTCCAGCATGGAGCATACTAGGGAGAAGAAAAGTGGTTTTAATGAATTAATATTAGTAAATATTTTACAGTTACACAGATGATAGAAAGGATTTAACATAAGTGGCAAAGACACGTTGCTATCAAACGTTACGCCTATGTCTTCAATCATATTGCAGTGGGAGATTTCCAAACGTCTCGGTGACAGGAAACATAAAACACAGTAGCGACAGTCCGACTCGGCAGCTTTGATCTCAAGGGGTTCGAATTTGTAATGATCACATGACCTGGCGCCATATTGCTGGTATGATGCCCGCGAGTTTTGGAAATAGTCAGATTCCTCTTTTAAGAAAAATCCTATTCTGTAGAATAAAAATGAATTTTACTGATTGAAAGGAAGTAATTTGGAGAGATTGAAAATAATTATAATTATCATTTAAAGATGAGATAGTATTTTTTCTGAACTTAAAAATGGCGTGAACACAATTTTTTGGTCCCATTTTATCATTAGTTAAATCTAATATAATAATTTTCATACAACTAATGACTTATCGTGCCTATATACAGTCAGTCCAAAAAGTCTCCATACACCACCTGCTGTCTATACTGTTCTATTATGTTTAATTAATTAATCGGAACTATGAGAACACATGTTTAAATCAATATTTGAAACTTAACCAACGAGGACTAGTATTATAAACAATTACGGAACATTTATTTAGAAGTTACATCATTGTTATAAAAATGTAAACATAATTAATGTCAAAAAAGTCTCCATCCACTCAAGAACTGCATTGAAAAAACACGTTATAATCAGCCGCATTTTATCAAACTATCTATTGCTCGCTAAACTGAAAAGAAATAAATAATTTTCGGCCATACTTTATAATCTGTCACTTGTTGCTAGTAATTCTGCAGTAGGTTTTCAAAGTAGTATTACAAATGAGCGAGAGAAATTGTGAAATTCCATTTCAAGTTTGAAAGGTCTTTAGCCTTTGAGATTTCAAAACTGTTGGTCCAATAGGTATACACGCTTAGGAGAATAAAATATTTTACCATATTGTTAACTTTACATTTAGATATATTAAAATCAAGTTTATTCGAAAAATACCACTTCTGTAGAATACCTAGTTGCTTCGGAAAAATCACATCATTATTAGCGTTTTTAATATTATGATATATTTTTAAAACATCAGAAAAGAGAAGCGTTCTGTATGTAATGGACTCCTGAAGAAGGATTGTATACCTTAGAGATAAAACCATTATAACTAACAAATTGTTTTGTAGAAGTAAAGTAACTTATAAAGATTCTCACCTATGAAGAACTAAATCCAAATGACTTCAATAAGTCAATGTACGATACAGCTACCCTTTCCAAATTTCCAATTACATTGCTAATAAAATGGGTAATTTAAAGGAGAATAGTAACAATTGATTGTTGTGTAATCAAACTACGTTTAATTTTGAATCTACAATTTTTAAAAGCCAAAAATCTTCAGTAACTTCATAAAAATTGTTATAATTTATAATAATATTTATGTATTAATTTCATTATATTTCCCAGAATATACTAAAAGTTTAATTGTAGATTTTAACTAAATTCCAACTTCTCAAATTTTTATGAAAATGCATTAGTTTTGCTTGTTTTATGATTAGAATATGCTGGGACTTTAAGAAATGGTATAGTTTAACTAATGCTGTATAAAATATTCCATAGTTTCACAAAAACCTTTTTCTGTCACTGTTTTTAACCCAAAACTATATGAAAGCTACTCTATCCGATTTACAAATCAAATGTTGAAAAGAGTTGCAAGATTGTGTATTTAGAATCATTTCCACAAAAAATTTTTTAGAAGTTTCTCCAAAGAGGTTTTTTTCTGATTTGTACGCAGAATTTTGTAAAATTTTGTGAAAATTAAGTATTTTTATTAATTTCCACATAGAATATTCTAAAAATTAACATTCTTGCTAATTTTCATATAGAATGTTTTAGAATTCCAAACAAGTGTTCTATCTATATAAAAATTTAATGTTTATTCTGTTTTATATACATAAAATTCAGAGAACTTTGTAAAAGTGTGTATTTTGGCTGATTACCACAGAATGTTCCAGCAAAATGCAAAAAATATTTCCATTTCAATTGATTTGGTATTTTGGCTAATTTGTGAATAATCATTCTAAAAATTTGTAAAAATGTGTTGATTTATAAGCTGAATATTCTGGGGATTTATAAAAATATGACATTTGGAGTCAATCATCACTCCTGACAAAGCTAACATGATTAGCGAAACGGGCGTCGAGTGAAAAAATAAAGTGTTTGGTGTAGGGGTAATATAAACTGAGTAGTGACATTGTACCAAGGTTCCACATTCCCAACACATTTTGCATATTCGAGAACTTCATGAAGAAGTGTTAATTTTGAGTATTTTTACTTAGAACATTTTTTTTTAATTTTCTCTAATTTACAAGAAACTTTATTTGGTTATATAATGACTTATAATTTTTGAGACTAAACACTGTCAAATTAGATTGAGATTTCGACGTTTCACCTAAGATTGCAGAAGAGGCATTTTGCCTCTTTGAGGGTCACTTATTAAATAAATCAATTATTTATTTATATTTGTTACGAAACCACAACTGTAATGCTCTCACGCCTAATGCAGACTAAAGCCTATATCTTTACCGATGTTGTTAGGATGTTGGTAAATTTCAATTGTTTTTTTAATCCTTTGTGTATAGAAACTGAAGACTTAAGCAAGAACTTTGGTTTCTCTTACAATAATAGCGTGTCTCTTATAAATTATGTTGGGAATGGGGAATCTTTGGCACAATGACACAATGACACTACTCAGTGTGTTAGCTTCATCTTTCAATCATCGCTAACATGGTTAGCGAAACGCGCGTCTAGCGCAAAAATAAAGTAGTCGGTGTAGTGGTGATATATACTGAGTAGTATCTTTTAAATGTTAAAGATTGTATAAATGTTAGATCTTTTAAGTAATATTGCTATTTCGTCTCATTATCTACTAAAGGTGTTTGGTTTATAAAACGATTTGTTAACAATTTTTTTTTCGCTAATCATCAACCCTTTGATTAATAGCCTACAATAAATATACCTTTATCTTACTGTTTTTGTTGCATATAATCCACTGAAAAAATTATGGTAGCAACTTATATAAATCTGTTTGCCCCATAAATCCGCCCCTGCGATTTACGTGATGTCTTCAAAAACGCCGTGTTCTAATAAATATACAATCTAACTTCGACATACTTGTCTTTTATTTCAGAATAAACCTAAATTGATATTCTTACAATTTAATAATATTAGGCTCATTTTGCATTCGGCTTATGTTGCTTGCGCCAGGCCCTCGTGATCACATGAACATTTATTCCTTCTTACGGCACTCAGGCACCGTAATACAGTGCAGAACTCACTATTAATGGACTGACATTTTCCTCATTGTTTTGATTGTGTTCGTATCAACATTTAATATAACCAAAACATTGATGGTTAAAATAATAGCCTCCGAAAACACGATTATCCAAACTGAGCTCAAATATACATTGAATTATATGGTTTGATTTAATATTTAAGTTTATTTTACCTATGAAATAAAATATTATGAAATTGTTTATACAATTAATAATTATATATATATATATATATATATATATATATATATATATATATATATATATATATATATATATATATATATATATATATATATATATATATATATATATAATATATATATATATATATATATATATATATATATATATATATATATATATATATATATATATATACATACATACATACATACATATACATACTATATATACGTATATATTTTTCCGAGAAAAAAAACATTCACTATTTTTTTCCTAAAACATCATAGCCCCTATTCAAAAATATTTCTTCAAAACAAACTTACTGCAAGTTAAAATCATAAAAATCTCTTTTTAATATAAAATATAGTCAATTTTTTCAGTTAACAATAATGTATACTAAATCCCAAGATATAAGATACTGCCTTTTTGCTTTTTCAACGGGGCAATAAACGATTCTATTAAGGTTCTGGGAATAGTTGACAGGTATTACTATAAACGTATTTTTATTTTACCTGCTTTGTATACCGCCCTCACTTGCACCTGCAGTCATATTGGATCTATTTTTACCTATATATTTACTACCTGGCAACCCGGTTTGGAGCCCTTTAAGTATTTGATAATATAAGCCTAATTACCACAGGTCCCCATTAGGATTCGAAAGATACTTTTTATTATTTTTATTTTTAGTTTTACTTACAACATACAACGTAACGGTTATATTTTAATTATGTGGCGTCCGTGGGAAAATTGCAATAGTGGCTATCGCAAGAGAAAACATTTATCACTTGACGCTAAACAGAAAGTGAAAAATGTTTACGACAGTTTGGTAAAAAGAAATTTGCCTAAACAAAGTGCTTTGCAAGAAACCAGTGAACAAAAACCCCAATTTCTACGATTAAGGGTATCGTAGGAAAACCATCACTCAGGAACAGGAAAAACGGAAAGATTTTTAAATGCATCATGTAGACGATTGTGAAAAAGACGTCATTAGGAGAAAAATATATTCTATGTATGAAGAGCAGTTGGTGCCGACACTAGACAAAATAAAACTAAGGCTGGAGCAGGACGGAACCAATATAAATTGTGGCCGATCAACCCGTCACAAAATTCTCTTAAGAATGGGATTCACGTTCCGAAAAATCAACAAAAGGCAAGTAGTGATGGAGTCTTTTTATTTACAAGAAATTAAATAGTATCGATCAGAGAATTGGCCAATAATTTACCTTGACGAAACATGGCTAGATACCCATGACACTGTGGAAAAAGGGTGGGTTAACAGCAGTACAAAATGTCAGCCTACTAAAGAAGGTTCCTAATGCAGCTAACACCAAATCGGAAATACAGGAATATATGTTAGAAAATGACATTTATTTTGACTTTAGTTATAAAAAAGTGATCTTTTGGAAGTTTTGAAAGACTATAAATTGAAACAGAAATATATTTGTGATAGTATATCTAAGAAAATGGGACACACTGTTTTGCTGCTTCCTCCGTATTATTGTGTGTTTAATCCAGTTGAACATATATGACATCAAACTAAATCAAAGATAAGGGCACAAAATGTTCCTCCTACTTTAAGCGTGTCAGTGGTTGAATTAGTAAAAAAAGTTATAAATGATATACCATGTGAAAGTTGGAAGAATTCCATTCAGCACGTTGTTAAAGTTGAAGATTCATATATTTATGTAAATAATATAAAACCACTGATAATTACCTCAGCTGATGACAGTGATAGTGAAACCGAATTATGCTTAAGTTGAAATATATTTTTATTTATACAATATGTCCCCTCTTATAAACCCCATTCATTCAAACTGTAGATTTATACTTCTTATCCATTTGTTTCTACATGCATCTATAAATAAACATCTCCAAAAACACTTATAATTTTATTTATTTGCATTAATGAATAAAATTCTTATCTGCAACCTAAACAAAAGGTCAGAATATATATTGCCCATTGAAAACGGCCAAAATCAGGATCTTCTATTTTGGGACAGGCTATACCAGGTGTTACCGTTCTGCAATCCGATTAGAGTCTTACGTATGTAGTTTTCGTCAAATCTTTCTCTAAAATAGGATGATCAACAATAATTTTCTCTAAAAATTTAAACTGTCTACGGCTAATTGGTGTCAAATTTTAAGATTTTGCAAACTTAAGAATCAGTAAACGTTGTAATACTTATTTCGTATAGATCATGTTTGTAGTGATTAGTGGTTTTGACTATAAAACTATTTGTATTTGTTTTCTTTATATCATGGTTGTTTTTAAAAATTAAACTTTCAATGTAATTTATATTTGCTGCTTTAGATGCTTTTTAAACTCGATATTAAAGTGTAGCAACATTGCGACAATTGTTGATGTAACTTACTGTGATAACACTTTCTGGATTTCTAGGTTTTTGTACATTTGCATATTTGCGATTATTCTCAGGAACTAATTATATAAAAATTGCAGGATTTCTACGCTTTTTACTTACTTGAATTTATGTCTAACAACTATTTTTAGATTGTTTTATAGACAAAGCTTCTTGGAACAGTTCGATACAGAATAGACCAAAATACTGCTACAGTAAACTTAATACAGTACAAAACTCAGGGGTAATCGTATAAGAAAATCAGTCTAAGTTTTCAAGAGATCACGTGGTGAACTGCCATGTTAAAAAGGGCGGTAGATTATAAATAGAAATAATGTCACTGTGTCACAAGGTTTTATCGTTCAAAATCATAGATATTATACAAATTTATGAAAATTTTTGATTTAATAAAATGTCAAGTTAATACAGCATGAGTAATATCAAAAAAAACAAAAGGAATGGAGCGTTTTGACAGGAAGGCAAAATGCAGATTGTGGCGGACAAAAGATTTAGCATTTTCTTCAGGGAATTGAATAGGCATATCAGATTTTGCCCCCAACACTTTGTTGAGACTTTATAAGACCCAAAAGTGAAAACTGAAACTTGAACCCAAATTTTTAAATACATATTTGAATTTTATGTCCTTATACAAATTGAATATTTCTAGGCATGATTGGGCTTCATTGTAACTACAATAAAATTCGACTCTTATAAGGATCTTTACTTGTGTTATTAGAATTTGACATACTGAATATTTTTTTATCTGATTCTATATTAACGTCCAATAAACGATTTTTCAAATAATTTTTAAACATTGAACATGAGAAAAATGTGAGGCGCATATTTTATAATTTTTGTACACATTTTTAATTGATCAATTGATGACACGCTTGGCTGCTGCAAGCCAAATCTTTGCTCTATCACCAAAAAAAAATGTCATAAGAGAAATAGCTTCTCAGAATTATCCGATTTATCCGCCTACGATTTCTTACCCAATTGATATTCTTTAATTACACTTTCGATATCAGGCAGAAGGGCAGAGAAAGAAACTCACTTCCGGCGTACTTTTTGAATTATTTTTACAATTATCAACGACACAACAATATCCTCCTTTCCCCATGATTATATAAATTGTGTGTTAACCTTTTCGATTCTCTTCACGAACGTTGTTAATTTTCTTTTTATACAAACTTTCTCTTCCTTCTATCTTTAAATTCATATAAACTGCATTCACATCAAGAAACGATCGATAATACTTTTCAAAAGACACATTCCGAGATCAAATGTCAACATAGAACTGCCATTTAGAAAGAGGGACCCGTCGACGTACGCGCCGTCAAAACCGCGTCAACAACTTGGAACTTACTTTCGCTACTGTATTGGGTTTATTGTGATACTGCTAGAGTTTTAGCTGTTATAGCTCAAGCCTAATCCATTTACACCAGTCTCTTATCGTCATGTACACTTAAATGTAACCCTTGATGCTGTTACGCCATGCATGCTCATTAAATCCAAGCGTAACATATTCGTATACTTGGAGACGAGAATCACCTGAATCGTTACCAAATTGACTTAAATTCGCTAGTAATCAAGCCAATTCTAGTACTTGTTGAGGAGCCTGCTCGTTATTATCGTACGACTCCTTGATAAGATTGTAATGGCAGTGTTCTCGGCGAACAATGCCTGGTTGGTAAGTTCTACTTTTGGAATATCTACCGTGTAAATAATAAACAGCCGAGGCGACACTGGAGAGCCTTGTGAGGCTCCGGCTTTCATTGTTGTCTTCTTCAACCATAACAGAAGTGTCATTAAGTGGGGCGGGTTGAGTACCATTTCCCCGTCCCACACCGTGTGAACGATTTGGATACGTTTTACAGTATTGCTTCTAAAGCTTTCCTTTGAAATAGTCCTGGTCGTATTGCTCTTTAGAGATAATACAGAAAGTAATTAATAAAACAAAAAGTGTAAGTATGGTCTGTTTTGGCTTAGTTTCATACATAATACCTAATAAATTAAACTAAATTTGTACCTATTAAATGTTAGGATATTTATGAGTTCTGAGTAGCCTGCAACTGTTTAAAACTCTACTTATTCCAAACATTTAATCGATCATTATCAGTATCAAGATAAATATTTTGCTATGACATGGTATTTTTTTTGAATTGTGTATGTGTGAGCCATATTTATCAGAATTAGTCTGCACATAGGGCCGGTTTCGGCAGTCGCCTTTATTATTAGTGTGCGGAACACTTATAGGATCATTTCAGTGTCCGTCTGTCTATCACACCCGATTTTCTCCGAAACTATTTGACATGTCAAGTTGAGATTTGGGACAAATATAGATATTGATGGCCCGTGTGGCTTTGAAACTTAAATTTCGGAAAATCGTAAAAAAAAAATTTTACCAGGTCATCGAGTGTCATGTGAAAACACGAGTTCAAAAATATATATGATGTAATACTTGCGCACACTTTTCTTTGGATTATTTTTAAAAAATGTTCAAAAATCGTTGTCCCACCACCCTTTCTCGAAATTTATACTGATCAAAAAATTTTTAAAAAAATCTGGAATATTCTATTGAGCGAAAATTACCTTTGATAATTTATCTGGTATAAAAAAAACTATGTGCCTTGACAATATGGTCGAGTTTTTTAAGTTTACTTTTCAGTAAACTACTGCTACTGAGTTGCGTGTCGCTCCTGTACCTAGACAAAATAATTTTATTGTATTTGTTTATAATTAAATAAATATTTAGGTAGTAAATATTTATTTTACACTTTTATTACAGTCTAGATATAGCTAGATTGATGTGTTGTCAATTAGGTAGTTAAGATTTTATAACTATTATACATAATGGATCTTAAGATATATACCAGGTGTACAAGTATGAAATGCGGATTTCAGAGAACAGATGGTGCCCCAATGCAGTTTGTGCTATAAAGATTTGACACTGCGCCATTTTGTTGTGTCATCAACACGTGTCAGACGTGTACGAGTGATAAATTGGAAAAGTGTGTGCATAGTGTTGTGTTCTTGTGTTCAATATGTCGAAATTTATACCGAACAAAGAGCATTCGCGGAGAGCATTAATTTTTTGTTTTCATTTGAAGAAAACTGCTGTTAAATCATACCGATTACTTCGAGAAGCTTATGGTGAACATGTTCCATTGCAAGATCCGTGTGAATGATGGTTTCGGCGTTTCAAAAGTGGTGACTTCGATGTTGCAGACAAGGAACGTGGACAACCGCCAAAAGAATACGAAGATTTGGAATTGCAACCATTGTTGGATGAAGATGATTCGCAAACACAAAAACAACTCGCCAAGCAATTGGGCGTTAGTCAACAAGCTGTTTCCAATCAGTTACGAGAGATGGGAAAGATTCAGAAGACCGGTAGATAGGTACTACATGAGTTGAACGACAGGCAAACGGAAAAGCGCAAAAACACGTGTGACATTTTGCTCGCTCGGTACAAAAGGAAGTCGTTTTTGTGTCGTATAGTTACAGGGGATGAAAAGTGGGTTTATTTTGAGAACCCCAAGCGCAAAAAATTATGGGTAGATCCAGGCGCACCATCCACATTGACCGCAAGGCCGAATGGCTTTGCCAGAAAGACGATGCTCTGTGTTTGGTGGGACCAGAGGGGCGTGGTCTATTATGAGCTGTTAAAACCTGGGGAAACGGTTAATACCAAACATTACCAACAACAATTGACCGATTTAAACTGTTTGCGGCTTGAAAAAAGGCCAGAATACCGAAAGAGGCAACACAATTTCATTTTTCTTCACGACAATGCTCCATCACATACGGCAAAACCAGTTCGCGACACGTTGGAAGCACTCAGCTGGGAAATTCTACCCCATGCGGTTTACTCACCAGACTTGGCTCCTTCCGATTATCACTTGTTTGCATCGATGGGTCACGCACTTGCTGAGCAGAAGATGTGAAAAAATGGCTCGATAAATGGTTTCCAGCAAAAGGGAAGATTTTTACTGGCGTGGCATTCACAAATTGTCCGAAAGATGGAAAAAATGTATAACAAGCGATGGAGCATACTTTGAATAAAGCACTTTTTTTATCATTCTTCCGAATTTAACACGTTTTTTTTAGAAAAAAAATCCGCGTTTGATACTTGTACACCTGGTACATGTCAGGGACCTAATTAACTTAGCCTAGGTAAGAATTTTATTTTATTTTAAAAACAATCACCGTGTGGAACACTAATTGCACAAGTACGACTTGCATTTGGCTGTTTTTTTATATTATAGTGGAACCTACAGCTTTTTTCCCAAAAGATAACGAATTACGTCAGCGAAAAATGCAAGAAAATTACATTGTGCAAGCTTCCAGCAGCCTTTCTAAGAACATCCTGTATAATAATAACTTCATCGGAGTTTAATTAAAGCCGCAACTTCGCATTAAGTGTTTAACCGGAATACAAAATAATTTAATTACGAAATAATATCAGTGTTCCGACGTTCGACTTCATGCAATTACCCTGGATGTCCACTGAAGTTTAATTTGCGCTGGAACAAGTTTCGTGTTTATTATTTAGTTACTCATTATTATGTTTGGCCTTTGGATCCAGTGTTGTTTTGCTTATTAGATATGTCTATTACGGATTAAATTAATCATTAAAATATTTAACTTACTTATTTTAATCTGTTTTGAGAATAACTATTCTTAATTTTGAGAAAAAAAGAAATAAATTACTCTTTGTAACCATTTTTTTATCGGTTTTAATGTTCCGTACGGAACACTTATGGGATCACTTCGGTGTCCGTCTGCCTGTTTGTCTCATTCAATTTTCTCCGAAACTAGTTGACACAAAAAGTTCGAATTTGGCACAAATACCAGGTGTACAAGTATGAAATGCGGATTTCAGACAACAGATGGTGCACAAATGCAGTTTGTGCTATAAAGATTTGACACTGCGCCATTTTGTTGTGTCATCAACAAATGTCAGACGCGCACGACTGACAAATTGGAAAAGTGTTGTGTTGTTGTGTTCAATATGTCGAAATTTATACCGAACAAAGAGCATTCGCAGCCAGCATTAATTTTTTGTTTTCATTTGAAGAAAACTGCTGTTGAATCATACCGATTACTTCGAGAAGCTTATGGCGAACATGCTCCATTCCAAGATACGTGTGAACGATGGTTTCGGCGTTTCAAAAGTGGCGACTTCGATGTTGCAGACAAGGAACGTGGAAAACCGCCAAAAAAATACAAAGATGTGGAATTGCAAGCATTGTTGGACGAAGATGATTCGCAAACACAAAAACAACTCGCCGAGCCATTGGGCGTTAGTCAACAAGCTGTTTCCAATCGGTTACGAGAGAAGAGAAAGATTCAGAAGCCGGTAGATGGGTACCACATGAGTTGAACGACAGGCAAATGGAAAAGCGCAAAAACACGTGTGACATTTTGCTCTCTCGGTACAAAATTAAGTCGTTTTTGCATCGTATAGTTACAGGGGATGAAAAGTGTATTTATTTTGAGAATCCCAAGCGCAAAAAATCATGGGCACCATCCACATCGACTGCAAGACCGAATCGCTTTGGCAGAAAGACGAAGTTCTGTGTTTGGTGGGACTAAAGGGGCGTGGTCTATTATGAGCTGTTAAAACCTGGGGAAACGATTAATACTAAACGTTACCAACAACAATTGACCGATTTGAACCGTTCGCTGCTTGAAAAAAGGCCAGAATACCGAAAGAGGCAACACAAAGTCATTTTTCTTCATGACAATGCTCCATCACATACGGAAAAAAACCAGTTCGCGACACGTTGGAAGCAATCACCTGGGAAGTGCTACCCCATGCGGCTTACTCACCAGACTTGACTCCTTCCGATTACCATTTGTTTGCATCGTTGGGACACGCACTTGCTGAGCAGCGCTTTGGTTCGTACGAAGATGTGAAAAAATGGCTCGATGAGTGGTTCGCACCAAAAGGGGAAGATTTTTACTGGCGTGGTATTCACAAATTGCCCGAAAGATGGAAAAAATGTATAACAAGCGATGGAGCATACTTTGAATAAAGCACTTTTTATCATTCTTCCGAATTTAACATGTTTTTTTAGAAAAACAATCCGCATTTCATACTTGTACACCTAGTAGAGGAATTGATGGCCCAATCAGAGTTGTGCAGTTTTGAAAGTCAAATTTTGACTTAAGGGGTTAGTTTTGGGGGGTAAAATCGGGAATGTTTTTTTACCAGGTCGATTCGGGTGTCAAATGAAAGCTTGTGAAAACACGAGTTCAAAAATATATACAGTGTAATATTTGGCACACTTTTCTTTATATTATTTTTAAAAAATTGTGTTGATCAAAAAATTTTGAACAAATTCTGGAATATTCCAAATAAAATATAGATTGAGTGAACATTATAACGAATTGAAAATTAATCTAGCTTAAAAAAAAACTATGAAACTATTTGACTTGACAATATGGTGGAGTCTTTTTTAATATATTTTTCATTACATTACTGCTCCTGTACACATAATTTTATTTTGTTTATTTATAATTAATTAAATATTTAGTTAGTAATTATTTGTTTCACACTTTTGCTACTAGACTCTAGATTGAGCTAGATTGATTTATTGATAATTTAGGTAGCTAAGATGCTGTAACTATTAAACATTAATGACTAAGAAAAAACGCGAAAACACATTTTGGATCCTAAGAGATGTGTCAGGGACCTAACTAACTTAGCCTAGATATGGATGTTACTTTATTTTAAAAGCAATCACCGTACGGAATATTAATTGCGCAAATTCCACTTGCACTTGGGCGGTTTTTTTTACTTAATTTTTTATTTTTTATTTTGCTAAACAAAAAATAGTTTTATTATTACCTTGGATGTCCACTAAAGCTTAATTTGTGGCGGAAGAAGCTTTATTATTTTTTTATGGACACTCCACAGATGCTGTGGGAAAATCTCTAAAGCTCTACAGAAGCGGTGAGTGCATGGAGAAAGTGACTCACGTTGGTCAACTATCAACTATCACTCAGATCACCTTTCAGACATACTGTAAAAGCGTAACTTAGTCAACAATCCGTCTTGCCAAACACGGTTGAATGCCTTGGATATATCAAGTACAACCTCTCGAGATTCTCCAAAATGTTCAATTGGGTTATTCCAAATATGAGTTAGAAGATCTCCTGGTTGATCTTTGTTTACAAAAGTTTGATTGATGATCGCTAATAATGAATTATTGATAATGGTTGACCTTTGGATCCAGTTTTATTCTACTTACTATATTTGTCTATTATAAAGAATCATTAAAATTTTAAAAAATATATATTTAGCAGTGAAATAATAGTACTTTGAATGGATACACATATTAACAAAATAAACTATCATTCTTCGTATCCAACAATTCTTAATCTGTTTTTAGTGTTCCGTACGGAACACTTATAAGATGACTTCGGTGTCTGTCTGTCCGTCTGTCTGTCACACCCGGTTTTCTCCGAAACTATTTGTCATACAAAGTTGAAATTTGGTAATAATATAGCAATTGATGGCCTCATCAGAGCCATGTAGTTTTGAAAGTTAAATTTTGACTTAAGGGGTTAGTTTTGGGGGGTGAAATCGGAAGTGAAAAAAAAATTTTTTTACTAGGTAATCGAGTGTGGTGTCAAATGAAAGCTTATGAAAACACGAGTAAAAAATATATATATAATGTAATACTTGCGCGCACTTTTCTTTGTATTATTTTTAAAAAATCGCGGAAAATCGCTGTTGGCGTCCTTATCTTGAAAAGTACTTTTCAAAAAATTTTGAAAAAATTCTGGAATATTCTCCACGGGGTGTAGATTGAAAAAATTATCACGAGTGCATTAGCTTTAATAATTTATCTGGTATATAAAAAAACAAAAATTTTAAGGTCATCAATTTTCAGTAACGATTGAAAACAGACTTTGTTGAAAACTCATTTTGGGTGTGTTTTGTGAAGTCACTGATCATTTTATACCTCCGTTACAAAATTTTTTATTTTAAAAGCAATCAACGTACGGAACACTAATTGCGCAAGTTTAACTTGCACCTGACCGGTTATTTTTTTTTTTTATTATGCTAAACAAATAAATGTCATAACCCTGGATGTCCATTAAAGTTCAATTTGTGCTGAAACAAGATAAATGTTTCTTATTTAGTTACTCATGATTTGGGCTGACCTTTGAATCTACTTTTATGTGTCTGGACTGTTTAGTAGGTGTTCAAAAGCTATCCAGTGTATTTCCACAAATTTCGTTTGCGTAACAGCTGCCGTGTAAAACTTCGCATTGTCTCGGATGAAACAGTCCCTCCTTTCCCTTCGAAGCGTAAACAACAAGGGCATAGTCCGTTGTTCGTGTAAAAGGAACGACCAACAGGGCTCTCTTCCGATAGCACCAACACTTTTCCCGCGGACAATCTAGTTTTTAGCTTTACGGGGTTTAGTTCGTTATTTCCCCATTCCTCGCTGTAATGTGGATCCATATCTCATCATATGTCACAATTTTGCGCCAAAAAGCTTCCCGTTGCCTCTTAAAACCAGTAAAAACTACCTCGGAAATGAACTCTCACATCTTTCTATTCTTTATTCAGCAACATTGGAACCCAATGAGCAGAAATTTTTCTGAACTTAAACTCCCTCCAAATACTGATACTGATATTGAGTTTTTCAGAAATTTTAAGCGCAGTGCAGTATTGATCATCTTCAATAAAGTCACAAACCCGTACTCTGTTTTGTTGGGACATGCTGGCACTCAGTTTCGACACGTAGACGGCTTCCCTTACACTCGTTGATATTGATATTTTCCATGAAGGGATATTGTTACCAAACTGAGCCTGTAATCTTTACGATTATCCTTTGCGCAACAGCACTATGCACTTCCTACTTACTCATCTTAAAATGATGTTACTGAACAAGGCAAAGAAAAGACATGCCAAAGCAGTTCTCCCATTCTAGAGATCCCTATCTATGAGCACTAAACGTTCCGGGGCAACTGTCTGCTTACTATTCAAAAAGGCTTAATTATATCTGATCCACTCTCGTATGTCTTCACTTGATCATATTGGATACATAGTAAAGAAATCTTCTCAATAGTTTGGACTATTATTTCGTACTGGAAAGTTTTTTCTCTAAAACAGCCTTTCACTCTATACATAGCTCAAAAATAAGTACTACTTTTTTACATTTTAGGCATAATTTATTCAATCATGTAACTTATTTCTCCGTTATGTTCAAGTGATCAAAACTGACCTATTACCGTGCGACCTTATCAAGTTGGCTTGTGCTTAGAGTTATGTTACAAGTACTACGACGGCCTCCTTTTAAGTTTTTACAAACGACCTCTAGATGGCACTATTGAGAGGTGACAATACCATTGTTGTAAAACTTGACATTTGTTATTGTTAAAACAGTGGCAGCTCAGAAACTGGCCGAGTAGTTTGTTTACAATGAACGTTTAAAAAAAATAGTTTTGTGAACAAATGGAAATTTCACGTGAATGTTTTCGTTGGATAATTTTTTAAAATTTTAGTAAAGGCTTAACTCAACAACAGTGCCTCGAATCGCTTCGTTTAACTTTTGGTAATGAATCACCAACAGAAAAGAAGGGTTTACAATTAGTTTGGAGAATTTCATCATGGTCGTGCTTCCGTGAGCGATGAATTTCGTGAAGTTCGACCAAAATATCTATGCTATGCGTAACATGATTGAAGAGGATCGGCATGTGTCTTACCGTGAGATAGAGGTTTCCTTAGATATATCGAAGACCGCACTACATTCGATTTTGCATTAATGCAAAGCTGTGAAAAAGATTTGTTCCCGGTGGATTCCGCATAATTTGACCGAAACTCAAAAACAGGCTCGTGTCAGTTGGAGGAAGAAAATGCTCAAAAAATTTGACCGAGGATATGCAAAATCCGTATACAACATCGTAATAGGAGATGAAACTTGGATATATTCGTACGAGCCGGAAACTAAGCAACAATCAACATTTTGGGTGTCTCAGGGTGAACCGAATCCAACAAAAGTGGTTCGTTCACAAAGCACTTCCAAGAAAATGATGGCTTGTTTCCTTGGTTATACTGGACATGTTGCGACTATTGCTTTAGAGGATCGAATAGCAGTTAATGTTAAATGGTATAGAATAATTTGTTTGCCAGAAGTTATCCATAAAATTAGGAAAAACAATCGAAAACGTCGCATCATTCTTCATCATGATAATGCCAGCTCTCACACAGCCCCTCAAACAATTGATTATTTGACTGAGAAAAACATCGAATTATTGTCTCAGAGTCCGTATTTCCCTGATTTATCGCCTAACGACTCCTTTTGTTCCTGAATGTCAAAAAAAATGCGTGGACAGCGATTTTCAACACTTCAAAAAGCCATTGAATCCTTCCAAAACCATGTTTTTGAGGTACCAACTTCAAAGTGGAAAAAATATTTCGAGAACTGATACGAACGCATGCAAAAGTGTGTAAATATTATTTGTACCAAAAATTTCTTTTTTTTTTCATTGTCTTTATAAAAACTTAAAAGGTGACCCTCGTATTTATTGTTATTTTACAAAATAAAATAAAAGGATTAATTACGGCGAAACAAAACAAGAGCAAAAAAAATCGAATTAAAAGCCTGCCTAAAATATTTGAAGCAGATTCTAAAGTAATTATTTTAAATTAATATTTAAACTTTAATTTTCATTTAAATATTCTTTATATTCTTCCTAATTATACAAAATGTAATTCATTTAAAATTAAGGAAACTATAAAATACCGAAATAAAACTCTAAAACTACATTAAAGAAATGCATTTAAAACTCCTTTGAAAAGATATCTTGCAAATTTATAATTAGATTCATTTGTCTGTGAAACTTTAAAATAAATGAGATGTCTAACTTTCGGTAAAAGTTTTCGAGAAGTAAAATTAGGGAGTTTTGTTCAAAAAGGAAGACAGTCGGTAACGTAAATATATGCATATGGGTTAATTTGAAGTTCATATATTATGAATTACGGACTATTTTTTAATGACCAACATTCCCCTGTTTTTAATCCTTTACAATTATATTCCTACATAATTCTGCTCATAAGGGAATTACCTGTCTGAATGGTGACCCCAAACTCACCAGAAAGCTTGATTCTTTGCAACACTGACGAAAAACTGAAGATGAATCATAGATACTTTCATCGCTGAGTTCAATCGACATAGAACACTGGATGCCTTTTAAGATGGAAACTGATATTCTTATAATTTTTTTCCAGCCCAGTGCAGCTGCGGTATTTCTGATAACATAATTGAGATGGCGCAAAGATAATAAAAGTCAATAGAGCGCCAGGACCTGATGGGGTGCTAACGAAATTAATGAAAGAGGAAGGGAACTTGGTGGGACATCTTAATTTTAAATAAAGGCAATAAGACTAAGCTAGACAATTACCGACCAATATCACTACTTTTATAAATATAAAGATTGTTAACTGAAAGAATAATTAATGGATTGAAAAACGAACTGGAATTAAACCAATTTGTATAACAGAGCTACTTCAGGAAGAGTTTTAGTACTTGTTATCACCTCTTAACTATAACAACTTTAATAGAGAAAGGAACAGAGTATATCGTAAAATTGTATTAGATGTTTATAGATTATCAGAAGACTTTGATAATATCGAGAGTTGGGCCGTGGAAAGAGCCTTGACTAGACTATAGGTGTACTCAGATCATAAGAACGATTTAAAATAAAGCTCAAATGATATTAGAAACAGATAGTAAAGTAAATCTAACGCGGACTAAGATAAATATATTCTATGAACCCTTATGTTTACAACAGCGTTAGTAGTTTTCAAGGAACTCGAATGCGAAAACAAAGGTTAAATCATCTGCGTTATGTGGATGATACTGCTAATATCAGAAATTTTGATTACTGAACTTCAAAACAAATCAGCGAGTGTAGGATTAGTGCTAAATAAAGATCAAATAAAGGCTATGACAAACAAGGACATTTCGCTAATCATGAGGATAGAGAGCTGAATTCTTGATTACGTGGAGGAATACATCTACTTAAGCCAAGCGATAAAATCTGGAAAAGCAAATCAAACAGCAGAAGCACAGAGAATAATTAGACTGGCTTGGACAGTATTTGGCAAACAAAGAAAAATAGCGACCAACAAAAGAATTCTTCTGAAACTAAGAAAGACGGTATTCGATCAATGAATTTCACTAGTTCTACAGTTATTTTTAATATAAATCAAAAATTCTTTAGCCCATAAATCTGATATTTAGAGAAGTTTAAGCTTTAGTATATTAGTGTAACTTTTGTTTTTATACCTTTCATCTATTATTAAGTAATCGGAAATAAACCTCCCCTATGTAGCTCTATGATTCTTTATTCTGTGCTTTTCTTTTCCACATCAAACTGGTATGCCTCCTTAGGTTATTACTACAATGCGTTTGTGATATTTCTCTTGGGCGATATTATGTACATTCTTTCATAGGTTGTATATTATCCATATTTATTTTAGGTTTACGATCTGTTCTATCACATCTTTTGTTTTGCTTTTTCATACCCTTTGCTTCTTAGGCCTGAGTGTAATGCAGCATTTTCCTTCCAGAATATGCGACAGTTTTGTCAATGCAACCCATCTCATTCGAATTTTTCTATTTATTTCTGCTATTTGGTTGTCCCTATCCACTATCATTGTTTCTCTCAGATCATTGACTTGTTCCATTGTGATGTCGTTTATTGAATAATATATTATTTGTTTTCCTATGTTGTTCATTATTTTACTTTTATTTATAATACTTTTTAGACTTCTTTGTATTGAAACTTTGAGCAGGTTCTTAATCATTGATTCAAAGTCTTCTTTAGTAGGCTCAATAAGCAACGCATCGGCAGCAGATATTAGATGGTTTTCCGTTTTCAAATTATCTTTTAATACTAGGATGAAAACTTAGGGGACGATATATGTGCTTGCTTTTTTTATATGATTATTTTATGTCCAATTGACACTATTTTTTTTAACTTGTATTTATGATAGATGAACATTTTATATTTTGGCTAGATTTTACTATAGACTAGAGCTTCTTCTATCGTGTGTATAAAATACATATATATATATATATATATATATATATATATATATATATATATATATACATATATGTTGCAATAGAGGTTTTCACGGACGGTGGAATGTAATACATGAAATTTCCGGGTTTCAATCCGTTCGTCTAACAATGAATTTGGACGATAATTCGCCAATATCTCATTTGGCATTTTCAAGTGATTTTCCTGCGCTGCCCCGGCTGCTTGCTGCTGCCGCTCGAAGCTAACTCGGCTACAGCAGCAGTAAGATCACAGTATCGAGTAGCAGCAGCGACTCTCTATATAGTGAAAGACCAAAATGTTGACCGAAATTTCACTATAGAAAGTTTTTCACTACATAAAGAGAAAATCCGTATATATTGCTATGTATGTAGGTCTTGAAAAAATTGCACTATAAAGAGTTTTTCACTATATAGAGTTTTACTATAAACAGTGTCGACTGTATATATATATATATATATATATATATATATATATATATATATATATATATATATATATATATGATATATGTTATAGCACCTATTATTGACTGTATGTCTTTAAAATTTTTATAAAATAAGTCAGTGAGTATATAATCCAACACTATTCCTTTGTAGATTGCTAGAAGGCTTTTGATATATATATATATATATATATATATATATATATATATATATATATATATATGACTTATTTTATAAAAATTTTAAATAAAATAATAGGTGCTATAACATTGGCGAAAATTCGCTTTTTAGACGTAAAAAAAATGTATCTTGAACAAAATATAAAACGAAGTCATTTCCCTCTCTAGTTAGTTATACGGCTATAGAGACTAGTAATATTCGGCTCTGGATCTTTTTTCAACCCTTCTTTTTTGCATCTGTATCTCGCTTAAATAGTTTAGATGCACTTCCTTTCATTTTTTTCTGTTTCCCACCAGGATCATTTGGTGAGTCTGTGTGGTTCATAATATAGCATTTTTTATTTGCGGCAGCTTTGCATTTTAGGTATACTGGGAAATAGGCAGACAAATCAGATTACAATATCTTTTCTGGAGAGCAGTTACAATAATAACGTTTCTATTCTTCGTCAAATTATAGTGGCTGGGTTGTGATTCGATAAACTGAGATACTGATAAGAGAATTTTTCCTAGGATTGATCAAGAATAGAAAAATATGAATTCTAGCATTCATATAGGAATGAATTAGTGGGATGTATTTTGATGAGAATTTGGTCCACAATTTCAACAATTACGATAGGTGCATAATAAAGATATCTATTAGGCTAGTATATCACATGCACAATACAGTGTTTCCTACAGAGCACAACCTGCAAAAATTTAAGAGAAGTATGAATCATGACTACAGCATACCCGGCGCTCTTGTAGCTATTTAATTATTTCCTCGCGTGTGTTGTGCCAACATAAAAGAAATGGCCAAGTGCAAGTCGGACTTGCGCAGTTAGTGTTTCGTACGTTGATTGCTTTTGAAATAAAAATTTTTATTACTGAGGTATAAAATGATCAACGACTTCACAAAACACCTCAAAATGAGTTATCAACAAAGTTTTTTTCGATCTTTACACCTTGTGGAGAATGTTCCAGAATTTTTTCAAAATTTTTTTGATCAATATTTTTCGAGATAAGGAAAAGGGATAGCGAAACTGCGAAATTTTTTAAAAATAATACAAAGAAAAGTGTGCGCAAGTATTACATTATACATATTGTTGAACTTGTGTTTTTACAAGCTTTCATTTGACACTCCACTCGATAACCTAGTAAAATTTTTTTTTTCACTTCTCATTTCACTCCCCTAAACTAACCCCTTAAGTCAAAATTTAACTTTCAAAACTACAAAGCTCTGATAAGGTTATCAATTTCTATAGTAGTGCCAAATTTCAACTGTAAATGTAAAATAGTTCCTGAGAAAATCGGGTGTGACAGACATATGGACAGACAGAGAGACGGGCATCGAAGTGATCTTATAAGTGTTCCGTACGGTACACTAATTATTAGAAATTTGTAGTCTATAATTACTATTATTTAAAGACTTACCTTATTATATTTAGTGTAGACTACGAAACTTCCCGTCAACGAATTAAAGAAAAGACAACGAATCAAAGGAAAGAGACAGTAGACTGTAAGTCACCGAAAAGTTGTTTCCAAATAATAAGTATTCGCAGAAGAAAAACGATTAATTACGAAATTTATTTGTGATAAGTTTAGACAAGTCGACTTAATAGGATTTTCTAATCAAAATGGCTGCAACTTTAATGAAATCCATTGAACTGATACGACGTTAATTATAAATAAACAAACAGAACCAACTTAAATTAATTACAAGAACTTGAAGGCGTGAAACAGGCCCGTAATTGCTAATAAATTTACCAGGCTATATAGTACTTATGTAAAGGCGATATTAATGCTTGATGAAGTTGATAGAATGATATATAAGCCGTTATAAATGGAACCTAAAAAATGATTTAATTTGGTTACAAGTGCTCCTAAGTTCCCTGAAGAAGTGATGATTTTTAATCAGATTGGAAGGAACGATTAGAGACACCCATATTCTATTTTTTAACATACGACTAGAGGTGCAAGACAGCTTCCTTCCTGGGTCCACTATTCCTCATCACCTAGGAACAGAAACAAGACAACACAATCACCATAATCACCAAGTACGAATAATTTTGGAGTCAGGAGAATTACCGGTCTTTATTGATTAACACAGAAAAACTACTTTCTCTATTTAATGCTTGCGGTGAGATCATTTACGTCACTTTCAGTCAGATAGTCGTTAGAGTAATATTTTAAAAACTATTACAGTTTATGTATCCATACTCCAAGTGGTGAGGTGACTCGATAGAAAAATAACTTTCAGTTCTTGAATATTCAGTTTTTTAAGGTTCATACTGTAGTATAACACTGAGAGCACATAACATCCCACTAATCTTATCTTTAGTCCTAGATTGATATCAGCGGGTTAGAATACTCAAATAATCCTCAGTCTTTCGTGCCTGTGCTTTCCTTTGGGCGGTCGTTTGTATTTTGTTTACAATTATGTCTAGATGCTTGTATCTATCATATTTTCTGAATAATGGTTATTTACATATGTATAGTGACAGTCCATATTTTTTACTTGATCGCGTACATCATTAATTAGTAAGTACAGGTTCTCTTGGTTGACTGCTAATAAAATTGTGTCATCTTCATACTTAGTGTTTGGGCACCCATAATTTCTTTTGAGGAAGGTTGAAGGATGTCTGACGCCTTTTCTGATATAAATTTCTTCAACAGTGGGTTCTTCTATTCATATAACCACTTTCTAGTTAAAATGGAGATGTGAAATGATTGTACCTTCTTTGATATTGAGGTATTTTTCATTAAGAACTCAATTAGATAATTGTGGTACGTTATCGCAAGCCTGGATATAATCGCTGACGCTCACATCCAGATTACCAGATCTTGGTACCGTGGTGCTAGCATAACCTGAACTTAGTTTCAGTAATGAAACGCCTTGTTCTAAATTTCTGGTAATTCTGTTAGGAATCACTTCTAGAAGGCTTTTTAATGCAGGATTTATTTAAAGGATGTTCCGATAATGCGTTTCTTTATCTAGATCTTTTTTAAAATAGTCATATGAGCAACTGCCTCTTAATAGTTTATCTGAATTAGTGACAAAAAAACAGCGATAATAACGAAACTGTATATTCTTAAGGTAAAAGTAGATAGTAAATATACCGATCAATCTTAAAAATCTGTAAATTTTCTAATAGTAAAGCAAGTTTGTTTGTTAAACCATCTGCAACACCATAAGGTAGAAGATATTTTAAATTAGATAATTAAAAATTGTGTTTTTAGAGATTATAGTGGAAAGGCAAATCCTTTGGTGTCAGCTTTAGAGAAAAATAAAAGATACAACTTTGCGGAGATTTTAACGTTATAATCAATCGTAATGTGTTAAAACATTGACATAGTACGATGAGAGAAGAAGTATTTACAAATGGATCACCGAGAATTCCAAAATTTTAATAAACATCGGCAGTTTTTGTCAATAAAGAAACGTGTTAATAAATGAAAAATACCCCTCAGTAAGTTCAAGCTAAGCGTAGAAAACTGAAAAAATGTATGTGTTCCGATTAGAATAATTTTTTAGAGCCAACAAGATAGAGGATAATGTAAAAGCGTTGCGATTTGCTTTTATGTGGAGTTTCGCTCAAACTGTGATATTTTATTGGACATATTTATACGTGTCTTCCTATGTTTTGTACTGGACAGAGAAAAGAGCCTAGCATATTGTGTATTTTGACGTAAAATTTTCCAGTTGATCGCTTTACCGTGTATTTTTTCAAAATTGCAAAATTATGTGGTCGCTGGAATATTAAATTGATAGGCATCTGAGTGTGAAAAATAATTTGAGTAAATAAGAAATGCTGGTCAGAAAATTCAGGGAGACACAGCCACGCATAAAAAGTTGGAAAACTTATGTGACCCGACTTGAAAAAATTTTTTGGTCTGATAAGATAGAGGACAACCTACAAGTGACAATATTGTTGACTGTAATTGGAGATGAATCCATGAGCTAATATTTGACTTACGTAATCCCGAAGAATCAGAAAATGTTAGATATGTATGTTAGATATAGTAATTTAATAAAGTTAATGAGTAAATTTCTTCTTCAAGAAGGATAGGTGAACGACATAAGTTTTGACAATAAATTTGCAAATAGTAAATAAATAATAATTATGTTTTTAACGTTAATATTTCTAGTTGTTTTTTATCAACTTATGAATTTATTTCTCATATAGTTAAGAACCTCCAATATATTTAAGGAAATTAAAATAGCTGGAAATATTCGGATTTAATTACTAATGATAAAATATTGTTCATTTGACTGAACTAACCTGAACTAAAAAAACTAATTTAGTAAATATTCTTAACTTTAAATGAAAGGAACTTGTTAATTACCAACAAAATACAGTCGAAGAAGAAAAAAGAAGGTGAATAAATATCAATAGAATATTCTACTCAGAAATCAAGAACGTTTATCAAGATAGTCATAGATTTAAATATATTTTGATTTCCCACCTGCTTATAAACTATTTTTCTTTTGCATACATTGCCCTCTATTATAGAAAACATAAACACCTTGAAAAGCTCTAACTTATGTTTATTTTAAAAGCCAACATATTTACTAAGTAGCTTAGAAAGTTGGCTATAACGTAATATTAATTACAATATGATTTAAAATGTAGTTTCATGAGAGGCACATTATAGACTGTTGATCAGTTTATTTGTGTGAAATGTGCTTAAACATAAATTGCAACTCTTATAACTGAGCTAAATTATGCACACTGATTGGTAAAGAACGTGGAGGATCTATTATCGGAAACGTTTCAACTACGTTTTAAATTGAAACGATAACAATAAATAGAAGTATGGGTTCTGGGTATGAATATTTCTTTACTGGAATGGAACTATTACCTCAATTTTATTCGTAGTTATTTGTAGAAAGCAATGTTATTTCTTAAATTAAGATAAAAAAAGTAAGTTATATAAATTTATAATTTAATATTAATATTTTGGGTTATTTTCATTGGAATCTTAGGAGAAACATAGTACATTTCTCATCTCATCTCATCTCATAAGCCTTCCGAAGTCCATTCCTGAACATAGGCTTGCCTCATTGATCGCCATCTCTCTCGGCATTGAGCAATTCTATACCACGTTAATTCCGCTGACCTCTTAATATCGCCTGTCCATCGGGTGAGTGGTCATCCCCTAGATCTTCTTCCGAGATATGGCCTCCATTTTAAAATAGTGTGTGGCCATCTTCTCTCTTGGTCACGAGCTATGTGTCCCGCGTAATTCCATTTCAGTTCCGCCGCAGCCTCTGCTACATCTCTGCATTTTGTCACCCCTCGGATCCAGTCATTTCTCTTTCGGTCTCTCACAGATATTCCCAGCATCTGCCTCTCAATTGCTCTTTGTGTAACTCTAAGTTTGTGCATAGATTTTATCGTTAGAGTCAATGTCTGAGCCCTATGTGTCAAAATCTGCAGAACACATTGATCCGTATACTCAGTGGTATATTTTTATTCCTGAGTGTGTCTGCGAGTCTACCAAATGCACCCAAGGCGAGTCTCCTTCTTCTGTCGATTTCAACTGTTTGGTTCTCTTTGCCTAATGCAATTGTGTGCCCCAGATACATATAACTTTCCACATTTTCAAGTATTTCGTTGTTTATTTCGATCAACGGATCCGTGCTGCACATGACTTTGGTCTTGGAGATGTTCATGTTGAGCCCTATTTTCGAACATTCGTTGTCTAGTTCTATCAGCATCCGTTGGAGGTCTTCAGTATTTTCAGCTATGATAACGATATCATCTGCATATCTCAGATGATTCAGCCATTTTCCATCTATTAGAATACCTCTATCATGCCATTCTAACCTTTTGAATGCATCTTCAAGAGCCAACGTAAACATCTTTGGTGACAATACATCTCCCTGTCTTATGCCTCGTTTTATTCTAATCGGTCTGGTTTTTTCATTGATATAAACAGTTGAAATGGCGTTATATATATATATATATATATATATATATATATATATATATATATATATATATATATATATATATATATATATATATATATATACTTAAAGAGTTCCACATATCTGGAGTCCAGTCTCGTCTTTTCCAGTGCTCTGAAAAAAGCCCAATGTTCCACTGTGTCGAATGCCTTTCGAAAGTCGACAAAAGCTAAGCAAATCTCAAAGTTATACTCTACAGCCTTCTCTATCAAGATTCTCATTGTTAGGAGATGCTCACATGTACTATAATCTCTTCTAAAAGCAGCTTGTTCTATTGGTTGATAGTCGTCCAATTTTCTTATTATTCTATTCGTGAGTATTTTTATAAATAACTTGTAGATCTGGGAAAGAAGGCTGATTGGTCGATAGTTCTCCAAATCAGCACTATCTCCCTTTTTATATAAAAGCACAATAATTGAGTTGTTCCAACCGTTTGGTATCTTCCCCTCTTCTAAGCATTGGTTAAAAAGTTAAAGTTAAGGTACATTTCTAATTTATCTCAAAATTGTTGACAAACATTAATTTAGGGGTACATATTTAACAGTTTCTAAGATATTGAGAATTTAAATTCAGCATCAGTAGTCTGTATCATCCTATTAGTACAACAGAGAACGATAACTTGTACCTTTCTATAATAATTTTTAGCTTCTATCCGGGGAATGCCAATATCTTCCTAATTCCTAGTTGAACCAGTAGTGGAAAATCCGGGTTTCCGGTGGTAAAGGTGAAGATTTTGATATTAGATACTTGTACTATTCAGATAATACAGAATGTAAAAATTGCTATTATCAAACGTTAGTATATGGGAAACTGCTATCAGAAAATTATGTAGACAGTATCGAGTTAAAAGTAACGTTTAGTTTAATATACACCTTAGATTAACATAATATATCCAAAAATAATTTTTACCTAATGTTATTCCAATTTTTCTTATTTTTTTTTTGTCTTGCCTATTAGTTAGTTAATCTTAAAATTAAAGTACATTTTAGCAAAATTTAAGATATAAATTTAAAAACTCTTTTAGTAACATTACAAAAATTTGGAATGGAATGTACATCATATTATTATTACATAATATATTATATTTTTGAGAAAACATAACAAAAATCACCAAATCCATACCTGATTTAGATTGCGGGATAAGACAAGTTGTTCTTGCTTTAGTCTGACAATAACTTAACACCATGATTTAAGCAGTCGAAAGAAGAGTTTGGGTTTCTAACTAGTTGAAACTTTGTTGCATTAAAATATACTTAGTTTACAGTGGATGGATATAGAGTTAAATACTTATATTTTAATTAATTTTGCATGGGAAAGGGTTGAAGTAACTCATAAAAGCATAGGGTAACCCAAATAAAACTCACAAATTCACTATTTTAGGAATGGGTAAATCCAAGAAAGTTAATTACAAATGTTAGACAGTAGTAATAAATTTTTACGTATATAAAGGGTGGGCCATCTATCGGTTTAAATTTGAACCACCGGTTATTTCGAATCTGGCAATACTTATGTCATTCTATTCTGTCACAAAATTCAGTATATTATCTCCACTGAACGAAATGAATCGATTTACGCTTGAGCAACGTTGGGATTTATTGACAATTTATTTCCAAAACAAAGACAATTGGTCGGAAATTGCACGAAAATGTCGTACAAAATTTGGTCGCAGAGAAGGACCAACAGTGCCCGGTATACGCAAGTTTATTGCTAAAGTTCGTGAAACTGGTTTCATTGTTGATGCGCCAAGACGTGAGCGTGCTCGTACAGTGCGTACACCCGAAAATATCGAAGCTGTGGACGGCGCAACCATTACGGTCAATGGAGACACCTATCGCACCATGATAACCGATTTTTTTGTGCCCGCTGTTCATGGTATTGATGTGAACGATGTTTGGTTTCAACAGGATGGTGCAACTTGCCACACATCTCATGCCACAATCGATTTATTGCGTCAAACGTTTGATGGCCGTTTAATTAGCCGAAATGGTGATGTCAATTGGCCGCCAAGAAGCTGCGATTTGACACCGTTGGACTATTTTCTGTGGGGCGCCGTTAAAGACAAGTGTTATGCCGACAAACCAGAGACAATTGAGCATTTGAAGGCCAACATTCGTGATGCCATTGTCGAGATACGACCCCATACACTCGAAAAAGTGCTCGAAAATTGGTCCGATCGAATGGGGTACTGTGAGGCCAGCCGCGGCAGCCATATGAATGAAATAATATTCCATCTCTAACCGGAACAATTGTACTTCACAACAAAAAAACAAACCGTTTTTGTTTTATTGCATTTTTAAATTTAAACTTTTAAATGGCCCACCCCTTATATTTACTTCTAGAATTGGGTTATTTTAATAACTGGCAGTTTATTGGGACATACGCAATAGTAAACCAATTAAAATATTAAAGCTTGAATTACGAGGCCAGGAAAATTGTTTCAGTTGGTTACCAAACGGTAAATAAAATGCAGTAAAGTGGTTAAGCCAATATTTCCCTTGCAATGCCAGGTATATAAGTATGAAATGCGGATTTCAGACAACAGATGGTGCACAAATGCAGTTTGTGCTATAAAGATTTGACACTGCGCCATTTTGTTGTGTCATCAACAAGTGTCAGACGCGCACGAGTGATAAATTGGAAAAGTGTGTGCATAGTGTTGTGTTGTTGTGTTCAATATGTCGAAATTTATACCAAACAAAGTGAATTCGCGGACAGCAATAATTTTTTGTTTTCATTTGAAGAAAAACTGCTGTTGAATCATACCGATTACTTCGAGAAGCTTATGGTGTACATGCTCCATCGCAAAATACGTGTGAACGATGGTTTCGGCGTTTCAAAAGTGGTGACTTCGATGTTGCAGACAAGGAACGTGGAAAACCGCCAAAAAAATACGAAGATGTGGAATTGCATTGCATTGTTGGACGAAAGATGATTCCTAAGCATAAAAACAACTCGCCGACCAATTTGGCGTTAGTCAACAAGCTGTTTCCAATCGGCTAGGAGAGATGGGAAAGATTTAGAAGACCGGTGGATGGGTACCATATGAGTTGAACGACAGGCAAATGGAAAAGCGCAAAAACACGTGTGACATTTTGCTCGCTCAGTACAAAAGGAAGTCGTTTTTGCATTGTATAGTTACAGGGGGTGAAAAGTGGATTTATTTGAAGAATCACCACCACACACACCGCATCATCCACACCGACGGCAAGACCGAATCGTTTTATCAGAAAGACGATGCTCTGTGTTTGGTGGGACCAGAGGGGCGTGGTCTATTATGAGCTGTTAAAACCTGGGGAAACGGTTACTGCTGAACGTTACCAACAACAATTGACTGATTTGAACCGTTCGCTGCTTGAAAAAAGGCCAGAATATCGAAAGAGGCAACACAAAGTCATTTTTCTTCATGACAGTGCTCTATCACATACGGCAAAACCAGTTCGTGACACGTTGGAAGCACTCAGCTGGGAAGTTCTACCTCATGCGGCTTACTCACCAGACTTGCTGAGCAGCGCTTTGGTTCGTACGAGGATGTGAAAAAATGGCTTGAAGAATGGTTCGCAGCAAGCACTTTTTATCATGCTTCCTAATTTAACATGTTTTTTTTTAGAAAAAAATGCGCATTTCATACTTGTACACCTGGTAAGTACTGAAATTCACTTTCTCACACTAAAGAATATCTTAGTTTTAGTACTTTAGGGCTTAGGGTTGACCTCAAGAAATAATTGAACCGAGGAAAAGTACCTTAAGTAATGCAACTAAAACCAGAGATTTCTCTCTAGATATTACTGATGCTAAAATTGAAAATAATTGAAAGTAACACAATTTTCAGATTTTTTGGTTGCAAAAATCTTGACGAAGGTGTATAATTTGAAATATACCCCCACCCCTGCTTTATTAGCTCTCTGTAGGTATTACGATAAACAATTAAAAAATATCACAATTTTCTTATTCCTCGATTCCAGCAACCCTTCAACAAAGCAACTTCTTCAATCTTCTGCCCGACCTCAATAACTTACATATTTGACTACAGATAATTGAAAATAATGAAAAAACAATTCAATTTTGAGATTTTTTGGCTTCAAGAACTCTGAAAAAAACAAGTAATACTCTAACCTGATTTGTTTAACTATAATTAATGATGCTTAAAACTTCTTTATTATCTCATCCAAAAAACATTCTCATAATAATACGGAAAGTAAATAAAATTTATTGAATTCTAGCTCTTTTACCCGCTCTTCCTTAACTACACTGCACTAAATCCACTATACTACACAATAACACCAGTTGAGAAAGCCAACTTGTTAGCTGAACTTTTTACATTCTACTGTCGATGCCCAAGGCAAAACACTACCAACTATTCCCAAAATACAGTTAAGGATGTCCGATATTTTAATGAAGTTAGACACCAAAAAAGCTTCAGGCGCTGACGGACTACTTGCCATAGTACTAAACGTGTATTCCTAGCATGTCCCTCTTTGGGAGGAATTAAGCGGGCAAAATCCATCCAACACTTTCCATGAAAATGCTCGAAAAATAGACTCAAGTCGCCAACCGTTTTTAGAAGTTTCAAGGAATCAGGGTTGCTAGTCTGTTATGGGTCTCCAACCAAGCGAACAGCTCTCTTCCGAATAGACTCAATAGACTCTAAACAAACGTAGTGCATGTTTGGGACCTGAGCCCCAAACACGGGAGCAGTATTCCATCGTTGTGCGAATTTGAGCTTTGTACAGAATTAACAGTTGTTGTGGAGTGTAAAACTTCTTAGTTCGAAATAATATTCCCAGTTCATACCGAGACATATCTACTCCCAAATTAACGCTCAGCAAATTAAATGATGATGCTACAGAAAGGGAGTGCACAGCCGAAACTAAGTCGGATTCAGCAACGTTAACTTTTCTAGAAAAAACTGAAGCCTGGATTTTTGTAGCGTTAAAATCTACTTGGTTACGTTACCCCAAGATAGAATTTCTTTCAGGTTTTTATTAAGTTGAATAACTGCCTGATTTCTGCGGATACTTGAATGAACAGCCAATGCTCGGACATTCAAAGAGAATGAAGAAATAAGCATACTGTCATCTGCAAAGCTGTTGATACGACTCCTCGTCCTTTCCAAAAGATCGTTCGTGTAAATGTGAAAGAGAGTAGGATAGTATGGAGCCTTGGGACATACCGGTATTGACAGTGAAGGTGTTAGAAAATAATTCGTCGACCGCTTCTCGTAAAAAATGCTCTCTGAGGAATCGCCAGACCCATAAACAGAATTTTTTAGACATACTATAAGAAGGTAGCTTAGCTAACAATCCATCATGCTAAACACGGTCGAATGCTTTGAATATATCAAGAGGTTTTTTTGGATATTGGCTGAACTGTAACACATGTCCAGCAGGAAGGAAATGTTCCCTTTCTGTAGGATAAGTTGAAAAGTCTACAGAAAACTGGTGTTCGCTCGCTCACTGAGGCAGATATGCCGTCAGCTTCAGCAGTGTCAAGCTTCATTAAAATATTTACGTATTATGATATACTGTTTTAAGACAATATCAAACATTCTTGACTGACTATGGAAATAGTTTGTGGTGTTCTTCCTTGGAAATCGACAGTAGAATGTGAAGTAAAGCTAACAAGTTGGCTTTCTCAACTGGTGTTGTAATAATATTACCTGGCCGTGAGAGTGGTGATATAGTAGATTTAGTGAAATTTTAAGTAACTAGCAACTAACCAAAAGGACCTGGAATTGTTGAGGCAGGTAAGAAGTTGGTTTTTAATTCTTTAATTGTGTTACTCCTTGGTTTTATCGTTAATTTCTTTGATGACACTTATAACAGAAGGTGGAGTAAGGTCGTAAACAAACCGCTATTGGTTTAGGAGATATGATTTCATTTAAATTATGTTAGCCTTAAACCTGTGTAGCGAATCTGGTTGTATAGGTTCGGTTTATGTGTGATAGATGTCTTTAAAATTAAAAGAGAGCGTACCGCTTGATTTTGATTTTTTCCCTTAACTTACCTTAATTAAATTTCAGTTTCATCGACAGTGCTCCTTATTATGATCCATATATCATTATTCTAGTTTATTTTGGCTAAATGAATATATTATATTAGAAGTTTATATGAAAGAGATCTCAAAGTATATAAAAAAAATCTATCTTGTCATCCTACTAATCCTCACCTAATTCCAAAATCCTAAAAACAAAACAGCTTGACTTCCGGCTGCAATCCACGAAATCCATCCTATCACAAGAAAAGTAGGCACATACACGCAGGCGAGTTTAATAGAAGATATTCATTTCTCTGGCTGTAATAGCACTAATATTAAAAGGGTCCGACCAGGGACGTTACAACTCTCTGTTAATATTTTTATTGACCACTTAACTATTTGAACTAGTGGAGGCAAATGTAAAATTTTCATGATTTTTGGAAATCTTTGAGTACAGCTTGCAAATCGATTTAACTGCTTTGAAATAGTATCAACATAATGTAAACGAGTTTTCTCAGCCTAATTTTGACCGCAAGGTCACTTTTTTTCTATTTTAGTGCATTTTTTCACATTTTAACGCTTTCGGCTCACTATTTCTTAAATATGTCAGCTTCTGTTCGTTGTTATGTGACAAAAAAAATTCATTTTACTCGTCATAAAATTGCCTAAAAAACTGCGTAGATTTTAATAAAAAATATTAAGTACATAACCTAAAAAAAGTATTTATTACGGCAAATTGAAAAATGGTTTTTTACGGGTAACTTCCATTCAATTAGATATTTACGGGTTCAAATTATAGGAAAATAGAACTTTTATATTAGGAAAAAAGTGTGCCAAATTTTATTCAAAAATATTAAGAGGATTGGTCAAAATTCGAATTTTAGTCCAAATCTTAATACGGATTTTTCTTATGGGCGAAAGGTCATTTTTTTTAAAAAAAATATGCCAAATTTTATGCTCTTCAAGATGGTTAGAAGGAAAATTAAAGAACATACAAAAAAATTATCTTATTTTTCAATTTTTTCATTACGAAAAATTCAATTTTTGTTGCTTTTGTTCTAGAAAACGTCTGGTTAATTCTCTTTATTTCTATTCAATATTTTATTTTAAATATAACATGAAAAAACGACTTTAAAACAAATACTACCTATTTTCAATGAAATTATGATAACAGAAATTTTTATTGACAAACCATTAATTCATTCACTAAAATTATCACTCGTACCAAAAGAGCAAATCCATCTCGAGACGCATGCCACCGTCTCACGGCTAATCAGACGGGCTAGGATCGACAAACAAGAGAAAAGAATTTACTAGTCTTTATTCAAGTATTTACGGAACGTAATGGTAAGATGCAACGAATTCGCACACCTGACAAATAAGAGAACAGTGGGTAGACTGCTGAAATATGGACTTTGTCTGTTTTCAGTAGTTTTATATTAAATCACATATGCGTGAGGGGGATCCTCGAAAATACGCCGCCTGCGTTGAATTATTGACTTTGCAAACCACTCTGTCTTTTTGTGGCTGCTGGATCAGCCTACGATGGAGTCTTAGGTGTGCGTACTTGGTATAATTCGTTGTATCTTACCATTACGTTCCGTAAGTACCTGAATAAGGACTAGTAAGTTCTTGTTTGTCGATCCTAGCCCGGATAATGAGCCGTGATACGACGAAACGTGTCTCGTGATGTATTTGACAAATAAGAGAACAGTACTATAGTTCCTATAACTATAAATTACAAGAACATATTACGTTCATCAAAAATAAAGAGTAAAAAGAAGTTAATAGTAAAAAAATATATACTTTAGGTCACAATGAAACGTACATTGTAAATATACTGTTCTGGAAATCTTATTCAGTGAATCGTAAATATGTCAATATAAAATTTTAAGGATGTTCTTACCAAAACCATGGAGCATTATACAAATTCGGTCTATCGTAAAAAAAACATTTTTTTTTGCAACATTCGACTTTATTCTTCAATACAGTCTCCTTCAAGAGCGATACAATCAGCCCAACGCTTTTCTAACATTTCTATACCTTTCTTGTAGAAGGATTTGTCTTTGCCTTCAAAATAGACCTCAGTTTCGGCGATAAGTTCTTCATTGGAGTGAAATCTCTTTCCCGCGAGCATTTTTTTGAGGTCTGCGAATAGATAATAGTCACTGGGGGTCAAATCTAGAGAATACGGTGGATGAGGAAGCAATTCGAACTTCAGTTCATGCAATTTTGCCTTCCTAACGATTGACTTGAGACACAGTGTATTGTCCTGATGAAACAGCAGTTTTTTCTTGTTCATTTGGGGTCGTTTCTTTGCGATTTCTGCCTTCAAACGCACCAATAACTTTATATAATATTCGCTATTGATGATTTTTCCCTTCTCAGCATAGTCGATGAAAATTATTTCATGCGCATCCCAAAATACAGAAGCCAAAACCTTCCCGGCCGAAGGTTGTGTCTTTGGTCGATTCGGGCGGCTTTCACCGGCTGCTGTCCACTCAGCTAACTGCCGATTTGATTCCGGTGTGTAGTGGTGGATCCATGTTTCATCCATTGTCATATATCGCAATCAACAGGTCCAAACCACGCTCAGAATCATTAACACGTTGTTGTTTTTGATCCACTGTGAGAAAACGCAGTACCCATTTCGAACAGAGCTCTCTCATGCCCAAACGTTCATGCAAAATATCATCAACACGTTCTTTTGATATGTTTAGGGTGTCAGCTATCTCACGCAATTTCACTTTATGGTCATCCAAAAGAAATTTGTGCATTTTTTGATGTTTTCCGGTATAACCACCTCATTTGGGCGTCCAGCGCGCTCAGCATCATTTTTATGTGTACGAACGCGTTTAAATTCAGCTTACTAGTAAATAATGAGTGATTTTCCAGAGGCAGAGTCTCCGTAACACTTATCAAGCCATTGCTTTGCTTGAACGGTATTTCTTCTCGTCAAAAAACAGTGTTTAATCAACACACGAAATTCGATTTTTTCCATTGTTTTGGAAATATCTGAAGTAGAATCACTAAAACCACCGTAACTTGTAAACTAATCGTCAAAAAGCCATGAAATTTTGACAGGTCTCGTTTAAAGGTTGGTACTTCGTAAAAATCATATAGATTTTTTGAAAATGGCAATATGTATGTGTCAGACCAAAAACTTTCCAGCCCACGTGTTAGATGGCGGGACGTCAAATAACAAATGATATTAATACTTTTTTGTTATTTTACTGGGGCAAATCGTTTAGTCGGACATAGGCAGAACCGTGGATACACGGTGTTATGGTGTTTGTGTATGTAGTTTGTTTCTGATCCACCTAAATATCAAATAGTTGAAAGAAGTAACAGAGTAGGCCCATAAAAATTAAGCTAAATAAAAAAAAATAGCACCGTCTCTCCCAGAAATATATTATCATTTCCTTATCTCCTCTAGTATTTTTATTTTTGCAGCAGGTTTTGATAAGATAATTACAAACAAAAATGACTGCTAGATATTTCACTTTAATCATTACCGCATAAGCAGCTTGTCAAAATGCTGCTTTATTGAGGTTGTTATTTTTGTTCTATTTACTTCTAGTTGCCCAGTTTAATTTTTGACGCTGTGAAATTTGTTATTTTTACCAAATAAATATGTTTATGACAATACTTTATGTAAAACTCATGAGTTAAGGCATCGAGATAAGTTGGATTGTTTCCGAAACTATTTGAGACAGAAAGTTAAAATTTGGCACTAATATAGAAAGTGATGGCCACATCAGAGCCGTCTAGTTTTGAAAGTTAAATTTTGACGTAAGAGGTTAGTTTTGGAGGGTGAAATCGGAAAAATTGTTTTACCACATCGAGTGGGTTGTCAAATGAAAGCTTGTAAAAACACGATTTCAAAAATATATATAATGTAATACTTGCCCACACTTTTCTTCGTATTATTTTTTAAAAATGGTGAAAAATCACTGTCCCCCCTTATCTCAAAAAGTACCGATGAAAAAATTTTGAAAAATTCTGGAATATTCTTCACAGGATGTAGAGTGAAAGAAAGTTATCAAGAGTACATTACCTTTAATAATTTATTTCGTATATAAAAGAAGCGAAAATTTCAAGGTCATCAGTATTCAGTAAAGATTGGAAAACAAAACTTTGTTGAAAACTCATTTTGGGGTATGTTTTGTGAAGTCATTGATCATTCGATACATTCGTAACCAAAATATTCATTTTAAAAGCAATCAACGTACGGAACACTAATTGCGCAAGTCCGACTTGCACTTGATCGGTTTTTTTAATTATTGATTGTGAAAGAAGTAGAACATGGCTTTAAATCAACAAATTTTTTTTTTAGAATATGTGACGGACATATTGGTATAATCATAAATATATGAATACGAATTTCCTGGCTTGACGTAGTATAGAATACCATAATTTGATAACCAGTAGTAGTATTTTAATCCACTTATCCACCTAATTGCGAAGTAAAATCTGTCATAAAATTAAGCTTATTTCGCAAAGAAGACAGTCAAAGCCTAATTAACTTAAAATGTTATTCTTTAGAACCGATCTTATTTTAAAATTAGAGTTTCTCTTTGGCAAATAAAATGTTAACCTGAACTATCCTAAACTAAAATATTGAAGCATACAGCAGCACAATTGGAGTTTTTTTTTATTTCGTTAATGAACCAATTATGTTGAGACTTTGGAATCATCGGTACAATGTCGATAGTCAGTCACCGCCCCTGATGATGATAGCATGGTTAGCGAAACGCACGTCGCGTGCAAAAATAAAGTTTTTGGTATAATGTTGAGACCTGTTGTGTAATAAACCGACAAAAAGAAAAATTTTGTTGAAATTTAGAAAATGAACACGTTTTATCCCCAGTCTACACTATTTTTTTTTTTTAAGTTTCATATTATATAAACATTTATTGGATTACATTTGTTATACATAATGGAATAACATTCTAAACAAAACCCACTTAACTGACTAGAAGTTCCATGGCAACTAGATTTAATTAAAAATAAGATAATTCGACAGGCTTAAGTGCGAGTCGGACTTGCGCAATTAGTGTTAAAATAAATATTTTTGCTACGGAGGTATAAAATGATCAGTGACTTCATAAAACATACCCCAAATGAGTTTTCAACAAAATTGAAATCTGGTGGCTTTAATTTTTTTTTTTATATCAGATTTATTATTAAAGGTAATGAACTCATGATAATTTTCGTTGAATCTACATCCTGTGGAGAATATTCCAGAATTTTTTCAAAATATTTTGATCAATATTTTTCAAGATAAGGGGGGGGACAGCGATTTTTTGCAATTTTATAAAAATAATACGCGGGTGTGACAGGCAGACAGACAGACGGACACCGAAGTGATCATATAAGTGTTCCGTAGGGAATACTAAAAAGAATCTTGTTCTACACATCAGAAGTACCCGAGGAATGGAAAATATCATACATATCAACAATTCATAAGAAAGGAGACAAAAATAATTGCGATAACTATAGGGGAATAACGGTTACAGGATCTATAGAATATACCGAAAAATACTTAAAAATAGAATAGAAACGGAATACGCGGACGTAGAAGCTAAAGAACAGGCAGGCTTTAGAGCAGGAAGATCCACAATAGACCATCTCTTCTCACTGACACAAATCCTAGAAAAGAAAACCGCATTTGATCAGGAAGTCCATGTCTTGTTTGTTGATCTAAAAAAGGCCTACGACAGCGTGCCCCTAATGAGAGTGTGGGAAACACTACAACAGAGTAATGTAAAGCCCTAAAATCCTTATACCAAGACGCAAGAAGTAGTGTGAAAACCAAATATGGTATAACAACAGGGTTCCCGGTCACAAAGGGTCTCAAACAGGGCTGCTGTATATCCCCAACGCTATTTAAAATCTATTTGGAGAGTGCACTGAAGAACTGGAAAAGGAAATGCAGCAGTATGGGATTACCACTAGATGACGATACTACATTGTATACGCTATCATTCGCAGATGACCAGGTAGTAGTCGCTCAGGACATCGATGATATGGAATACATGACACGAAAACTTATGGATGAATATGAAAAATGGGGCCTAGAAGTCAATATTAAAAAGACCGAGTACATGTGCGTCGGAGGACAACAGCAGGACTTGAAACTGGCCACAGGACACACCATCAAACACTGTGCCAGTTATAAGTATTTGGGAACGAGAATATCTAGGGACGGAACACTGGAAGAAGCAATATTCGAGAGGAATATCCAAGGAAGAAAAGCGATTGCAATGCTTAATAGTATACTATGGGACAAAAACATAACCATTGAAAATAAGAAGAGAATTTACAACTCAATAGTGAAAAGTATAATAACTTACAGCTCCCAGGTGTGGCCATTAAAGGAAAGAACAGAAAAAATACTAAAAGCTACAGAAATGGATTTCTGGAGACGAGCAGCCAGAAAATTCAGAAAAAACCGCATACCAAATGACACGATAAGGCGAGCTTTAGACATAAAGCACGATATAGTGGACGAAATCAGAACCCAACAGTTGGTATGGTACGGACATGTACAGAGAATGTCACAAAACCGACTGCCTAAAAAGATTTTAAATTGGAACCCTCATGGAAAAAGAAAGCGAGGGAGACCACGCCAAAGCTGGAGAGCAGGAATCAAAAAGGAAGTACTAGAGAGAGATCTGGAGGAGGAGGGATGGAGAAACCGGGAGGAGTGGAAATTAGGTATCGGAAGACGGAAGACGTTATAAAGCCGATATATATATATATATATATATATATATATATATATATATATATATATATATATATATATATATATATATATATATATATATATATATATATCAATCGGTTTTATAACGTCTTCCGTCTTCCGATGCCTAATTTCCACTCCTCCCGGTTTCTCCATCCCTCCTCCTCCAGATCTCTCTCTAGTACTTCCTTGTTGATTCCTGCTCTCCAGCTTTGGCGTGGTCTTCCTCGCTTTCTTTTTCCATGAGGGTTCCAATTTAAAATCTTTTTAGGCAGTCGGTTTTGTGACATTCTCTGTACATGTCCGTACCATACCAACTGTTGGGTTCTGATTTCGTCCACTATATCGTGCTTTATTTCTAAAGCTCGCCTTATCGTGTCATTTGGTATGCGGTCTTTTCTGGATTTTCTGGCTGCTCGTCTCCAGAAATCCATTTCTGTAGCTTTTAGTATTTTTTCTGTTCTTTCCTTTAATGGCCACACCTGGGAGCTGTAAGTTATGATACTTTTCACTATTGAGTTGTAAATTCTCTTCTTATTTCCAATGGTTATGTTTTTGTCCCATAGTATACTATTAAGCATTGCAATCGCTTTTCTTCCTTGGATATTCCTCTCGAATATTGCTTCTTCCAGTGTTCCGTCCCTAGATATTCTCGTTCCCAAATACTTATAACTGGCACAGTGTTTGATGGTGTGTCCTGTGGCCAGTTTCAAGTCCTGCTGTTGTCCTCCGACGCACATGTACTCGGTCTTTTTAATATTGACTTCTAGGCCCCATATTTCATATTCATCCATAAGTTTTCGTGTCATGTATTCCATATCATCGATGTCCTGAGCGACTACTACCTGGTCATCTGCGAATGATAGCGTATACAATGTAGTATCGTCATCCAGTGGTAATCCCATACTGCTGCATTTCCTTTTCCAGTTCTTCAGTGCACTCTCCAAATAGATTTTAAATAGCGTTGGGGATATACAGCAGCCCTGTTTGAGACCCTTTGTGACCGGGAACCCTGTTGTTATACCATATTTGGTTTTCACACTACTTCTTGCGTCTTGGTATAAGGATTTTAGGGCTTTACATTACTCTGTTGTAGTGTTTCCCACAATCTCATTAGGGGCACGCTGTCGTAGGCCTTTTTTAGATCAACAAACAAGACATGGACTTCCTGGTCAAATGCGGTTTTCTTTTCTAGGATTTGTGTCAGTGAGAAGAGATGGTCTATTGTGGATCTTCCTGCTCTAAAGCCTGCCTGTTCTTCAGCTTCTACGTCCGCGTATTCCGTTTCTATTCTATTTTTAAGTATTTTTCGGTATATTCTATAGATCCTGTAACCGTTATTTCCCTACAGTTATCGCAATTATTTTTGTCTCCTTTCTTATGAATTGTTCTACTACTATTCTGATTACCCTGAAATAAAATAGGTTAACTTGCCAGAGACTGGATCAGTGTAGAATTCAATTGGCTTATATGGTAGGCAGAAACAACTTATTTTTCTTTTGGATGCCCATTTTTCTTTTGGCTAAACAGGAGACTCAAAAGAGCCCCAGTGGATTAGAGGCGATACTGCAAATCCTGTACAACATAAGTGGTGAAATAATCAGAAATCCGACATATAACCTGTGTGAGAAAAAGGAAAACCTGTAAGGATATCGAACTTTCTAAAATATATCACCGCTCCATAGATCTTGGAAAATGGGGCTGTTAGTTACGCAAACCATTTGTTAGGGATAATTAGTGGCAACTCTGTGGTATAATTCCAATCTATCGTGCCCGAAGTCTCAGGCTTGATCTTTGGCAGGTGAGTATACGTTTATTTTACATTATGAAAAAATGCTGACTAACTCATAGGTGGGGGGCTCTTGGCCAATAAAAGACGAAGATTGAAAAGCTGAACCCCAAAAAACTGCTGACGGAATGTAGTTGGTGGGCGACCGCTTGAATCGCAATTCGGACGAAGTAAATAGCACTTATAAATGATTTGAAATTGACTTGGAAGGATCAAGCGCCATGATCGACTAACATACTTCGTGGCAATGCCACGAAGATATTCAAAGGTGATGGCTCGTGGGAAGTAAAAGGAACAATACCGTAAAACAGCGCTCTGAGAGAGTACAATCTTCCAATCATCTGATTCGGATCAGGTCCTGTAACTGTAGGTCTCGTCTAGCTGATATTACCCGAACCTTAATACGAAGTTAGCAAAATTGATCTCTCTAGTCTATTTGGTTATAAGTTGGGAATGTGGAATCTTTGGCATAATGATACTACTCAGTATATATCACCACTACACCAAATACTTTATTTTTGCACTCGACGCGCGTTTCGCTAACCATGTTAGCTTCATCAGGAGCGATGATTGATTAAAGTCACTACTGAGTAGCGACTTTTAGGTCACAGCTTAACTGCGACGGTGATTTATTTCATAAGTCACAGCTTCTTTTGCCAGCGACTTAGGTCGCTGGTACACAACGATATTTCAAGGAACCGGTACACGATGTCGAACTCGTCATGTCGCCGTTGGAAGTAGTTACTTGAGCTAACAGCGTTTTGTCTTCCAACGGCGATGCGACAGTCCAATATCGTGTACTGGCAAGTCGTCGGTCCTCGGTCCACTGCGACCGTTGTCTGTAACGAGACGATAGGCTCCGTCGTCGATCATTAAGTTTAGGTCCGCGGATCTGCGACATCTACGTATGCAGGGAGTATTTAAAACAGCGATTAGAGTCCCTGTTTTCCGAAGAATTGGGTCGCAGGTATTACCTGTCACTATCTAAGTCACAGGTAAAAGAAATATATATGATAATATCGCTCATCTCTAACTACTACCGCTACTAGATAGCTAATTTCTTTTCATAAATATGCGATTCACTGTCCCTTAATCCAAATACTTACTTTTTAGTCGAAGACAAGCCACTGCATAAGTGGCATTCTATAAACACTGACCATAAATGATCATCTAGTCCGTTCACGGGACTTTCAAGATCCTGGTGCTGTTTGTCAGGTCAAAGAATAACGGAAATCAAACTAAATAAAGTGAAAACAAAGGTACAGAAGACCAAATCTCGAATTGCCGGTTGCCACCAATGGGCGACCTGTCCAAAACCAGAAGAAGGCCATGCTACATGTTCAAACTGTGAAAGGCCGCACCCAGTATTTTACAGGGGATACTCAAAATATCCCATACTACTAATAGTGTAGTAAAAAAAGCCTTTGAAATTGCACAGTTTAGATACAGCAATATTATGATTTTATCCTCTTTGGGGTATCACCAGGAGTATTGTCGTGATTTTTGGACCTCGAGAAACTTGTGCTCTTTTGTTTATAAACAATTGAAGTTTTCGAAACGTGTTTTTTGAGCTTAAAATGCGAATAACTCCGGTTATATATCTCGAATCGAAACAAAAAAAAAACAAATTGTTCGTAATGAAATTTCCAACAAATCCTCGTTAGTTTTAAGTTGTTCAAATGGGTCCATAACCTACAAAATTGAAAAAAAAACGACTAAGTGAACCGCTCGGCTTGAAACTTTTAGAAAATATGCCTTTTGTTGTAGCAAATATACTCTGAAATTTTAGTTCAAAAATATTAAATCCAGTGGGCACAATTGTATTTGTTATTTAAGATTTGAATTGTCCGCCATTTTATGCCATTTGGTCCAAAATGGACCATTTTTTTTCAAAATATAGGCCTTGACGCCAGCTTTCCGATCTCATTAAAAAAATTTTTTGTGAAGTCATTGTAACAGTTTTTTTTTTTTAATTTGTTTATTAATCAAATAACAACAAATGCGTTTTCTCGGTCAATTTGAAAAAAAAATTGAAAAATTTTTATTACTTGGTAGAGAATCGCGAGACCTTTATTTATAAAAAAAAATTCATTTTCGTTAATAATTTTTTTTACAAAATGTCAATTGTTATTTGATTAATAAACAAATGTAAAAAAAAAAACGGTTAAAATGACTTCAAAAAAAAGATTTTTAATGCATTGGAAAGCTGACGTCGAGACCTAAATTTTGAAAAAAATGGCATAAAATGGAGGGCAATTCAAATTTTAAATAACAAATTAAACTGTGTCCGCTAGGTTCACTATTTTTGTACCAAAATTTCAGGGTTTTTTGCTATAACAAAAGACATATTTTCTGAAAGTTTTAAGCCGATCGGTTCACTTAATCGACCTGTATAATAAAATGAAAAAACACAGAGTTTTGCATCTTCTTTCAATTTTGTAGGTTATGTACACATTTAAGCGATTTGAGACCAACGAGGATTTGTAGGAAATTTCATTACGAATAGTTTAGTTTTTCGTTTGTCTCGATCCGACTGACATAACAGGAGTTATTCACATTTTAAGTTCAAAAAACACGTTTTAAAAATTTAAATTGTTTATGAACAAAGGAAGAAAAGTTTTTCGAGGGCCAAAACTCAGGACAATACTCCTGGTAATACCTCAGAGAGGATAAAATCATAATATTTCTCTATCTAAACTATGCCTATCTCATCATTATTATGACTTTTTTTACTGCACTATAAAGACGAAGCAAGTTCATAATGATTTGTCGCGAAGTCCCAAAACGACAATCTGGTCATAGCAGTAAAGTATAGGCGCGGCAATCTCCATACGGTGAGTGAGCTAATCGCAACAATGAAACTCTTTTCCATTTGGACTAATTCAGAAACTCCAGTAGCTCGGTAATGACAATGAAAACCAAGGCAAATGGGTTAAGAGGAATCCTTTGAATCTAAGAATCCAATTACAGTAGTCTTTTGATATTTAACAAAAACCACTCGGTGAGTTTTGTTAAAAGTCAAAGTCCCTTGCCAGATCAACCAACCTAGGCAACAGAAGTAGTAGAACAGAGTAATTAGCAAAGAAGATAGTAAATGATAGTGTGGAACATTTTAATGTCCCACATACGAGGGTTGTATGATAAGTACCTGGCCTTGACAAGAAAAAAACATTTTTAAGTGTAAAATTTATTTTATTTTTTAACATAGTCTCCTTTTAGCCCGATACACTTATTCCAACGTTTTTCTATCTTTTGTATCCCATCTAAAAAATACGATTTCTCCAACCCTTCAAAATAGATGTCTGTTTCAGCAATCACCTCATCGTTTAAGTCAAATTGTTTTCCGCCGAGGTATTTTTTCATATTCGGAAATAGGAAATAATCGCTGGAAACTAAATCTGGTGAAATGGTGGTTGCGGAAGCAAATCGTATCTTAACTCATGGAATTTTACCATGGCGATGTCACAAGTGTGCATGCGTGAATTTTTTTGATGAAATAGAACTTTTTCGCTAAATGCGAACGCTTTTCTTTCACAGCATGGTTGAAAAGATCCCATAAGTTAACATTAATCGTTTTGTTCTTTTAAAGGTAACCGACGTTGATTATGCTTCCCAAAACAGTGTGTCCATGACTTTGTTGGCCGATAAAGTAGCCTTGGCCTTCTGTGGAGCCGACGAGCTACGGAAAACCCACTATTTAGAATGTTCTTTGGTCTCTGGTGTGCTGTGATGGATCCAATTATGAATCGCCGCCAAAAATCATTCCGCTTGAGCTTTAACATCGCCAAACGTTCTTTTGAAAATTTGACTGAATTCTTGTGTAAGGTTATGTTTAGGAAAAATATAATTTTTTGATAGTAGAGCCATCTCTGGTAGAGGCCAGGTACTTACCATATAACCCACATATTTAATATTATTTCCACGATGTTGATAATTACATGGTTTTAAATTACTTTTTAAAAGAGAAAATATACATACACTTTGGAGCTCATACATTTACCACTGATTCTTAATACAAAAAAGACCAGTGAAGTACTATAGGGCCAGAGATGTATGACGATTTTTAGTGTTCCGTACGGAACACTTATAAGATGACTTCGGTGTCTCTCTATCTGTCTGTCACACCCGATTTTCTCCGAAACTATTTGTCATAGAAGTTGAAATTTGGTAATAATATAGAAATTGATGGCCTCATTAAAGCCGTGTAGTTTTGAAAGTTAAATTTTGACTTAAGGGGTTAGTTTTGGGGGGTGAAATCGGAAGTGAAAAAAATTTTTTTTTACTATCTCATCGAGTGTGGTGTCAAATGAAAGCTTGTGAAAACACGAGTAAAAAATATATATATAATGTAGTACTTGGACTCACTTTTCTTTGCATTATTTTTATAAAATCGCGAAAAATCGCTGGCCTCCCACTTTATCTCAAAAAGTACTTATCAAAAAATTTTGAAAAAATTCTGGAAAGCTCTCCACGGGGTGTAGATTGAACGAAAATTATCACGGGTGCATTACCTTTAATAATTTATTTGGTATATAGAAAAAACAAAAATTTTAAGATCATCAGTTTTTTGTAAAGATTGGAAACAAACTTTGTTGAAAACTCCTTTGGGGTGTGTTTTGTGAAGTCGCTGATCATCATCGTAACAAAATTTTTTATTTTAAAAGCAATCAACGTACGGAACACTAATTGTGCAAGTTCAACTTGCTCTTGATCGGTTATTTTTATATGACAATAGATTCTAGCTTTTAATATTCAAATAAATAATATTTTTTTCACTCACACTTTCAAAAATCAAGACAAATATTTTGTAATACAAGTTACTGTTTAAGGTTTTTATCTATATCCATTATATATATATATATATATATATATATATATATATATATATATATATATATATATATATATATATATATATATATATATATATAATGCAACGTCTCTCTGTCGGTCTATCTGCCTGTCTGTTAGTGCGCTTATCACTCGTGAACCACTTATACGATTTACGTGTTTTTTTTTTCTTTTATTTCGTACATAGGTTCTCTGGCCAGGTTACAGGATATATTCTATTACTTAGATAACATAAGAAATAAGCAGTGACGATAATAGTGAAATAAGTCGCAAAAAAGTTTGCCATTAGCGCACTCTCTAGCAAAACCGTTAAATATAGAACAATATCATGTAGCAAAGAATATCTTTTTACCGACGCCGTCTCCTCACGAACTTTAGAAACTGCTGCTCGAAAAATATCACTAGAAGTACCACCTTCTCATGTCCTTCAGCCAAGAATTCTGCTGTCTTTCGATCGATCGTTTGCCCTTTATTTTAGCTTCAATAATTAGAAGTAGAAATTCGTACTTTGGGTACCTCATTATATATCCGAAGTATTGAGTTTTTCTTATTTTTATGGTTGTTATTAATTCCTTCGTTTTATTCATTCTTTCTAGTACTTCGGTGTTCTTTTATTTTCTGTACCCAGGAGATGCGAGGAAGGCGTCTATAAATATACATTTCAAACGATTCCAGTCGTTTCTCTGAGCTAGAGTTAGTGGTCCAGCACTTACATCCATACAACAGCATGGAGAATACATATGCTCGGAGTTCGAGACTGAGAATTGTGCGATGGAAAAATTCATTCATATTCATATATGTTACTCGAGCCTGTTTAATTCGAGAATATATTTCCTTTCTTGAGTCCCACTTGTCATTTATATTGGTTCCCAAATATTTAAATGTGGAGACCTGTTCTACGGTGTGTTCTCTGATTTTGAAAGATTCTGGTGGTAGATTTTTTCTTTGTTATTACCATCCACTTAGTTTTTCTTATATTCATAGGTAATCCAAATCTTTCGCTGGCTGTTACGACTCGATCGATCAGTTGTTGGAGATCTTTGATATTATTTACTAATAGAACAATATCATCAGCATACCGTATGTTGTCGCAAGGAATATAATATATAAAATGCAACGTTTCTCTGTTCGTCTCTCTGTCCGTCTGTCTGTCCGTTAGTGCGCTTGTCATTTGAGAACCACTTATCCGATTTACGTGTTTTTTTTTTTTTAATTTCTACATGTGTTCTCTGGCCAGGTTATATACTAATAATCTATATATAATATATATATATGTATATATATATATATATATATATATATATATATATATATATATATATATATATATATATATATATATATTAAATGCAATAAATTAATTAAATCATTAAAAGATAGTAAGTTTTTAGATGAAGTAACTGCTCGCACATTGACAACTTATAATGGGATTTGTCACAAATATTATGGTCTACCAAAAATACATAAACCAGATATACCTCTAAGACCAATAGTTTCCTATGTAGGAGCATCTACACAACCACTTGCTAAATATATAGTCTCTATTTTAGAAACAGCTTTTTCAACTTTTAATAAATTCAGAATTAAAAATACCTTCGAATTTGCAGAGAAGGTTAACGGTTTATTTTGCCAGAGGGTTTTGTACTTGCTTCTTTCGATGTAGTTTCACTGTTTACTAACATTTCTCTAGACCTTATTATATCAATATTAAATGAACATTTCATATCAATAGAAGAAATATGTAATATTCCTAAAGAACAGTTTCTACTAATCATTACTTTTTTATATGAAAATACATTTTTCTCCTTCAATAGTACATTCTACAGACAAAAAATTGCCGTCCCAATGGGAAGTGCTATTTCACCAATCCTGGCCGAAATTGTTATGAATAAACTTCTTTATTTTGTTATTTCAAGGGTTGAATTTGAATTTCCCCTTCTGTTTCAATATGTAGATGACTTGTTAGTCGCTTTACCTGCCGGAAGTGTACAGAACACTCTTAACATTTACAATTCTTTCAATCATAAATTAGTATTTACTGTTGAGGAGGAGACTGACTGTGCTGTTCCGTTTCTGGATACTAGGGTTGTACGCTCAGAAAATAATACAGTCAAACTAGACTGGTATAGGAAAAAATCAAGTTCTGGTAGATATATCCCATTCCATTCTTATCACCCTATGAAACAGAAACTGAACATCATCAGAGGACTAAAGAACAGAATAGATAAGATTTGCCATCCCTCATTTAAAGAAAAAAATGTAAAACTGTTAGAAAACATTTTGTTGGACAATTACTATCCTAAAGCTCTAATTAAAAAGAATTTTCAAAGACCCCCCCTTCAAATTAATCCAACTGTCACCACTAATGTCGATATTAAAGTAGGAAAGTTACAATACATTGAAGGCCTTTCCCAGTCCTTGTCTTCTCTTTTTAAAAATACAGACATTAAAATTGCCAATTAAAACATAAAAAGAATGAATTGTTTTTATACCAATAAAACCGATACTTTACAAAGATCTAATATAATCTATGGCATTCCCTGTCAATGTGGTTTGGTCTACGTTGGACAAACTTCACAAAAGCTCTCTAAGAGATTAGCGTTACACAAAAGTGATAGTAAACACAAACCTAACGCAACTAGCTTGAGCTTACACGTAAATAATACAGATCACAGAGTACAATATAACAACAGCTTCATTCTGGATGTTGAGACTAATTATTTCAGAAGAAGTTTCTTGGAAATGTGTTACATAAAAACCTGTAAAAATAATCTCAATCACAAAAAAGACATAGAAGGATTGAGCTCCATGTATACTTATTTACTAACACGAAACTATACCAAACCAATAAAAAAGAACGATCTTTATGAAAAAATTAGTTTCTAGTAAAGTTGACGTTTCTTTTCTCTTTCTGTCATTTTTGCTATTTATTACCAGTTACTTTTCTATGTCTTCTTGTTAAAATTAAATAATTAAAAAATTAAATATGACAAATAAGAAATAACGTCCAGTATTAATTTTCTCTTTCAAATTTTTAAATTTTTAAATTAGCCTATGAATCTCTTGATTATAAAATTAAAGAATTAATATAATTAATAATAAATAACTCGTCGAAGAGTAACATTCATCAAATTTAAGTCCCCCTTTTTTATAAAATTAAAACTAAAAAATAGATATCATTCATAATAAATAATTTATCTAAAATTAGCATCCACCTAAAAAATTTACCACATCCCTAACTTCAATGCTTTTTATGGTTTTTTGTCGACCTGATGACGACATAGACTACCAACAATATCCGGTTTGGACTCAAATATCACTAAATAGTTACTAAACTCGACGTCAAAAATTTTAAAATGGAGTACCATTTTAACATCATGGTGTTTCTTACAGTTATGTTTCGGTCTTCAAAAAGTGTTTTTTAACTAATGTTTATTGACAAAGTTTTATTTTCAATATTTGTGTAACTCTCTAAGTGTCTTTTAATCATGTTTGTGTAATCATTCATACCACCCGGCCAACAAAAATGCAAATTTCATTGTCTTCATCAGAGATGAACTAACTGCTAAAATTTTTGTAAGTAATTTCACATACAGTCGTACAATTCATTTAATCACATTTTAAAAAACGAAGGTTTTGGTTTATTTTCTGTACCTTGTTTGCATTTTTAGAATCCAAAAGAAGCTACCATTAGGCAGCGAAAGCTCGATAATAAAAATAAAAAGCAGATACTAGAGCCTTTAGATCTTTGATTGCTCATCTCTTCCCTTATAAGTGCGTTTCCCAGTAGTTAAACTTAGAATTGTTATATATATATATATATATATATATATATATATATATATATATATATATATATATACCGCAACATCTCTCTGTCTGTCTGTTAGTACGCTTATCATTCGAGAATCTTTTTAATTTATATATATGTTCTCTGGCCAGGTTATGGGATATATTTTATTACGTTAGGTAACATAAGGAATAAGCAGTGATGATAATAGTGAATCAAGTACCCGCGAGCGGAGCCGCGGGCACGGCTAGTATATTATAAGACGCAACATCTGTCTGTCTGTCTGTTGGTGCGCTTCTCACTTGAGAACCACTTATCCGATTTACGTGTTTTTTTTTTTAAATTCAACGTATGTTCTCTGGCTAGGTTTTAGTATATATTTTGTTACGTTAGGTAACATAAGGAATAAGCAGTGACAAAAATAGTAAATGGAATCGGAAAAAGGTTTGCCGCTAGCACGTTCTCTTGCAAAAGAACCAGAACAGAACAATAATTCTGCTAGTTTATAATATAATTAATTCATTTATTATGATAGCGCTGTATATTTCAAAGCAGTGTTTAAAAGGTTGGAACTTTTAAAGAGGAAAAGCGTAAACACACTGATAAAATCAAATTTTCTTCCAGCCAATATTATTTTTTATCATATTTTTTTATGTGCATATTTTAAAATTCATAGATCCACCACTGATTCTTAATATAAAGGGACTAGTGGGGTCGGGTGGGGCACAGGGGGCCAAGGGAAGGAGGCACGTGGTGCCATGGAAACAGCCCAAATGACGTATCGATCGAAGCCGTCTCGCTCTTACGGCCGTTTTCTGGCCGTCTTCCGTTTTTTCTGTCTTTGTTTGGCGCGAACAGACAGAAACGACATCACATATTCAACGTATTACTTTTTGCATCTCGGCGGCTGGCGGGCACGCGCCACCGCTCTAGTCTTGTAATATTAGACTAGGACAGATCCCTAAAATAAGGCAATTATTCTTTAGGGTTTTTAAAATTTCTGATAGAAATGAGAATCATTTTTAGAAACTTAAAAATATATGTAGTGGATTGATGTTTAGTAAAAGAAATATATATATATATATATATATATATATATATATATATATATATATATATATATATATATATGTTTTCAATTCTTGGGCTTTGGGTTCGTTTTATGAATATTTGGTATTTAAATGAAACTTAAATTGACGTTTCGCCCTTTGGTTTAGAGCATTTTCATTTTTTTCTTTATTTCTTGAATCTCACATATTTTATTTACTACAGTAGTAAATAAAATATATTTTATTTACTACAGTAGTAAATAAAATATGTGAGATTCAAGAAATAAAGAAAAAATGAAAATGCTCTAAACCAAAGGGCGAAACGTCAATTTAAGTTTCATTTAAATACCAAATATTCATAAAACGAACCCAAAGCCCAAGAATTGAAAACAAATATAAATTGATGGTTCAAGAAAATTTTTAAGTATTGTATATATATATATATATATATATATATATATATATATATATATATATATATATTTGTGCTGCAGGGAAATCCCTACAATCCCTACAGGAGCAACACGTGAAATTATACTCCGCCGGAAACACAGTCCTGGGCAGAACATTGTTTTTCTGGGTCTCCAATCACGCGCTCTTCGGAATACAATCCAACAAATGCTGTGTATGTTTCGGAGCAGTGCTCCAAACATGGGAGTGGTATTCCAACGTTAGTCGAATTTGAGCTTTGTACAGAATTAAGAGTTGTTGTGGAATGTTAAGCTTTCTAGTTCGAATTAAAATTCTCAACTTTTGAAAAACTCTCTTTGCTATGCATGCAACATTTTTATGCCAAGACATATTTGTTCCCACCTTAAGGGTGAACACAACTGTAAAATTTTGAAAAAAATCTTTTTTTTTCTTGGCTTAGGCCGCTCCCTGATTTGTCGGTGCGGTATCGTTTTTCTCGATATGCCTGACTTGCGCGGGATGTGCGGTCGTGGAGCAAATCAGGCGGATTTTATTGAAATATAAGCGTTCGGCATGTTTTCGTTACCGAATCGGTACTGAGCACACCGAGAAAAACGATACCGCACCGACAAATCAGAGAGCGGCCTTAAATGATTCTTTATGTTGTCTTGAACGTGGTGCAGGCATCGCAGAGTAAGGTATATACAAAATTTTTTACGTTAAATTTCAACTAAAATTTTGAATGCGTTTTTCTCGAAACGACGTTTTTTCAAAGAGTTTTCAATCAATCGGCCAAAAATTTTTTACAGCGCTTTAAGAGGTTATAATTCAGGGAATGACGTACAAATTTTACGATCAATGCAAAAAAAAAATTATTATTAACAATTTAGTGCAAAATTTTACATTTTTTTTGTTTTGTTCATTTGTCTGCCAAATTAACAAAAATCAATTTTTTTTTAACTTCTCTACGTCATTCCTTACATTTTTGCGTATAAAATAAGAATAGTTTTGTTTTTTCATTCTAGGTGTGAGAAACCTTTCCGGTAGTCCAAAAAAGGGGTTTTTGTTCACCGAGCCGCCATTTTGTATTAAATAAAATAAAATTTTGAAAAAAACATGTATGTTCTTTAATACTTGTATAAAAAAAAATTTTAATCCCAAATTGACATCTTATATAGTTTTTCGTAAACAAATTCTTAAAGTTCACCTTCACCGGTTCGCGGAAAAAAAAATACGTACCAATAATTCGAAAACTTAATATTCCACACCATACTTTAAGCGACCAATGGTTTTGGTTTTGAACTTCCCGGACCCAAAATGGATTAACTGTTGAACAATAATGCATGTTATGGCTGTTAACTGCTCCATTACTGCGAAAAGTAGCTTCATCAGAAAACATTATTTTGGATAAAAAATTTGGATCGGCCTCTATTGCTTCACTCATGGTGGTATAAAAGTTTACAGGTCGTTCAGAATCACGGTCTTGAAGTTCTTACTGTAGTTCTATATGAAAGGGATGCTACTTGTATTTTCTCGTTGTGCGATTAGCCGTAGATTGAGATGTGTCAGATAAGTCAGCTAGTTGACGGCTGCTGAGCTGGGGATTATCTTCAACATGAAGTAAATTCTCCATTTCTTTTTCCTCATTGGTTTACTACTTTTCGTTTCGTATACTCAACGCTGCCACTACCATCAAACCGTTCCATTAAGCACTGAAAAGATTCTCTAGATGGTATACGTCTATTAGGGTACTTCGCTCCGTAAAGCCTTACGGCCAAATGACAATTTTTTCCCACCTCGCCCAGTATATAAACCATATCAATTAATTCATTTTTGGGAAAATCCATAACTGTTACCTTTCTACGTTACTTACTACAACAAATTAAACTATTTTCACTTGCTTAATAGACATGTCAAAATTTGACAATGCCTAAATTTTTGTTTTGTCTTGGCAACTATTATGTTATAGCGTAAGTGCGTTAAAAACAAGGGTAAAAATTGAAAAATAAATCGGAAACTATTAGAAATATGTATATGACATACTTAATAAAAGTTGGAGGGTTTTGTAAAATCTATCAGAAAAAATAATAATATACAGAGTGTCCGGTTAAAAAATTTGAGATTTTTCGATTTAAAATAGTCGAAATACATAAATTTATTTTGAACACCCTGTAGCATCTAATTCAAATTTCTTTACATATATCTTTTTTTTTTCATCTTTATAGAACGTTTGTACCAATTATGAGTATTCCATCTTCCAAAACAATGGCGCTACTGGCAATTTTTTACAAAACTGGAAACTAGTATTTTTCTAAAAAAATTGAAATATTAGAAAAACTCCTAGGTTTAGGTATATAACATTATCAATAAAAAAGTTATAAAATTTTACGCAGAATTTAAAAATAAATTAGAAAATAGGATGTTCCATTTAAAAAAAACATATGTTATATCATATGTTATATCGACCACACAAATAATTTTAGACTGTGCACCTTAACATTCCCTAAACTATTGTATTTAACATTTTTTCGTCATACCCGAAACAAATGAGATAATGAACTTTACTCTATCGTTGACTCACCCTGTACAGTTTTTTTCAAGTAACAACGTGTCCGTGATGATTCATTTTTGAGAGATGCGATTCTAGCGACTCAACAAAAAATGGGTAGAGGAAACTTTTGTGTACGACACATTTTAATAAAAGTCAATTTCGAACTTTCGTCGTAATCACGTGAAATCCAAAATGTTGTTTGCTCGTCGATTAGGGGCAGGCTTTCTTTGTCTCCTCAATACATTTATATAAATTTCTTACCTAGGCTAAGTTAGTTAGGTCCTTGTTATGTATATATCTTAAGACTCAAATTGTAAATCATGTTTCTACCATATCATTGTATCATTTTATAGTGTAGACACTAACTAATAGCCAATAAACAAAACTAGAGACTAGCTCACCCTTGCCTGTTTCAGAGACATCAAGGCCCCACAAATGGTAGCATATAATGTCAACGATTGCAGTAAAATTCTCTAACAGTTGTTTCTATATTTTTTTTTTCTTTTGAGCTTGAAAAAGGTACTTTCATTATTTGATAAAAATATCATAAAAAATAAATAATTTAATAACTCAACAAACTCATCCTTATTACTTCAAAAATTAAATTATGACACTTCTACTTCTAAAATCTTGACTAATTACAAGCAGTTATTTACGATTTCGCGAATTTTGTTAATCTTGCTTGCTTTGAAGATTAAATTTTGATTTATATCAGGCGAAATATTTTTCATTCGATGTCAATTCGGTCCTTGAAAGGCACTAATGATTTCGGGAAGCACCGAACTAGTTAACACAAAAGTCAATACAGGGGTATATCATATTTTCTATTAAATATTATTTTCAAGAATAGGTCGGTTAATTCCGTCGGATATTTTCTAAGCATGACACTTTTGCTAAGGGGATTGAGTACTTAATGAAGTAACTCACTTAGCCAAAGCAGTTAATTAAGAGAAGATCAGTTTTTTCTCTTCCTATTTTATATATTATTTCTCGATAATTTCGAGGCAGTGTTAAATACCATTCCCAAATTTTTTTATACAAATGTAAACTTGTTTTGTGAAATTGAAAATCTTATAACCATTTTCTCAATATAACTATTGGTTTAGTACACGTTTCCGTTTTAAAGGTTTGCATTTTGAAGGTTATATTTATTATTAGGTTAGGTTATTTATTATAAAAAAAGTTCTTCTTTCTCACAATTAGTCAATGCGGTTTCGTGTTTGGCTGACGCCCCCCCCCCCCCCAAGTCAGCACAAACACTATTACCATTGTGTATTAGGGAATGACCTGATAATATTACATGTTTTCAAAATTACTGACATCTGAATGTTTCTGTGTATGTTTGTGTTGAGTCCTAATTATACTAAGTATGGTGTGAACGTTACTGGTGTAAGACCTGTGGCTGATATAATGTGGGGGACAATGATGACTTTTTCTTGTTTCCATAGCCTTTTTATTTCTGTCGCAAGGTCTGTGTATTTGGAAATTTTTTCTGTGTATTTCGTTTGGATGTTTGTGTCGTTGGGGACAGCTATGCCAATTAGATAGGTGACCTCTCATTTTTTACACTGAAAAGTAATATCGGGTCTATTGGTGGAGACTGTTTTATCTGTATGGATACTGATATCCAAGTAGAGCTTGTATATTGTGGTTAGTGCTTGGTGAACCACTTTTGCCGCTGAGTCATGTCTGGCTGTGTATTCTGTTCCGGCTAATATTTTACATCTGCTTGTTATGTGTTCGATCGTTTCTTCCTGCTAGTGGCATTTCCTGCATCTGTATTCTATAATAGTTGAGTTTTTGATGATATGCTTTTGGTAGTTTCTGGTTAATATAACTTTATCCTGGATGGCAAGTAAGAAGCCTTCTGTTTCAGGGAATAGCTGCCCATCCTGTAACCAGGTGTATGATTGTTTTTTATTTACGTGGTCTTGTTCTATGTGGTATCAGTGTTTTCCGTAGAGTGTTTTTTCTTACCACGTTTTCATCTTTTCCCGTTGTAATTGGGTGTGACTGTGTGTGTCTTCTGGGTGGTCTGTCCGGGATAAGTCGAGAGGTGTGTAGTTTTTGTCTGCTTTCACTATTGATGTGTGGAGGCTGGTTTGCTTGGTTTGAAATAAGTTCCTAAGTGGTTGTATTTGTTTTGTGTGTAGTGATCTGATGTCTATGATTCCTCTTCCTCCTGCCTTTCTCTCGATGGTAAGTCTTTCTTTGCATGCATTGGGGTGTAATTTCCTGTATTTGGTGAATTGAGAACGTATAAGGATGTGAATGTTTTCTATGTCTCTGTGTGATCATTTGATGATACCGAATGAATATGTGAGTACAGGTGTAGTGAACGTGTTGATGGCTTTAGTGAGATTCTTGGAGTTGAGTTTTGCTTGTAAAAGTTTCGTGAGTCTGTTTTTGAATCCAGTTGTGAGCTCTCTTTTGCTTTGAGTGTGGTAGAGTTTGGTGCTTTGTTGGAAGTCTAGATATTTGTATGTTTCTTTGTCGGGCATGTTATTGATTGTTTCGTTGTTGGTTAGGTTACTACTATTATTATTATTATTAGACACAAATAAATTTCTTCATTATTATTATTATCAACCATATGTTTTTTGCATTTCATCTGCGGTGAGGACTAACTCATTCCAGGTATATTTAAAGATCAATAGAATTGAGCTTCGAGGGGGCCATTGCACTGTTATCGGGCACTGCAGATAGGGATATTTCAGCGTTTTATGAAACTAAAATATTCTTTTGTTTTTAGATATTTTAAATCAGGTTTTATTTCTAAATATAACAATGAAAGCTTTTTGATTGCATATTTTGAAGAAAAATGTATTATATTTATGTTATATAAAGAAATAGTATATTGAGAAAAAAAAACATGTTGACTTAAACAAAAATGACAAAAATAATTATTCACGATGAAGAATCCCACGTCTCTCCGCCCGCGCCCGAGCTCCATTCCTGGGCTTCCTCTGCAGATTTCTCCGCGAATTTTTCTTCTTCTTCGGAAGTTTCGTCGTTGGATTCAGCAGAAGTAGTAACATTGCACACTTTTGCATCGACCATAGTTAGCATCATTATATGTTTCGTGGAAAAAGAGATCTTTGCTTGTTACCACAGCGTTTACTGCATTTTGTATGTAAGTAATTTCAGAATTTGTAATATCCACTGTTTCTCTAACAAATCTAATCCTCTTTAGCTGACAGTATCGGGGCGAAGAGGGAGCTGGATTCTGCCAAATAACTGTCTTGTTTGTTTTTGAATTGCATGTTTGCAAGGAAAGTACTGAGTAAATCATATTACATTTTTTTTTAAGTCGGCTTCATTTTTTTAAGTTTTAGTTTTTGTAACAATAAAATTACTTATTTACTTTGTTAACTGACACTAAATATATTTTTGTAAATATTTACAAATGCGTTATCGCGATTTCGTAGTACAACTACATTTTCAAAACTAAAACAGATATATATTAAAAGGATGTGGATATCTTAGGTGCTATAAAAGTTGGTAAAGGATGGAATTTTCTACGTCTACTTGAGTATTTAGTAAATTTATATTATGGTCTTTTAAATGTCTGTCTGTAAATTTCTATGGATGCTAAGAAATTAAGTTTTGACCCTTTAGGTGCCGTATGGAGTATTGATAAACAATTAATATTAGGAAATAGATGGTTCGTTTTTCTAAAAAATGCTTAGCAAAGTGTAATTTTGATGCATTATTTCTGTGAATCTTGTTTTGAAAATCCGTCCTGTTTGGCCTACGTAACAGCTATTGCACTCTTGACACTTAAGTTTATAAACTCCTGATTTATTATGTTTATTAGTTTTATCTTCGTTATTAAAAAAATATAATATATACATATATTATATTTATACATATAATATAAACATAATAAATCACGAGTTTATAAACTTAAGTGTCAAGAGTGCAATAGTTGTTACGTAGGCCAAACAGGACGGATTTTCAAAACAAGATTCGCCGAATATAATGCATCTTATAGGATAAAAAATGGAAAATCACACTTTGCTAAGCATTTTTTAGAAAAGGACCATCCATTTCATAATATTAATTGTTTATCAATACTCCATACGGCACCTAAAGGGTCAAAACTTAATTTCTTAGAATCCATAGAAATTTACAGACATTCAAAGGACCATAATTTAAATTTACTAAACTGTCAAGTAGATGTCGGAAATTCCATCCTTTACCAACTTTTATAGTACCTAAGGTACCCACATCCTTTTAATTAATACAAAGTTAATACAAAAAATCTGTTTTAGTTTTGAAAATGTAGTTGTACTACGAAATAGCGATAACGCATTTGTAAATCTTTACAAAAATATATTTAGTGTCAGGTAACAACATAAAAAAGTAATTTTATTATTAAAATATACTGTCACAAAGTAACGGACCAATCAATCAACTCTTAGTTTTTGTAAGTTTTGTTTTTAAAATAAATTTCTGTAAGCTATATTTACCGAAACAATTGGATTTAGTCAGCACTATAAGCAAGTGAAAATATCACTCAAATTTAAAAATAACCCGTCAAGTGCAAGTTGGACTTGCGCAATTAGTGTTCCGCACGTTGATTACTGTTTTTTTTTATATATACCAGATAAATTATTGAAGGTAATGCACTGGTGATAATTTTCGTTCAATCCACACCCTGTGGAGAATATTCCAGAGTTTTTTCAAAATTTTTTGATCAATACTTTTCGAGAACAGCTATTTTTGTTGATTTTTAAAAAATAATACAAAGAAAAGTGTGCGCAATTATTACATTATATGTATTTTTAAACTGGTTTTACAAGCTTTCATTTGACACTTCACCCGATGACCCGGCAAATTTTTTTTTACTTCCGATTTTACTCCCCAAAACTAACCCTTTAAGTCAAAATTTAAGTCTCCAAACTACACGGCTCTGATGAGGCCATCAGTTCCTATATTAGTACCAAACTTTAACTTTCTGTGCCAAATAGTTTCGGAGAAACTCGGGAGTGACAGACAGACGGACAGATAGACACCGAAGTGATAGGTTTCCGTACGGAACACTAAAAAGTCTTTGAAAAGATTTTTTCCTATATTCGGTGCCTAATCTAATTAATTCTCTTGAGAACTTATCATAACCAATTATTTTTTATAAACATAAAAATTTATTCCTGCAGGAAAATTAACCTTAATTCCGTTTAATGGAATATTAAAATAAATATTGCCCGCAGTACCTGATTTAAATGATTTAAAATTCAATGGCATGTTCGTTGCGTTAATGGCACAATAAATATGTAGATTCCACGATAAGATTGTGTAACTAAACAATGGTTAATATGGAAAGAAAACGCGACGAGTTAAAGCTACAGCTTGTTTGTGAGCTACATTTCGGCGTTGGTTAATTATAGTTATACCATTAGTAAACTTGATTTTTGTAAGAGTAATCTACAATATATCGTAATATATAGTGTAACTGACGAAATTGTAGTGTCAGCACCGAACACCTTTCATAATAACTTCCGATATTTATTCACTTGTTAAAGAAATCAACATCTTATAGTAAACCAGCAATTCGAGTCTTGCATTTTTTTTAAATTTCGGGAATGACGCTCTGACGAAAAAATGGTCGGCTCGGAAAATTATATTTCGCTTTCAGTAGACCAAGCAGCATCTTGAACCCTAAAAAATTAGTATTTGGAATTTTTGCATTCCTATTTTTTAACTCGAAAAATATTTTGCTGAATGATTTATCTTAAAGGAAGAGAAAAAAAAATTATTTTCAAAATAATTTATTGTTACCCTTATCTTTTAAGTTGTAGGTGTATTTTACTGTACAAAAGTAAATAACAATACATGTACCTTTAATACATAATATAACATTTTATTTTTACGCTTACTTATGTTTTCTGAACACGAAAAAGGCTGGCTGTCCAATGCTGTCATCTCTACTGTTGCCGTGTGTTCGATTTTGGTTTTAGGATCATTTATATTGCATTGTTTGGTTGTCGCAAAATATTCTGTAATATTAACTTGTTTTAAATTCCCAGAGGAGGTTGATGGCTCTGCTTCATCCTTATCTCCATTGATCAACTAGTGGGATGTTTAAAATATAAATGTTTCAATAAAAATGACGTGCTGGTTTTTTTTTACACCCTGTTTGATTTTTACGCTATACAACCCATATATATATATATATATATATATATATATATATATATATATATATATATATATACATACATACATGTATATATATATATATATATATATATATATATATATATATATATATATATATATCAGTGGTATTTTTTATTATTTGAAGCAAAAAAAAAAATCTCTTAATAGTGTAATCATGATTACGAAATAGAATAAAGATTGGAGAAAATTTGGAAATATAATATATATATATATATATATATATATATATATATATATATATATATATATATATATATATGTATGGGACGTTCTTTGTCAAACGGAACAAGGCTCTGCCCAAAATTCTTGTTGATGGATTTTAGTGATCTTGGGATTAAAATGTTCGTTATTGATCCCTCTTTATGGGCTAGTGTGGCCTTTTGGAAAATTTCAAAAATGGTGGCTCAATATAGCGGACCGAAATCGGAGAAAAATCAAGATTTTGGAGTAAAAAATTAGCAAAAAAAAAATTTACGGCCGATTCGATTGGTTTTGGATGCAAATTGTTTGTAATTGACAGCCCTAAAAAGTTGGATAGGTGGGTTGGCGAAATCCAACATGGTGAATCCAAGATGGCGGCTGAAACCTCAAAAACGTCAAAAAAAGAAAAAATCAAGACTCTGACTAGAGTTTTTGACACTTAACCTGAATATAATTCAGTCACTCATTACATATACAGGTTATTATGAATCCAAAATGGCGGTCCCGATTAACCTCAAAATGTGATAAAATCGGTAAAAAACGGTGAAATTTAGGTGGAAACAGTCCCGAACGAGTATATCGATGCTTCATAGATCGTCAAATGATTGCTTTTCTGTATCATGAAGTCAAACTTCATAAATCAAATATCGTGGAGTCAAAATGGCGTCAAGCAATGCCTTATATAAGGAAAAACCCACTGTCAAATGAAGTCAAAAAACGTGTTATCTCGTGGTGGTGGAGGAATTATAGTTCTCTTTTCTACAATTTGTACAAATCACAGCTTTTTCAGAAATATCAGGATGCTTGGATAAAAATGAATTTGAAACCGGCGCAGATCTTTTCCTTTATGCCCTTCTTTACCGAAGGGATTACAACATCTATGACGAACTTTTTCAGAAGAATGTGACATGACTGTCACATAAATATTGAACATACAAGGTTAGATTTAAAATAGTTATAATAAATGGAAATATTATAATGATGGAAATATTATAAAATATATGATTATACTACTATATTTTATGACTATTATGAAATATATCAAGGAATCACTGGTTTTTTAACGCAAATAATAAAAAAAGAGTATTTAATCGTGCTCTCTATTAAGTTTACTCTAAAAGTCTATTGAACCGAATTTTAGTCTCTAAAACTCTATTTAAAATCTGCTTAAAATATTGATCTCAATAATTCATTCAGAATATTCAGAATTCTATATCTTTAAGAGTCAGAAGGGAAAACCTCATCGTCATCGAAAACTTTATTACAATAAATTTTGTGTTCATAATTATTGAAACGGGTTATAGAAGTAGTTGCGAAAGTGAAAAGTTAAGTGTCAAAAACTCTAGTCAGAGTCTTGATTTTTTTCATTTTTCGACGATTTTGAGGTTTCAGCCGCCATCTTGGATTCGCCATGTTAGATTTCGCCAACCTACGTATCCAACTTTTTAGGGCTGTCAATTACAAATAATTTGCACCCAAAACCAATCGAATCGGCCGTATTTTTTTTTTTTGCTAATTTTTTATTCCAAAATCCTGATTTTTCTCTGATTTCGGTCCGCCATATTGAAATTTTCCAAAAGGCCACACTAGCCCATAAAGAGGGATCAATAACGAACATTTTAAGCCCAAGATCACTAAAATCCATCAACATGAATTTTGGGCAGAGCCTTGTTCCGTTTGACAAAGAACGTCCCATATATATATATATATATATATATATATATATATATATATATATATATAAATATATATATATATATATATATATATATATATATATATATATATATATATATATATATATATATATATATATATATATATATGGCTAGTCTTGATTCCTTGACAGACTTCTATCGGGCTTCTGAATTTTAGCCTTTTGTTGGTCAAAAACAACTGGCTCAAACAAAGTCATATATATAATAATATAAGTAAAAACCGGTCAAGTGCAAGTTGAACTTGCACAATTAGTGTTCCGTACGTTGATTGTTTTTAAAATAAAAATTTTTGATAGGGTGGTACAAAATGATCAGTGACTTCACAAAACACACCCCAAATGAGTTTTCAACAAAGTTTGTTTCCAATCTTTACTGAAATCTGATGACCTTGAAATTTTTTTTTTTTTGTATACCATATAAATTATTAAAGGTAATGCACTCGTGATAATTTTCGTTCAATCTACACTCCGTAGAGAATATTCCAGAATTTTTTCGAAATTTTTTGTTAAGTACTTTTCAAGATAAGGCCCGGGACAGCGATTTTTCGCGAATTTTTAAAAATAATACCAAGAAAAGTGCGCGCAAGTAAAATATTATATATATATTTTTTACTCGTGTTTTCACAAGCTTTCATTTGACACCACACTCGATGACCTAGTAAAAAAATTTTTTTTTCACTTCCGACTTCACCCCCCAAAATTAACCCCTTAAGTCAAAATTTAATTCAGGCAGGCAGGCAGGCGGGCAGGCGGGCAGGCGGGCAGGCGGGCAGGCGGGCAGGCGGGCAGGCGGGCAGGCGGGCAGGCGGGCAGGCGGGCAGGCGGGCAGGCGGGCAGGCGGGCAGGCGGGCAGGCGGGCAGGCGGGCAGGCGGGCAGGCGGGCAAGCAGGCAGGCGGGCAGGCGGGCAGGCGGGCAGGCGGGCAGGCGGGCAGGCGGGCAGGCGGGCAGGCAGGCAGGCAGGCAGGCGGGCAGGCTGGCAGGCGGGCAGGCAGGCAGGCAGGCAGGCAGGCAGGCAGGCAGGCAGGCAGGCAGGCAGGCAGGCAGGCAGGCAGACAGACAGACAGACAGACAGACAGACAGACAGACAGACAGACAGACACCGAAGTGATCTTATAAGTGTTCCGTACGGAACACTAAAAAGGAAGCGGGGTTAAGAAATATAAAGATCTTTCATCGTTTTGAAAAACCTTATAAGCAAAATAGAACATTGCTAGGATATTAAGAAAAAAATATTTTGTTTTAATCCTTAAGGAAAGCAAAATTTAAGAGTTTGTTCAATACTTCTTTCCAAACATTCATAACTAACTAATTAACAAAATAAAAAAGTTTCACCAGTGGTATTTTTTATTATTTGAAGCACAAAAATATCTCCTAATAGTGTAATCATGATTACGAAATAGAATAAAGATTGGAGAAAATTTGGAAATATAACCAATGTCATAGAAAATATAGCTGTCGCTACAGAAAAATAAATAGATAGAATAAATGTTAGCCACAAAACGAAGCCGGTTGGCTACCACCGATCATTAAAATATGTCTCGTCGAGTTTCTCGGAGATGCAGTGCAAGTAGAAGTTGTATTATATGTAACGATAATAAGGAAAAATATAACCAGCAACTCTGAGAAACTCATCTTAGAAATATAGATATAAATATAGCAGAAACAATAATTAGAATCACCAGCCACAATAATAGAAAGAAGAAATATGTGTGTACCACGAGAATATTAGAACTACAGTCTTTCCAACTTAAAGAACATGATAAAACTATTAGAAAATCATTGGAAAAAGTAGTTTAATTCTCCATGGAGAGTTAATTTTTATTTAAAAAAAAAAATTGAAAAAAAAACGGAGGCGGTAAATTTACATGTATTCCTTAAAGTGCATTAATTTTTGATTTTTTTTTTGTAACTCTTTATAACAGTAATATTTTCCTACTTTATGCCATCCATTAATGGCTGTTGCCTCAGACCAGCCATTCTAACTACTGCAATTAGGAATTGAAAGAAAGAGATTTTTCAAAATATTCACATTAGATTTATTAATGATGTTAAATTTGTCATTTAGTGAAGAAGGCAATTGTTGATGCTGAATTCTTACCATTTCCTCTAGGATTATCAGATATCTATATAACTACGGGTAAAGAGATCATAATAAACTGGCAAAATAGATGAAAAAGCTTCAGAAGAAATAATATATTTTTATCTCAGATCTATCAAGAAATTCCAAACAAATACGAGGATGGATTGAAAAGTTCGCGACCTAGTCAAGAAAACAAAATAAAATACGTTTAAAAATATTTTTATATTTCAACGTAATCTCCACATAGCTCTACGCACTTCTTTCACCTGCTTTCCAAAGCTTCCACACCTGTTTGAAAAAAAGATTCTTCAAGGTCTTCAAAATACTGATTAACTGCAGCTTCGACTTCTGGCCACCGATGTGTTTTTTAGGTTTGGGAACAGATTAAAGTCCGAAAGTGCCAAATCAGGAGAATAAGCAAGGGCAGCAATTCGAAACCACAATTACGAATTTGAGTTATAGACTCAACAGACGTGTGAACGCGAGCACTGTCCTGATGAAACAAAACTTTCTTTCTCAGTAATCCTGGGCATTTCTCTTTAATTTCTTGAGGTAAAGGGTGCAATAGTTAGTCGAGTTTATTGTTTCGCCTTTCGGAAGATAGTTCACCATAATAATACCTTTATCATCCCAAAAAACTGACGCCATCACTTTTCCAGCCGCTTTCTTTGGGGTCGATTCACCAGATTTTTTCCACGGCATGGATTCCTGTTTTGACTTTGGAATATAGTGGTGAACCCAGGTTTGGTCCATGTATATTGTATCTCTAAAGAGTCGCGAGAAATCGTGAATCGTCGAATTCGTTTTTGTTCAATTGAAAGCAATCTGGGGACCCACCTAGCGTTCGTTCATATGAGATCCCTATAGTGTTTGCAATCTCCCTGATTGTTAATGCACAATATGAGATCATACACTTTGCCGTCGGTTTTTTAAGTCGTAGACGTCGTGTTCCGGCCGGAGCGAGGGTCATCTTCGATGCTCTCTCGTCCACGTTTAAATTCTGCAACCTACATATTTTTTCATAGTGGTATATGACGGAGCAAATTCCCCTAGTGTTTTCTTCATATTATTGTGGATCTCCTTTGGTGTTAATCTTTTTTTAAACAGTGTGTCAGGAAATTTTTTTATATTAATAATTATTTTAAAACTTACCAACTAAGAGATGGTCACAACATTTATAAAAACAAAAGAACATCGACTACCTTAGACACATAACATGACCAGAAACAAGCAAAATACTTATGTACAGTGACAAATAGTTAAAAATGAACTATTCTAGGCTATAAAGCCGAAATTGGACCAAAAAACGAAAAAAACATGCAATGATAGCAATGAAGAACAGAATAACACATATTAGCCACGAGAGTTACCTGTCTGTCAATCTGACCAAATTATATAATATTTTTTCCAACAATGGGTATCCAAAACACATTTTGAAAAAATTCATTTACAATTCTAATAATTTTGATGTCTCTACAAAGGAAACTCACAATGTTCTCAGATATAAGAAGTTGCTGTTTGTGCGCGGATTGACAGATTCAGTGGTTTCCATCTTCAAAGATTTCCCACACATTAAAATAGTTAAATATAACAGTCTTAGTAGCCGTACTTTGTTTACCCAACTCAACCCTCTACTTTATAACACCAATGTTGTCCTGTTTGGATTGTTTCATGTTATATCGGACAGACATCGCAGTGGATAAAACAAAGAATAACACAACACAAAAGCGATTGTCGAATAAACAAGAGGTCATGTGCCTTAGTTGACTATGTTTTCAAAACGGAACATCAGTTCGATTTTACCAATGTAGAAGTTTTGGAGAGAGTAAATGATTACAAAGATCGGCTTTTTCTTGAAATGTGTCACATAAACAAACATAAGGACTGTTAATTATAAGGCAGATACCAGTAAATAAAAGTGTAATATACTGTAATATTTTAAACTTAAATAAAAAAAAATACCAGTCAATAACTGAACCACCTTGTAAATAACTAAACCACTGTATTTAATAAAGAGTTTTTTCGTTTTTTGGTCTGATTTCGGCTTTATAGCCTAGAATAGTTCATTTTAACTGTTTGTCACTGTTCATAAGTATTTTGTTTGTTTCTGCTCATGTTATGTGTCTAATGTAGTCTATGTTCTTTTGTTTTTACAAATGTTGTGACCATCTCTTAGTTGGTAAGTTTTAAAATAATTATTTATATGAAAAAATTTCCTGACACACTGTTTTTCTAAAAATTATAGTTTCTCCCGATGAAGTTGTAAAGTACAACGAAATATAGAGAGTTTAACAGCAATTGAGTGTTAATTGTCACAGACCGCAAACCTGAAAAAAACTCCCCCTTTTTCGCTATCAAATTACGATCGATAAATCTACATTTATTTATATATATATATATATATATATATATATATATATATATATATATATATATATATATATATATATATACCCAAAATTAATTAAGATTATTAAACTTTAAATTCTGGATGTAACTATTGTCTTGTTTATTAAGAATATTCATTTAATCCCAAACTTATATGTTACCCCTGGTCTACCTGTTTGCTTGAAAGTGCTCTGATTGGCCCAGAACGAAACGAGTGTAAATCTGTCTATATGTCATTTTTCTTCTTTTTTATCATTTTGTAATAAACAGCCACAGCTGAATCTCTGTGAATAATTTTGAATACTCTGAAAATTCACTATGAAGTTTTCCAATCAGCAATTGGCTGTATGGCAGAACTGTCCAAGTTAAAATAAAATTTAAAAAAACATTTTTTTTTATCTTAGACCGTACACTTAAAAATTTGAAAAAGTTTTGATCGAGCGCCATGTATTACTGAAATCGATAAGTTTTAGAATAGTTGCCTTTTCGTTTTGTATATAATTTGATGTCAATAAAAAACTTCTTTCTTTATTTCTACTTTATTTTAATTTTCCCATTCCTTTATTACGTGCGATAATAAAACATAAATTACATATAATAAACGCAAGATATTTCTGTGAATAGTGGAATTTTACATGGATCTATGGAATTAATTACATATTTTTGTGTAGCGTATTTCATACTCTATGTAAGTGTTTAGATATTTTTATAAAAATTCTGTATGCTATGCAAATCGTTTAACATATTGCAATGGGTGAGTCCTGGAGTCAGTTACTTGTTTTTAATAAATTTGAACAGAGTTGGAAATTTACGAAATTACTGGACTATGTAAATTAAAAAGTCATTGCGTCGGCACAGCCAAGATAATCATGGCCGAGAGAGAACGTGAATTTTTAATACCGGTTGAAGGGAAATGTCAGCGGTGTGTCAACGAAAATCTAAGTATTACGAAAAAAAGGTTGTTTCGTGAAATATTCCGAATTGGCAATGTCAAAAGTGTTTTACTGATGTTGGCATATCGTTTGTATTAAAGTTTGCTTAATTACACAGAATTATTGATGAGTGTTCATAACCTTCATCTGATGGGTTTAGCGCATTTTTCACGGAAAAATTTGTTATTGGTGATGGAAAATACCTCGTTTTACTTAATGTGAATTACACAGATAACTGAAATTAATTAATTGTACTGGTAAAATAGATATGGGTACGTAATTAATACTGTATTTCTATATGTTATTTTAAGAAGTATTGATTTTAGATCAGTTTTTCTCATCTTTGAGAGTTTTACGTGTTATTATCGAAGGACGCAGAGATATACCAGTTTCAATATATTAAGTAATTTTCATAACACCCTGTATATAAAGACTTGGAAGATTGAATAAATTATTGCATTATTAATCGATGGTTATAAATAGACCCAGAATTATCCATGCAATTTTTTTTTACAATGTGTACTTAGGAGTAAGAAAAAAAATTGCATAGTATTTACATTTGCAGCATATTAGCTTTCATTGAAGTTGCTTTATATAACACGTAGGCTGAAAAATGTTTGGTCTGACACATAGATGTTGTCCTTTTCAAAAAATCCATATGATTTTTAGGAAGTACCAATCTTCAAACGACACGTGTCAAAATTTCATGACATTTTGACGATTAGTTTACAAGTTATAGTGATTTAGTAACATTAGTTTTGATATTTTCAAAATGATGGAAAAAATCGAATTTCGTGTATTGATTAAACACTGTTTTTTGATGGGAAAAAATATTGTTCAAGCAAAGCAATGGCTTGATAAGTGTTACGGGGACTCTGCCCCTGGAAAATCACTCATGATTTACTGGCATGCTGAATTTAAACGAAACCGTACAGATACAAATGATGCTGAACGCTCTGGACGCCCAAATGAGGTGGTTACACCGGAAAATATCAAAAAAATCCACAAAATTGGATGACCGTAAAGTGAAATTGCGTGAGATAGCTGATGCCCTAAAGATATCAAAAGAATGTGTTGGTCATCTTTTGCATGAACATTTGGGCATCAAAATGCTCTGGTCGAGATTGGTTTCGCGTTTGCTCACAGTGGACCAAAAACAACAACGTTTTGATGATTCTGAGCGGTGTTTGGACCTGTTTAGGCGCAATAAAAAGGATTTTTTCATGCGATATGTGACAGTGGATGAAACATGGATCCACCACTACACGTCGGAATTAAATCGGCCGTCACCTGAGTGGGTAGCAATCGGTGAAAGTCGCCCGAAGAGGCCAACGACACCACAGTTGGCTGGGAAGGTTTTGGCCTCTGTATTTTGGGATGCGCGTTGAATAATTTTCATCGACTACGCTGAAGGAAAAAACCATCAAAAGCGAATACTATATAAAGTTATTGGTGCGTTTGAAAGCAGAAGTCGTAAAGAAACGGCCCCAAATGAACAAGAAAAAAGCGTTCTTTCATCAAGATAATGCACCGTGTCACAAGTCAATGGTTACGATGGCAAAATTGCATGAATTGTAGTTCGAATTGCTTCCTCATCCACCGTATTCGCCAGATTTGGTTCCCAGCGACTATTATCTATTCGCAGACCTCAAAAAAATGCTCGCGAGAAAGAGATTTGGCTCCAATGAAGAAGTTATCACAGAAACTGAGACCTATTTTGAAGGCAAAAACAAATCCTTCTACAAGAAAGGTATAGAAATGTTAGAAAAGCGTTGGTCTGATTGTATCGCTCTTGAAGGAGACTATTTATTTTGATGAATAAAGTCCAAATTTGCAAAAAAAAATGTGTTTTAAGTAGCTAGACCAAAAACTTTTCAGTCTACATGTTAAGTCCATTTTCAGGTGTTCCATTCTTGACGTTTAACTGGGATAAATTAATACTGTGCTTCCTAGTTAAAAGTTTGTTTCCACGTTAAAAAAAATACAAGGGGTAACTTTAGGGAAGAGTGGGCAAGCGCCAACATTGAATCTCATATGTTAAAATATATATTCCAGATATTTTATTAGTTATATTGACGGGTTCCTGTGTTTCTAGTTTTTAGGTTACTTGAGGTAGTCACACCTAGTTTAAAAGCTGCTTATTTATCAATCAATATTTTTATGCAAATTTTCAGACGGTATTTTTATTCTTTATTTTTTGGCACGTTCATACGGATAATTGAGATTTTTCTTACATATATTCCTCTTTCATCCATAGGGTTTTCCCCTTAAATGTTTATGTTTAATTTATTTATGTATAAAATTATGTGTTTGTATTTTACCAACGAATGGTAGAATATATAAATGTGTAAACAGAACGTAGTGTGTGCAAACGACAAGAAAAGTTTTGGCGGATTTAACATATTTCAATTTAAAAATGAAAAAGTACTTTTTTATTTCTATGGATTTTTTCATACAATGGCGAAAAATTCAGATAAAATGTATGCCGGGAATATTTTTCATAATATTCTGTGACATTTTTGCGTTTTATGTACGGGCTGGAGGCAAAGGTAAAAAAGATTTATATAAACTGAGATAAAGTGCTTTTTAAAAAGGGGGATTACAAGTAACATTTTTCTACAGTATTTTAATAAAAAGAAATTGTATAATATTAAATATATATTATGTTTATATTGTATGTACCATATATATATATATATATATATATATATATATATATATATATATATATATATATATATATATATATACAGTGACTCACAGCTTAAATGATGCAGTCACTATAAGAAAAGACTAACTGGTCTCAGTGCCTCTTTATTTATTTGGAAAAAACAACTTATTGAAATTAAATTAGAAAAGAATCTTCTAAAAAAGTATGAATTGCTTTTTGTCTTAAATATGCCTTAGTTAATTAACAATAAATAATTAATCTAATCATATGCAATTTTAACGTCACAGCTTAAATGATGCAAAATGACAACAGGGTCAAAACTTATCGCATTTTGAAATTTACGAAGGCGGCGTTGCTTTGATTTGTTAGTGCAATTGTTTTTTGTTTAGTTTGACATTTTGTCAAAAACGAAATTGTTTAAGAATGGATCGTCGAACTACAATTTCTGAGAGAAATTTAATTATTACTCATTACAGGAATGGATACAGCCAAAGAGATATAGCCAAAATGGTAAATAAATGTCCGTCAACTGTTCAACATAACATTGAACGTTACCGGAATGAAAATAGAGTCGAGAATAAGTCAAGGTTGGCTCCAAATAAGATCTTCAATGAACGTGAAGAAAGATGGATTTTAAGAGAGGTATCAAATAATCCAAAAAAGAGTGCGCCAAAGTTGTGCGCCGAGGTGGAAAGATAGTTTGGAAAAAGGTGTAACCCCAAAACAGTTCGACGGATCTTGCGAAATAATAATTTACATGGTCGAACTGCTAGAAATAAGCCTTTCAATAGCCAAAGAAATAGACGCGTGAAATTGGAATTTGCCAGAGAGCATATCAATAAAGACTTCTGGAATTCAGTAATATTTGCTGATGAGACCAAAATAAACTTATTTGGGTCCGATGGAAAAATATTGGTGTGGAGAACCCCTAATGAAGAATTAAAATTGAAAAATATGAAAGCTACGGTAAAGCACGGTGGAGGTGGAGTGATGTTATGGGGCTGTATATCATCTGCAGGAGTAGGTAACATGCATTTCGTCTAAGGGAATATGAACCAATATGTGTACTTGGATATACTAAGGCAGCGTCTCGTCACTAGTGCCCAAAAGTTAGATATTAAAAACAATTATCGGTTCTATCACGACAATGATCCAAAGCACACATCATTTCGAGTCCGTAGTTGGTTGCTTTATAACTGTTCAAATGTTATTAAAACACCAGCCCAGTCACCAGACTTAAATGTAATTGAAAATTTGTAGCTGACATTAAAAAATAAAGTAAATAGTGCCCCAGTATCAAATAAATCTGAATTAAAAGTAAAAATTACTGAAGCATGCAACACTATTTCCCCGGAGTATACTAGAAAGTTAGTTGAATCAATGTCCAGAAGATTACAAGCCGTTATGGACAATGAGGGAGGTCCGACCAAATATTAGCAGGTTTATTTCAAATTCTACAGTTTGTTTTCTCTAATAATTTTGGTATATTAAATTTTGAATCATTTAAGCTGTGACGTTAAAATCGCATATAATTTAATTAATCATTTATTGTTAATTAAGTAAGGCATATTTAAGACAAAAAGTAATTCATACTTTTTTAGAAGACTCTTTACTAATTTAATTTCAATCAGTTGTTTTTTTTTCCAAATAAATAAAGAGGCACCGAGACCAGAGAGTCTTTTCTTATAGCGACTGCATCATTTAAGCTGTGAGTCACTGTATATATATTAATTTTCGATTAATATAGACATAATATATGAGACTATCAGTTTACCCACCGATAAAACTGTTTTCGCTTTTCTTGGTGCACTTGCACCTTCACCAATCCACTGCTCGGACTGCTGTTCTGTTTCCGGGGTGTAATGGTGGATGGACATTTCGTCTGCAGTCACAAAATGACGCCAAAATTCCTTGGCATTACGCTGCAACTTTTTGAAGCACGATTTTGAAATATCTTTACTTGTGCGTTTTTGATCTTGAGTCAGCAAACACAGCACCCACAGCGTACTACGCTTTTTCATTTTAGAACTTCATGTAGGATATTATGTATCTGTTCATATCGATCTTCCCTCACGATAAAGCGAATTTTATCAACTATTTCTTCAGAAGAAACCTCACTCCTGAATGTTGCGTTTAAATTCGTCTATCCAGTAATAAATGGTCTTGAGTGCTGACGCAGAGTTCCATGAACTTCTTTCAGTTTTTAATAAAAATGTTTTATCACTGCACGATACTAGGTTTCATCAATTTCTACAAAACCTGTAACACCAATTCCTTACTATGTCTACCAAGAAACAACTACACGTTGCATCTGTTTGAAACTTTGAACACAACCGTTACAAAAATTACGCTTATGTCGCTTAACAAAAGTTCCCGCCATTTTGTAGAAATTTACTTATCAATACACCCTCATTTTTCTTGAGACTTCTTTTTGTTTTTTATTATAGTTTAGTAAAAAAACTATTTGAAATTGCATAGTCTAGATACAGCAATATTATGATTTTATCCTCTCTGGGGTATTATCAGGAGTATTGTACTGAGTTTTGGACCTCGAAAAAGTGTGCTCTTTGTTTATAAACAATTTAAATTTTGAAAACGCGTTTTTGAGATTAAAATGGAATAACTCCGGTTATATTAGTTGAATCGAGCCAAAAAAAAAACCAACTCTTCCTAATGAAATTTCCAACAAATCCAATAAGTTTCATACTATTGGACAGGTGGACTAATTGAACCGATCGGCTTGAAACTTTCAGAAAACATGCCTTTTATTATAGCAAAAATACCCTGAAATTTTGATATAAATATATTAACCCAGTGGGCACAATTGAATTTGTTATTTAAAATTTGAATTGCCCGCCATTTTACGCTATTTCGTCCAAAACGGATCCTTTTTTTTTAAAAAAAAAAACAAATAGGTCTCGACACTAGCTTTCCGATCCCATTAAAAAATTTTCTTTGGAGTCATTTTAACCGTCTTTTTTTACATTTGTTTATTAATCAAATAACAACAGATGTGTTTTTTCGGTCATATTGAAGAAAAAATTGAAACATTTTTATTACATCTTGTAGAGAATCGCGAGACGTTTATTTTTTTTTAAAAAATCCTTTTCGTTAACGTGAAAATGTTTTTTGAAAGCTTCAAACCGATGGTCGACATGTATAGGGTAAGACAACGATAGAGTAAATTTCATTACCTCATTTGTTTCGGGAATGACAAAAAAATGTTAAATACAATAGTTTTAGGGAATGTTAAGGTGCACAGTTTAAAATTATTTTTGAGTAAACAGGGTACTTTAAAAAAGTGTGGCCGATATAACATAACGTTTTTTTAAAATGGAACATCCTGGTTTCTAATTTATTTTTAAATTCTGCGTAAAATTTTATAAGTTTTTTATTAATAATGTTATATACTTAAACCTAGTAGTTTTTGTAATATTTCAATTTAAAAAAAAAAAAAAAAAAAAATACTAGTTTTCAGTTTTGTAAAAAATTGCCAGTAACGCCATTGTTTCTGAAGGTGGAGGAATACTCATAATTGGTACGAGCGTTCTTTAGAGATGAAAAAAAGATATATGTAAAGAAATTTGAGTTAGATGCTACAGAGTGTTCAAAATAAATTTATTCATTTCGACTATTTTAAATTGAAAAATCTCAAATTTTTTAAATGGCACACCCTGTATATTATTATTTTTTTGATAGATTTTACAAAATCCTCCAACTTTTATTAAGTATTTCTAATAGTTTTCGATTTATTTTAAATTTTTGAATTTTTACCGTTGTTTTTAATACACTTACGCTATAACATCATAGTTGCCAAGACAAAACAAAAATGTAGGCATTTTCAAATTTTAACATGTCTATTAAGCAAGTAAAAATAGTTTAATTTATTGTAGTAAGTGACGTATAAAGGTAATAGTTATGGATTTTCCTAAAAATGAATTAACTGATATGGTTTATATACTGGGTGAGGCGGGAAAAAATGTCTTTTGGCAGTAAGACTTTACGGAGCGAAATACCCTAATAGACGTATACCATCTAGAAAATCATTCGGTGGCCCTCTCGATCATGTGACTTAACACCTTTAGACTTCTTTTTGTGGGGCTACATTAAAGATCGTGTTTATGTGAATCCCTCTACAACACCAGTAGATATGGAAAATAGGATACGGGATGCGTGCAGTACAATAACTCCCTTTATGATAAGGAAAGTGAAGGAAAATATAGTAAAACGACTAAACATGGGTATTCAAGTAGACGGGCATATTTTTGGACATATACTACGTCATCATTAGATAAGTTAAACTATTTTAAAATTATTATTAACTATTTGTTTATGTTTTCACCATAGCGTAAGTGTATTAAAAACAAGGGTAAAAATTGAAATATTCAAAATAAATCGAAAACTATTAGAAATAGGTATATGACATACTTAACGAAAGTTGAAGGGTTTTGTAAAATCTATCACAAAAAATAATAATATACAGGGTGTGCCATTTAAAAAAATTTTCAATTTAAAATAGTCGAAATGTACAAATTTATTTTAAACACCCTGAGGCATCTAACTTAAATTCCTTTACATATATCTTTTTTTCGTCTCTGTAAAAGGCTCTTACCAATTATGAATATTCCACCTTCAGAAACAATAGCGCTACTGGCAATTTTTTACAAAACTGAAAACTAGTATTTTTTTTTAAATAATGAAATATTAGAAAAACTACTAGGTTTAGGTATATAACATTGTTAATAAAAAATTTATAAAATTTTACGAGAATTTAAACTGTGCACCTTAATATTCCTTAAAACTATTGTATTTCACATTTTTTCGTCAATCCAGAAACAAATCTATCGTTGACTCACCCTGTACCACAAATGAAAGAGAAAGCAGTTTTTTACCTGTTTTTTTCAATTTTGTAGGTTATGTACGCATTTGAGCCATTTAAAACAGAGGATTCTTTGGAAATTTCATTAGGAAGAGCTTGGTTTTTTGTCTCGATCCGACTTTTATAACCGGAGTTCTGCACATTTTAAGCCCAAAAAACGCGTTTTGAAAATTTAAATTGTTTATAAACAAAAGAGCACAAGTTTTTCGAGGTCCAAAACTCAGGACAATACCCCATAGAGGATAAAACCATAATATTGCTGTATTTAAACTATGCCTATCTCATCATTATTTTGACCTTTTTTTTGAATGCACTATTGGTCAATAACGCAGATTTATTTTTGTGTTTTTTATGCAGAGTTTTTTAAATAAAATGTTGTACAGGCGGCATTTATTTTCAAATGCGACGAAGAAAAATCATCAATATCACATTATGATTTATAAAGATTTCCATTGTCAGTAAATCTGTTTTCACCACCCTTAACGAAATATAAATATGTACACGAAATATACATAAATATTATGAATAATAAATAATGTGCACAGCCCCGTCGACACGTATGTAATGTGTTTAAAAATGCTTTTTAGATAAAACGAATATAATGCCTGTAGGAAATTAAAAAAACTTAATAAATATTCATGGCTCTGTCAGGTGTTGATGTAAAAGTAATTCAATTATAAATATAATATGATTGATATACGTATAATATGAATGCGAATTTATTCAACCCATCGGCTAAATTAATATTAATAAAAAATTACATATATAGGGGTATGTTTAATAGCATTAAGTTTGGTCTTTAGGGCAACTTTTGTATTATACGTATCAGAAAATATAAAATAGTTTGATTTTTAGAGAGCTGCTCTTTGAATGAGGTGCTTGGGACGTCCCTTCTACGCCACTATCAAAAATTGAGTTGGGTATTTCAAGAGAAGAAGAACCGACATCAGTAATAGCCCAGTCGCTAGGAGTTGTGAGCTCTTTGTTAATAGGCTGCGTTTTGGCACACAGGTAGTTTTCTGGAGGTAGAATACGATAAAAAAAGTTTGCTTATTACAAAAATTCGGTTCTTCGGTAATATCTCGAAAAATAAAAAAGATGCGGAAAAGCTAATAGCATCAGGTGAAAGACCGGAAAATTTTACAAAAAAATAATATGTAGATTTTTTCTCCAGATTTTTTTTTATTAGCGTGAAAATTTATTAAAATTTCGGGCAGGTAATTCAAAAAGTGTAGCCCACCAAACAGATTAATTTCAAAGTTTAGGCGCACCGCTCGAAGGTTAATCGATATTACTTGTTTTCAGAGTGTAAAAAAATTAAAAGCTTTTTGGAGAGGAGACTTTCAGCTTTACGATGATACTAATAGTTTTTATTTTTGTTACTTTATAATTTGTAAAATTTAAAACGAAATTTTTGTTTGCATGATTTTTAACGGGCATACAGTAAAATACAAATATTTAATAAAATATTGTAATGAAAAAAAAATCCTTGTGCATATATCATTATTATACCTTAAGTTTCACTACAAGATTAACTAAAAATACCCACATTGTCTGTGTTATTTAAAAATTGAGTTTTAAAATGTGAAAATTTGCTTGCTGTAGTGTGGCGCCGGCAATTTTACGTTCAAAGCAGTATGAAAGGATCAAAAAAGCAAATCTTTTTTTTAGTTACAGTAAGTAACTTGATATTAGAAAATCATTAAAAACTTAAAAAAACTTTCTCTTTTTTTGTAATTTTGCTCTTAAAGAAATGTTCATGAAAAACATATTTTTTGCCTATTATTAATCATACAACTTTTAAAGTTAAAAACTTTAAAAGCTAAAACTTAAAAGTTAAAAAAAATATTTAAAAGTGGGAAATGAAAGATAAAAGTCTAAGCTTTAAGTATAAAGTATTTATATTTCATTTAAACATCCAAGTACAAAGAAAACAGTTATTAAAAACACAAAAATTCTAAATTACTCGAAAAAATTAAATGAATTACGTACGCTCTGGCCGTCATATTGGTTCCGCCATTTTGAATTTTTCAAATCTGTCATCGGATTGTCAATCAACACACCCCGAGAGACCACTTAATAGTCAATTTTGAAAACATTTAACGGTATACAGAAACGTTAATTTAATCATAAATGGGCTTGGAACCTGCCATTTTATTTTAACTAATTTTTTTAAATACGGTAAACCCCAAAAAAAAAAATAATCTATATACTGTTTTTTCGTAAAATTTCCTGTTTTTTTCACGTGGTGTCATTAGTTTTTCTATATATTTTTTATTTTTAGAGATATTGGCGCATTTTATTTTCGATTTTGTAGGCTTAGCGTACACCTTAGAGCAGTAAACTTTTTTTTTTGTCGTATTCTAAGTCCAAAAACTACCTGTATACCAAAATGCAGCCTGTTAACATTTAATGAGAACTTTTCGTCAAAATTTGCCTCTGACGACTGGACTATGATGAAGAAGGTACTGAAAGACGCTTTTCTGTGTGTACCCGGGAGAATGTTGAAACTATGTGTGTGTTAATTTTGGAGAATCGATGAATTGGACCGAAACGAATAGCAGAAACTTCACATTATCTATTCTGATTTGAGTAAAATAGGTCCCTAAATGTCTGAACGCCTACCAAAAACGATAGAGATTCACAAAATCCAAGTTGATTTGTACCCATTTCGAAGGGAATTCACTTAAGTTTTTGGATCGAATGGTAACTACGAATGAAACATGGGTGTCGAAACATGCTGGCTCACCTTGCCTAAAGAAGTTTTGCTTAGCAAAATTTGCAGGAAAAGTTCTTGCCTCCTACTTTTTTTTTGGATGCTATACTACTTGTAGATTAATTGCAAGACGGCAAACAGTGACAGTAAAATATTATTCTTCGCCAAAAAATTATGATAAAATGCTAAGGTAAAGTATATAAAGGGGTGCTGTTTTGACAAAACACTACGCCTGCTTACAAATCGCCGTTAGTTTTGCAAAATATAAACGAATTAGATTTTGAACTGATTGATCGTCCTCCATATTCCCTTGACTTATCGCCCTTCCCAACACTAAAAAAATATTTGAAAGAGCACAAATTTCGTTTCAATGGAGAAGAAATAATTGCACTGGTTTGCAAAGCAAAGAGTTTTTTTGAAGGTCTTTATAACCATTGTAATTAGTGTATAAAGTTGAAGTAGATTACATTGAATAAACCATTTTGTTTTTGAGATTTGCTTCTTCTGTCTATGGTAGGCTATAAACTTACGCCCTCGTAATTCACATTAATGGATCTCTGTCATCTGTGTTCAACTCACTAGTATTTGGAACTTTATTAAGATGTGATTAACATTCTGTCTTAACAGATAGACTGATCAGTATTCTAAAAAGTAATGGATACCATACTGGCGCTATTACACATTTGTTTAACCGTTTTAAAAAGCCTGCTCCTAGATAAGATAGTAATAAAACTCCATCAGTAGATAGTGCAGATTTACCTTATATATGCAATATTACTTAACAGATTCACAATGCTTGATATCACCCAAAGATACAATTCCTTTACAAACTCAAGGTGTCTATAAAATTCCTCGAGAGTGTGGATATGTAGTGAAACCTGAAAGATCATTAGTTTTTGCTTTAATAACCTCAACTAATCAAAACCGTGAAACCTTATGTTTCGTGCAAATTAGTTTTTCATATAATATTGGTATATTACTTAGACAGAGCATCAGAAATTTTGAACTTCAAATTTAAATTAAGTGCGTAAAACTTAGGTGACATATTTAGGTGAAAAATTAATTGCATAAAATTTAGGTGAAAAAGTATTTTTTCACTAACTTTATCGTTAACTAATAACTTCGTCCTTTTTTAATCTCCTTGCCAAAATTACGGAAAGCATTGTCACTCATTTCGTCTGTCTGTCTGTCGTTCTATCCGGCTCACAGTGTGAGAAAAGTGCCATTTTTTTTTTTGCAAAAATTTGTTGACAATCGTCATTTTATCCGATTCGAATAATTCAAATGGGAAAATATTGTAGTTTAAGATAGTACTGCGGCAAAGAAGGTTAAAATTAACATAACACAAGCATAAAGGCAAATGAACCTAACATAACCTCAGGCGTCGAATGAAAATTGATAAAAGATATTAGATTCTCAAATCCGAAAAGAATCAAAATTTAACACAACAGAACGTAACAAACTCTTAACCAAATTGATATGGTTGTAACAAAAATGCCAAACTAATTAATTTCAACAGAAGATTTCTCCGGAAGAAACAAAATATCTGAAAAATTCAAAGTGCATCTTGAAGGGGGAGAGTAGTACTTTTAGATGACGCCACGAGATTTGTGGAGAAAAATTAATTCGCGGTGTAATATAATCCCGAATACAGCAAAAAACCGTGTTTTTTCGGCATTTTTAGGATAGGATATCTCAAAAACCTGATGTGAGAGAGCAATTCTGAGTTAGGATTTGGATTCAATGCACCAAAAACCTTCGAAAAAGTATAGTCTGGTTTCAGGGTTTGAATACTGTTGGCCACGTATAAATGGTGATGAAGGGAGCTAGCAGGATGATTTCATATTTATTATGTTGCAGGTTTTTTTTCAGAGTTTTTTACTGTCACTACAGGTGAAGTAAAATCTCAATTACTTAGTATAAAATCACTAGCTACAAGTTCGGACTCTATACGTTTGGAAATGTTGTACTTATGTTGTCCCAGGATTTTACCTTTCCTTACTAATATAATGAATTGTTGCATTTTGGAGGAGATATTTCCAGATACTTGGAAAATAGCTCGTGTTTACACCCTTACTAAAAAATAATGATATTAAATTTTTTAATGAACTACGTCCTATAAATATCCTACCTTGTCTTTCAAAAAATTTTGGAAAAAATAATGGATAAGCAAATAAGATTTTTCTTAGAAAATAACTCTGTTTTACCCATGAATCAGTCGGGTTTCAGAAAGGGGTACAGCTGTACAACAACTTTATTAGGTCTGACGGATGACATATTTGGACTCTTGGACGTTGGGAAATCGTCGATATTAGTGCTTTTGAACTATTCCAAATCGTTTGATATGGTAAGCCATGACTTACTGTTAGCTGTTCTAAATTTTGTTGGTTTTTCGAACAGTGCTATCGGGTTTGTTGGAAATTATTTAGACAACAGACTCCAGTACGTTGAAACGTCTATGGGACAGTCATCGAGGGAATTGGTGAACTGTGGCGTGCCACAGGGCTCCATATTGGGACCGCTACTTTTTACAATTTATACGAATAATTTTATTTCTTGTTTGAAGCATGTCAAGTCATATCTCTATGCCGATGACGCTCAATTGTTGTACTCCTTTTTGTCTAGTAATTGGAGACTGGCTGAAGCAATGGTAAGTACTGATTTAAGTGCTTTGGTGGAGTTTTCGGAGCGCCGTGGTTTGCTAATTAACCCTGATAAATCATCTGACATGATTTTTGGTAAACAACAGGGACCGTTTGCAGCGTGATATCAGTATAAACATTGCTGCTCAACGTTTGGAATTGCAAAATAGTTCAAAAAATTTAGGTGTTATAATAGATACAGATTTGCGTTTCAAAGAACACGTAGAGCATATTATACGAAGAGCCTATATGTCACTGAAAATGCTTTATCCACATCGACATCTTTTGGAAGAAACTCTCAAGGTAAAATTGACAGATTCCCTTGTTTTAAGTCACCTTAATTATTGTGATATTATGTATGGACCGTGTTTAGATAAAGTAAACTTAAATAGAATTGAAAAACTGCAAAGGAGCTGCTTACGTTTCATTTATGGTATAAGAAAATTTCAGTCCGTGTCGCACAAATTACAGGATGCTAAGTGGTTGAATATGCAGGATAGACGTAGACTACATTCTTTGGTAATGTTTCATGTTTTTGTTGTTAATAACTGCCCACCATACCTAACAAATAAAATTATTTATAGAACAGACGTTCATAGGTTGAATTTAAGATTTGGTGGACTTATATCTCCACCACCTCACCGAACGGCTCTTTTTAAAAGAAGCTTTTCCTACAATATTTATAAACTTTATCGTACCGTACCTGTTGCTTTAAAAACCCTTAAACCTGAGATATTTAGAAAGCGAATAAAAAGTATTTTAAATCAATTAGTTAATTAGGTTAATTTTTGTCGCATTTCTCTCTCTTTTTCCCTCTCTCTCTCTATCTCGTTTAGTTTTATTATTTTCTTTAACTCATGGACATTTATGCTAGATGATGTAGTTTATATGGGGTTGAACTTTGAACAGTTTTAATTATTTTCAGCTCCTTTTCCTTCTTTTTGTAGCAGAAATATTGAAATGTATAATGTAAAGTGTAATATTAATGTTGTTTTGCAGAAAAGAGGAAATAAAATTATTATTATTATTATTGAGTTAAAGGGTAGAGAAACTACATTATTTTGTCGTTATTTTGAATGTTAAGAGGTGAAGAGCGTGAAAAGTATGGGGATCATTAAATATTGTATGGTTTCAATATTATAGTGAGAATTTCTCCTGGTTTTTGGTTCAATATTCTATAAAATTTGGTGGTTGCGCATATTATATTATACTTCTATTTCGGTCTGCTTTTTTATTATTTCCAATTTTAACAGAAAGAGTGTGTAGTAGGGATTAAAATCCGCTTACAGAGTAACCTAAAAAAATTTTAAGTTGAATATAGAACAGCTCTTAGAAATACAAACAGTTAAATTGACTTACCTCTGGAATAGTAGGTAAATTATTGTTTTTACTTCCTTTGCTAAAGGGAAGTATATAGTGGCGGTCCGTGGCTCCGTAACGTAGTACGGTGCAGAAGGTCTCGGGCTTCAATCCCGGCGTTGTCTAGAAAAGTTCTCGCGAAATACAAAAATGTATGTTTCGGCATTTAGACAACGTTGATAGGTATTATGACATCCCCGCCGATATTCTTAGGATATGAGAAAGGGTAAAATCCCTACTCAGGCGAGGAGGTGACCAATAAAACAAAAAAAAATTGTCTTAGTGAATTTGTTTTTACGTTTTAGGGTTCTTAGATCACGAAAAACATATTTTGGCATTTCCGTCGGTGTATCTATTTGTGGAGCTGTTGGCAGTGTAATTCTCGGCCCAAATGTTATTATAATACCTGAAGTAGAAATGAAACCTAAAGTTTTTGAGCGATATAGTTCTAGGGGAAAGGGATGGGTGTCAATATGTTATATGGTTTTAGCTGTATTATGGAAATCTACTTTCCCTTCAGTTACATATTTGCAAGAAAAGGGCTGGGTAAAGAACTTTACCTATTTTGTTCAATTTATTACAGAAATATCTATTTTAAGATAGGAACTATAATATGTTATTTATTAACAAGACAGACGTAGTAATAAACTATTACAAATTTTATAATTTAAAATTTATAGCTATTATGAATTTAATTAATTCTATGAGAATCAAGTCCCTTTTTCTTCAATACGCGAGCGAGGGCCATAATTAAAATCCATTTCAGAGAAAACTAATTATGAAATGTCACAGTTTGTCGCAAGAATTTTAATATAAAGTAATTAATTTACAGTACGTATGAAAAATTACATTATCCTCTTTGAAAAATTATTATCGAAGGTGCATCGTCCATTTTTTGCCGGTGCGGGAATTTGTTCAATGTTTGTGTAACGACAGGAATCCGATGCTGAAAGTTTTATGAAAATATTACCAAGTTCTGATTAAAAATGATATCAAATTCTTTAAATTTCTAAAATGCACTACCAATTTTAATAAAATTATAATGATATATGGAATAATAATCCTATTTTTGTTAATATATGGAAACTTTTGGTGGTTTAAAAATACAAAACTTATCAGTTCCAGAGTGTAATAGATTTTAACGAATTAACATATAATTAACATATTTATATATGAAGCCACTATGTCCTCACCGAATTAACAACATAATGCAATATTTGAAAAATTTATATGTTTTGATAAAAGCTTTCTTATCGTCTAAAGCCATCTCGTTATATATATATATATATATATATATATATATATATATATATATATATATATATATATATATATATAGTGAAATTCCCCTTCGCGGACATCCCTCTTACATGGACACCTCCCTTGAACGGACAGTTTTTTATGGTCCCGACCGACCCCCAGAGTAAACCGGGGATTTACCGATCTCAATTTTTCGGTACACGCGGGGATTTAATATGACGCCTATGCGAAAAAGAGACATAGTGGGCGACACATTCAATGTATCATTGTAGAAATGGCTCCAAATAGAAAAATTCTCACGTTTAAACAAAAAATTGAGATTGTTGAAGTTCACAATAAGGAAAAGTTAAGTGCAAGGGACTTATCCAAGCGTTTTAATATCGGAAAAATACAATCTGCTGATATAATTATACATAAAGAAATCCTTCTATACAAGTGGATATCGAACAGCAATTTGAATGAAAAAGAAGCTTTTTGACTGGTGATGGTACCAAAATTGACAAGTTGCGTTATAACTAGTTTATAGCAGCTCGCCATAAGGGGATTCCTTTGACAGGTATGCAAATTGTTTTTTTAGATAAGGTTTTCTGGATTTAGTACGTTGATTTTCTTTTCATATCAATTCAAAGAATGGATAAAAGGGGTGAGAGTATCAGTAGGCTTGTCGTGACAAGAATGCAAAAAACTTATTGTTAGTGTTTTTTTTGGGTCCGCTAATACGATGCAAAGGAAAGAAATAGCCGAGTCTCTGGGATACTCTACATTCCGTGCTTCTTCTGGTTGGCCTAATAAATTTAGAATCCTCCACAACATAAATTTTAAAGTGATTTCAGGAGAGGGAGCTTCGGTTATTGCTGAAGATGTTTCAAAATTATTTTTGAGTATACAGGGTACTTCAAAAAAAGTGGGGCCGATATAACATACGTTTTTTTAAATGGACCATCCTATTTTCTAATTTATTTTTAAATTCTGCATAAAATTTTATAACTTTTTTAATAATAATGTTATATACTTAAACTTAGTAGTTCTTCTAATATTTCAATTTTTCTACTCAGTATATATCACCACTACACCAAACACTTTATTTTTGCACTCGACGCGCGTTTCGCTAACCATGTTAGCTTCATCAGGAGCGATGATTGACTTTTACTAAAATTCAATCATCGCTCCTGATGAAGCTAACATGGTTAGCGAAACGCGCGTCGAGTGCAAAAATAAAGTGTTTGGTGTAGTGGTGATATATACTGAGTAGTATCATTGTCCCAAAGATTCCACATTCCCAACTTATTTGATTTCAATTTTTTTTTAAAAAAAAATACTAGTTTTCAGTTTTGTAAAAAATTGCCAGTAGCGCCATTGTTTCTGAAGGTTGAATACTCATAATTACTACAAGCATTCTATAGAGATGAAAAAAAAGATATATGTAAAGAAATTGAAATAAATTTATGCATTTCGACTATTTTAAATTGAAAAATCTCAAATTTTTTAAATGACCCACCATGAATATTTTTTTTTTTTTTGATAGATTTTACAAAACCCTCCAACTTTTAATAAGTTTCTCTTATACCTATTTCTAATAGTTTTCGATTTATTTTGAATTTTTCAATTTTTAATACATTTACGCTATAACATCATAGTTGCCAAGACAAAACAAAAATGTAGGCATTGTCAAATTTTGACATGTCTATTAAGCATGTAAAAATAGTTTAATTTATTGTAGTAAGTGATGTATAAAGGTAATAGTTATGGATTTTCCTAAAAATTAATTATGAATTTATATACTGGGCGAGGCGAGAAAAAATTGTCTTTTGGCAGTAAGACTTTACGGAGCGAAATACCCTAATAGACGTATACCATCTAGAAAATCTTTTCAGTGCCTAATGGAACGGCTTGATGGTAGTGGTAACGTTGAGTATACGAAACGGAAAGTAGTAAACCAGAATGCTACCAATGAGGAAAAAGAAATGGAGATTTTACTTCATGTTGAAGATAATCCCCAGGTAAGCAGCCGTCAACTAGCTGACTTACCTGATACATCCCAATCTATGGCTAATCGCTAATACGATGCAAAGGAAAGAAATAGCCGAGTCTCTGGGATACTCTACATTTAGTGCTTCTTCTGGTTGGCTTAATAAATTTAAAATCCTCCATAACATAAGTTTTAAGGCGATTTCAGGAGAAGGAGCTTCGGTTATTGCTGAAGATGTTTCATGATTCTGGGAAAAATGCCTTTTTTTAATTAAGAGAGACATCTATAATACCGATGAGACAGGCCTGTATTTTAGGGCTCTACCGAACAAAACGCTAGCATTAAAACAAGAAAAATGTGTTGGTGACAAATATCCCGAAGAGAGGTTTACAATTTTGCATTGTGCAAATATGGCGGGAGAAAAAGAACTCTTAGTCATTAGTAAGGCAGCTAAACCCAGAGCATTTAAAAATATTAACATAAATAACCTGCTTGTAACTCGGAAATATAATAAGAAAGCTTGGATGACAGGAGAAATTAGTGGTTGCAAGATCTTGATTGGAAAATAACAAAAAAAAAAGAAATATTTTGTTATTTTTAGACAATGCAGGATCTCATCCAAAAGATGTCTGCTTAAAAAATATAAAAATCTTGTTACTGCCCCCTAACTATACCTCAGCTGGTCAACCACTCGACCATGGAATTGTAAAAAATTTTAAAATTTATTACCGAAGTCCGATACTAAAACACCTGATATTAAACATTGAAACTCCTGGTACAGCTTTTGAGTTAATTAGGAAAATTACGCCACTGGATGCAGTTTACTTTGCAAATAACCAAAGAAACAGTTAAAAATTGCCTCCATAAAGCGGGATTTAAGCATGAAAATATGCAAAGTGAAGACCAGTTAACTGAGGCTGTTACATCTGATTCAGAAGATGACTTACCACTTAACGTACTTGCAGATATCCTCAAAAATAAGAATTTGTTGGAGTTGACTGATAATGAAAACCCTAATGATTTTTGGAACATAGTTAAAAATTTGTATGTTGAAAACCCAGATTCAGAACAAGAAATTGAAAATCCAGTTGAAATGTAAGGACTTTCCGAAGATTCTGATGCCGATGAGGTTCCAGTACCAACGGATGCTATCCCAAATTATGGTGAAGCTATTACCCTAACCAAGCAGCTTAAAAGTGTTGCCGAAGACCACGGAGATGCAGAGAGCATCACAAATGATAAAGTAGCTTACTAGATAGGGAATGTACCAAAAGCTGTTGATAAAAGTATATGTTATTTTCAAGTAAAATTTTCGATGAGCCGAGACTCACATGATATTCACAGATCAGGAAGACCGGTTGAGGCAAAAATTTAGGAAACCATCAGGATTGTTAATGATTTGCTGCTATGAGATCGACGAGAGTAGATTCTAGAGGCTGGAGTATCCAAAACTACAGTTTTCAAGAATGCGAACGAAGGTTTAGGGATGATCTGAACCAGTTGCGGCTCGATAGGGAGTAACTTCGACTTCTGCCAACCTTCTTCGCACTATATCTCTACTAATACGGTAATTATACCTGCGGAAAAATTCTTGCTGCAGTGATGTGGTCGTAACAAACCGAGTTCGTATTGCCTGCAATCTCAAAAATCGGTCTTGATTATTTGTTGTCACCCTATGGCGACCTTGTCCAGGTCTTCTTTGATTGCTGTTGGTCTCCCGAAATCGTTCCAGTATCCTGGACACAGTAGATTGTGTCACTCCAAGACGAAGTGCCACTTGAACTTGGGACAAGCCTTCTTCTACAAGCGCTATGGCAACAGCACATTCCTCAGGCGAAAGATTCCTATTTTCACGGGCATTTTGGGCCATTTTAACACTACAAACGTTGAACGTTGCCAATACAAGCGTAGAAGCAAATTTAACACACATAGGCCAAATTGCAATTTTATGGAATTTTGTTTATTTACCATTTGTTCTGTATTGTAAACAAATACTGCTTTTTATCTACTCCATACTTCTACATTTTAAATATATCATAAAGACCTGATTAAGAACCATTGGCGTCGCTTTAAAAAATTTCATAAAGTCGATTTTTCGATTTTTAAAATTATGCGTTAATTTTGCGGCGCAGTGTATATATATATATATATATATATATATATATATATATATATATATATATATATATATATATAAATCCATTAAAATTCCGGGTTTCAATCCATTCGTCTAACAACGAATTTGCACGACGTTTCCCCAAAATCTCATTTGGCATTTTCAAGTACTCCCGCTGCTGCTGCTACTCGATCCTGTCATCTTGCTGCTGCTGCTGCTGCCGCTCGAAGTTAGCTTGCGGGAGCACTTGAAAATGTCAAATGAGATTTTGCCGAAACGTCGCGCAAATCCATTGTTAGACGAACGGATTGAAACCCGAAATTTTAATGTATTGCATTCCACCATCCGTGAAAACCTCTTTGATAACATATATATATATATATATATATATATATATATATATATATATATATATATATATATATATATATATATATATATGTATATGTATATATATATATATATATATATATATATATATATATATATATATATATATATATATATATATATATATATATATATATATATATATATATATATATATATATATATATATATATATATATATATATATATATATATATATATATATATATATATATATATATATACATATACATATATATACATATACATATATATATATATATATATATATATATATATATATATATATATATATATATATATATATATATATATATATATACTAATAGTATCTTCAATTTACCGATTTTGATCAGAAACGGTGGAGCATTTTAAGGTTATAAGCTGTTAAAAGTATGGTTAAAAATACGTTAGAGAGATTATTATACTTACTTATTCTAGTAGACCACTGTCTTTGCCTATATATGAAGCATGTGCCCACTGTTTGGAGCCTGCGCAGTAGTAAAGAGAGGAAATTAAATACAAAAGACTCAGCTCTTATCGTTATTTGAAGCATTCGCCCCCCATTTGGAACTTGGGCTGTACTGAAACAAAATAAGAGAAATCTTTATGAAGGATAACGATTTCCTTTATTTAGGAACTTATAAGAGAGGTTATTTGAATTTTAAATGAAATTTTATGTATCGCACATTCGTATTACCTTGGAAATATTGAAGGAAGGGATAGAAATATGCTAGAACCAACTTTAATTTAGAAACTTATGTTATCAAATATTAATAACCGATGTGCTTAATCATAAATGAATGAAAAAAATCCCTTAGGTTTATAAAAGATGAATACTAACCTAACCTTGGAATTCCTTCGCGTTAATACTGCGCATGCTTGAGATAACAATAAGGACAAAGTCATGTGAAAAATAAGCGTTGCATAATCTCTCTATTGTGTTTTATTTTCAGAGCCGATTATTTATAATAGACAAACGTTTGCTACATAGATGATGCAATTTTGAAAAAAAATTCGGGGATTAAAATACAAAAATATATCATGTAATCAGTCGAGTAGAACAAACTCTTTTTTATTAACCCATGGCATTATTTAGTCTTTTGTACTAAGTAGACCCCGGTAGTTTTGGAGATATGCCAGGGTCGGACAATTGTGGTGGCAAGTTATATAATTGTTGAAGAATTTATTTTAGTTTTACCCATAATTAAATAAATTTGATTAGTCAGGCATCTGTATTAGCAGTTTTTTGTTTGGTAAAAAGAAATTCCAGAATCTTGTAAAAAATGTGGATTCCTCTTGCTTTGAAAACAGAAAATTCTGGTGTATTTTTACTGATTTTCACGTAGAATATTCTAGAAACACATTATTACCGTTCGAATGCTCCTAGAAATTTATGAAAATGTTCGGCTAATTTTCATTTAAAAAGCTGTCATTTTATGAAAACAGTATTTATTCGGACCGCTTTTTTTTTCTTCGAGCTATACAGAAACTAAATATACTCTCATTTACAAACAAAATTTTTTTGTCTTGTTTGTCAATAGAATTTTCTAAAACTGAAAAAATGTTGATTTCGACTAATTTGTAAACCTTTTTAGTGTTCCGTACGGAACACTTATGGGATAACTTCGGTGCCCATCTATCTGTCCGTCTGTCACGCCTGATTTTCTGCGAAACTGTTTGACACAGGAAGTTGAAATTTGGCGCAAATATAAGAATTGATGACCAAATGTTCGAGTGTAGTTTAGAAAGTTAAATTTTCACAGTTTAGTCCTACAGAGTGAAGTCGGATGTGAAAAAATAAATAAAAAAGAGCTTGTTAAAACACGAGTTCAAAAATATATATGCTGTAACGCTTGCGCACACTTTTCTTTGTATTATATTCAAAGGAATGGCCGAAGACCCCTATCTCGAAAAGTATTGATCAAAACAACTTAAAAAATTCCGGAATAATCTGTATAAAGTGTAGGTCGAGCGAAAATTATCCCAAATGCATTATGTTTAATAATTTATCTCGTATAAAAAAACTTGTTGCCTGCCAAAATGGTGATGGTTTATTTCGTCAAAAGTTCTGAATTGAATAGGAAGTGATAGCTACTGCTTTAAGCATTAGGTACCGAGTGTAAATAATTTTATTTTATTTGTTTATAATTAAACAAATATAAAGATAGTTAATATTGATATAAATATAATAATTGATAAGATTCTAGATTGAGTTAGATTGATTTATTGTCTATTAGGTAGCTAAGATGCTATATCTATTATATATTATTGACTAATACACCAAGAGCTACGGGAACAAAAAGTGGAGTTGGCAGTAGCAACTTGCCTCTTTGTCAGGTTGATCTGGCACAGAAACTGTTCACCTTCCAGATATTTTGGGCCGTCGCTACTGGCCCATTATCCAATAAGGCCTAATTCGAATATGCCATTTTTTAGCGCGACCGATAGCACTATAGGCGTAGAACAGTATCATTAGCCAGTTCAGTCGGACTTGCGCTCAATGATTGGCAGAAGTCCATGTTGGTCCAGGGGCCCGAGGGGTCCCTTTTCCTTGACTCACTAAACAGACGATGCAGTGTTTATTAACGAAAATCGCTTTCAACTGCAAGAAATGATAAAAGAGTTGACAGGAAAATCAAAGGAAATAGAACTGTATAAATATAAGTAGAACAAATATAATAAAAAGATTCATCAAATACGATAAAAAACGTATCATGCTAAATGAAATGAGAATATAAGAAGGAACAATATATCTAGTGCCTATATCTATGAGGCTGAAAAGTGGGCAGTCACAAAGAAAATAATGAGTAACGTAGAACTATCCAACGCTACATAGAGATTGCAATCCTAAAAATTACGCTAACGGACAATAAATTTATAGAAAGGATTACAGTACTTACAAAAATGGACGATGTCAAAAACATGACACTAAAGATCACGCAATAAGAATCAAAAGGACAACAGAGTCAACAAAGACGATGGAATAACATCATGAACGGCCGATAGAAGGAGAGAGTGGGAGAACAACCATAATTTCTACATAGAATATTCTAGAATTCACCTAGAACTAACCAAAAACTGACTATTGCAACTGATTGTAGTTAAATTGTCTTTAGAATATTCTAGATTAAATAGCATGAAATTAATTCACTTGCACCAGCTATATTAATTAATTATACTTCACTAAAAAAAATTATGTTGGTAACTTTTGTGAAAGGAATCCCCAAATACGCCCCTGTTATTCATGTTATATCCACAAAATCGAGTCTAGTAATAACTTTATTAGTATAAAACATTGTGGCATGAATCTTATTGTCATACGTTATAATTAATCAAACAATGACTAAACCATAATTAGAAATTCTACAGCATACATTGACATTTAACTTAGAACTGCAATTATATAAATCGGATTCACCCGAACGAAAATAAACCAAAAAAAATAAACAATACGAACCCACGCGAATTAATTACCTACACCAGCGTAATTTACGAGCGGTAAAATAACACGCTATCAGTTTTAATGGCATTTATTTAAAGTAAGCTTGTGTTAATTTATGCGTGAAAACAACACAGTACCCTGAATGGTACTGTAGCAGTAGGTTCTTGAACATAGGCGGAGATTCTCAGTATTCTATGTTAAATTCATTGATGACATGCAGCGAATTTAAACAAACATACGTGAATATGTCATGAATACTATTTTCAATTTCAGCCCCCGTTAGGAGCGCTAAACACTGTAAATAAATATGAAGGAAAACATGTAATACTATTGGTCCAACATGATTTAATCATCTAAGTTGGGAATGTGGAATCTTTAACACAATGACACTACTCAGTATATATCACCACTACACCAAACACTTTATTTTTGCACTCGACGCGCGTTTCGCTAGCCATGTTAGCTTCATCAGGAGGGATGATTGACTGCAGTCAATGGTGATATATATACTGAGTAATGATTTAATCATAATAAATTCTAAAATTCGACACTTGTAAGAACAGTTTATATATTTATTTATTCAGTTACAGCAGCAATTTACAAAACTCATTCATACTCATACAAGTAGTAAAATACTTATACAAATTGGCTTGAACTACAGTGTCATCACGTGGAATATTCAGGTCATACTTTTTTAGGTTGATATGGACCGCATAACAACTGTAAATTCGGAGCAATATGTGAAGATTATCAAGACCATATCTGCCTTGCAATACCTTGATGGTTAAAACAGATAACTTAGTTTTAGAAGGATGGGACCACATTGCAAACATTGTAATAAGGTTACATAATTTTTTAGAGGCGGTATGCGTGTCAAGTCCAACTTTCTTATTATAAACCACAAAAAGTTCATTTTTTTGCTTTTACGAGTAACTAAAAACTAGTCAGATTTAATTCGTCAGAAAGAGCAAGAGAGCGAAACTTGAGTGATCTTTGTAACTTTTTAAGCCCGTCTATAACATTATCCCCACCATGGCTGCGCATCAATATTCTGGTGTCAGTACACCATAATCATCGGCGCGTATCTATGTCCCCTAGAAGTACGTCTTCGGTAATAGGCCGTATCTAGAAGATCGCAATACTGCATAGCAAACGAGGTAGTCTACGATACATTCTTGCAGTTATAAAGGAAGTAACTTAGCTTCTCTCTCTCACACAATTAACCACGCGCCGGCAGGAGAGGCTTACTACTAGAACTGTACAACCAGCAGTTCGGCTGTATCTAGTGCATGACGAGGAGGATACTGCTAAGTCCTGCGACTAGTATTTTCTTCGCTGTGTCTCGAGCGCAAACACATATACATACGCCAACGGAACAGGATTCTGCTAGGGCTGGCGTGACTGTCAATCTGACTCCATAACAGACAAATATTGACATATTCCCATTTCTTCTCTTTGTCATACCATCAGGCATTGTTTTTTTTAATACAACATTTAACCCGAAATCAGAATTGGATTGGGGTTTAAAGGGCTTTTTATGAAGCTCTCTTGAGGGCGAATAAAACCGTCTTCAGTTATGCTAACTATATAGCGATCTTCAGAGCTGCCTATCGACTGCAAACCTACAGTACGTAATGCGTAACCTTCAATCAGAATTATCATACACTGTCGTTAATTACTCTTACGTCAGCAGGTCTGTAGTGCATAATCGTTAGATAGCGTTGCGCCGATTGTAGGTTTGTAGCATCAGACGTTAGACATCGATACCAGTTATTACCTTTGTTTTTTGTTCGGTAGTTTCATCATCTGTCATCATATAATCACGTTTCTACTTACTATGGTCAACAGGACCGTTTACCGCTCTTTTATTATCGTTCACCGTAAGTGCGTCATTATTATCAGTTCCTAACTGACATACTTTCCCCCTTTTCACTTCTCTTCCTTAACTTGGGATAATTTTTTTGTTTTGAAATCTTCCTTTTATTTCTTTTTCATATCTGTTCTAATTTTATTAAGAATATCTATGATAGATCACCGACAGTTAGTAGCTGACATGCGCATTGATATCTGGTTTAGCGTTTCTTCTATGTAATACCCTTTACCACGTGAATGCAAAGGGTGGCGTCCGAAATTTTTATCTACCCAAAAGTCAGCACTCAAATAATATTACATATTGCGAGAAATTTTCACCAACAAATAATGTTGTAACATAGTTTGGCCTCTGCGTAGCCCTGATTTGATGCCGATAGATTTGTTTTAATGAAGCTATCTGAACACTAAAGTTTAGAGTAACAATCTTCGCCTCCTCGAACATGAAAACAAAATATTAGGCAATAAATAACTAATCACGGAAACGAAGTGTCAAGAAGTAGTAAATATCACACAACTCGCTACGAAAAATGCCTGGAACTCAAAGTATTACATATTATCCTCTATTTGTTTTTAGTTGGTAACGGAACTTTTCGAATATGTTCAGTACAATATTCTCACACTATTAATTACAACACAACCAGTATAAAATTTTCCAATCTAATAACACAGCTTATATGGTTCTCAATATAAATAACTGTCGGACTGCAGAATTTCATTTAAATTCGTCACGTCATTTGGAGTAAGTTACATTCCTACATGTAGCTAATTAAGTAACAATTTATTAAAATGAAAATATTTGCAAGAAATTCTATTTAAAATGAATATCTCATAAACTAGGAATGAGAGACCCAAGAATAAAATAACTGGTCAAGTGCAAGTCGGACTTAGCACAATTAGTGTTCCGTATGTTATCAACAAAGTTTTTTCCGAACTTATTGAAAATTGATGACCTTGAAATTTTTGTTTTTCTTTATATACCAGATAAATTATTAAAGGTAATGCAGTCGTGATATTTTTCGTTCAATCTACACCCCGTGGAAAATATTCCAGAATTTTTTCAAAATTTTTTGATTAGTACTTTTTGAGATAGGGGGGGAGCAGCTATTTTTGGCAATTTTTTAAAAATAATACAAAGAAAAGTGTGTGCAAGTATTACATTATATATTTTTGAACTCGTGCGTTTACAAGCTTTCATTTGACATCCCACTCGATGACCTGGTAAAAAAATTTTTTTTCACTTCCGAATTCACCCCTAAAAAATAACTCCTTAAGTCAAAATTTAACTTTCAAAACTACACGACTCTGATGAGGCCACCAATTCCTATATTAGTGCCAAATTTCAACTCTCTATATTAAATAGTTTCGGAGAAAATCGGATGTGACAGATGGACAGACAGACGGATAGACAGACGGACAAACAGACACCAAAGTGATCTTATAAGTGTTCTGTACAGAACCATAAGAATATATATAACAAAAACTTAGCTCCTGTAACATATAATAGAGTCCAATCACATTTCTGGTATTATTAATGAATTTTATTTTTTAAGGTATGTGCATTATAAGAGAGCTGCGTGCATGAAAGTAGCGATATAGATTGTCTTGAAACAATTCAAAAGGAATGAGGTGAGAGCGAATTATAAGAGAATGAGCGCGAAGAGTGGCACGCTGAACATATTATGGATGTGATGTATTAACGACGTATATTCCTAACCCGGACTGCTCTTGGAAGAATGCACCTATCCTATCCATTCAATACTTCTTGCTATAGTATTTATTGAAGAGACTGAAGGCCTTTTTTATACATCTGGTGAGTTAATGTCCCCCGATCAAGCGAAAGAGCTCTCTTCTGGATATATGTAATTGAATAAATACACGGTATGTTTGGGATTTCAGTATTCAATAGATCGTTGAATTTCAGCTTTTTTATAAGATTGAAAGCTGTTGTGGAGTATACAGCTTTGCAGAGCGAAGTAATATTTCTAGTTTTTGAAAAGTTTTTTTTTCGTATACTTTCAATATGACCATGCCAAGATATTTGCTCCCATGTCAACGCCTAACAAGTTGCGTGATGATGCTAGTGTAGTGGAACGTCTTGATATAACTATGTCAGGTTAACGTTAAGTTTTACGTTAACGCTACCTGTGTTTGGTAGCGTTATTTTCTACTTCGTTGTTATTACACCAAGGCACAATTTCCCCTAAGTTTCTGTAAAGTGATTTAACAACTGTTAGATATTGGAACGGGCAATATTCGAGTGTTTAATTGAAATAAAGAGACTAGCCTGCCATCATCAGTAAAAAAAACTTAAGAGCTTTAAATCACACCTTTTAAACATACCATTAGAGCGCAGGTTAGTCAACAATGATTTATAACTAAAACGGTCGAATGCCTTTCATATATATACATACCAGCAGTGCCCGCGGCTCCGCTCGCGTGGATTCGATTCAATACTATCGTCACTGCTTATTCCTTATGTTACCTAACGTAATAAAATATCTGCCATTATTTCCGCTTATCTCCGATTATTTCTCCTTATCTCCCATTATCTGTACATAATTTCCATTATCTAGGCTTATCTCTGCTCATCTCCAATTATTTCTCCTTATCTCCCATTAAGTCCCCTTATCTCGCATTATCTCACGTTATCTCCCATTATCTAGGCTTATTTCGACTTATCTCGCAATATTTCTCCTTATCTCCCATTATCTAAACATTATCTAAAACTTATCTCTGTCTATCTCCCATTATTTCTCCTTATCTCCCATAATTTATACTTATCTCCCATTATCTCACCTAATCTCCCATTATCTAGGCTGATATCGAATTATATAGAACATATGTATAAATTTATAAAAACACGTAAATCGGATAAGGGGTTCTTAAGTGATTAGCGCACTAACGGACAGACAGACAGACAGAGAGACGTTACATTTTATATATATTATATTATTTGCAACATGATATTGTTCCATATTTAATGGTTTTGGCAGTGTATTGCAAGAGAACGCGCTAACGGTAACCTTTTTTCAGATTTGATTTACTATTATCGTCACTACTTATTCTTTATGTTACCTAACGCAATAAAATATATCCTATAACCTGGCCAGAGGATAAGTGGTTCTCGCGTGATAAGCGCACCAATGGACAGACAGACAGAGAGACATTGCATTATATATATATATATATATATATATATATATATATATATATATATATATATATATATTTATATATATATATATATATATATATATATATATATATATATATATATATATATATATATATATATATATATATATATATAGTATAGATTATAGATTATAGATATTCTCTGCTACATAATATTGTTCCATATTTAATGGTTTAGGCTGCGTATTGCAAGGGAACGCGCTAGTGACAAACTTTTTTGCGAGTTCATTCACTATTATCGTCACTGCTTATTCGTTATGCTACCTATTGTAACAAAATATAGCCTATAACCTGGCTAGAGAATATATATATGTTTAAAAAAAAAAGTACGTAAATCGGATAAGTGGATCTCCAGTGATAAGCGCACTAACGGACAGACGGACACACAGACAAACAGACAGGCAGAGAGACGTTGCATTTTATATATATTATAGATTATAGATATACAGTCTGTCAAGTAAGAACGTGTCAGCGATAATTCATTTTTAGTAGATGCGATTCTAGCGACTGAACAAAAAATCGGTAGAGGGAACCTTTGTCTACGGTACGTTTTAGTAAAGGAGTCAGTCTTTCTTTGTTCCCATCCAAAGGAGCCTAAAATGACACATTCCGCTAAATATCTTAAAAAGTCGGTATCGTTTGTGAAGAAGTAGGTAAATCATTTTAACGAGACGAAAAATGTCGACGACTTGCTAAAACGTGGCTCGATAGGCAAAGTCACTCCGAAAGTCGAAAAATGAATCGTGTCTTTATTTTCACGGGACTCGAAATTGACACTGCGTCCAGACGCGGCAAAAATTAACAAAATCGGGTTTAAATGTGTTCCATGAGACCATTCGACAACATCTTCATGCTCATGATGTCAAATTCCGAAGTATGTCGGAGAAACCTTTGCTGGGCGAAAATCACGTCGTGCAAAGGCTCGCTTGAGCCCACGATAAGATACTAGAGTGGCCCTCACAATTGCTGGACGCTAACCTTATTGACCAAGAATCCAATTTACAGCTTGAAGTAACAGTAACTAAAATGCTACAAAAACCCAGGGGGGAGTTTTTCTTTCGAAAAAACATAACGTTGCGGAACCCAACATACGAATATATTGAGACACTCCATTTCTCTTCATCGTCACTCAATTTGCTGAGCGTTAACTGGGAGGCAAATATGTCTTGGCATGAATATGTTGCATGCATGGCAAAGAGAGCTTCTTAAAAGCGGAGAATATTTCGAACTAGAAAGGTTTGCCCTCTATAACAACTGATGAAAGACTACTGCCATGTTTGAAGCTCTGAGCACAAAAATACAATGCATTTGTTGGATTTTATTTAGAACAGAACTGTTCGCCTGATTAGTGACTTTGAACTTGCTGACTTGGAACATCGAAGTACGGTTGACGACTTGAGTCTATTCTACAACTACTTTCATGGAAATGGTTCTATGGATGTAGATCGCTTAATTCCTCCCAGAGCGGTGCATGCCAGGAATATACTTCGCGCTAATACACCACACACGATAGGTTCAGTGTGTCACTCCTCGTACAATCCTATTTCAGGAGGTTTTTATATGAAGAGCCTCATCCGACTCGAATGATTTTCCAGAAATAGGTTTCCCGCCGAATAGAATTTACAGCAATTCAAGAACAATCTAAGTGCTTATTTCGCATCCGCGTCGCTCGTGTAACGCTTTAGAACTTTTGCTCTGCCAACAAAAAAAAAAAAAAATCTACTCAACATATCAAGACACCTAAAACTTCGCTATTACAACAAAACATAGCGCTCAACCTAATCTTTTCAATTTTAAAACTGTACGTTACAATAAATTTAACAGCACTGATAAGATAAAAATGTGAACAGTTATCTTAATCTGATAAATAATTTCAGAAATATTTTCTTCGAACTGTGCCACCATCTGCATGGCAGACATAACTACATTAAACATAGCTAATAATTTAAATTAAAATAATTAGTAAGGAACATTAATAGACGGTGAACGATTAAATCACTTAAGGTTCGTAGATGATGTCGCTCAGATCGCCAGCACGAAAGAAGAATTGCAAAAAATGCTGATAGAATTAAATAACAACTCTCGAGAAATCGGTCTAAAAATAAACTTTACCAAAACTAAATATTTGAATAACGAAATTGAAGATAACAGCCAGGAACCGTTAACAGAAGGTCAAAGAATAGGAAAGGTAGAAACATTCATATATTTAGAAGAAAAAATAGAAATATCAAAAATTAATTTAGAAGCTGATTTGGATAGAAGAATCTCATTAGCTTCATCTGCATTCGGAAGGTTACAATTTACATTTAAACTGGACATACAATAAAAGCCAGTGTTCGATCAATATGTACTGCCGGTATTAACATATGGCACTGAAACGAGCACTAAATAAAAGTATAACATATAAACTCCAGGTAATCCCCAAAGAGCAATGCAATATTAGACCCCAAGATCGTATTTCTAACATCGAGATACGAAGAAGATCAAAAGTGACAAATATTAAGGTGGAACTGGGCTTGCAAGGATGGATGATAATAGATGGACATGGCGTATGGTTGAATGGTAGCCTAGAGAACATAAAAGATGCAGAGGTAGACCACAGACAAGATCGGCGGATGACATACGAAGATTAGTGGGACACGACCAGAGACGGACTAAAACTCTAGGACAGGACTAAAAGGATGGGACCGTGTTTGTGTGAATACGGAGTACCAATCTTTTTAATAGTTTTTTTACGTGAAAATCTCATCCTCTTGAAATAAATTATTCAGAACTGTTTCCTACCGAGTACAATTTGCAATGATTCATTACCAATGTGAATCGCTTTTTCCGGGTACACATTGTCTCTGTAGCGCTCAAGGGATTTCCTTGGATCACGTGTGCGGCCTCCATGAAAAAAAATATCATTGGCTGATATAAACAAAATAATGATTTACATATTACATACTTTTATGGAAAGATACACAAGAAACATGGAATCATCGTAAATTTATGTAATCTTAATCAAGTTTACATAATAGTAAATAAGGATATATAGTTCTACTGCCTCAATTCTTCTTGATAAAAATAAGTATTTATGTAAAGTCCATGAAAAATTAATTATCACTATAATTTGGTATGTATTTTATACACATTTTCTACAGTGTAGTTTCAACTAAATTTAAACTTAAATTTCCTATTTTCTGCTAGTAATAAATATTAGTACCTATTTCTACGCATTTCTTATTAATATGTGTAAAAATCATTATATGTTATTTTTCCAACTTTTGCGATGTTTCTGATTCTATTTTAGTGAATTATATTGAAACATCTGGCAACATAACGAGAATGAAAACTACATGAAAATTGGATTATGTATTCTTGAATTAATAAAATAAAATCGTACATGTATACACAAAATTATAGTTAAATACATATAGATGTTGTGGACATTAACTGAAATTATGTTTGACAAAGTTGCGTTTAATTCTATTCTTCTTTTTTTAAACTTTCTGACAGTGGGATGAAAACACATAAATCGTGCAATATCCTTACGCATTACATTTAAAAAAAATGGAATTATATCTCTCCAGCACTGGTAGGTTACCTTATCGCGGCATTTGACTTATAATTATTATAACTATAAGTATACGAATTCACAGTGGAAAGTGGTACTTGGGGAAAAAAATTCGAAATCACGATTTATGTTCCCCCGATCGAATACGCATTAATTATACTATTATTAATGGCCTATAAATTTATTGAGAAACCGTATTGTTACGGGGCGTAACTTATTAAAATCTTAGAACATGGTGGGTATTTAAAAATACACATTCCAGATTTTACTATACAATTTTGTTATACAATGTGGACCTGTATAGTTACTGAACAAGTATGACCCTTGTGATCTGGCAACTCTATTTTAATTTAAATAGAATTATCAACAAAATACCTGTCTAACGTACAGTGGAATCTTGTGGGTCTCAAAAAAGGAAACAAGGTTTTAACATCGAATACTGCGCTGTCTTAACCGCCACTAATACATATCCATACATTTGCATTCTGTGCTACCGTGCCGCAGTTCTTTTGCTACTGATTCTTACGTCATTCACCTCATCCACTCGCTCCATAACCCTGCTAACTCTGTCATTTTTTGAAAATGTTTGCCCTGTTATCGAATCTAATGCCCGCCTCGAATCTAATGTGCAGCTGAGTTCCGGAATCAAGAAATCCTCAAGAAGGAAGCGCATTAGGTTTGAAGGAATACGGTACATAGAAAAATATAGGGCCTGTCAGTTGAAGACTATCAACTGTCAGATGAAGTCCATCAGTAGATTTTGCCATTTCATTACCAGGACAAATCCTGTTTTCCTCCATTTCAGAGCTCGTTAGCTAGTCATACCAACATCGGTTTTCATACCATAGTCAGAGTTGTTTTTTTTGGAACTTTGATGTTCAAAAGTTAAGCTTTTGTTGCTTCTATATGAAAGGAAAGGAAGGAAAAAAACAGAAATGAAAATTGATAATTTTTTCGTGCCCGTTACAAATTCTGAATTGGTCAATCTTTCGGTAATGTACTGCTTGCATTTAAGAAAACGTTTAAGAAGTGTCGACTGTTAAAGACTGAGTTTCCGTACTAAAAGATATAATTATATATACCTTGGTAGATCTTATATATATTTTTTTCTTCTTCTTCTTTATAAGCCACTGCTTCTTCACTGCAGAAGATAGGCCTCCTCAAGTTTCTTCCTGTGCAAAATAGAGCCATCTACTGCCTGCTATCAACCTGATATCATTCCATTAGTCTTCCGACACTTCGTCTGCTCTCCCAAGCTCCTCATTTAAGTAATTTTGTTGTCCATCTAACATCATCCGTTCTAGCCACATGCTCCGCCCATTGTCACTTTAGTTTTGCCACTCTTTTACTGATATCTGTAATTCTTGTTGTTCATCTGATATCCTCGCTTTTAATTTGTTCTCATAAAGTATCACCTTCTTTCTTTGGCCCGTCGAATACATTGGAGTCGACAAAGGCTATGTCTGTAAGGGTCATGGTTTCTAGCCCATACGTACTTACCGGACATATGCAGCTCTCGTAAACTTTTCTTTTTAAAGTCATGGGGATATATCTGTTTTTCAGAATGAATCACAGTTTTTGAAACGCAGTTCAGCTGAGACCAATTCGCCTTGGTATTTCCGCTCTTTGATTGTCCTTATCCAATCCAATCTTATGTCCCAAGTATATATACTCTTCCACTCTCTCGATCCCTTTCGTGTCGATCTTAATTTGTGCGTTTTATGGGCTTAAAATTTTGTTTTCTTGATGTTCATCTCGAATCCAGCTTTCTGTAAAGCTTGATTAAGTTGTTCTATCATGATTTTGAGTTCTTCTAGGTCTTCACTAATTGGTACTACATCATCTGCGAATCGCAACTGATATAAATATATTTTAAATACATCCTCCAAGGCCAGGATAAACAATTTTGGTGAAATTGTGTCGCCCTGCACGTTTCTTGATCTTTATGGGTTCTTTTTTTCGATCTTCATCTAATTTAGCCGTTAATGTCGCATGTTTATATATTGTTTTTGTTGCTGATTTGGGCCTAGTATTGTAGAGAAGTCGAGTTTTGTGTAGAATTCCTTTATATCATCTGTTATTTCCTTCCTATCAGTTATTATTTTACCTGTTTTATCTCGCAATTTTATTATATATATATATATATATATATATATATATATATATATATATATATATATATATATATATATATATACGAGAAAAGGTCCAGGTGAAACGTTAGTATTCCACTGGACACAAATCAACAATATACCATACAGAAATTAATGCAATACGAGCTTCTCTCAATAAGAATATTAGACGAGGCTACCGCAACCAAGAAATGTATATTCTTTCAGACAGTGGCTCTGAATACCTACCAGTTTAACTGAAAGACTATGATAAAGTATTACCGTAACCTGTGAATTATCTACCAGTAACAGGACCGAACGTTTGTGGGTTCAAGCAAGAAGATACGATATAGTGATCCAGAACCGGAGTTTGGTATACCAAAATAGGTGATGAAAATGACAGTAGGTATTTACCAGCGACATCTAAATCGTTTGCTCACAATATCTGGCTAAGGAAATGCAAAGGACGTAATTAGGAATCCGTTTAAGAAACTAACAACTGATGTCTTAGTTTGAACAGCTAAGAAAACATTTAGAGAAAATGGACTCCACAATGACCCTACAATATGCAGGCTATGTGATGAAGAGGAAGAAACCTCCGCACGCCATCAATACAAGTGCACAGCACTGACTCGTAATAGATACAAACTTCTTACAGATGTATATCGTAACGACAACTTATCACATAAAGAATTTAGAAGGAAGCTAATATAATTTCTTAAAGAAGCGACGTTTCTACAATCAAAAGACAGAAGCACGTTAGGCCAACAAGCACAACAACAAACTATATCTGAAAACATTTAGTATATTTTTTAGCATTTTATTTTATTGAGATCGGTTGTGCTTATAGCATACCATGAAGAAGGCATCAAAACTCAAAATCGATATTACTAATATTGTTGATGATATTTTGTGATTTTTTCAACTGTAAAATGAAGTTCCAGTTTGAATTGTTATAGTTACCGCTGAACTGTTAATAGTGGTAATTATTATTTGATTAGCTCATATTATGTATTTCTTGGTAATCTATTTTTTTTATTAATAACAAAACTGATATACCAGCAACAGTTAAACTTCTATACAGGGGATTTATTCTTAAAAACATCCCAACACATTTTTATTTGCATGTCTTGTACACGCGTAAATTTATAGCTTGCATAATGCTAAGAAAAATGAGCTCTTCTTGATAGAACATTATTAATAATTGTAGTTCTAATACTTAGGTTATTTTATAAAAAAAAAACCAATCAAGTGCAAGTCGGACTTGCACACTTAGAATTCCGTACGGTCATTGCTTTTAAAATAAAATAAAATCCTTACTTAAGCTAACTTAATTTGGTCCCTGACGTCTTCAGATCCTATATGAATTTTCACGTTTTTTCCTAGTCAATGATGTATGATAGTTGCAGCATCTTAGCTACCTAAAAGCCAATAAATCAATCTAGAATCTAGTAATAAAAGTATAAAACAAATATTTACTGCTTAAATATTTGTTTATTTATAACCAAATGAAACCAAATTATTTTTTCTCGGTAACCATCCGTGGCTTAACGAAAAGTATGCTAACAAAACTTCCACCATATTGTCAAGGAACATAGTTTTCATAGATTTTTTTTTAAACCAGATAAATTATCAAACGTAACGCATTCGTGGTAATTTTTGCTTAATCTACACCTTATGAAGATTCCAGAATTTTTTCAAGATAGGGAGGGGGCCTGTATTTTTGGCCATTTTTTAAAAATAATGCAAAGGAAAGGGTGCACAAGTATTACATCAAATATATTCTTGAACTCGCCTTTATTTTACACCCATTCGATGACCTGGTAAAATCCCCCTTATATATATATATATATATATATATATATATATATATATATATATATATATATATATATATATATATATATCGTCGTTACTGACTCGTGAGAAAGAAAAATTAATTTAGTGAGGATGCAGTCAAAAACAGGTGACCAGTGAAACTCTTTGTTTAATTAATAAGCTTTCGGATAAATTCAACTCTTCTTCGGAACATCTAAAAATTATTTACAATCGGTTTTCAAAAACACATCTAGAAGAAAGTTAGACTTACAAACGTAAGATTATCCAGTGGAAGTTGACATGATTCTAGGAAAATGGATCATGAAATATATAAAGAATTACATTTTTCGGTTACATTTTCCGGGACAACAGAGCACGTGGTTTTAATTTTTTAGGTTAGTAAAGAGATGCAATTAGCAGTTTTATAAGAGTAACAGTGATAGTCATGTTGTACAGTTGGCAGACTTAAACTAAAATTCACCTTGAATTATGAAATTTTAATAAAATATATAAAGTGTGATCTGTTATGGTGTAAAAACTTTTAACATATTATTTATTAAAGAACTAAAGTAAAAATGATTTTTATGAATTAATATTATTGTATAATGTCCGAATTTTGTGATAGATCATTGGAACGTTTAAGGATGTAAGAATAGATGATGCTAAGATCTTCCACATCGGTTCTTCTATTCATCGCGCATCCATCTGGAGATGGTTGCGATCAATGCTTGCCATGGCGCGATGAATAGAAGGATCGATATGGAAGATCTCAGCATCATCTATTCTTACATCCTTAAACTTTCCAATGATCTATTACAAAATTAAAACATTATACAATAATACTAATTCATAAAAAATCTTTTATGTTAGTTCTTTAACAAATAATATGTAATAGGTTTTTACACCATAAGAGATCACACTTTATATATTTTACTAAAATTTTCAAATTCAAGATCAATTTTAGTTCATGTCTACCAACTGTACAACACGACTATCACTGTTATTCTTATAAAACTGCTAATTGCTTATCTTTATTAACCTAAAAATTAAATCCCCGTGCTCTGTTGTCTCGGGAAAATATAAGCGGAAAATATATTTACTACGTCCTAATTCTTTATAAATTTCGTGATCAATTTTCCTAGAATCATGTCAGCTTCCACTAGATGATCTCACGTTTATAAGTCTAACTTTCTTATAGCTGTGTTTTTGAAAACCGATTGTAAATAATTTCTAGACGTTCTGAAGACGGACTGAATATATCCGAAAGCTTAACAATTAAAAAAGAGTTTCATTGGCCACCTGTGTCTATATATATATATATATATATATATATATATATATATATATATATATATATATATATATATATATATATATATTACACACAAAAATAACACAGAGGACTATGGTCCAGATAGAAATTGAACTAAACGAAGTTCATAAGGACTTTGCACCAGCACTCAAGATCATTTATTACTGGATAAATGAATTTAAATGTAGCTGTACGAGCTTTGAGGAAGGTGCACGTTCAGGACGCCCAATTGAGGTTTCCTACTAAGAAATAATCGATAAAATTCATAGTTTCGAGATGGTCGCATTCAGTTTCGTGAGATTGCTAAGATGATATGCATCTCATATGAACGAGTACATAATAGGACACCCGAATGAAGTTTCTTCTGAAGAGATGGTCGATAAAATTCATGGTATCGTGATGGGGGTATTTTCACATTAATCTTTGTGAGATTGCTAAGATGATATGCATCTCATAATACCCTGCATGAAGATCTAAAAATAAAATAGCCGAATGCGCGGTAGATGCCACGTTTGTTGATTCGAAGAAGGACATTTCAAAATCGTGTTTGGAAAAGTTGTAGGGTAATCCGAAACACTTATGGCGTCGTGGCATCGTTTTGTGCTTGTAGATGAAACATAGATCCACTATTAGACCTCGTAGTCTCCGACGGGATGGAAAAATACAGCCTGTATTTTTTTTCTCAGATGCTAGAACTTCTAAGATCCATTAGTCCCAGGGGGTAGTTCTTCCCCCCTCCTAGGGATGATTTTCGACCTTATTAAGAAGATGATCTAGTTGTTTTGAATGTTTGGCACTTGATCCTTTCCGAATTTCAGTAACATCCACGTGCATCGTTAGAGTGTAGGAGTAGTTTCTACCACCCCCTAAGAGTGGAGAGCGAATCTACTCCATATTTGTTCACCCTGCCTAAAGCTTGAACTTTTTTCGTCATTATTGAAACTTATGAGATACTTTCGTAGGTGAGGGTGGTTTTTACATCCTATAAGGCTGTATCTCCACCCTTTAAGGGTAATGTCTGGTTGTCACACCAGATTCAGATCTTTTGTTCTAAGAACTACAACAATTTGTCCGTTCTACATGTTATTTAAACTTACGTGCGTTATTTGAGTTTTAGAAGTACTTTTCACTCCCTAAAATGGAGATTCTGGCTTAATTAATAGAAATAGCTTGCTGTAGTTTGAATGCATATTTTCTTCTCTGGACTATAAAATATCTACGATTTTTCATACTTCATTAAAAGTCATTACATTATTACATTATTTAGTTTTACCCCATTTCAAGGGATATTTTCGGATAAAAAAAATGATACGGTAAATATATTTTTTTTAACTATAGATTCGAATTCAGCGTCGAAAAATACACTAAATCAATGTATTTTGGTTCGTGGTAATGAGTAATGAAAATGTCAAATTACAAGTAAATAACAAGCCGATGCGACTTATGCTAACATTTTGCTCAATTTTGTGACTTTATCTGTCATGTTTTGTGTATTAGGTATGAATTACATATTGCCTACTTTTCTCACGTTTTTTGTTTAGCGTAGAGTTTACTTTTGCTAGTTCTATTCTTTTATAAGGAGGTAAGTACTAATTTTTTAAAACTAAGAGAAGCCATTATTTTATATTTTTATTACTTTTTTGAAGTTCGTTTCATCTTTTTTTAATTCTTAGTCTTATTTATTTGTTTTCAGTTAGGAACGATAAGTGCGATCCTGGACAAACTTAGTAAATTAAACCCTTTGGTTTCATTAATCCTGTGAATTCATTAATCTTGTGAAAACTTTAAAATGTGGAAAGACTTCTGAGTTGGATGGGGAACACATTTATATTTCGGTTTTACACTGTTTCTATAGTAAAAACGGAATTAAACCTAATAAACACTGCTGAACCATCAGTTTAATGGGTTATATGTTAAAAATTTTAAGTGATGGTTAATTGAATTTACTAGAAAGTGTGACTTTCCGAGTTGACCTATATGCACGGAAGCACACTGTTCACTATAAATGTGCCAATATAAATAAATAAAAATACTTCATCGACTGTAACAAAACTTTCGACAAGATATGCCATTCTCTGATTCAGCTTTTTAAGAAAAGAAACTCGATACAGTCGAAACTCTCACTAAACGTAAAAAGACGAAATATGTGTTAATTATAAAATCAAAACCAAATAATGAGCATATCTATGCAAATAATCAGCACCCAATAATAGGCACAGTCATAAACAAGGACACCGATTAATCTGAGGACATACAAATGAGGATATGAAGTCGAAACGATTATCTTGTAGCGCTGATGTGGGTTCAGGTAGCTTAGAAGATAAAGTTAGTGGGATGTTATGTGCTCGCAATGCTATTCTATGGTATAGTCGCATAAACATTTAAGAAATTAGATATTCGTAAATTGGGGTCATTTGATCTATGGTTGTACAGGTAGTAGAAAAATCATAAACGCAGATGTGTTGAGAAGAATATAGATAGAAAAATACAAGGCAATTATAGTGAAGAAACGAAAAATTGCAGAACTATGGATAAGTCATAAGGGAGGAGATGTACCATTTATTACAGCCGAATACAGAGGAAAATCTAATGATGGATAAGTGTAGGGCGAAGATGACACTAATAGTTATGGAACTTTCGAGATTTGTTTACCTATACAAAAACCAACTATTTAGATCGACAATTTCGAAAATATGAAGGTGAATTGATAAGTGTGGTAAATTTTTATGAGATCGTGGGAAATTTTGTCAACTGGCAAGACTGAGATGATATGCATCTCATATGAACGGGTACAAAATATCTTACATTAGGTTCAAAAAGTATAATAGCCGAGTGCGCGATGGATGCCGCGTTTATTGACTTGAAGAAGGACATTTCAAAATCGGTGTGTGGAAAAGTTGCAGCGTAATCCGAAAAACTTGTGGCGTCGTTGTGCCTGTAGACAAAACATGGATCCACTATTAGACCTCGGAGACAAAATAGCAGTGGGTTGGCGAAGGTAAAAGTGCACCGAGAGAAGCAACCAATTTTATTGGCGGGAAAAGTGGTGGCAACTGTTTTTTGGGTTTCACGGCGTATCATCAGATTGATTGTTTGGAAAAGGGACTGGCTCTTATTACGCAACGTTATTGGACTGTTTCCATATTGCATGAGCTGTGTTACAAAATAGTTTTCCACCCACCCATTCCTCCCATTTGACTCTGACCTCCAAAATTGGTTTTCGTCAAATAATGAAGTTATCTGTGCTTTAAACGAATATTATACACAGTTCGAAACAATTTCGTTTTTTCTGCGGGAATAAAAAAACTGAAATATCGCTGGATCAAATATACTGAGCTCAATCGAGATTATGTTGAGAAATATTTTTTTTTGTAAAAAAAATGTTACTTGTCTTCTTTTTACAAGACTTTTCAATCCACCATAGTACTCGTACGTGTAGATGTGATGATTACTAACGAGGACTGTACTTGAGGAAGGAGAACGAAATTAAATTACTCTTTAGATTTCTTTTCAATATTGGGTTACAATTTCAAAAAAAAAACAAAAAGTTACAAAAGCAATTAGCATTTTTGGGAAAGGGTATTTAAAATGTTTAATATTTTAGTCGAAAATTAAGACCTCCCTACCTGCCCTAAATAAGAAAATATAATTAACTACCCTTTTTCGTAAGATCCCTTCCGCAGCCGTACTTAGCGACTTATTTACATTTATTTTCGTCATTAATCTGACTTTAGCAAAGTCTCATTTACGCAGCTTAATTTACAAAGTTGTGGATTTATAGTGGAAGTTTGAAAACTTGTTTTATCTTTATGGCTGCTTTATTTGGGACTTTGCGAGTTTTACTACATATTCATAAGTATTAAGTACATAGAGACCGAAATTATTTAATATCAGTTTTTGGTTTAAGTGTTTCCGAAAATTTATTTTAAATGTAGAATTATTTCTAAGAAATTGTTCAGTATTTTTTTTAATATCTTAATGGAATTTAGGTGTGATTAGCAACTGTGTAAGTATTATTTACACGAAATAAGAATTTTATTTTGGTCCTGAAACCTAGATACCTGCAAGTTATGTATTCTTCTGGAAAAAACCAGCAGATTTAAAGTCACCCCTTTATTTTGGAATCAGGGTATTGGAAATTCGAAATGTCATTCTTTATCTGTGGGAGAGTAACAGAGCTTCCAATATGGATAAATAGTAAATATATTTTAGTAGATTGTAAATTAAAATTAAGCAGGCAATTTTAAATTTATTGTTTAAAGCTAGGATAGAGTGGAAATGAATTGTGGTTAGGGAAGGATACGTGAAAATTATAGCTATACAGTATAACAGATGGTGAGTGAAAAGGCATTCACAAATCTTGCACTAAACCGATAGATAATATTGAATTGTGAAAATTTAGAATGAAATAAAAGTAAAAGTATAATTAAGAAAAAAAATTAAACCGACTGCAAAAAAGTGATATACAGTGTACAATAATATCTTCTCATAATCGTGAAAAGTTACTTCCTACTTGCTTATTAAATTAGCAAAAGAAGTCACTCTCAACTAGAAACCCAAAAAAATGTAAGCTGTATTTAATACTGCACTGACTTAGCCGTTACTTGATGGAGATCCATAATAACTAGGAATAAAAATTTAAACAAATGTTTATGATCACCACTTATGTTTATTATTGCAAATTTACATTCAAAAAACAATAGATTTCCTAAAACCAGATGAATTTCAAATCCATCAACTTTGATCCAACAATAACTTTCCAAAAATTAATTAAAGATGTGCTAAAAGACATAAGCATTTTTTCAGAGAATGAAAAATTCAGACTTGTCTCGATGAATCCTCAAGCTCCAAAACTATATTCTCTTATTACATTACATAAAAATAACTCACCAATTCGTCCGGTAGTTTCATACATAACAGCGCCAGTTTTTTCTTTATCAAATAAATTGATTGAGGTTTTGACAAAATAATGTAAATTCACACTTAAATATAGTATTAAAAATAGTAATGAATTGATAGCAAAAATTAATCCGTTAATTATACCAAGTAACTCCAGATTTATATCGTTTGATGTACAAAATCTTTTTCCTAGTATACCACCATCAGACGCTATAAATTTGGTCCAAAGATTACTCAATAAAAATAATGTTAACCCAATAATTAAACAAGAAATATTAGATATCTTAACATTGTGCTTAGATCAGAATTATTTTCAATTTAACGATAACATTTACATAAGTAAGAAAGGTTTAATAATGGGAAACCCTCTTAGTCCAATTTTATCTGAAATTTTCATGGACCATTTAGAAGAACAAATCAGTAATTCTCATCTTTTTAAAAATTTCTTTTATTGGTACCGGTATGTAGATGATATATTGACTTGCTTTACAGGCACAGATCGACAATTAAAACTTTTTCTAGATTTTATAAACCAACTTCATACTAATATTACTTTTACAACAGAAATTGAAATAAATAAATCGATTAATTTCCTAGATTTAAATATATCAAACAAACTGAATAAACACGATTTTTAAATCTTCCATAAACCAACATACTCAGATATAACTATACACGCTAATTCTAACCACCCATTCACACATAAAATCTCGGCTTATAATAGTTTCATCCATCGACTAATAAATACACCATTAACGGAAGAAAATTTTCAGAAAGAATTACATATTATAAAACAAATTAGTATAAACAATGGATATAGTAGCGATTTCGTAGATAATGTTTTAATGAAAAAACAATTTAAAAGAGCAATAGGACTGGTGTACCCGTACAAACAACTAAACAAAGAAAAATTTCATACACTCACCTATACCGGAAAAATAACTAAAAAAAATCAAAATTTTTTCCATAGAAATCATGTAAGTATCGCTTTCCGTACAAATAACACATTATCTCGATATATTAAAAATAACAAAAGCAAAACAAAAAAAGAAATAAATCGGGGGTTTACGAATTATGCTGTGGCAGTTGCAATAAAACGTATATAAGACAAACAGGCAGACCTTTTTATAAAAGAATAAACGAACATAAACATAGCTTTAGAATGAAAAATAACAAATCTCATTACGTCAAACATTTAACAGAGGAAAATCATACATTCAATGAAGATTTCAAAATTTTGCATAACGGAAAGAAAGGAAAATTACTGGATTGTTTAGAACAGGTAAAAATTAATCAGAAAAAATCCTCAGGTCTATTACTCAACGATCAATTAGATGGGGGAGGGTCTCCTTTATTGAACTTATTCTAGGTATTAAGGTAAATATTGTTAATGAATTTAGTACTTGTAATTAGGGTAAACTATGTATTCTGAAACATACTTTGTTAGTTAATTTACATCGTGCTCCAGAAGAAGTCACAGTGTGTCGAAACAATCGTCAGCAATAATAAACATAAGTGGTGATCATAAACATTTGTTTAAATTTTTATTCCTGTATTTAATACTTAATATACAAAATATAATAGGTAAACACACAAATTATATATATATATATATATATATATATATATATATATATATATATATATATATATATATATATATATATATATATATATATATATATATATATATATATATATATATATATATATTTATATACAAGGTGTGCAAAGTTGTCGATTTATAGTAGAAGTTTGAAAATTTATCAGGTCAGTTGCGTTTGTACTTACTATAGATATAGTTATTTTGTTTGCCTTTGAACATGTTTTCTTGGATGCAAAGTGCATGCCATCCTTTGTTGTGTCAGCTAGTTGGTCGATACTCAGGTAGTTCAGGTTTTCTATTGGTGTTAATTTCTTTTCGAGTTTCTTTTAGTATTGTTCCGTGTTTTTTTTCTAATTCTTTATGTGTAGGAACTCTAAGATTTGGCTCGTTCTTTCTGTACCTTAATTAGAAATCGTTCCCTAACCCTACGGCAATCATTTCCCGTGTAAAAATTATTCAGTACTGACATGTCCTTACATATTTCTTTACTGTGTGATATTATGTAATCTATTTCATTTTTCATCTTATGATCTGGGCTGTTCCATGTCCATTTACGTTGTTCTGGTTTTTTTATAAAATGTGTTTAGACAGCAGAGAATTTCACTTCTTAGGAAGTCCAGTAACATTTTCCCTCTGTTATTTCTCTCAAGCCAAATTCGCCTATATGTTTGGGTTCTTCTTGTTTTCGTTTGCCAATTTTAGCACTGAAATCGCCTGTTATTTTTACATGTCGAGCTTTTTCTAGTAAGCTTGTTGTTTTAATATCTTCATATATCTGCTATATGTCCTCATCTTCAGAAGAGGATGTTGGGAAGTACGCATGAATTATATGGATTTCATATTTTTGTCTTAGTTTCAATTTTATATAGATGACTCTCCCTAATATTGCATAGTATTTTGTAATTAGGTGTTTCCATTTTTTATTTATCATGAGAGCAACTCCTCTAACATGGTCTTGAGAATCAGAGTTTCTTTGAAAAGGTATATGTTCCGATCTCAATTCAGTAACTCTTTCGCCTGGGAGCCCAGCTTATGTTCCAGGTCTTGAAGGTGTATCTTATTTCTCATTGTTTATATGTTGTAGGTAGCTATGTGTATTGGTTTCAGTTTTTCGTTTGGTTTTAGTTTTATCGAACTTTTGCTCTTTTCAGAACCCTTGGAGCAGACTGTCGAGACAATGTGAGATTCTGAGCTTATAGCTCTACTATATACATATATATATATATATATATATATATATATATATATATATATATATATATATATATATATATATATGTATATATATATATATATATATATATATATATATATATATATATATATATATATATACATATATTTCATTTTTTAAGTTATAACACAATAAAAAAAACCTAAATGGCCTTTTTAAATTTTCTTTACCTTTCTAAAGTGGTATAGTAAACCAGATTTTTTTTTTGTTTAAACAGTGCCTACTCCCGATCACAGATCTTTTAATTTAGGAGCCCTCGACCTAATTACTTACTACTTTTTAAAGATCGTTTGAAATATTTTCAAGTTTTACTGTACGGAACAATTTATTTTTATCCCAGTTACCGATTTTTTTACTGCTACCTGAAAATGGTCCAAACTCAAAATTGCACTATATGAAAAGAGGTTCTCTATAAAGAACCCATACTCCTTTGCAGTCTAATTTCTACGGAAGTGGTAGCCGAAGAATGGAGTCCCCTGGGCCTTTATTTTCTTGCTAAGGTCCTGAATACAAGCACGCAATATTTTTACAGTTTTTTTTCTTTCCATTAATTTTAATATTACGGGACTTACTCAGTCAAGCCTACATATATATATATATATATATATATATATATATATATATATATATATATATATATATATATATATCTATGATAGATAAATAAGCCGTTATAATATAAATTTACTTCCATTTTTGAAATGCAGATAAAAAAAAATATCAATCAAATTTAAAAAGATTTTTACCCGACAAGTAAAATCACCGAAAATTATTTTAAAAATGGAAAAAGTATATTGAATCAAACTGTCAAATAAAAATAAATCGGAAAAACTTGATGTAATTGTATAAACCTCAATAAAAAAAAACTCCATTACATGATATAACAAAAGAATGAAAAAAAACTCAACGAGAAAACTTTTCAATCTTATTATCAAAGTTGGTGTAGTCGTTGAATTGACTTTCAGAGTTTTAAAATGAACTGATTTAATTCCGAATATGATTACGTCGAAATTTAAAATTCAAAGTATAAGCAAAATATTGCCGGGGTCCATATGTATGTAAATATGTTGAAAAATGAATATTTAAATACGAAATGTGGAATATAACATTTTCGAAATTATTCTGTTTGACTCTTGCCATGATGTACGTTTAATGGATTTTTTTATTAAATGCCAAGGAAAGATAGATAACAATTTATTTAAAAAGTATAGCAAAAAACTGACTACGTTCTTAATTATTTAAAATGAATAAAACAAGATAAAATTGATGAAGAATATCGATCATCTGAATTACAATACTAAGCCAGATTGGTGTAAACGTATCAGATACGTAAAACATAACTACGAGGGTGAACTGAAAAGGTTTGTAAAAAACAAAGTTAATAACATTTTTTGCAAAAACAAAAATTTATTTCTTAGCATATGTACTTTCCATTGAGCTAAATACATTTGGTCCAGCGGGATTTTAATTTTTTTATTCCTTCAGAACAAAAATTATTTTGAACTATGCATAATACTCGCATAGCACAGATAACCTCTTCCTTCGACGAAAATTTCTTCCCTCCACGCGAATTTTTGAGGGTCGGAAACAAAAAAGACACTTGGGGCCAAATCTGGGGAATGGATGGGTGGGAAGCTATTTCGACGGATGTGTGGGCAGAAACATTGTTCTAGTGAAGGACTACATTTTTGTGCGCTAGTCTTAGTAGCTTCTGGTTGAATTCACCATGCAAACGGTCCAATCACCTTGCGCAATAAGAGCCAGTCTTTGTCCCTTTTCCAAGTAGTCAATCATGACCTTACCCTGTGCGTCAAAAAAACAGTGCCTGTCGATAAAACTGTTTTCGTTTTTTTTTTTCGGTGCACTTTCACCTTCGCTAACCCACTGTTTTGAATGCCGTTTTGTTTTTTGAGTGTAATGGTAGATACACGTTTTATCTGCAGTCACAAAACGACTCCAGAAGTTCTTTGGATTACCCACTGCAATTTTTCCAAACACGATTTTGAAAAGTCAACAAACGCGGCGCATTTTTAGGACTTCATGCAGGATATTATGTATCCGTTTATATATGATGCCTACCATCTCGGCAATCTCACAAAGCTTATTGAGAAAATACCCCTATCACGATACCATGAATTTTATCGACCATCTCTTCAGAAGAAACCTCATTCGGGTGTCCTGAACGTGCAGCATTTGCAGAGTGGTGGCAGCTCGTGGCTCCATGGCGTAATACTTCCTTACGGTACAGAAAGTCCCGGGTTCGAATCCCGACAGGTAGGTATACTTATTTATTAATTTATTTAAGCATATTTGGCTTGGCCACGGACATAGGTAGTAGTGTTGTAGAAATGCAATAACGACCGTGGCAGCACTACCGCGTTGTCTAAAAGGTGCTGTGAAATATGTTCCAGCACAGGGACAATGTTGAGGGGTATTACTACTCGCCGATCTCCTTAGGATATAAAAAATGGTAAAATCCCTACTCGAGCGGGAAGGTAAACTATAAAAAAGCTCGTAAGGCCACGTTTAACTTCATTTAACCCGTAATAAATGGTCTTGAGTGTTGGTACAGGGTCCCCGTGAACTTCCTTTAGCTTAGTTTCTATCTGGGCCGCAGGCCACTTTTTAAATAAAAATGTTTTACTCCACGATAGTTGGTTTTATCCACTCTTCCGAAATGTATAAAACTCATCACTTACGATATCTGCCAACAAAAAACTGCGTATTGCATATGTTTAAAACTTTAAACACAATCGTCACAAGCATCACGCTTACCAACAGTCTTGTTGCTTAACAAAATTTCCCACCATCTCGTAAAAGTTTACCAGAATCCACCCTTTTATCCTAAGTTGGGAATATGGAATCTTTGGCACAATGACACCACTGAGGTATATATCACCACTACACCAAACACTTTATTTTTGCACTCCACGCGCGTTTCGCTAACCATGTTAGCCTCATCAGGAGCGATGATTGACTAAAGCTAAACTACAAATCTACCCTATTTATACTTGGTCTAACTCTTGAATTACTCAGGCGGAACTAATGGCTGTCGTTTGCCTTAACCTTTGTGTCTATAAAGTTATCAGACAATCTGCTTTGTATCCTTCTTCGTGAACTTTGGTAAAACTGTGGGATATTTTTGACTATACGAGGGTGCTAGTGAGTATATATTACCACTACACCAAACACCTTATTTTTGCACTTGACGCGCGTTTCTCTAACCATGTCAGCTTCATCAGGAGTGATGTTTGACTAAAGCTAAACTACAAATCTACCCTATTTATACTTAGCCTAACCCTTTAATTACTCAGGCAGAAATAATGGCATAGGCGAGGCCTTTAGTTCCGGTCAACTAACCAGTATAGGAAACACACAGTCAGTAACAGATACATATATTCCTAATGATTCATTTCATTGCAAACAACAGAAATTAGCCGCATTACATTTTTTAGTTCATCGTTTGGTCACTTTTCCTCTGAATAGAGTAAACTTCAATAATGATAGATCGCGTTAATTTGGAGTAACGTTCCAACGTTTCGCCTATGATTTTACATTTTCGAGAAGCAAGGACTTTGATCCCCCGTACATTGATGGTAAGAACTGTAAAGTGTTGATGTTCGTCTACAGCTGATTATATAATTTATTTCTTTTTCATACATCTTTCATGCTCCTTAATTCTAGTTAATATTAATTTTTCCGTTTTTCTTTCATATACTATACTCCACGAATAAGGAATTTTATAGATATCTTCAGTTTGTAAACGAATTTTGTCATTTGGTGACCTCAATTTTACAATTGTTAAAGATTGTGTGAATTTTGGATCTTGTAAGTATTTTGTCTATGGTACCATAGACTAAAGAACTATTATACGAGGATGGATTGAAAAGTTCGCTACCTTACCAAAAAATAATTATAATATTTTTATTATAGTACCCTCAATAAGTTCATACTTTCTTTGGTTGGCAAGTGTAAAATTTTGTGGCTGTAGCATTTGTGGTTTTTAGGTTAGAACGAGTTTAGTGAGGCCAAGTGCAGCGTTTTTGAAAAAATGGAAACAATTGAACAACGTGTGTTCACCAAGTACCTGTTTAAAAAAAGATTAACACCAAAGGAGATCCACGATGATATGAAAACAACACTAGGGAAATCTAGCCCGTCATATACCACTGTGAAAAAATGGGTTGCAAAATTTAAACGTAGACGAAGATGACCCTCGCTCCATCCGTCCCACGACGTCTACGACGGAAGAAAATATGGCAAAGTGTGTGATCTTATATTGAAAGACCGTAGATTAACTATCAGAGAGATTGCACACACTATAGGCATCTCGTATGAATAAACACAAAACATCATTGCCAACGAACTCGGATTTTCTACGATTTCCGCTAGATGGGTCCCCAGATTGCTTTCAGTTGAACAAAAATGAATTCGACTCACGATTTCTCGCGATTAATTGGAATTGTTTGAGGCTGATCCGCAAGATTTTCTTAACAGGTTTGTGACAATAGACGAAACCTGGGTTCACCACTATACTCCAGAGTCAAAACAACAATCCAAGCAGTAGAAAAAATCTGGTAAACCGACCCCAAAGAAAGCGAAGGCAATTCTGTCGACTGAAAAAGTAATGGTGTCAGTTTTTTGGGATGTTAAAGATATTATTATGGTGGACTACCTTCCGAAAGGAGAAACAATAAACTTGATTTACTATTGCATCCTTTTACGTCGTTTACGTCAAGAAATTAAAGATAAACGCCCAGGATTACTGAGAAAGAAAGTTTTGTTCCATCAGGACAACGCTCGCGTTCACACGTCTGTTGAGTCTACGTCTCAAATTCGTGATTATGGTTTCGAATTGCTGCCCCACCCGGCTTATTCTCCTGATTTGGCACCTTCGGACTTTCGTCTGTTTCCAAACCTAAAAAACACCTCGGTGGCCAGAAATTTTCAACCAATGAAGAAGTCGAAGCTGCAGTTAACCGGCATTTTGAAGACCTTGAGGAATATTTTTTTCAAACAGATGTGGAAGCTTTGGAAAACAGGTGGAAGAAGTGCATAGAGCTAGGTGGAGATTACGTCGAAAAATAAAAATATTTTTATACGTATTTTATTTGGTTTTCTTGACTAGGCCGCGAACTGTTCAATCCATCCTCGTATCATATAAACCTAAAACTTAAATGGCTGTTAATCAACAGGACATAAAAATCTCTAGAACGCGTAAGGGCCTCAAAGGCCGCTATTTTATTAGCACATCTTTTCCATCCAATTCTACATACTATATATTATATCCTGTTCTATTTGGTTGTCTAAAATTTACGTTGAGTTTCATATTCTTATATAATAATTCTTTAGCCTGCGCAAGTACCGCGCATGAAAAGAAAAACTTCATTATCTCTTGATGGATCCTTATTACTATTTGGTCTAGGAGCCAGGTTTTTAAAGCAATTAAACATTCAATATAATAATTGCAATATGCTTGCGATATGCAGTTTACCTATTTCTGATTACATGTAAAACATTGATCAAATTAAGTACTAGTGAATCGATGACAGACAGTTTTATGAGACGGGTGATGGCATGAGTTAGCATTTAGATGCCGTTACTCTTCATTGTTAACATCACATCTAGAAAAGAAAGAGTACGTTGATATTCAGTTTCTATTGTCAGTTTTAGGTTTAAATTCTGTTGATTAAGATAATTTTACCACGTAGCTAGATAATGAATATGTTGACAATACATCCGCACCACAATTTTGGTTTTAGAAGAGCTGAGCATAAAGCATTTTTGCGAAGACTACCATTTGCCGCTATAGGACATAGTTGGGAACTCATGCCTGCTCCTGAAGTTCATTAGTAAAATGTTTCTTAGAAATGAAGTTCAGAGACACCTGACATGTTTCTATTAAATCTACCAAAGATGAATGAATGTTATTATGACGAAATATGTCTGATATTATAGAAAAGGTTATCAATGAGCATCTTCTAAAATATCTTGAACGATTCAATATTATTAGCGCTCACCAATATGGTTTTCGTAAACATAGGTCAACAGGAGATCTTCTAACTTATGTAACACATGTTTGGAACAACACAATTGAACACTTTGGAGAATCTCGAGCGGTTGCTCTTGACATATCCAAGGCTTTCGACCGTGTTTGGCACGATGGACTGTTGGCTAAGTTACGCTCTTATGGTATGTCTGAAAGGTTCTGTTTGTGGCTCTCATGTTTCCTCAGAGAGCGTTCTTTACGAGTGGCGGTCGACGGATTTCTTTCTAACACCCTCACTATCAACGCCGGTGTGCCCCAGGGCTCCATACTGTCTCCTACTCTCTTTCTCATTTACATTAACGATCTGCTGGAAAAGACCGGGAATCCAATCTATAGCTTTGCAGATGACAGTACGCTTGTCTCTTCATTCACCTTGAACGCTCGGACATCGGCTGCCCAGGCGAATATCCGCAGACAGCAGGAGGTCGTTCAGCTTAACAAAGACCTGGAAGAAATTCTATCTTGGGGTGACAGTAACCAAGTGGAATTTAACGCTACAAAAACCCAAGCGGCAGTTTTTTCTAAAAAAGTTAACGTTGCTGAACCCGACATAGTTGTGTCGGGGCACTCCATTCCCCTAGCATCGTCGCTCAATTTGTTGGGCGTTAGTTTGGGAGCAAATATGTCTTGGCATGAACATGTTGCAGGCATAGCAAGGAGAGCTTCTCAAAAGTTGGGAATATTATTTAGAACCAGAAAGCTTTACACCCCACAGCAACTGTTAATTCTTTACAAAGCCCAAATTCGACCAACTATGGAATACTGCTCCCACGTTTGGGGCTCCGCTCCCAAAAATACACTGCATTTGTTGGATTCTGTTCAGAGAAGAGCGGTCCGTCTGATTGGGGACCCGGAATTGACCGGCGGCCTTGATTCGCTGGAACATCGAAGAACGGTTGGCGACTTGAGTCTGTTCTACAAGTATTTTCATGGAAAGTGTTCGAAGGATGTAGCCCGCTTAATTCCTCCCAAAGCGGTGCATGTTAGAAATACACGTCGCGCTGGTGCTTCGCATCCGTATGAGGTTAAGCTTGTTACTCCGCGTACAACGCTTTTCAAGCAATCTTTTATATGGAGAACGTCATCCCTTTGGAATAATTTGCCCAGCGCTGTGTTTCCCACCGAGTACAATTTACAGCGATTCAAGAACAACGTGAATCGCTTTTTCCGCACTCGTGCCGCTCCTGGAGCGCTTTAGGGACTGCCCTGCAGCACGTGTGCTAGACCTATAAAAAAAAAAAAAAAAAAAAAAAAAATCTTTAATTGGAACATTTGTATACAGTAATGTAGCGTCTAAACTAATCATACTATTTTCAAGATCCGATTTTATATTTTGAAACATTTTCATCAAATGTTCCTAATTAATAATTAAGAAATTAGTTTTTTCTGTAAAATGATTTAGAGGATTTGCAGGATATTTACTTATTTCATATGCTGGAGGATCTATTACACTAACGATTAAACTAAGTGATATATTGGCCTTATAAATATATATATATATATATATATATATATATATATATATATATATATATATATATATATATATATATATATTATATAAAATCGACGGAATTTTGAGTTGTTCGGTTTGAGGGATTTATTTTATCCCGAAATTAAACCAAACACATTTATTAAGTAAGTAAACTTTCCCTAGACCGATGGGGTCGGGTCCCCAATCAGGCGAACATCTAACTCTCTGAATATAATCCTATATTACTTGGTGGTCAATAGTGGTAGCAGATGAACCTTGTGTTGTTATGTTATTTTTAATAACATAACGTCAAAGTTTCGGGGCTGCAGAGCCACCTCTCATTGCCAAGGAAGATTGTTTCAGACAAAACGTTAGATTCCAAAGTTACGCCTATACGGGGAATAGAAATCGTACCCAGCATAGAGAAACTGGACTGTTCTGGTCGATGAACTGACCTTGGTTTTGCAGAGAGCCAATACGTGAGGCTTATTTGATTGCAGAAGCTAGTGTACTAAACTTATGTTCAAACCTCCTATGTCCCAAAACTCTATTTTAAAATTGCGATCTCCGCATCTTGATGCTCCCGAATCAGCCCTCATCCGGAGATACCAACGACATATCTCCGGATGAGGGTTGTTTCGGGATTATTGTACCTCTGACATTCTTTGATCCGGAGAGTTTCATCATGCTATTTTTTCCACAGTGAATCCGGGGACATTGGTATAGCTCCGAAACGTTATGCAACTTCACAGAATTGCGTATGCGATGGTATCACACCGGATGATGCCTGGTGAGATCTGTACATCTACCAATTAACTTGTTCTTCTAGTTGCCTTCTACGACAGGCAGAATGTACCGGGGATGATAGTCTGTCCCGCACCCCCACTGGAAGAGAAGAGACATTTAGTCACTGTCACTTAGAGAGAGAAGTTGTCACTTAGTAGTCAGTTCATCATCTCTACATACATATTTTTTCTCGTTCATTACTACTGTTGCGTGTCCGTTGTCAGCTAAAATATCCAGTAACAATTCTTTTTTGAAAACACTTTTTTCTTATGGATTGGTCTTAGTGGTTGGGCGTATTTCAGAATTTTAGCTAGTTCATACTGAATAATTTTGAATTGTTTTGGCTTCTACTTGATGAAAATCCATAATCGACGTAATGAAAGACAATTCAATTCAAAATCTCCATTTTTTTATTACAAAATTGCATGACGCGTTTCATTACATGATAACTTCTTCTGATGCTTTTTTGGAAATAAGAAACATTTAGTTTTTATTCCACCTCATTATCTACTTTTACAATTAGTCTGAAAATAGATAATTAGGGTATTCTTGGAATTCATACTGAACTTTATAAGCTATATAAATTTAATAATGGGGATTTCCCATCGGTCATATTTATTTCTGTTTGTTCATTTAGAATGGAACCTGTGTTTTTAAAATGGTTTATATTTCAAACTGGTCATTAAATTGATGGTTCTGTTCTATTAAATGATTGCTGTATGAAGAATCTGTTTTGTCATTAAGAAAACTTCGTTTGTGTTCTAAAATTCTAGTTTCAAATGAGCGCCCTATCTGCCCTATGTACGCCTTAGTACACGAACCACAATTCAGTTTATATACCCCTCATTTTTCACCTCTGTTTTGTTTAACTTTCGCATTAGTAAGTTATTAGTTTTTAAAGCTATATTTATATTATTTTGGTTTAAGTGGTGCTTAATTTTTTCTGATGGTGTGCTTTGTTTTTAAGTTTTTTTTATTGATTATTGAATTGACCATATTTGGGGGATAATTATTATTTACGGCAATTTGTTTTATTAAATTTAATTCGTTTTTGAAATCAGTTTCAGATAAAGGAACACTCACTATTGAGTATTGATTTGGCCATATTGGCGGGTACCCATTATTTAAGGCAACTTGTTTTATTAAATTTAATTCGTTATTGAAATGATTTTCAGATAAAGGAATACTCACTAGCCTATGTAACATACTGGGATATGCTGCAAGTTCGTGTTGTTTTGGGTGGGAAAAAGTGTTGTGTTTGTGTGCGATGGTTTGTGAAATATTGAAAATTTGTGATTGTTGTTATCCCCTGGTATAGTAGGATCTAAGAAATTACGTAAATTATTTTCCTTTATTTCCATTGTAAATGTTATATTTTTGTAGATGGAACTGATGTAATTAAAAAACGTATTCAACTGTCTGTCCGTGCCATTGAAATAAACTAAAATGTAGTCTATATAAGGGTACCAATATAGTAAAGATTTGCACGTATCATGTTTTTGAATTATATTTTCGATGTTATTCTGTTCTATTATTTCTGCTAAAAGTGGGCTTAAGGGGCTTCCCATTTTAAGTAGTTGTAGGCTATTGTAGATTGAATTATTAAATATAAAATAATTTTGTTTCAGACCTGTTTTTAGTAAGTTGAATATCTTGTTTTATAATAATATTGATGTTGTTTTTATTTATAGATGTTCTATCATAATAATTGTTTCGTTTGGAGGTTTGCTAGGGAATACATCAAATGATACTAATTGGGCTATTGAAGGAAGATTTATATTTTAAATTTTCTGAATTAACCCTTAAGAGTTTTTTACAGAACAAGTGGATTGAAAATTTGTATGATTTTTAATCGTATCTATAAGAAAATTTGAGAGTTTGTATGCTGGTACTGCCATGTAGGAGACCATTGGCCTAATCGGATAATCTTGTTTGTGTAGTTTAATTAAAGAATAAAGTTGCGGTGGTTGGGGATTCATAGCTGTTAATTTGATTATTTTATAATCTGGTATGATACTGGAAGCTTTCTCTATTTCTAGGCGGATTTCATTTTTAAAAATTTTTGTCGTGTCTTTGCTTAAATTCTGAAAATTTCCTTTTTTAATGAAATCTATTGTTTTTTTCTATATATTGTGCCTTGTTGATTGCGACTATGGTATTTGCTTTATCCGTTTTGGTGAATATAATATTTTCTTCTATTTCTTTCTTTTTAATAAGTTTTACTGTGTTATTATCTTGATTTGTGTTATTGTGTTTGCTGTTTAAAAATTCCTTTTTAATGAGATCTGAACACATGTATTTCTTAGACATGTTTAAAGGTAAGTCGTTTAAAGCTATTTCTGTTTCTACTGCTAATAACTCTGATTCCTTGATATTGAAATTTTTATCTAAATTATGTTTAAATCCTTTATTTAGGAGGTTTGTTTCTTGAGCTGAAAAAGTTGTATCCGAAAACCGTCTAAAAACTTATGATTGGAAAAATTTTTGTCTTTTTTCTATATCTGCTATCAGATTTTGTTTTTGTTTGATAAGAGCGTTAAGTTTCTTTTTTTGTTTTAAGTATTTTTTTGTCATTGATGGATCGAATTTCATCTCGTCTCTGAATCAAAAATAGTAAATTCAGTTGGGTGTAGTCTAAATAGAAGTTCAGTATGAATTACCTTAATATAAATGTTGAATGTATCCCTTTTGTTGTATTGAGTCTTTCGGTCTTCGGTATATCCATTTCTTTTTTCCTTTGTTGACTGCTATTTGTGCTGCATTGCTGTTTGTCTTCAAATTGATATAACGTGGCACATCATTATTCTTGAGGTACATATTTAGGAAACAAATGTTTTGCGTTGCTTTAGCGCATTTTAGTAATAAACTAAAATATTGGGAGGCCAATGTGCTATTACTTGTTGGAAATCCGTAACTAACGTAATGAAAGACATCTTGTCAAAATTTCCACTTTTTATTACAAAATTACATGACGCATTCATACTGAATAACGTTGGCCTGGTCAGGTGGTAGTTTTGTAGTCTATGCTTCAATTAAAGATACAAATTAATACTTGCCTTGTACTTCATCGAGCTCATTTTCTTCTAATCACATAAAATAAAGGGCCCTAGAATTGCCACGGTCTAATCTCAAGAACGACGATTTCTCATCTATGTAACTTAAACTGTGAAAGCTACCATTCCATGTTTGTCTTATCTTATTTCGATGCTTGGTAGTTACGTTGGTGATAAATTTTCCACTTAATTGCCATTTTTTTATTAATTTTTTTAATTCCAATTTTAAGCTTTTCACAACTGTTCTTATTCTTAGACTATAGTTTTAATCTTGGTATAACACAATTGGATAGGCGTATCTATTTGTTATTTTGTAAACGACTTTCTAGCCTGTAAGTTATACTTTAATTTTTAATTACTTCTAACTTGTTTTTGATACATCTGACCACACCCATTTTTAACTTACAGTTAGCCAAGGTAATGGTCTAAAACGCATAGGATATAATTCAAAAATAACCGGTCAAGTGCAGGTTGAACTTGCACAATTAGTGTTCCGTACGTTGATTGCTTTTAAAATAAAAAATTTTGTTACGGTGGTATAAAATGATCAGCGACTTCACAAAACACACCCCAAATCAGTTTTCAACAAGTTTGTTTCCAATCTTTACTGAAAACTGATGACCTTGAAATTTTCTTTTTTTTTATATACCAGATAAGTTATGAAAGGTAATGCACTCGTGATAATTTTCGTTCAATCTACACCCCGTGGAGAATATTCCAGAATTTTTTCAAAATTTTTTGATCAGTACTTTTCGAGATAAGGTGGGGGGACAGCGATTTTTGACGATTTTTTAAAAATAATACAAAGGAAAGTGTGCGCAAGTATTACATCTATAATATATATAAAATGCAACGTCTCTCTGTCTGTCTGTCTGTCCGTTAGTGCGTTTATCACTGGACAACCACTTATCCGATTTACGTACTTTTTTTTTTTAAAACATACATTATTACGATAGGTAGCATAAGGAATGAGCAGTGACGATAATAGTGAATGAAGTCGGAAAAAAGTTTGCCGCTAGCGCGTACCCTTGCAATACACACCCTAAACCATTAAATATGGAACAATATTATGCAGCAGAGAATATTTATAATCTATAGTCTACAATATATATAAAATGCGATGGCTCTCTGTCTGTCTGTCTGTCCATTAGTGCGTTTATCACGTGAAAACCAGTTATCCGATTTACGTCTCTTTTTTTAAATTCATACATTATATTCTTAGGGCAGGTTATAAAATAATAATAATAATCTATATCTATAATATATATAAAACGCAACGTTTCTCTGTCTGTCTGTCTGTCCGTTAGTGCGCTTATCACTGGAGAACCACTTATCCGATTTAAGTGCTTTTTTTTTAAAACATACATATGTTCTCTGGCCAGGTTATCTATCTATAATATATATAAAATGCAACGTCTCTCTGTCTGTCTGTCTGTCCGTTAGTGCGTTACATACTTTTTTTTAAAACAAACATATGTTCTCTGGCCAGGTTATAGGATATATTTTATTGCGTTAGGTAACATAAAGAATAAGCAGTGAATCAAGTCGGAAAAAAGGTTACCGTTAGCGCGTTTTCTTGCAATACACTGTCCAAACCATTAAATATGGAACAATATCATGTTGCAAAGAATATAATATATATAAAATGCAACGTCTCTTTATCTGCCTGTCTGTCCGTTAGTGCGCTTATCACTTGAGAACCACTTATCCGATTTACGTGTTTTTATAAATTTATACATATGTTCCATATAATTCGATATAAGCCTAGATAATGGAAGATAAGGTGAGATAATGGGAGATAAGGAGAAAAAATGGGAGATAAGCAGAGATAAGTCTAGATAATGGGAGTTATGGTGAGAGAATGGTAGATAAGGAGAAATAATGGGAGATAAGGAAAAATATTGCGAGATAAGTCGAGATAAGCCTAGATAATGGGAGATAAGGAGAAATAATGGGAGATGAGCAGAGATAAGCCTAGATAATGGAAATTATGTAGAGATAATGGGAGATAAGGAGAAATAATGGGAGATAAGGGGAAATAATGGGAGATATTTTATTACGTTGAGTAACATAAGGAATAAGCAGTGACGATAGTAGTGAATCAAGTCCACGCGAGCGGAGCCGCGGGCCTGGCTAGTTATATATATATTTTTTACTCGTGTTTTCACAAGCTTTCATTTGACACCACACTCGATGGCCTAGTAAAAAAAATTTTTTTCGCTTCCGATTTCACACCCCAAAACTAACCCATTAAGTCAAAATTTAAGTTTCAAAACTACACGGCTCTGATGAGGCCATCAATTCCTATATGAGTACCAAACTTCAACTTTCTATGCCAAATAGTTTCGGAGAAAATCGGGTGTGAAAGACAGGAAGGCAGACGGACAGACGCCGAAGTCATCTTATAAGTGTTCCATACGGAACACTAATAATTAATTTGCCAGAGAGAGCCGATGGGATCTATTTTTTGCTCGTGTGACAACCCTATGTTTCTTCTGGAGAACGTTTACGACCTCATGCTTGAATTAGATTTTTTCGAGTGTAAGAAAATCAAATTCCGAATTTATTTTAGGACTGCGTGTTTACGAGCGAAGTGATATTATTGAAATATTAAAATTAATTTGTAATTTGTTTACAGCAATCTATTATATTGTAATCTAACCGTTCCTATCTCTAAACTAAGGACTATTAACCCGACAGTAGTAATATCTCGAAACCTGTTTTACATCGGTATCGCACGACGAGTAATAAATTGTTCCCATTTTATCTAAAATAATTACGATGGTACACAGGAAGTGCAATTAAAAATGTTTATTTTTAAAGTGTTTATATATTTTTATGTTTTTAGCGTGATATGTACGGTGATAACACCCAGGTCAAGTAGGTTAAAACAGGTAATAAACATTAAGGCCGTACTTATAAGTCATTTTAGAAGTTAATTAATGATTTAAATGCGAACTAGCAATTTACTTTGCTTAATTGTAAAAAAAATAGAAATAAAAATCGCATTTATTATTTTAAAAATAGTTCTTTTTGTAAATTTTCTTCGAAATTTAGGAGGATTAGTCAAGGATTTTTTAACATTGTACTTCAATTTTCCTTATGTTAACGTTCCTTACGGAACACTCATAAGATCACTATGGCGTCTGTCCATATGTCTGTCCGTCTGCCTATCTGTCTGTCAGACCCGATTTTCTCCGAAACTATTTGATATAGAAAGTTGAAATTTGGTACTAATATAGGAATTAACAGCCTCATCAGAGCTGTGTATTTTTGAAAGTTAAATTTTGAATTAAGGGATTAGTTTTGGGGGTAAAATCGGAAGTGAAAAAAACTTTTTACCAGGTCATGGAGTGGGGTGTCAAATGTAAAAACACGAGTTCAAAAATATATATAATATAATACTTGCACACACTTTTTTTGTATAATTTTTAAAAGCCGCGAAAAGTCGCTGCCCCCTTTATCTTGAAAAATACTTATCCAAAAATTTTGAAAAATTTCTGGAATATTTTCCACAGGGTTTAAATTGAACGAAAATTATCACGAGTGAAAACAAAAATTTCAAGGTCGTCAGTAAAGATCGGAAAAAACTTTGTTGAAAACTCATTTGGGGTGTGTTTTGTGAACTCATTGATCATTTTATACTTCCGTAACAAAAATTTTTATTTTAAAAGCAATCTACGTACAGAACAGTAATTGCGCAAGTCTAACTTGCACTTGATCGGTTTTTTTTCCTACTGAGCTATCTATGAGCTGTAAAACTGTCGCAAACCAAAGGAACGTCCCGCCCCGGCAAAATACTCGATTAAAATCAAATTTCCGAGGACCGAGGTTACGCATAATCTACCTACTTTGCTTTTGATGCAACTGGATTTGTCAGGTTGCAATAACAATAATTCTGTCCATTAATGTAGTCGCAGTCGTTAATTTGCTTCATCGGAGAATGAGGAGATGTTAAAAAGCAGTAAAACATTTAATAAATGAGATGGAACTTCCGAACAGTATAAGTTGGCTTTAATTATTGCACTAACTGTATCTAGAAAGGGTACTTACAATCTTTACGAAATGTGCGTTTTATTGAACTCCTTGTCGCATTACGACACTTATTCGTTTGTGGAAAACAAGGTCGGGATTTTTGCGTTTTGACAGTCAAATGCACTACACGTTTGCATAGGGCTTTATTTTTTTGGTTGTCCATTCCAAGAGCAGCAGTTAGGTTAATGGTCGGGGAGTCCGTGACGTCAAGTGTGACGTTATCACAGATTTGAAAAATGTGCATGAAAATGACGGCTAGGAAGCATTCAAAAAAAATAAGCGCGGTATGACGAGGCTGCTGAAAATATTTTTTATTAAATTAATTATCATAAGAAAATAATGTTTTGCAGGATTTGTAGGAAATTTTACGCCTTGGTATGAAAAAACCTTCTCTTTCTGGAAGTGTGTTATATCTCCTGAAAGGGGGGACATGTAACAGACATTTGCCGTTATGACGTAGAAACATTTTTTTTTTAAATTTTACTTATTGCAATGTGTTTTTCAAAAATATTTGGTATGACAATCTAGAAATTGCCGGAGATATCTGTCATACTAGTAGTACTTGGTGGACAATCGAAAGTGGTTACATTAGTTTCTTTTTTTAGTGTTCCGTACGGAACACTTATAAGATCACTTCGGTGTCTGTCCGTCTGTCACACGCGATTTTTCTCCGAAGCTTTTTGACGTAGTAAGTTGAAACTTGGTACTAATATAGGAATGGATGGCCTCATTGGAGCCGTGTAGTTTTGAAAGTTAAATTTTGACTTAAGGGGTTAATTTCGGGGGGTGAAATCGGAATTGAAAAAAAATTTTTTTAACTAAGTCATCGAGTAGGGTGTCAAATGTGCGTGTAATAAGAGAAGTTATAGCGTTTTTAATGATGATATTTACGCAAATTAAGAATGGCATATATTTACGTTAAGAATTTTGGTAGTTGTAAGTGAAAACTAGATGTTAGCATAATAGCATAAAAATGGTCCCTAATTTTTTTTTTTTTTTTTTTTTTTTTTTTTTTTTTTTTTTTTATTGGTCTAGCACACGTGCTGCAGGGAAGTCCCTAAAGCGCTCCAGGAGCGGCACGGGTGCGGAAAAAGCGATTTACGTTGTTCTTGAATCGCTGTAAATTGTACTCGGTGGGAAACACAGCGTTGGGCAAATTATTCCAAAGGGATGACGTTCTCCATATAAAAGATTGCTTGAAAAGCGTTGTACGCGGAGTAACAAGCTGAACCTCATACGGATGCGAAGCACCAGCGCGACGTGTATTTCTAACATGCACCGCTTTGGGAGGAATTAAGCGGGCTACATCCTTCGAACACTTTCCATGAAAATACTTGTAGAACAGACTCAAGTCGCCAACCGTTCTTCGATGTTCCAGCGAATCAAGGCCGCCGGTCAATTCCGGGTCCCCAATCAGACGGACCGCTCTTCTCTGAACAGAATCCAACAAATGCAGTGTATGTTTGGGAGCGGAGCCCCAAACGTGGGAGCAGTATTCCATAGTTGGTCGAATTTGGGCTTTGTAAAGAATTAACAGTTGTTGTGGGGTGTAAAGCTTTCTGGTTCTAAATAATATTCCCAACTTTTGAGAAGCTCTCCTTGCTATGCCTGCAACATGTTCATGCCAAGACATATTTGCTCCCAAACTAATGCCCAACAAATTGAGCGACGATGCTAGGGGAATGGAGTGCCCCGACATAACTATGTCGGGTTCAGCAACGTTAACTTTTTTAGAAAAAACTGCCGCTTGGGTTTTTGTAGCGTTGAATTCCACTTGGTTACTGTCACCCCAAGATAGAATTTCTTCCAGGTCTTTGTTAAGCTGAACGACCTCCTGCTGTCTGCGGATATTCGCCTGAGCAGCCGATGTCCGAGCGTTCAAGGTGAATGAAGAGACAAGCGTACTGTCATCTGCAAAGCTATGGATTGGATTCCCGGTCTTTTCCAGCAGATCGTTGATGTAAATGAGAAAGAGAGTAGGAGACAGTATGGAGCCCTGGGGCACACCAGCGTTGATAGTGAGGGTGTTAGAAAGAAATCCGTCGACCGCCACTCGTAAAGAACGCTCTCTGAGGAAACATGAGAGCCACAAACAGAACCTTTCAGACATACCATAAGAGCGCAACTTAGCCAACAGTCCATCGTGCCAAACACGGTCCAATGCCTTGGATATGTTAAGAGCAACCGCTCGAGATTCTCCAAAGTGTTCAATTGCGTTGTTCCAAACATGTGTTACATAAGTCAGAAGATCTCCTGTTGATCTACGTTTACGAAAACCATATTGGTGATTGCTAATAATATTGAATCGTTCAAGATATTTTAGAAGATGCTCATTGATAACCTTTTCCATGACTTTCGATATTATTGAAAGCAATGCAACTGGTCGGTAGTTATTTGGCAAGGTCTTCTTACCTTTTTTAGGTATCGGCTGAACCGTGGCACATTTCCAGCAGGACGGAAATATTCCCTTTCTGTAGGATAGGTTAAAAAGTCTACAGAAAACTGGTGTTAGTTCCCTTGCACAGTTTTTGAGAACTGTGGCAGGTATTCCGTCAGCGCCAGAAGCCTTCTTGGTGTCTAGCTTCATTAAAATACGCTTTATGATGCGCTGTCTAAAGACAACATCGGGCATCCTTGACTGCAATATGGGAATAGTAGGTGGTGTTTTTCCTTGGAAATCGACAGTAGAATGTGAAGCAAAGAGTTCAGCCAACAAGTTCGCTCTGTCAACAGGTGTGGTTGCAATGGAATTATCTGGCCGTGTGAGTGGTGGTATGGTGGATTTGGTAAAATTTTGACTAACTGCCTTAGCGAAATATGATATAATATATATATATATAAATATATATATAATATATATATATATATATATATATATATAGATATATATATATATATATATATATATATATATATATATATATATATATATATATATATATAGATATAGATAATGTTACAATAGAGGTTTTCATGGATGGTGTTTCGCCAAAATCTCATTTGGCATTTTGAAGTGCTCCCGCCGCCCCAAGCTAACTGAGTTAGCTTCGAGCGGCAGCAGCAGCAAAATCACAGTATCGAGTAGCAGCACTTGAAAATGCCAAATGAGATTTTGGCGAAACGTCGTGAAAATTCATTGTTAGACGAACGGATTGAAACCCGGAATAGTAATGTATATATATATATATATATATATATATATATATATATATATATATTATATATATATATTATATATATATATATATATATATATATATATATATATATATATATATATATATATATATATATATATATATATATATATATATATATATATATATATTTATATTATATATATATATATATATATATATATATATATATATATATATATATATATATATATATATGTATATACAGTCGACACTCTATATAGTGAAAGACCAAAATGTTGACCGAAATTTCACTATAGAAAGTTTTTCACTATATAATGAAAAAAATCCGTATATATTGCTATGTATGTATTTTATATTGGTAATCATTTACTTGTATTTTATAAGGTACAAGCAACAAAAAAAATTGCAAAATTGAATTATTAGAAAATATTTTATTAAACATTTGAAAGTTTAAATAGTACATAGCATGTACAGGGCTAAATACATACATGAAGTCCGTATGTTATATCTTTACCCGTGCGTCATAGTTTTCAGGCCATATAACAGACGTCTATTATATTATTTGTCCCTTTTCACCAATAAATTGTAGGTATTGGTAAAAATGGATAAAAAATATAATAGTCGTCTGGGATATTGCCTGAAATCTATGACGCACGTGTAAAGATATAACGTACGGACTTCATGTATGTTTGTACTATATACGAAATAAAAAGAATAATACAAAATCTGTTAATACATATGTACATACTACGTACATACGTACTAGGAAAAATAATCAGTTATTTTCTTTTGAACATTACTTTCGAAAAATAATTGTTGCTCAACAAAATTCTCCCATTTATTCAAATGCATAAAGATTTGATCAGGTACACTTTCCTGGCCCCTGAGAGTAGTTCGCACAATGTCAAATGCATTTCTTATTTCTTTTTCACTAAATTTAGCAGGACATTCCCCGGTTTCAGTTTCTTCTTCATGATCTTCTATACTTTTTATATCGTCAATTATGTCTTGGTCAGTTGAGAGATCTGTCGTGTCAAGATCATTGTCGATTTCTAAGAAATCTTCAAGTAAAAAATCTGCGTCGACGGTAGCAGTTTTTTGTAGAATACCCCATTGCCTTTTTAAGGTAGCGAGATCCATTTCGTCTTCTTCTTCCCATTCGTCAATTTTTTCAGTGAAACCTGCTTTAGAAAAGCAGTTTTTGATAGTTTTCTGAGAAACATTTTCACTCCATACTTTAGCGACTTCGGTTATACACTCTTTAAGGGTAATCAATTTTTGGACTGGAAGGTTGTTATCAATCGCATTAACAATTTTGTGAACAATTCTGTTTCGGTAATGATGTTTTATGTTTTTTATAATACCCTGGTCCATAGGTTGCAATTTGGAGGTCATGTTTGGTGGAAAAAAGATCAATTCAATATTCGTTAATTTTTTACTTACAGTAACTGGATGTGCAGGACAATTGTCTATAAACATCACAATCTTTCGCTTTTGGCTGTTCATTGTCGTGTCCAGTTCTTTGATCCATCTTTCGAAAATCTCAGAAGTCATCCATGCCTTTTTATTATTGGCGTAATCTAACTCCAGAGATTTAACTCCTTTTAAACAACGGGAATTTTTAATTTTACCTATGAGCAGTAATTTCAGTTTCTCTGAGCTATCCATGTTTGCTCCAACCATAAGTGACACCCTTTCTTTACTTGTTTTAACAACAAAACATTTATCACTTTTAAAAGCAAAGGTTTTATTGGCAAACATTTCAAAAACAAACCGGTTTCATCACAATTGAAAACGTTTTTTGGCTCGTACTTTTTCAATGCACTTTTTAAAACAGTTTCAGTCCAAATGTCACAGTCCTCCTGACTAACGCTTGCACTCTCGCCAGACACCGTCTTGAAAACAATTGAATTGCGAGTCTTCCAGGCACTCAACCACTCTTCACTAGCTTGAAAATTAATGCAGTTAAATTCTTTAGCAAATTGTAGAGCCTTTTGCTTTATTAAATTTCCCGATATTGGTACATTTTGATGCGTACGGGCCACTTGAAACCATCGTAAAACTGCTTCATTTACATCCTCGTAAGTACTCACCTTTACTCGTTTTCGACTGCTTGGAACACTAGGTTTCTTGATGATACTGTCGCGGCTTTTTATTATCAGAGAGACGCAACTTGGAGAAACAACAAATTCTGCAGCAACATAAATTTTTTTGCAGCCTTTATCAACTTCCTCCAAAACTTTAATTTTCTCAGCTAAACTTAAACACACTCGCTTGGACATCTTACTTGATTCTTAAACAAAAAGAAACTGAACCTGAATTTGCGAATTACTAGGCCTCGACTATAAAATGGGTTTTTCCTCGGGTTTCTATAAAATGGGTTATTCCCCGGGTTTCTCACAAAAATCTACCTGATTTATTGCCAACCATTAGGCGTTATAAACGCGTTAAGAACCTTTTCAAAAGAATGCGTCATAAAAATGGAATTCGTGCTAATGTTAGATAAAAATGGGAAACCCAAAATAGCTAAGATCTCAATAAATGCATAAAAATTTATACATAAAATTCCGGTAAAAATTTTATTATATAGAGTGTTACTATTTTACAGATTCACTATATACAGGGCTTTTTACATGAAATTTCATTAAAATATTCTAGGTCTTGAAAAAATTGCACTATAAAGAGTTTTTCACTATATAGAGTTTCACTATAAATAGTCTCGACTGTATATATATATATATATATATATATATATATATATATATATATATATATATATATATATATATATATATATATATATATATATATATATATATATATATATATATATATATATATATATATATATATATATATATATATATATATATATATATATATATATGTGTGTGTGTGTGTGTGTGTGTATGACAATCGCAGCGGGAATAAACAAAACCTTAGGGAAGGCAAATCTTTAGCTGAAATACTTTTCCGAGAATATATAACAATATCGTGTATATTTTCCCCTAATATTTTAATTGATTCAGTGAGAAGCTAGACCAGACACATCTTAACAAGCCGGCGGTAGCCAGCTGGCTTCATGCGGGTAAAAACACGAGTTCAAAAAAATATATAATGTTTTACATGCGCACACTTTTCTTTGTATTATTTTGAAAAAATCGCGAAAAATCGCTATCCGAAAGTACTGATCGTAAAATTTTGAAAAGATTCTGGAATATTCTCCTCGGGGTGTAGATTGAACGAATATTATCACTAGTGCATTACCTTTAATAATTTATCTGGTACATGAAAAGAACAACAAAAATTTCTAGGTCATCACTTTTCAGTAAAGATCGGAAACAAACTGTTGAAAACTCATTTGGGGAGTGTTTTGTACAGTCGCTGGTCATTGTATACCTCCGTAACAAAAATTTTTATTTCAGAAGCGATCAACGTACGGAACACTAATTGCGCAAGTTCAACTTGCACTTGACTGGTTATTTTTTAATAGAATGTATCCAATAAAATAACCAATTTCTTCTTTATATTCAATATTATGTAAAAACAACTAAGTGGAAAAAGTAATTTAATTGTTAAACTGATAAATTTTTAATTTACAGTGAAAGATTATTTTTATAAAATGGAAAAGTAATTGACTGAGATAAATGTGTCATAATTAATAACTATGTTTAATGAAAGAAATATTTATTGTTAATTATCATTATAATTATCGTCACAGTCATATATGTACTGTCTACTATTATTTAATTCGTCGTTTTCTTCCTCGTGGTCTTGAACACTAACGATTTCTTCCGACTCTTAGCGGCGGTGCCTTACCAACATACCAAAATAATTCCATTTCATTTTTTCATTTAATTGCCACCCACACTGCATTGGATTATACAAAATACATGTTTGGTCTATTGCATTCTGCTACATTGTATTAACAAATATGGTACGTAATATTTTCTACGATAAAGAGGCCCAGCATGGAGGAATATTATTGGAATTAAAGTTTATTATGTACTTGCAAAAAATTTTAAAAACTCCAACCGGTGCATTTCAACAATAATTTTTTGTATCATTTTTTTAGGATCATTAAAGATGTCATCTGGATCTGTCAATTGCTGGAACATTGTCTAGTATTCTTCAATTTTTACTAAAACGCATTGCATATTTCCAAGACAAATTATTAAAACGTTAGTGTCTAATGCTTTGACGAGTATTTTATAGTTGGTTACACATTTATTTAAATGGAAAAAAATCCTCGTACCCTCCGCTTCATGATAACAAGTATAATCTTCATCTTGTACTCTATTGACTGCTTTATTATTTTTAGTGTACACAAAACAATGTTCTTCAACCGCCAAGAAGACTTTTTAGTGTTCCGTACGGAACACTTATAAGATCACTTCGGTGTCTGTCTGTCTGTCTGTCACACCCGATTTTCTCCGAAACTATTTGACATCGAAAGGTGAAATTTGGTAATAATATAGGAATTCATGGCCTCATCAGAGCCATGTAGTTTTGAGAATTAAATTTTGACTTAAGGGGTTAGTTTTGGGGGTGAAGTCGGAAGTGAAAAAAAAAATTTTTTTACTAGGTCATCGAGTGTGGTGTCAAATGAAAGCTTGTGAAAACACGAGTAAAAAATATATATAAATATTATATTTGCGCGCACTTTTCTTTGTATTATTTTTGACAATTCGCGAAAAATCGCTGTCCCGGGCCTTATCTCGAAAAGTGCTTATCAAAAAATTTCGAAAAAATTCTGGAATATTCTTCACGGGGTGTAGATTGAACGAAAATTATCACGAGTGCATTACCTTTAATAATTTATACGGTATATAAAAAAAAACAAAAATTTCAAGGTCATCAGATTTCAGTAAAGATTGGAAACAAACTTTGTTGAAAACTCATTTGGGGTGTGTTTTGTGAAGTCACTGATCATTTTATACCACCGTAACATAAATGTAGTTTTGAGAATTAAATTTTGACTTAAGGGGTTAGTTTTGAGGGGTGAAATCGGAAGTAAAAAAAAAAAATTTTTACTAGGTCATCGAGTGTGGTGTCAAATGAAAGCTTGTGAAAACACGAGTAAAAAATATATATATAATGTAATACTTGCGCACACTTTTCTTCGTATTACTTTTAAAAAATCGCTGTCCCCTACCTTATCTCGAAAAGTACTGATCAAAAAATTTTGAAAATATTCTGGAATATTCTCCACGGGGTATAGATTGAACGAAAATTATCACGAGTGCATAACCTTTAATAATTTATTTGGTATATAAAAAAAAACAAAATTTCAAGGTCACCAGTTTTCAGTAAAGATTGGAAACAAACTTTGTTGAAAACTCATTTGGGGTGTGTTTTGTGAAGTCACTGATCATTTTATATCACCCTAACAAAAATTTTTATTTTAAAAACAATCAACGTACGGAACACTAATTGTGCAAGTTCAACTTGCACTTGACCGGTTTTTTTTTCATCTTTAAGGTTGGGACTAAATGAATTATCAGTCCAGTGTTCCTACAGAAAAGTGACCAGTGCTGCTTTAAATTTGACATTATTTAAACTCTTATTAAAATAAGTTGGTCTGCTCTGTAAAGGCCCTATAATTGCACATGGTATTTCATCCTCCTTAGGTTTCAATCTTTCTATATCATTAATAGATGGGCTTAGACATCTATCAAAAATCAAATATACTTCTGAAGCGGTAGTGTTGCATATTTTCTTCAGAATAAATTGGGCCAAATGTTGTGATGGTCCTAAATTGTAAAACAAATTAAAGCCATTGATAATTTCAACATCTACATGATTTCGTACCGAGGCTTCTATTGAAGAAGTTAATTTTTTTGCTAATGTAGCTTTAATTGTTTGAAATATTTCTCCTGTAGGGTAAGTTAGGGCAGGTGGAAATGGTGATAATGGATAAGACACGCATGTCTCCATGTCAATTTTTTACATAAAGATATGTCCAACAATCAACACTTCATTTTGTAATTTTACCAAAAAGGTTCAAAAATTCAATGCAGTTACTTAATTACTTCGTTATAAAACATAATAAACTAAAATAATGAACACTCTGTCACCAAAAAACGCAGTTTTTTAAAGTCAATAATTCCTTTTTTAATAATTTCGAAATTCTTATACGCAGCAAATTGGTCAACGCTATGCAATAACGGCTGAAAGGTTGTGAAATATTTGACAGTTGTCAAAAGAGCTGACAGAAGGGACAGGAGGATGGTCTACTACAATGAATGGGGCACATAATACAGTGAAATATTCTATGTTTTGTCAGAAACATTTAAACCAAAATAAATTTATTATATTTGTAGCATTTTTCGAGACACGAGGGTCAATACTCTGCAACAAACTGATATGACAGGTATTTCCTGGAATTTCTAGGTTGTCATACCAAGATATTTTTGAAAAGCATGTTGCAACAAGTAAAATTTAAAAAATAGTCATAACGACAATTTTTTCTTACCTTTCAGGAGGTATTACCCGCAAGAAAAGGTTTGTCATATCAAGTTTTTCTGAACGAGCGTAAAATTTCCTACAAATCCTGTCAAGGATTTTCAAGCAGTCTATTATATGGAGAACACCATCCCTTTGGAATAATCTGCGCAGGCCTATGTTTCCCACCGAGTACATTTACAGCGTGAATCGCTTTGTCTGCACACATGCCGCTCCAGGAGCGTTTTAGGGACTTCCCTGCAGCACGTGTGCTAGACACATAGAAAAAAAGGACCAAGCACACTTTAACTGGAAATTGAGTTTCGGTGAAATGACTCGAAATTTTACACAGAGATGGATATTGTGCTCCTGAACAAAAGCTTTCTACCCCCACTGTTCACATTCGAACCCAAGCGAATCCAGTCGATCAGTCACTGACAATCCAAAAAAACTATGTTCCGATGCTCAAAGTAGGATAATAATCTCACTTAGTAGGTAAAATTGGATGCTCTTTCAGATTACGCTATCAGTTTTTTGCTACAACCCCTACAAACCCCGAAAAACGGGGCCGTAAGGGGATGAAATATTAAAATTCATATATAAAATCGTATACATTCATATATAAGGCTCTTTTTACCTAGTCAGGGGGCCATGAGGTTTTCGGGTGAGCTGAGGTCAATTTTTTAGACATTAAGGTTATTATTTAGGCTTTACCGGCCCTCCAAAGGGAGTTGTAATAAGGGTTGTGAAGGGGTTAAATTCTAAAATTCATATATAAGCATTTTTTATTCAGAGATGTATCCATGGGGTTTTCGGGTACGCGGAGTTTGATTTTCCAGGTATTAGAGCCTTTTTATCCTTCCGAAGGGGGTGAAAAAGGGGGTCGTAAGGAGATGAAATATTAGAAATTTTAAACAAGACGGATCCGCTTGTAATATATTTAATTCTTGAGTAATGGATATATTACAGTTATTGGAAATTTTTGTATCTTATACATTTTCAGGTTCGTTACCAATCGAACTTCGACGAAAAATAGCTATTTCCCGCTTAACATCATTATTATAAATCCTGATCATTTGAGCAGGTTGTAATGCTAAATTGTATATATAACAAGATATTCTAGGCATTTTTAGTACAGCGCTTATTTCTCAATATTTAAAAATATTTTAAAAATTGAAAACAGAATGAACGTGTTCAGTTATTACACCACTATTCAAGATTGAGAGGTTGCACGGATGAGCCGGTTGGACTGTTAGTGGCGTGAGGATTAAGGTCAAAGATGGGGTATCTATAAAAGCTGTAGGGTTGCCACATTTCGCTCAAAAAGATCAGTCTCATTACTTTATGGTCCCACCTCGTATAATATAATATAATGTAATGTAATGTAATGTAATGTATTGTAATGTAAAGTAATGTAACGTAAGGTGACGTGACGTGACGTGACGTTAGTGGCGTGGCGTGGCGCGATGTAACGTAACCTAACCTAACGTAACGTAACGTAACATAACATAACATAACATAACATAACATAACATAACAAAACATAACTTAACATAACATAATATAATATAATATGATATGATATGATATATAATATGGTATAATTCCACTCCTTCGGAGCGACAACAATACCTAAAAAATCAAATATAACTCCATTGTCAAACTCCATTTTACTCCGTTACAGCCCCTTCTACACCCCCTTCGGAGGGATGGAAAGGCTCTAATACCTGAAAAATCAAATTCGGTAAACCTGAAAACCCCATGGATACATGTCTGATTAAAAAATGCTTATATATGAATTTTATAATTTAACCCCTTTACAACTCTTATTACAACCCTTTGGAGATCGAGTGAAGCCTAAATAATACTCTAAAAAATTGAATTCTTCTCACCCGAAAACTCCATGGCCCCTTGTTTGGGTAAAAAGAGCCTTACACATGAATGTATAAGATCTTATACATGAATTTTAATATTTAATCCCTTTACGACTCCGTTTTTCGAGGTTTCTAGGGGCTGTAGCAAAAAACTAATAGCATAATCTGAAAGAGCATTCAATTTTACTTAACAGGTAAGATTATTTTCCTATTTTGAGCATCGGAACATAGTTTTTTTTTTCGATTGTTAGTAAATGATCGATTGGATTCGCATGAGCTCGATTGGGGGTTGAATAGCGGGGGTAGGAAGCATTTTCGAAAGTTGTCCCCATTGAGACTTTTATTCAGAAGCATCTACCTCTGTACAAAAATTGGAGCCATTTCACCGAAACCCAATTTCCATATATTTCATTAATTTCCGCGATGACGATAAAGCATTATTTTTTTATGATAATTAATTTAATAAAAAAAAATTTCGGCAGGCTTAGCATCATCATACCTCGCTTGAATACTTCTTAGCCGTCAATTTTTATGCAAATTTTTCAAATCTACGATAAAGGCACATTTGAAGTCACGGGCTCCCCGCCTATAAGTATCTTTACCTTTTTCGTCCCGCTAATGGCGCTTGTGCAATAAACCAAACAAATTTAAAGTTATTTATGGGCCACCCTGTAAAAACAGCATGTTTTTCATGTTTACAATTTGTTACCTAAATGTAGCATTTTAAATTTTATACCTATAACAGCTACAACAAATAAAAGCAAAAGTTGCACTTAGTTGTCCAAAAAAATATATATAACACAAAACGACATTAGTGTACAGAGTAAATACAAATTCAACGAGGCATAAATAACGGCAGACAGGCTAAATCCATTTTTATAATGGCCTGTAAAAATAATTTGCATAAAGCAAAAAGCAATTTTAATTTAAAGGAATCCATTAAAATGGAAATAATAATTCAGAGAGAAAATGCTCGGGCAAAAATATTGTCATTTTGTTGGTAAAATATAGCGCGCAGCGTGAATAAATTCTATTTTATGAAGCAAGAATAAAATAAAAATGAAACAAGAAAAGCAAATAAAAAATCTGCAGCCACATATAAATTACTTTTTAATATCGCCCCGACTACTCGTGAATCTCCGCGGAACAGTATGCTTTGAATTCGCGAATGAAAATTTACAAAATTTATTTAATATGTCAGCTTTTTCGGATCTAATTGCGTATAAATCTTTATTACGTTTTATTAAACTTTTATATTTCATCTTACAATCATTAGAGTCATCATTCGCGTTTGATCGATGTTACAAGTTTTTATTTTTCCAAAGCCAGTTTTTCTGGTGCCCAGTTTTTTACTATAATAATTTAGACCAGTCCTACTCTTGCATTGTCTACCTTTCTATACATTAAACTCTGTTAGTCACAAAATGTAGCCAATCAACTTATCCCTTCATTCCTCAGTGAGGTTACCTAGATACTCCTCCACTTGCTGGAAATTTAAAAAAAGACCGAACTGATATTCACTATGAAGGGGGGACAAAGACACAGGTCTGTCGCAACAGAAGACATTGTTCAATAAGTTGACCAAGTGGTTCGAGAAAAGCAGAGATTTACCATAAGTGAGTTGTGTATGGAATTTTATGAAGTTTCAAGGTCATCTATTTACACGGTCGTAACAGAACACCTACGCTACAAAAACTGTGGGCTCAATAGGTTCCAAAAATGTTGTCCACAAAGCTCGCCGAATGGCATCAGCTGAACATTTTTTGAAATCAATTCTGACTGGAGATGAAACCTGGATTCAGTCAGTCACTCCAGAAAACAAACAATAGTCACAACAATACATGCACTTAAACTTGTCAAACAAACCGAAAAAATTCAAACAATCCTTCAACAACAGGAAGGTTATGGCTACCTTGTTCTGAGACTAAAAAGGTGTGTTGCTGGTTGATTTTATGGAATCGGGACTACGATAAATGCTGCTGTTCATTGTCAGACTTTAAGACGACTGCAGAAAGCCATTCAAAACAAAAGAAGAAACATGCAACTCCTTAGCGCCGAGCGACTTCCACGTCTTCCCGGAACTGAAAAATATGACAAATGCCTCAATCGTCATGGTGACAACGTTTATACACAACTTTTGATAATAAAGTAATTTTGTATATTTATACTTTTTATATGATGATATATATATATATATATATATATATATATATATATATATATATATATATATATATATATATATATATACATATATATCTATATATATCTATATATATATATATATATATATATATATATATATATATATATATATATATATATATATATATATATATATATATATATATATATATATATATATATATATATATATATATATATATATATATATATATATATATATATATATATATATATATATATATATATATATATATATATATATATATATATATATATATATATGTCTATAGCAAGCAATCAAAGGTGAATCGAAAGATTCGCACCTTAGAAGTTCCCAAAAGTGTTCTCTGCCTTTGCTAGACCATCCCAAGACGCATTTCGCCGTATCACGGCTCATCAGCTGGGCTAGGTTCAGCAAATACAAAGAATACCATTTCAGACCTTATCTGAGTATTAACGGAAAACCATGACAAAATAGATGCTTATATTGCACTCTGTCAGTGACTTATTTAAAGTCATTCCGAACAAAGGGGCCAGACCACAGGTGACACTTAATTGCAGAAGCGCTCTTTCTTGAGCTTCCCACTCGAAGGCATAGATGGCATTGGTGAAGCAACCAAAAGCGAATCGAAAGATCCATACCTTGGAAGTTCCCAAAAGTGTTCTCTGAATTTGCTAGACCATCCCAAGACGTGTTTCGCCGTATTACGGCTCATCAGCTGGGCTTGGTTCACCAAATACAAAGAACACCAATTCAGACCTTATCCGGGTACTAACAGAAAACCATGATAAAATAGATGCTTATATTGCACTCTGTCGGTAACTTATTTAAAGTCTTTCCGAACAAAGCGGCCTGACCATAGCTGACACTTAATTGCAGAAGTGCACCTTCTCGAGCTTCTCGCTCGAAGGCATAGATAGCATTGGTGAAGTAACCAAAGGCGAATCGAAAGATCCGATATATATATATATATATATATATATATATATATATATATATATATATATATATATGTATGTATGTATGTATATATATATATATATATATATATATATATATATATATATATATATATATATATATATATATATATATATATATATATATACAGGGTTACAGTGAAAGTCGTCCTAGATAATTAAGGACGTTATAGTTTAGGTCGTTTCTGACCGATTTGACTCTATGACATGATGTCATAAATTTAACCGTTTTCGAGATATTGAAGTTTAAAGAGTTTCTAAAAAAAAACATTTTTTTTTTTGCTTTTATATCGATTTTTTTTTTTATTAGAGGTTCTCGAGTGCGATTTTTTTGGTTATTTTTATTTTTAGTTAGTCTGTATGTCAAGTATCAAAAATCATCAAAAAAATTTGAACTAGTTACTAACAGTTTCAAATCGGCTTGTTAATGTTTCTAAATTACGAATTTTTACCAAATGTTTCCTACTTTAAATCAATAAAGACAAAAAAAATGTATGGAAGTTATTCTGCAAATTATTCTAAAAACTTTTACGTCTTTTTAGCTATCAAAAAAGGTAAAATACTAGGAGTTTAATAAGAAAACTGTACACAGAATGACACCTAAAGCAGGCTCGGGTAGCAAAAGGTAAATTTTTAGTTCTAGGTGAAAATACGAAAAGTACGAAAAATACACAAATAAAACAAAAAACCTTGCAATTTAATATTTTTAATTAATTATAATTCATGTTATATATGGTCGCCCCTATTTCTAACATAAATTCTCATTCTTTTTCTTAAATTACTTTTCACAACGCTGGTTGTGAGGTGCCGCTGGCCTCATTTCGTCAGCCGCATCAATTATTTTTTGTCTTAGGACATCCACGTTTTCAATAGGAGTCATCTGGTCGTATACGTGTGACCCCACACATAAAATTCCATCGGTGTTAGGTCTGGGCTTCTCGCCGGCCAAGGTATGGGTCCGCCTCTTCCAATCCATTTGTTGAGATAATTGTCATTGAGCCATGCACGAACACTTCCTCTGCGAAATACCAAGCTGTTGTGCGACAACATTTGTAGACGTGGTTGGGTCCACCTCGAAGAAACGTCGTATTTTGTTTTCTTTGTCTTCGTCAAAGATACGTGGTCGTCCCATGTCAGTCCGCCGTCTTTGTACGGAACCAGTTTCTCGTAGTCTTCGATAAGTTCTATCAAATATGCTAACATCAGGTACACGACGAGTAAGATATCGCAGTATGTATTCATCACGTGTACGCGACGACACTCCTTCGCAAAATCCGTAACACATTAGGATGTCAGCATATTCCTCGTTGGTATACGTTGCCATATTCACAAGCAGAGATCAAAATCCAGTTACGAGCCAATTCACACAGTCAGAAGATGAAACACAGATATTTTTGAAAAGTACGGTATAGCACATCTACCACGGTCGAATCGCATGAGCAGACTAAAAATCATTCAATAATGTTTAGTCAACAGAAAATGTCACTCGCACAGAGAGTACCCCGACCGGAAAAAATGCTTACCCAACCCTTTTTATTGTTTGAAGATGCAGGTAGTAAACCGGTATTGGTAGTATCTAAATTCTATTATTATGTTACTCTACATTTGGGCCTATTGAAATCTCATTTTCTTAGAATTTTCAATAGATCCAGTAGATATTATACCGTTTTAGATAGCTAAAAAGACGTAAAAGTTTTTAAAATAATTTGCAGAATAACTTCCATACATTTTTTTTTTCTCTTTATTGATTTAAAGTAGGAAACACTTGGTAAAAATTCGTAATTTAGAAACATTAACAAGCCGCCATTTGAAACTGTTAGTAACTAGTTCAAATTTTTTTGATGATTTTTGATACTTGACATACAGACTAACTAAAAAATAACCAAAAAATCGCACTCGAGAACCTCTAATAAAAAAAAATCGATACAAAAGCAAAAAAAAAAACATGTTTTTTTTAGAAAATCTTTAAACTTCAATATCTCGAAAACGGTTAAGTTTAGGACATCATGTCATAGAGTTAAATCAGTCAGAAACGACCTAAACTATAACGTCCTTAATTATCTAGGACGACTTTCCCTGTAACCCCTATATATATATATATATATATATATATATATATATATATATATATATATATATATATATATATATATATATATATATATATATATATATATATATATATATATATATATATATATATATATATATATATATATATATATATATATATATATATATATATATATATATATATATATATATATATATATGTATATATATATATATATATATATATATATATATATATATATATATATATATATATATATATATATATACATATATATATAAATATATATATATATATATATATATATATATATATATATATATATATATATATATATATATATATATATATAGGGTTACAAGGAAAGTCGTCCTAGATAATTAAGGACGTTATAGTTTAGGTCGTTTCTGACTGATTTGACTCTATGACATGATGTCCTAAACTTAACCGTTTTCGAGATATTGAAGTTTAAAGATTATATATATATATATATATATATATATATATATATATATATATATATATATATATATGTATATATGTATATATGTATATATGTATATATATATATATATATATATATATATATATATATGTGTATATATATATATATATATATATATATATATATATATATATATATATATATATATATTTCTTTTGATGTTATTGAATCTCCTTGGTCCCAAATGGTAATTTTGTAAAGGTTAATATTTTTAATTAAAAGATAAATAGGTTACCGGGTAATAATTTTCTGTAAAGTCCTAAATAACGATTAAGTTAAGTATTACTAAAATTCCTACCAGCTCATTAAAATGAAAATAAATTGTATTCTTTGTGCAGTAAACTTAATCCACTTAATAAGGTTTTTTTTTATGAAATTACGATAAATAACAACAGAAAATGTGAAAGTAAAGCTAACTTTAGATTTAAATCTTTGTAATATTATTATTTATTATGTAAGAATAATATCCAGTTTGGTTTACAGTGGTGTGATATATATATATATATCCGACCGAAAAAATACGGAGGTGATAAATGAACTGAAATCCCTTTTAACAGCTTATTCCTTCACAAGAAAAAGTATAAAAAAAAAACTGGCTCATGAAGAACCGTGTGTAGTATTTTAAAGTTTCCTTCCGTATAATGCAAATAAAAATACTATTTTCAGTAACATTTTTTATTATAAATTGGAAAAGTGATTTATCCAGTATTTTCCCTATAAATATTATTTTTCTTCTCATGCCTTCTCCTAATGGAGGTTTGCAACCACTTCTCTAAATGTTTCCCTGTCCCTCGCAACATCAAACACCTCTCTCACATTCATGCCAGTCCATTCTCTGATGTTTCACAGCCAAGATTTTTTCTGACACCCTTTCTACCGTCAATTCTTCCCTGCATGATAGTTTCCAATAGTGAATATTTGTCGCTTCTGAGTATAGACTCTAAGTAGGATGTTTTTCGTACTTCGTCAACAGTTTTCTGCCTTAGCCTATCCTTCTTAGGATAGGATAGGATGGAATTTTTATTATTCTTCGGTAGAGTCACATTTCAAATGCTTCTAGCTTTTAGTAGTGTATTGCTTCAACGTCCATATCTCGAGTCCATACAAAAGTTGGGACCACACGTAGCATTCCAGGAAACGCAATCTTAGAGCGAGGGATAAGTTTACGTTGCAGAACAATGTCGGGAATTTTAAAAACGATTTTCTTGTAACCTCTATTCTGGTTTTAATTTCATTGTCTTGGTCAGTTTCGGATGTGATATATGTTAAGTACCTAAATATTTGTACTTTTCTACACGTCTCACGTCTCATTTGTTTTCCTTCGAGGAATAATTGACAATTGTTGGTTTGATGTTTAGAAACGACTATAAAATTTGTTTTTTCCGTTTTTTTTCCGTATTTATCGTCAGGTCCATTTCGACACTTTCTCTATTCACGTTGTCATCCAATACTTGCAGGTCCTCTAATATTTCTGCTAAGATCATGGTGTCGTCGGCAAAGCGAATGATGTTTATCATTTCGTCCCTTATCCTGATTCCTTCACTTAGTTTCCATAATGCTTTCTTGAACATGACTTGGGAATATAAGAATACAGATGACAGTACGCAGCCTTGTCTGACTCCTCGCTGAATCGGTATTTGTAAGTATGCAGTTATAAAATAAACACTAAATTTGACACGCTAATGAATAATTTAATACAATCCACAATTTTCATATTTGTCGACTTCAACAAACCTGAATAGGACGTAAAAATAGGTATATACATTAACTTCGTTCTCCACCATTTTAATTTCCTACAAGTTTTACTTTAAATGATTATTCATAAAATTTGTTTATAATCCTAACAAGAAACCAGGAAAAGTTATCATATTACTAATAAAATTATATAATATTTCTCAACGCCAAGCTACACCTCATTTCTCTGAAGCAATATTTCTCTCAAAAACTATAGTTTCCACTCTTTCTACAGACCAATAGGCTGAAGGAAATGAGTGACTATGTTTTTTCGTAATCTAGGAACCCTAAAGTGTGAAAAAAAGCAAAAATGTCAGAATATTATTTTTTTCACGATTGCAGTACTTTCCTTTAGCAAGAAAAGCAAAACAAAGAACATTCGCGGACAGCATTAGTTTTTTGTTTTCATTTGAAGAAAACTGCTGTTTAATCATACCGATTACTCCGAGAAACTTATAGTGAACATGCTCTATCGCAAGATACGTGTGAACGATGGTTTCGGCGTTTCAAAAGTGGTGACTTCGATGTTGCAGACAAGGAACATGGAAAACCGCCAAAAAAATACAAAGATGTGGAATTTCAAGCAATGTTGGACAAAGATGATTTGCAAACACAAAAACAACTCGCCGAGCAATTGGGCGTTAGTCAACAAGCTGTTTCCAATCGGCTACGAGAGATGGAAAAGATTCAGAAGACCGGTAGATGGGTACCACATGAGTTGAACGACAGGTAAATGGAAATGCGCAAAAACACGTGTGACATTTGGCTCGCTCGGTACAAAAGGAAGTCGTTTTTGCATCGTTTAGTTACAAGGGATGAAAAGTGGATTTATTTTGAGAATCCCAAGAGCAAAAACACATGGGTACATCCAGGCGCACCATCCACATTGACCGCAAGACCGAATCGCTTTGGCAGAAAGACGATGCTCTGTGTTTGGTGGGACCAGAGAGGCGTGGTCTATTATGAGCTGTTAAAACCTAGGGAAACAGTTATTACTAAACGTTACCAACAATAATTGACCGATTTGAACCGTTCGCTGCTTGAAAAAAGACCAGAATACCGAAAGAGGCAACACAAAGTCATTTTTCTTTATGACAATGCTCCATCACATACGGCAAAACCAGTTCACGACACGTTGGAAGTATTCAGCTGGGAAGTTCTACCTCATGCGGCTTACTCACCAGACTTGGCTCCTTCCGATTACCACTTGTTTGCATCAATGGGTCACGCACTTGCTGAGCAGCGTTTTGGTTCGTACGAAGATGTGAAAAAATGGCTCGATGCTCGATTGCTCGAAAGATGGAAAAAATGTATAACAAGCGATGGAGCATACTTTAAATAAAGCACTTTTTATCATTCTTCCGAATTTAACAATTTTTTTTTAGAAAAAAAAACCGATTTCATAATTGTACACCTAGTACATACACTTAATAATTTAACTCCTAAATACTAGTTCTAAAGCTTCAATATATGCTAATATATTTCTCAGTTTTAGTTACAGAAGCGACGAGTATGCAGAAACAGCAATTCACATTACACACAGTCCTGGGTAAATCATCAGGATGATGTCCTCTATATAAAATGCTGCTTGAAAAGGGTTGTACGAGGAGTGACAAGCCGAACTTAATACGGATGAGATGTATTAGCGCGATGTGTATTCCTAGCATGCACTGCTCTGGTGATAACTAAGCGTGCTACATCCGTCGAACATTTTCCATGAAAATGCTTGTAGAATAGACTCAAGTTGCCAACCGTTGTTCAATATTCCACGGAATAAAAGTTTCTGGTGAGTTCTGGGTTTCCATTCAGGCAAACAGCTCTTTTCTGAATATAATCTAATAAATGCAGTGTATGTTTGGAGCAGAGCACCAAAACCTGGCAGCAGTAATTCATCCTTTGCCGAATTTAAGCTTTGTACAGCATTAACAGTTATGGAGTGAAAGGTTTCCTAGTACGAAATAATATTTCCAGTTTTTGAGGAGCTCTCTTTGCTATGAATTCGATATGTTCACGCTAAGACATATTTGCTTCCAAGTTAACGCCCAACAAATTAAGTGATGAAGCCAGAGGAATGGAGTATCCCGACTTAACTATGTCGGGTACAGCAACGTTTGCTTTTTTAAAAAAAAAACTGTCGCCGGGGTTTTTGCAGCATGAAATTCTACTTGGTTATTATCACCCCAGAATAGAATTTCTTCCAGGCCTTCGTTAAGTTGCACGACTTCCTGCTGGTGTGCATTTCTTCAACGTCCCCATTATTTTTAGAGAGACAACACTCGTTGATGCAATTTTATATTTCCACTCTACCACTCTAGATCATAATTAAATCTTACAAACATACATCGCTTAAGTACCAGATCTTACCCTCCAAACTCTATCCCTTGCAGAATTAAAAAAATATTGACTACACACAATCTCCCTCCATTTCTCGAGTACCCCATGTTCACCACTTTTCCTCCTTGGCATTCCCCCAAACTAACAGTTGATCTTACACTGAATAAACACAACTCTCTCTAAATCTCAAATGGGAGTAGGAGCGGCCTTTGCCTCAAACAATACTATTAGAATCTTCAAGTTTCTCCAGCACTCATCGATTTTCCCTGCGGAGCTCCTTGCAATTAAGGAAAGTCTTCGCTATGTTATTATATTTATATATGCAGGAATTAACCACAAATATCTAATCGTCTCTAATTCTCTGAGTGCCCCGGAATCCCTTAAGTTTAGAAATCGGAACTATGCTTACTCCAAACAAATTATTAATCTCCTTTATATACTTAAAGAAAAAAACATAACCATCGCATTTCTCTGGATCCTTGGTCATATTAGAAACAAAGGTAACGAAAACGCCGACCGTCATCCAAGCGATTATAGAATCACATTAAATCGATATTCAGGAAATTATGTCAATTACAATGGGACCTGCATGAATCATCTAATAAGCTTTGAGAGATTAAACCTTATATGTATATATATATATATATATATATATATATATATATATATATATATATATATATATATATATATCCCTTTTCACCACCAGTCATAAAACACCATATGGAGAGAAGATTGGCAGCGAGTCACACTCACTTGACGCACTCGTATCTTCTCAAAATTAAAATATCACCCAATTGCTTCATCTGTCAGTCACCACTCACGGTTAAACACATATTCTAGGCTCCCTAACAATAGCAATTTAGGGAAAACTTTCAACTGAAACAAATCCTAAATCCAAGCCAAATACAAACAAAAATAAAGCAAATTGAAGAATACTTAAAAGAAAATGAATACTATGGGTCTATGAATACCATGACTTAATATAGTCCAAACACTTCTATTAAAATTCATAATCTAATTTGGGCGCTATATTATCATCGTAGTTGATGCACCCCAACCCCATAACATCCATCCATCCATCCTGCGAATATTTGCTTCAGTAGTCCCTGTTCGTGAGTTATAAGTAAATGAAGAAATAAGCATACCGTCATCTGTAAATAGATTGGAATTCTGTTTTTTTTTTTGCAACAGATTGTTTACATAAAAGAGAAAGAAAGTAAGAGACTGTATGGAGCGTTGGGGCACACCGGCGTTAACAGTGAAGGTATTAAATAAAATTCGTCGAATAACATCTCATAAGAGCGTAACTTAGCCAACAATCCGTAATGCTAAACACGGTTGAATGCCTTAGATATATCGAGTGTAACAGTTCGAGATTTTTCAAAATGTTCAATTGTTGTTCCAAACATGTGTTACATAAGTGAGAAGTTCTCCTGTTCATCTTTACTTCTGAAAGTCATATTGATGGTCGCTAATAATAATAAATCCTTTTAGATATTTTATAAAATGCTGGTTGATAGCTTTTTTCCACAACTTTCGAGATTATTGAAACCAGAGCGACTGGTCGGTAGTTGTTTGGCAAGGTCTCCTTGGCTTTTTTGGCTATCGACAGAACTGTAGTGCATTTTCAGCAGGAAGGAAATATTCTCTTTCTGTAGCCAAGATTAAAAATCTATACAAAACTGCTGTTAGTTTGCTCGCACATTATTTAACTACTATGATGTCTAGCTGCATTAAAATACATTAATTGATAAGTTGTCTCAAGACAATATCGGTTGGGAGCTTATATTTTGCAAACTTTATAGAAGAACATAAAAATTCTT
>CM032456.1:52062688-52315188 GCA_019049505.1 Pachyrhynchus sulphureomaculatus
GTTGTAGTAAGTGACGTATAAAGGTAATAGTTATGGATTTTCCTAAAAATTAATTAATTGATATGGTTTATATACTGGGCGAGGCGGGAAAAAATTCTTTTGGCAGTAAGGCTTTTACAGAGCGAAGTACCCTAATAGACGAATACCATCTAGAAAATCTTTTGAGTGCTTAATAGAATGGTTTGATGGTAGTGGTAATGTTGAGTATACGAAACAGAAAGTAGTAAACCAGAATGCTACCAATGAGGAAAAAGAAAAAAGAAATGGAGATTTTACTTCATGTCAGATAAGTCAGCAGCCGTCAACTAGCTGACTTATCTGACACATTCCAATCTACGGCTAATCGCACCACGAGAAAACACAAGTATCATCCCTTTCATATGGAACTACACCAAGAAGTTCAAGACCGTGATTTTGAACGACGAGTTAACTTATTTGTACCACCATGAATGGAGCAATAGAGGCCTATCCAAATTTTTTATCCAAAATAATGTTTTCTGATGAAGCTACTTTTCGCAGTAATGGAGCAGCTAACAGGCATAACAACATTTTGGGTCCGGGAAGTCCGAAACCAAAACGCTTAATGTATGGTGTGGAATATTAAATTTTGGAATTATTGGTCCATATTTTTTTCCGCGATCCGCTTAACGGGCCTAGATATCTAAATTTGTTGAAAAAAAAACGAATTACTCCAGCTATCTTGAAGAAGTTGATAACTTTAAAAGGGGACAAATGTGGATTCAACAAGACGGAGCTCCTGCTGATTACCACCGGGAAGTTCGGGAATTTTAAACGATCGTTACCCACAAAAATGGATCGATAGGGATGGATTCATTTAGTGGCCCCCTCGATCATGTGACTTAACACTCTTAGGCTTCTTTTTGTGGTTCTACATTAAAGATCGTGTTTATGTGAATCCCCCTACAACACCAGTAGATATGGAAAATAGGTTACGAGATGCGTGCAGGACAATAAACGCCTTTTATGCTAAAGAAAGTGAAGGAAAATATAAAAAATAGTAAAACGACTAAACATGTGTATTCAAGTAGACGGGCATATTTTTGAACATTTATTACGTCATAATAATTAATCATTAGATAAGTTAAACTATATTAAAATTATTATTAACTATTTGTTTATGTTTTCACAACAGCGTAGTGTATTAAAAACAAGGGTAAAAATTGAAAAATTTAAAATAAATCGAAAACTATTAGAAATAGGTATATGACATACTCAATAAAAGTTAGAGGGTTTTGTAAAATCTATCCGAAAAAATAATAAGATACAGTGTGTGCCATTTAAAACATTCGAGATTTTTCAATTTAAAATAGTCGAAATGTATAAATTTATTTTGAACACCCGGTAGCATCTGACTGAAATTTCTTTACATATATTTTTTGTTCATCCTATAGAACGCTCGGACCAATTATGAGTATTCCACCTTCAGAAACAATGGCGCTACTGGCAATCTTTTACAAAACTGAAAATTAGTATTTTAAAAAAAAAGAAAAAAATTGTAATATTAGAAAAAACTACTAGGTTTAGGTATATAACATTATTAATAAAAAAATTATAAAAATTTTACGCAGAATTTAAAAATAAATTAGAAAATAGGATGTTCTATTTAAAAGAAACAGAATGTTATATCGGCCCCACTTTTTGAAGTAACTCAAAAATAATTTTAAACTGTGTACCTTAACATTTCCTAAAACTATTGTATTTAATATTTTTTCGTCATTCCCGAAACAAATGAGATAATGAACTTTACTCTATCGTTGACTCACCCTGTACACCAAATTCGAAATTCATATTTTATTTCGTTCGAAAGACTTATATGTGGCGTAGCTAAGAGGTAGCAAGCCGGTATTTTTTTTTTAATGAATCAATTGATCATCTATTTTTAAAAAAGAATTTGAAGTTTTACCTTCTAAGAGGGTCTTTTGTGAAAAAGAGACCCCCAGTGATCGATTTTGTAATTGGGTGTCTTTTTAAAGTGACTCTGTATGAAAGAATTATTTTTTGTACAGAATCTCAACTCTCTGGTAATCTATTTCTACTTGGTTGTGTTGGGAGGGGGTCTAAGTTTTAGAGATCTCGGACAAGAGAATTTTTTTATCGACGGACTTCCCCTCCCATTATCGTTTGGCTCCTTTCTCTAAAAGCCTTTACGTCCTCTCTATTTCCTAAACAAACGATTTTGTATCATATGCCCTCACCCTGCCCCTAAAATTGTATTTATAAGATTGCCAAATTCGGCCGATTACAAAGCCAATTAGGATTTTTTAAAATGATATCCTCTACGTATGAGTTTACTATTAAATAGTATTTTTCAGTCCGTTTATCAAAACATATAACACATAGTATTTATTTAATGCCGCTGTCGATATACCGGGCATTCAAGTTACAAACTGAATTTTCAATTTTAAGTAGCTCACTCGATTTACTATTTTTCTGTTTGACCTATTGAAATATTTATTTTACTACTAAACATAGTTTTTATGAGGAAGCCAAACCTGACAATAAAAAATTTTACATTTTTTTAAATCATATGTGAAGGATGTCGCTTTAAAAGATTTAGTTGACTTTGTAATTTGACACTTTTTTTTGTTATTGGACTTCCTCAAAAAAAAACTAAGTGAAAGAGATTTTTTGATATGCTCAGTAGGAAAATAGTAAATCGGGTGAGTAACTTAAAACTTAAAATTCAGTTCAATAACTTGATTGATGTAAAATGTGAAGAGTTATATACTTTTGTAAACGGAGTGAAAAAATGCTATTTAATGGTGAGGTTATATGTAGAGGTTTTCATTTATGAAAAATCTAGTTAGCTTTGAAATCTGTCAAATTTGACAAGGGATAAATTTTTTGTTATCAAACTTGGCTTCCTCATGAATAACTAAGTATAGTACTGGAAGAATTTTCTTGGTATGTAGAATAGGAAAATAACGAATTAGGTGAGACATTTAAAACTCTCCCTGTGCATTAAAAATATAATAAAATTATCGAACAAAGTCATCAAACATCAAATTTCAACGTCACGTGACGTCAGTGGAAAAATAGCACGAACACCTTCGCCGGTTAATTACCTGTCGTTTAGATATTAAAATACATGTATATGGCAAAAAACTGTGGGAAGGTTTAAACTGCAATTTTGTAAATTTACCTTTGCTTAGAGTGTAGCTATCTTCAAAGTGATTTTAGTTTGTGTTTATAAATATACTGATCTAGTGCCATTTTTATTTCATACAGCGTTTGGAAAGGGTTAAAATGCCACGAATCGTCGCAGTACTGACCGACTTTGACAAGCTAAGATATTGTATGTTGAGAGGTTTCCTGGTCGAGATCTCCGTAGCGAAAGAATTTTTGTTTCCGTTGGCCAATTAAGAGGTCATGGAGCATTAAACAGCCATGAAGATAGAGCGCGACCACGGTCTGACAATACCACAGCTGCAGAGGAGGACGTTTTACAAGTAGAACAAGGCGTCTTACAATGTAACTTGGAAAAGGTTCATTCAACCAACACACAATCATATTTGGAATTAGGAAAATCCACATATGATTCATGAATCGCATCACCAAAGAGAATTCTCCTTAGATGTATGGGCTGGAATAATTGATAATAGGTTGACTGGACTTTATATTATGGCAGCGAGACTAAATGTTTAAGTTTATTTGGAATTCTTACGCAATGAACTGCCAGATTTTCTAGGCGAAGTCCCTTTAGCAGTTGATCCAATGTGGTTCCTTCATTATGGTGCTTTATGTTAAAATGCAGGAATAATAAATGAATTTTTGGACTAAGCAAGTCCTGGTGGATGGATTGGACGACGTGGACCGATCTTGTGTCCTCCTCGATCTCCAGACCTTAATCCCTGCGATTTATTTTTATGGGGTTCAATAAAGCAAAAGATGTATGAGCAAATTTGCGTAACCGAATAGAAATGGCTGCAGAAGATATCAGAAATATGGAGAATATCTTTGCACGAGCACGGGATAAAATGGCAAACGGTGGACATTTTCAACATTTTCCATATTAAAAGATAAGTAAACCTTTTAATTTTATTAATTCAATTTTATAGCTGACATTAGTTAAGATTATGAGTAGGGTTACCAGATTTTTTCAATTTTTTTAAAGTCTCTTGTCAAAATAAATCATGTTTAAATACAATAGTAATGACTGATTCCTATTTTATGCTATGTTATATATGATGTCGCAAATAGTTTCATGTAAAACAACTGAAAACAGACTAACTCAATATTTCAGCAGTCTACCCACTGTTCTCTTTAAACGACATATGCCTGAGGGGATCCCTCGACGCACTGCCTGCGGTGAGTATTTGGCTGTGTTCCAATCACTCTGTCGGCTATGGCTGTAATCAGCCTCCGATGGAGTACTAGTCATGCGTTTTTTAAATTTATTCATATGTTCTCTAGCCAGGTTTTAGTACATATTTTATTACATAAGGAATAAGCAGTGACGATAATAATGAATCAAATCGGAAAAAAGTTTTCTGCTTGCAAAAGAACCTAAACAATAATTCTATAGTTTACGCGAGCGGAGCCGCGGGCACAGCTACTAATAAATTAAATATTTACTCAAGGAATACTCGTATAATTCATTATCGACAAGAGATCTCTTCACTTTGTTCTTAAAAAAACCTAGGTTTCTGATATTTTTTAGATGTTCCAGAAATGAATTGATGCTCTTATACAACTAATTAAAGGGAGGAAGTTTGATCGAGTAGTTCAGAAAAGTTATTCCCACCTTCGTGCTAATGCTATCAAATCGCTGTTTTTAAAAAGAAGGCTGTTGTTTGTTTACACACTCAACAATAGGAAGAAGGAAGGTTCCATCATAACGTTGAATAATCTACCTCAAGGCTCTTTGTACTTCATATATTAAACACCCCGAACTATCTTTTTCTGATCCACGAAGACTTGGTTATCGTTCCTCGTTGAGAAACAGCATAATACTGTATGAAATTATGCTCTGGACACTTGCAAAATAGTATAATTTTCTTGTAGCTAAACAAATCTCAAATGATGATATAGATAGCAAAAGAAATTATTTTCTATAAAACAAGATCTACCTTATCACTGAACGCCCACTAGAAGTCCTAAAAATGTAATGTTTGTTTTCAAATTTGCTCCTTATGATTTTTTTTTAATTGGGAGATAACCTATTGCATTATCACTGGAAGCCCTAAAATAAAATGTAAATATTTTTAAACTTTTTTTTTTTTATTTTTCGGCAAGTTTAGCAAAAAATATATACTGCATATATTTTTAAAACAGTCTATAAAGTTTGTAAATAAGTATATGTGTAAATTCAAGGAGATATTAAAAACGGTAAATATAAGGTACAGTAAAACGCATCTGCGAGTGTTTTACTGCACAAAGAATAGAAAATATTATCAAAAACTTTTTTTTACATTTTAATTAAATTTTTTCAAGATTTCACTTATAAATATAAAAAATAAAAATAATAAACAAACACTTTTGTTAATCTACCTTTTTTTTACTTAAGCACTAAAAAATCTTAGATCAAAAAATTTTTTTTACCATTTCCGTATTCTTCTGGGAAATGCTATTAGAAGAACCTTTTTCAAGTTCCGTTTCTATTTTGCCTAAACAAATAAGGTTCAGTGAAACGTCAACGTCAGCTGTTAAGTGGCAATGACCCAGCCTATCAACCATAGATATATTCGAATAGAGGAGGTAAGTTCTCGCGAGCAGCGTGACGCTCAAAGAAAGAGAAAGAAATAATATGAGTCAGTCTGCCTCTCTTACTCGGCGCACGCACCGTGCGAGAATGTTATTCGTATTCGAAGAGTAAGAGAGACAGAATGGCTCATATTATTTCTTTCTCTTTTTAACGACGCCATGCTTTCGCTTACAACAGACTCTATATTTTACTTCCACTATTCTAATATCTCTATGGTGTCAACACACTTGCTGTCGCGTGTATAGGGTGTAAGGATATATTTTGAAATAGTAGATAAAAAAATCTTCTTAATTATACTTAAAATACTATGTCGTTGTATTATCTATTATTATTTTGATTTGTTATGAGATTAATTGTAACTAAAATTTGAATATCTAAAGAAAATAGTGTGGTAAATATCACAGCTAAAATGGCGTCTGTATCTGTGTTATTTCGTCCAACGGCAGCTATTAATCTGATGTCAGGTGCGGGCCTCTGGAGGTAAAATCGAGTGTTCAAGATAAAAAAAAAAAGGTATGTGTATATCATATATATATATATATATATATATATATATATATATATATATATATATATATATATATATATATATATATATAGGGGGTCCCAGTATTCCGTGTACATATAATTACTGTGGATTTCTGGAATCAAAATATGACCATTTAACCCAACTTACCTTAGTCCAAAGATTCGTAATTTTTGAGATACAGAGTGTCAAAGTTATACCTTTATTTTAGTTTTTTTTAAGTAGCTTCCTTAATAATTGTACTGTTTGTACAAGATTCGGTGCTAAGGTGTTTTCTGATATGAGAAATCGAAATCAGCTCACAGTTTTGTTGTAAATTGTAGGAGGCGTCACTTATTGAACTGTGTATACTTTTAAATTGTCGGAGAGAAACATTTGCCAAGAGAGCTTGTTTAGGCAGGAGAAGGCGGAAATATTTATATATACGAGGCTGGTTTGAAAAGTCCGTGCAAAAATAAAAACTACTTATGTGTTTGGGGTAAACCTTTTTTATTTTTCGACATAGTCTCCTTTTAGGCTTATACACTTCGTCCAACGATGTTCTAGTTTGTTGATCCCTTCCGAATAAATAGGATTTGTCCAAATCTGCAAAATATCCATTAGTGTCTGCAATCACCTCCTCGTTTGAATAAAATCTTTGTCCCGCCAGCCATTTCTTCAAATTGGGGAACAAATAGTAGTCCGAGGGAGCCAAGTCTGGAGAATAGGGGGGATGTGAAACGAGTTGGAATCCTATTTCCATTAATTTTGCGACCACAAACTGCTGAGGTGTGTGCTGGTGCGTTGTCGTGATGGAAATGGACTTTCTTGTGGGCCAATCGCGGGCGTTTTTCGTGCAGCTCGGTTTTCAAACGGTCCAATAACGATGAATAATATTCACCTGTAATAGTTTTTACCCTTTTCCAGATCGTCGATGAGGATTATCCCTTGCGAATCCCAAAAGACAGTCGCCATAACCTTTCCGGCCGAAGGAACGGTCTTCGCCTTTTTTGGTGCAGATTCCCCCTTGGTAACCCATTGTTTAGATTGTTGTTTGGTCTCAGGAGTATAGTAATGTATCCATGTTTCATCCACAGTGACGAAACGACGCTTAAAGTCCTCCGGATTCTTCTGGAACAGCTGCAAACCATCCTTGCAACACTTCACACGATTCCGTTTTTGGTCAAGCGTGAGCAATCGCGGCACCCATCTTGCGGATAGCTTTCTCATGTCCAAATGTTTATGCAAAATATTATGTACCCATTCAGTCGAGATGCCCACAGCACTAGCAATCTCACGCACCTTAACTCTTCTGTCATCCATCACCATATCATGGATTTGATCAATGATTTCTGGAGTCGTAACCTCCACAGGCCGTCCAGAACGTTCAGCGTCACTTGTGCCCATGTGGCCAGTCCGAAAATTTTGAAACCACTTATAAACTGTTCTAATCGAAGGTGCAGAGTCACCATAATGTTTATCAAGCTTCTCTTTAGTCTCCTGAGGCGTTTTGCCTTTCATAAAGTAATGTTTAATCACCACACCAAATTCTTTTTCGTCCATTTCTTGAAAATCACTCGACTTCCTTGATTCACACGAATGCCAAACACAAAGAAATAGACCAATATGGCTGAAACTTGGTGTGCGTTCATTCAAGAGATGCTACTAACTAAACATGACCTCGATACACGCCGGTGGTGCCATCTCTCGGACTTTGCACGGACTTTTCAAATCAGCCTCGTATTTTATATATATATATATATATATATATATATATATATATATATATATATATATATAATGATGGAAAATGTTTGACGATAAGTGGTTTTTTAAGAGAGTAAAAAATATGATGCCAAACATTTTTTAAGGTAATACCAGGTAATAAAAGTGGTATTTTAACGAAATAAAATTTGATGTAAATATTTTTCGTAGGTATATTTATGACTGATTTTGTAGACAACCCTTTGGTGCAAAAATAGGCTTTTATTTTACGACAATTTTTGTTTAATTTGTATTTTGAATTTTTATTAAAAATTACTTAGGGCTTCCAGACTTTTAGATGGTAATGTACATATTGCGATTTTCACAAGTATGTATATTATTGGTCTACTACAAAATCATTTATATTTCAAATATGTTTTAATTACACTTAAAATCGAGCTGTCGCAAAAAAAACACAAAGTTAAGATTGCTATCCAGTCTTATATTCCCAGTAGCAACTGACGCATCGAAAACATTGGCCATTAAACAAGCTAACAAAAGACAAATCGATGCGTTTGAGATGTGGGCATATCGAAGAATCCTCAGAGTTATTATATGTATACCGAACACCGTTATGACAATTTAAAAATATACACAGTACAATAAGTGGCGCCCCTTACAATTACAACGAAACTGTTAGCGTAGCACCAAATGTACCAATAGTACAATTATTAAGAAAGCTACTTAAGAAAAACTAAAATAAAGTATAACTTTCACGCCCTGTATGTCAAAAATTACAAATTTTTGGATTAAGGTAAGTTGAGCTAAATGGTCATATTTTCATCCGAGAAATCCACAGTAACGCTAGGTACACGAAATACTGGGACACCCTATCTGTATATGTAAGTATATATATATATATATATATATATATATATATATATATATATATATATTATATATATATTATATATATATAATAAACAATCCTAAGTTTAACTACTGGGAAACGCCCTTATAAGGAGAAGAGATGAGCAATCAAAGATCTAAAGGCTCTAGTATCTGCTTTTTATTTTTATTATCGAGCTTTCGCTGCCTAATGGTAGCGTGCCAAGTGTGGTAAAAAGTATGAAATTGTATGATAATACCAATAGAAAATTGGCATCTCAAAGAAACAGACGAATATTTCTATTAGAATGTCGTCGTTCAAAAGTAAACACCCCGTTTCCTTGAAGACAACATAAAGAGACTTTGGAGAATTCCACAAACTATATCAAACAATAATATAACCAGACTGGAAAACATAACACAACAGGTAACAACCAATTTCCATAAGTTATGTATTTTTGATTACTAATCGGTACATAGAAAGACTCGAGAGATCATTGGATGAGCTATTACAGGACCTTAGGACTCGATTACCGTTTCATATTTTTGATGATTTCATTTTTATTCAACATAATAAATATAAATTTTTATTCAATAAAATTAAAAAAAACAACATTAAAAAAATAGAATTTTTAAAAAAGAAATTTCATGAATTTAATTTAGGAAAAGACAAGTGGATAAAAAATATTTCTGATGTAGAAATACCACCTAATGTAAAAGGGTTTCTAGCCCTTGGTCCCAAGTTTAGTCTCACTATATCTAACAAAGATATTAACATATTTAGTCTATTGTCTGAGGTAGAAGAATTAATTCACTATGTCCCCCCACAAAAACAAGACTACATTGGTGCAAGGGCTGTAAACCTATTTACTAACAATGTAATATCACATAAAGACAAAACTTCTATCACTCATAAATTAGAGAAGGAAACAAAAATTTTCTTAAAAAACCATCCCGATTTACTGATTACTAGGTCTGATAAAGGCAATGTCACTGTTGCTATATCAAAAACTTCCTATCTTGAGAAATCACACTCCCTACTTCAAGATGAGAGTACTTATGAAATAATACATCACGATCCCACCTCAAAAATAGAAATTAAATGCAATAAATTAATTAAATCATTAAAAGATAGTAAGTTTTTAGATGACGCAACTGCTCGCACATTGACAACTTATAATGGGATTTGTCCCAAATATTATGGTCTACCAAAACTACATAAACCAGATATACCTCTAAGACCAATAGTTTCCTGTGTAGGAGCATCTACACAACCACTTGCTAAATATATAGTCCTCTATTTTAGAAACAGCTTTTTCAACTTTCAATAAATTCAGAATTAAAAATACCTTCGAATTTGCAGAGAAGGTTAATGGCCTTATTTTGCCAGAGGGTTTTGTACTTGCTTCTTTCGATGTAGTTTCACTGTTTACTAACATTTCTCTAGACCTTATTATATCAATATTAAATGAACATTTCACATTAATAGAAGAAATATGTAATATTCCTAAAGAAAACAGTTTCTACTAATCATTACTTTTTTATATGAAAATACATTTTTCTTCCTTCAATAGTACATTCTACAGACAAAAAATTGGCGTCCCAATGGGAAGTGCTATTTCACCAATCCTGGCCGAAATTGTTATGAATAAACTTCTTTATTTTGTTATTTCAAGGGTTGAATTTGAATTTCCCCTTCTTTTTCAATATGTAGATGACTTGTTAGTGGCTTTACCGGCCGGAAGTGTACAGGAGACTCTTAACATTTACAATTCTTTCAATCATAAATTAGTATTTACTGTTGAGGAGGAGACTGAAGGTGCTGTTCCGTTTCTGGATACTAGGGTTGTACGCTCAGAAAATAATACAATCAAACTGGACTGGTATAGGAAAAAATCAAGTTCTGGTAGATATATCCCATTCCATTCTTATCACCCTATGAAACAGAAACTGAACATCATCAGAGGACTAAAGAACAGAATAGATAAAATTTGCCACCCCTCATTTAAAGAAAAAAATGTAAAACTGTTGGAAAACATTTTGTTGGACAATTACTATCCTAAAGCTCTAATTAAAAAGAATTTTGAAAGACCCCCCCTTCAAATTAATCCAACTGTCACCACTAATGTCGATATTAAAGTGGGAAAGTTACAATACATTGAAGGCCTTTCCCAGTCCTTGTCTTCTCTTTTTAAAAATACAAACATTAAAATTGCTAATTACAACATAAAAAGAATGAATTGTTTTTATACCAATTTAAAAGATAAAACCGAAACGATCTAATATAATCTATGGCATTCCCTGTCAATGTGGTTTGGTCTACGTTGGACAAACTTCACAAAAGCTCTCTAAAAGATTAGCGCTACACAAAAGTGATAGTAAACACAAACCTAACGCAACTAGCTTGAGCTTACACGTAAATAATACAGATCACAGAGTACAATATAACAACAGCTTCATTCTGGATGTTGAGACTAATTATTTCAGAAGAAGTTTCTTGGAAATGTGTTACATAAAAACCTGTAAAAATAATCTCAATCACAAAAAAGACATAGAAGGATTGAGCTCCATGTATACTTATTTACTAACACAAAACTATACCAAACCAATAAAAAAGAACGATCTTTATGAAAAAATTAGTTTCTAGTAAAGTTTACGTTTCTCCTTTTTTTCTTTCTGTCATTTTTGCTATTTATTTTCAGTTCCTTTCCTAGTTTTCTTGTTAAAATTAAATAATTAAAAAATTAAATATGACAAATAATAAATAATGTGCAGTATTAATTTTCTCTTTCAAATTTTTAAATTGGTTTATGAATCTCTTGATTATAAAATTAAAGAATTAATATAATTAATAATAAATAGCTCGTCGAAGAGTAACATTCATCAAATTTAAGTCCCCCCCTTTTTTATAAAATTAAAACTAAAAAATAGATATCATTAATAATTAATAATTTATCTATAATTAGCATCCACCTAAAAAATTTACCACATCCCTAACTTCAATGCTTTTTATGGTTTTTGTCGACCTGATGACGACATAGACTACCAACAATATCCGGTTCGGGCTTAAATATCACTAAATAGTTACTAAACTCGACGTCAAAAATTTTAAAATGGAGTACCGTTTCAACATCATGGTGTTTTTCTTGCAGTTATATTTCGGTCTTCAAAAAGTGTTTTTTAACTATTATTTATTTACAAAGTTTTATTTTTAATATTTGTGTAACTCTCTAAATGTCTTTTAATCATGTTTGTGTAATCATTCATACTACCTGGCCAACAAAAATGCAAATTTCATTGTCTTCACCAGAGATGAACTAACTGCTGACATTTTTGTAAGTAATTTTCACATATAGTCGTACAATTCATTTAATCACATTTTAAAAAACGAACGTTTTAGTTTATTTTCTGTACCTGGTTTGCATTTTTAGAATCCAGAAGAAGCTACCATTAGGCAGCGAAAGCTCGATAATAAAAATAAAAAGCAGATACTAGAGCCTTTAGATCTTTGATTGCTCATCTCTTCTCCTTATAAGGGCGTTTCCCAGTAGTTAAACTTAGGATTGTTTGTTGCCAGTGCCCTGTTACTGTCCTTCCTCTTTCTTTATATATATATATATATATATATATATATATATATATATATATATATATATATATATATATCTATATATATATATATATATATATATATATATATATATATATATATATATATATATATATATTTATTCTTTGCGCGCTAATATTCTTCTAACGTAATTAGAGCTTTCTAACCGTTTCGTGAATCCAAAAAAAACAGTTGCCATCACATTTCATGCTGATAAAACTGTTTTCGCTTTTTTGGTGCACTTTCATCTTTGCTAACTACCTGCCGTTTTGTCTCTTTCGTCTACAGTCACAAAACGATGCCAGAAGTCCTTCCGATTACGCTTCAATTTTTCTAAACACTATTTTGAAATATCTATTCCCGTGCGTTTTTGGTCTGGAGTTAACAAACGCAGAATCCAACGCACACTCAGCTTTTTCATTTTAAGAATTCATGCAGGATATTATATATCCATTCATATGAGATATCTACCATCTTAGCAATCTCACGAAGCTTAAGGCGATGATCTTCCATCTCGATACCATGAATTTTATCGAAAATTTCTTCAGAAAAAAACTCAATCGGGCGTCCTGTATGTGCAGACTTTGCATAAGCCATGCTAAAATTTACTTATTCAGTAATAAACGGTCTTGAGTGAAGGTGCAGGGTCCCCATGAACCTCCTTCAGTTCAGTTTCTATCTGGGCCGGAGTCAATTTTTTAAAATAAAAAGGTTCTATCACTTCACGATTTTCGACTTTATCTATTTCTACGAAACGTGTAACGATCACTTACTATAGCTGCCAACAGATAACTACGTGCTTCACCCATTTAAAGCTTTAAACAAAACAGTTATAAGAGTCAGGCTTACCAACAGTCAGGCTGCTTAGCAAAATTTCCTGTCATTTCGTAAAAATTTACCAGACTTATGAATCTACCTTTGTAATATTTCTCTCCTTCATGCAAGAATAGCGGTTAATATTCCTCCAACCTTATTTACAGACATTGATCTGTGAAAAACTTTGTCTAATATTGATATGTCCCCCTTTTTTTGGTCAAGACAAAAGACATTTATAACCACAGAATTTTTGCTGCCATATCAGTCACCTCAAATTTCAACGCTTGCGGTAAGGATAAGTAACAAATAGTGGAGTAAATTGCAACTTCGTCCGATGTTTAACGCGTCATGATATGCTAAGTTACCTTACTTCACGACCGCGCAATACCTAAAAGAAAACTGGAAAAATAAATGGCAACCTGCTGTAGTGGTGTTTTGAAAGTCTGACAACATTATAAATTTGATCGGTTGTTACTAGTCAATGCATTTATTTAATTTATAGGGCATATTAGATTATTGATAGCGTTTAGATGTAAATATGCGAAGGCTTGATCTATCTGAGCAATTTTTTCCTGAATACATAAAAACCAGTCATGTTGAAAATGAAAATGAACACTTGTCTTCGAAATATGTCCTTGTTGATTAATTTATTTTGATTAAATGTGTAAAGAAAACCGAGTTGCCTAAATCCATTAATTGATTTATTTCACGGAGAGATGGACTACTTCATTAAAATTAAATACTAAATATTAAATGTCAATAATTTTTATATCTTCCTTCTTTCCTTTTTATCAAATAAATCAAAAGAAACCTAAAATGAATTAAAATATAAAACAATTAAAAACATATAAATTTCAAAAACGCCAATTAAACATGTAATATAAAATATAGTCTCATTAAAGTTTTAATTTATTGAGCCTACCTTAAATTTCAAGGGGGTATATTGCCGGTTATTCTTGAAAATGTTTCCAAAACAAATTTATATACCTTCTTATAAATAAAGTTATTTAAGTTTTTCTTTTAATGCTTTTGATTCCATTTTGGTCGGTATTCTCATTTTAAAAGCATTTCTCATGAATAAGCAAAAAGTCCACCCTTGTGGTGTTCAATTCCTATGTCCCCTCTTTTGACCTTTTTCTGAGTGAATTACAAATTTTAAAAGCAATCTGGTGCATATTAAAATGTAAAAAATACAAGTGATAAATATGTAAAAATCAGTATACCGAGTGATCTTTATATGTGCAGGTGTTTCAAGAATCTTCTTTTAACTATATTGAAAGTATTTTTTTTAGTTTAATGGGATTTAAGGCGTCTATTCTTGTAAATACTCTCTTGAAAATTTAGGCCAACTCAATAAGATGATTCCTAGGACGGGCACATTATATTTTAGAAGAGGTGGTGAGGTAGCGATTTTTTTTCTTTTATTTTAATACTATTAGTTTTAATTTTTTTTTTAATTTTTATTTAATCAACATTTCAGCTTTAATAACACAGCCCCACAAAAAAAAAGTGGGGTATACTTTTGATGCGATATATCAGATCCGTAGTATTTTTGCCCGCTGATCACGAATCTGACGTCAGAATATCGCCATCACATCTTAATTTTTTTCTAACCTCAACAAATAGGTAAAAATTAGTAAAAATTAAGGAAAATATACTCCTAAAAAATTGATTCAAGCTTTTTCATGAATCCAAAGATGTATTAATATGTATTCGGACACGCTAAGCTAATATTCATCGGTTGGATTGAGCCATACAGTTGTGTTTTCTTTCTAACCTCAATAAATCAGACAGATATAGTGCTTCTCGAATGCAAAAACGAATTCAAATTAAAATTCAACCGATCCTTACCAAATTTGGTACACGGGGATTTTTTGGGTCGCTGATCACGAATCTAAGGTTGGATTTGCAAAATTCAAGATGGCAGATGTTTTCGCGTCATTTTGAACGCCGAGAAAATTCATCGGTCGATTTTTATTCTTCTACTTGCATCCAGGGCACCTCCACGTGGTGACGGTGGGCAACGGTGTTACTCCACTAGCCGGCAGAGTCCCTGGATAACGGCTTAGATGACGTCATGGCAGGTAGAAGAAAGAGAATTACGATGTAGGGACTCCCACATCGATGATTTCCCAGATAATCTTGGTGACTACAGTGGGAACGTTTCACCAAGATCTGAAAATCATAGAAAATCGGTATCAAGGATGATGGGATGACCATATGCTAGCGGACTATTGCTGGTCGCTAAAAAGAGAAACAAGTCTTCAAAAGCGTTTGGGCAGAAAGCCTTTGAATAGGTCATTCGCGGAAAAAAGAACAAGATACAGCCAAAAAAAGGAAAGTTAGTCTAACCTTCGCAATTCTAGGGCTTAAGGGTCTACTATTTGAGAGTATATGGTTTAAAAGTCCTGGTTTTGAGTTTATTGGGTCTCATTTTTAAAGTTACAAGGTTATTGAGGTCTATTTTTGACGTTACAGGGTGTGGGAGTCTAAGGTTTCAGGGTTTAGGGTTTAAGAGTATCAGGTTTGAGGATTCCCCAACTGTATACCAAATTTGGTAGGAATCGGTTGGTTTTCAAAAATTGTGTCCGCCATCTTGGATCCGCCATTTTGAATTTTGCAAATCCGACCTCAGATTCATGATCAGCAACCCAAAAAACCCCGTGTACCAAATTTGGTAAGAATCGGTTGAATTTTAATTTGAATTCGTTTTTTGCATTCGAGAAGCACTATATCTGTCTGATTTATTGAGGTTAGAAAGAAAACAGAACTGTATGGCTTAATTCAACCGATGAATATTAACTTAGCGTGTCCGAATACATATTAATACATCTTTGGATTCATGACAAAGCTTGAATCAATTTTTTAGGAGTATATTTTTCTTAATTTTTTACTAATTTTTACCTATTTTTGAGGTTAGAAAAAAATTGAGATATGATGGCCATATTCTGACGTCAGATTCGTGATCAGCGGGCAAAAATACTACGGATCTGATATATCGCATCAAAAGTATACCCCACTTTTTTTTTGTGGGGCTGTGTAATAAACAGGTGAGTAAAATTAACAATAGTGCAGAATTAGTTGGAAGCAACCTGCATAGACAATCGCTCAATATAGAAAGGTCCTGCATCTTGCATGTAACTTGATAATGGGCTACGAGGGTGAATTGAAGAGTTTTGTAAAAAAAACAAGGGAAATAACATTCTCTTGCAAACACTCAGCTTCATTCATGCAGGATATGATGTTCATATGAGATGCCTAACATCTCAGCAATCTCATGAAGCTGAATGTGACAATCTTCGGCCAAAAAACTATTAATGTTACCTTCACCATTGCCACCACACGTAGGCTGAAAACTTTTTGGTCTAGCTACTTAAAACATATTTTTTTTCTAAAATTCGACTTTATTCATCAACATAGTCTCCTTTAAGAGCGATACAATCAGTCTAACGCTTTTCTAACGTTTCTACACTTTCTTGTAAAGGATTTGTGTGTAGGCCTCAGTTTCGGAGAAAATTTCTTCATTGGAGCCAAATCTCTTTCCCGCGAGCATTTTTTGAGGTGTGCGAATAGATAATAGTCGCTGGGGGCCAAATCTGGAGAGTATGGTGAATGAGGAACCAATTCGAGCTTCAATTCATGCAATTTTGCCATCGTAACCATTGACTTGTGACGACACGGTGCATTGTCTTGATGAAAGAGCACTTTTTTTCTTGTTCATTTGCGGCTGTTTCTTTGCAATTTTTGCCTTCAAACGCACCAATAACTTTATATAATATTCGCTATTGATGGTTTTTCCCTTCTCAGCACAGTCGCATAGCGTATCCCAAAATACAGAGGCCAAAAGCTTCTCTGTCTTTGATTGCTTCGGGCGGCTTTTACCGGCTGCTATCCACTGAGCTGACTGCCGATTTGATTTCGATGTGTAGTGGTGAATCCATGTTTCATCCATTTTCTCATATCGTATGAAAAAAATCCTTTTTGTTGCGCTTAAATAGGTCCAAACAGAGCTCAGAATCATCATGGTGTTGTTTTTGGTCCACTGTGAGCAAATGCGAACAGAGCCCAAATGTTCATGCAAAATATAATCAACACGTTCTTTTGATATCTTTAGGGTATCAGCTATCTCACGCAATTTCACTTTACGGTCATCCAAAACAATTTTGTGGATTTTTTTGATGTTTTCCGGTTGGGCGTCCAGAGCGTTCAACATCATTTGTGTCTGTACGACCGCGTTTAAATTCAGCATGCCAGTAAATGATGAGTGATTTTCCAGGGGCAGAGTCCCCGTAACATTTATGAAGCCATTGCTTCGCTTGGACGGTATTTTTTTTCCCATCAAAAAACAGTGTTTAGTCAACTCGCGAAATTCGATTTTTTCCATTGTTTTGAAAATATCAAAAGTAGCGTCACTAAAACCACTGTAACTAGTAAACTAATCGTCGAAATATCATGAAATTTGGACACGTATCCTTTGGGGGTTGGAACTTTTTAAAAATCATATAGATTTTTTGAAAAGGACGCAGCAAACTTCAACCGGACGTCCTGAATACGCAACAGTGATCATACGGCTACGTTTAAATCTATTTAGCCAGTAATCAATGGTCTTGAGTGCTAGTGCAGAGTTACTATGAACCTTTTTTAGTTCAGTTTCCATCTGAGTTCCAGTCTACGTTTTTAAATAACTTCACAATATTCGGTTTTAACCATATCTACAAAACATGTAAAACCCATAAGTTACGGTAGTTGCCAATAAACAACTTCACGTTGCATCTGTTTGAAACTTTACAAGAATCACGCTTACCAATGGCCATGCCGCTTAACTAAATTTCCCGCCATTTCGTAAAAATTTACCAGACTTACCAATCCCTTCTTTTAAATCAATTTGTCTTAGTTGATCCTATTTTCAATACTAACCTGACTCACTATACCTATTTAATTTTTTAAAATTTATTTAATTTAGTTAAACTTGTATTTTTATATAATTAAATAACGCCAATATTTTCAAGATTATTTAATAAACTAAAACAAAATAAAATATAGACTATTGGTAATTTAATTTACTTTTGTATTTTGCGTTTTAAATATTACTTTGCAAATTCGCTCTGTCGTCTATTAAAATGTAATTTATGAGAAAATAAATAAATCTGTACTTGCACAAAAAAATACAGAGTAAATTTCAAGTGGTAATTATATTTTATTAATTTTAGTCTAAAAATTTTGTGTTGAATTTAATTAAAGAAACTATATATAAAAATTTATGGATAACGAGTCTCCACCAGAGTATTCTGCCCATAATGTCGTATTTTATTGCTGGTGTGTTGCTGAAGTAGAGGCACCGAGTGTAACTAAGATCCTTGGTAATTTAGCTGCTATCGTAAGTTTCACTGTAACAAACGTGCCCTTTGTGTATAGAAGCTCTATAAAAACAATAATTCTGGGACTAACACACACCAAAAATTTCGCATTCAATATCATCGACAGCATATTCAGTGTACAAGGTGAGTCTACCATAGAATAAAGTTTATTATCTCGTTTGTTTGGGGAATGACAAAAAATATGTTAAATACAATAGTTTTAGGGAATGTTAAGGGGCACAGCTTAAAATTATTTTTGAGTATACAGGGTACTTCAAAAGAATATGGCCGATATATTTTTTTTTAATGGAACATTCTATTTTCTAATTTATTTTTAAATTTTGCGCAAAATTTTATAACTTTTTTTTTTATTAATAATGTTATATACCTAAACCTAGTAGTTTTCTAATATTTCAATTTTTTTTTTAAATACTAGTTTGCCAGTAGCGCCATTGTTTCTGAAGATGGAATACTCATAACTAGTACGAGCATTCTATATAGATGAAAAAAAAGATATATGTAAAGAAATTTGAGTTAGATGCTACAGGGAGTTCAAAATTAATTTATACATTTCGACTATTTTAAATTGAAAAATCTTAAATTTTTTAAATGGCACACACTGTATCTTATTATTTTTTCTGATAGATTTTACAAAACCTTCCAACTTTTATTAACTATGTCATATACCTATTTCTAATAATTTTCGACTTATTTTGAATTTTTCAATTTTTACCCTTGTTTTTAATACTCTTACACTATTGTGAAAACATAAACAAATAGTTAATAATAATTTTAATATAGTTTAACTTATCTGATGATTAATTATTAGGAAGTAATAAATTTTCAAAAATATGCCCGTCTACTTGAATACACATATTTAGTCGTTTTGCTATATTTTCCTTCACTTTCCTTAGCATTAAGGGCGTTATTGTCCACGCATCCCGTATCCTGTTTTTCATATCTACTGATGTTGTAGGGGGATTCACATATACACGATCTTTAATATAACCCCACAAAAAGAAGTCTAAAGGTGTTAAGTCACATGATCGAGGGGGCCACTGAATAAACCCATCCCTACCGTTCCATTTTTTGTGGGTAACGATCGTTTAAAAATTCCCGAATTTCCCAGTGGTAATGAGCAGAAGCTCCGTCTTGTTGAATCCACATTTGTCCCCTTTCAAAGTTATCAACTTCTTCAAGAACCTGGGGTAATTCGTTTTGCAAAAAATTTAGATATTTAGGCCCACTAAGTTGGGAATGTGGAATCTTTGGCACAATGATACTACTCAGTATATATCACCACTACACCAAACACTTTATTTTTGCACTCGACGCGCGTTTCGCTAACCATGTTAGCTTCATCAGTTAGTTCTTTGTTCCCAAGTGTGCCAATTCCACAAACTTTACAATATCTCGAAGAATTACTTAGATGGAATGACATTGAAGACGAAATTATTCGTGAATACTTAACATTATCTAAACTTTGTATGGAACAAAATTATTTCCAATATAACAATCAATTTTATGTTCAGAAAGAAGGAACAGCTATGAGTAATTGCTTATCACCTTTCATAGCCAATTTATTCATGAGTAAGTTTGAAATCGAAGCCAGTCAAGAATTCGAATATTTCCCAAGGGTATGGTATAGGTATGTGGATGATATTTTCGCGATTTTTAAATTAAATAGCCGGTATGATTCCATTAAATTCACTTACGAAGTTGAGAACAAAGGACAATTGCCTTTTCTAGATATTTTAATTATTAAAAATAATAATAGATTAGAATTTGATATCTATAGGAAGGACACAGTAACAGATAGATATATTCCTAATGATTCATTTCATTGCAAACAACATAAATTAGCCTCATTACATTTTTTAGTTCATCGTTTAATCACTTTCCCTCTGAATAGAGTAAACTTTAATAAAGAAAGGAATCGTATTAGAAATATAACTAGAGTTAATGGTTATGACGACGACTTAGTAAATAAGCTAATAAATAGACATAAGTTTTAGCTTTAACATTCAGAATTCCACCTTTTTTACATGCGAAGAAAATACCACCAAGTATGTCTCCATACCATATAATCCGAAATATAGCAAGGGACTCAATAAGGTATTTAATAAGGTAGACCTCACCTTAGTCTATAAGTCATCAGACAATCTGAGGAATATCTTAGGAAATCCCAAAGATAAGATTCCTAATTGTGAGAAAAGTGGAATTTATGAAATTAGTTGTAATGACTGTGACAAAAAGTATGTTGGGCAAACTAAAAGGTCAATTAAAACACGATTTAAAGAACATTTAGCACACTTAAAATACAATAGAACAGAAAAGTCTAGCATTGCCGAACATGCCCTTGAAGCATCTTACGGCTGTTAACTGCTCCATTACTGCGAAAAGTAGCTTCATCAGAAACCATTATTTTGGATAAAAAATTTAGATCGGCCTCTATTGCTCCATTCTTGGTGGTATAAAAGTTTTACTCGTCGTTCAAAATCACGGGCCTGAAGTTCTTGGTGTAATTCCATATGAAAGGGATGATACTTTTGACGGCTGCTGACCTGGGGGATTATCTTCAACATGAAGTAAAATCTACATTCCTCATTGGTAGCATTCTGGTTTACTACTTTCCGTTTCCTATACTCAACGCTACCACTACCATCAAACCGTTCCATTAAGCACTGAAAAGATTTTTTAAATGATATGCGTCTATTAAGGTACTTGGCTCCGTAAAGCCTTGCTGCCAAAAGACAATTTTTTCCGCCTCGTCCAGTATATAAACCATAACAATTCATTCATTTTTAGGAAGATCCATAACGATTACCTTTATACGTCACTTACTACAACAAATTGAACTAATTTTACTTGCTTAATAGATATGTCAAAATTTGACAATGCCTATATTTTTGTTTTGTCTTGGCTTAAAATAAAGGGTAAAAATTGAAAAATTTAAAATAAATCGAAAACTATTAGGAATAAGTATATGACATACTTAATAAAAGTTGGAGGGTTTTGTAAAATCTATCAGAAAAAATAATAATATACATTGAAGAAATTCGAGATTTTTCAATTTGTTTTGAACACCCTGTACCATCTAACTCAAATCTCTTTACATTTTTTTTTCATCTCTTTAGAATGCTCGTACCAATTATGAGTAATCCACCTTCAGAAACAATGGCAATTTTTTTACAAAACTGAAAACTAGTATTTTTTTTTAAATTGAAATGTTAGAAAAACTACTAGGTTTAGGTATATAATATTATTAATAAAAAAGTTATAAAATTTTACGTAAAACTTAAAAATAAATTAGAAAATAGGATGTTCCGTCCTGTATACTCAAAAATAATTTTAAACTGCGCATCTTAACATTTCCTAAAACTAATGTATTTTAATTTTTTCGACATTCCCGAAACAAAAGAGATAATGAACTTTACTATATCGTTGATTCACCCTGTACAACTGATCGAAAATTATTGCAGAAGTTTGAAGAAACTGGTTCAACTTTAACGAAACCTGTGGCAAAGCGACTTAGGACATCAAGAACCGTGCAAATGTGGAGTGCGATACAACACCGGACACCAGCTGTATCCTTACAAGATATAGTTGGTGAAGGAATTAAAACCAACTGATACTGCTTGGAGGCTCAATATCGTGAATCAAACATTTGGACGCTTATCAACATCTTAATTTATTAATAAACACAGTTGCTGTTATGAATTATGAGATATAGATAACATAGAAAAAAGCTAAACAATGTTTTTTTTGTGGTGGACTATGTTTGAATGATGTGGAAACAATTATATTTTATATTTTCTAAATGTATTATTCCAGGAGGAGCTACTTCCGGATCTTCTAGGTTTCTGGGTGTAACTTATTACTTCCTCTTAACATGGTCTCATTATGTAAATAAAATTTCTACTAAAATGGCAGAAAAATTATTTATCACAAGAAATCTAGTTAAATAATGAATAAGAATGTGGTTTTAACTGCATATTACTCTTTTATTATATCGCTCTCTTACTATTTAACAAGTTGGGGACCGTACCCAAAGTCTCTATTAACTTTGTTATGGTGCTTTGTATTGGTTTCTCTTATATTTATGATTTGACTTGTAGAGTGTTGATATTGAACAATAGCTGATTGTATAATTTGTTTTCTTTTTGATACATCTATTTTTAAACGAATTGAGCCTTTTGGTGATCTCAAGCATTGTCCAATTTTTTTACAAATGTTGAAGATTTTCCGAATGTTGGATCTTTTAAGTAATTGGCTACCTTTTGTTGGAGGCGGGTTTTTAAAGCAGTGAAACTAACTAGTGTGTTGTTAACGGATAATTTTTGGAACGGATGATAATGTGAATTAACATTCAAATATCTATTGACTTTAACTGCATATTACTCTTTTATTATAACAAGTTGGGGACCGTACCCAAAGTCTCTATTAACTTTGTTATGGTGCTTTGTATTAGTTTCTCTTATATTTATGATTTGACTTGTAGAGTGTTGATATTGAGCAAAAGTTGATTGTATAATTTGTTTTCTTTTTGATACATCTTCTTCTATTTGTAAACGAATTGTGCCTTTTGGTGATCTCAAGCATTGTCCAATTTTCTTACAAATGTTGAAGATTTTGCGAATGTTGGATCTTTTAAGTATTTGGCTACCTTTTGTTGGAGGCGGGTTTTTAAAGCAGTTAAACTAACTAGTGTGTTGTTAACAAATAATTTTTGGAAAGGATGATAATGTGAATTAACATTCAAATATCTATTGACTTTCTGTAGACAGAATCTCTCAAGATGTTGTTACGTTTTCTTTGTACCAGTACATTTATAAATTTTATATTATGTTGCTGAGATGATTCAGAAAAAAACACTCAGCACTAATCTTATACAAATTGGATCCTGGTTAAATCGGCTGAAAATGTAGTGTGTTATGCTTCAAGCCATTCTGATTAAAAGTGTCCATGGACACAAACTACAAAAATGGATATATTGAGAATTATCGATCGTGAAGTAAAAAAAACGCTGAGAAAATGCTATTTTTGCGTTTCTTAAGGGCTTATTTTGACTAGAACATGATATTACCAAAAATTCCAACGGGATTATATGTTTTTTGGGTTGCTAATTATGAATATAATAATTATTTTGACTCAGTTCGTTCCTACTTTCGAATATACGTTTTTTTTGTATAGTGTTTATTTTTGGCAAAGGGGTTTCCCTAAAGCGCTACAGGAGCGATATATGTGCGGAAAAAGCGAATCACGTTGTTCTTGAATCGCTGTAAATTGTACTCGGTGGAAAACGCAATCCTGGAAAAATTATTCCAAAGGGATGATGTTCTCCATATAAAAGGCTGCTTGAAAAGTGCTGTAGGAGGAGTAACAAGCTGAACTTCATACGGATGTGAAGTATTACCGCGACGTGTATTTCTGACCTGCACCGTTCTGGGAGGAATTAAGCGGGCCACATCCTTCGAACACTTTCCGTGAAAATATTTGTAGAATAGACTCGAAGAACCAACCGTTCTTCGATGTTCCAACGAATCAAGGCCGCCGGTCAGTTCCGGATCTGCAATCAGACGAACAGCTCTTCTCTGAATAAAATCCAACAAATGCATTGTATGTTTGGGAGCGGAGCCCCAAACATGGGAGCAGTATTCCACAGTTGGTCGAATTTGAGCTTTGTAAAGAAATAACAGTTATTGTGGAGTGTAAAGCATACGAGGCCGGTTTGAATAGTCCGTGCAAAGTCCGAGAGATGGCACCACCGGCGCGTATCGAGGTCATGTTTAGTTAGTAGCATCTCTTGAATGAACGCACACCAAGTTTCAGCCATATTGGTCTATTTCTTTGTGTTTGGCATTCGTGTGAATCAAGGAAGTCGAGTGATTTTCAAGAAATGGACGAAAAAGAATTTCGTGTGGTGATTAAACATTACTTTATGAAAGGCAAAACGCCTCAGGAGACTAAAGAGAAGCTCGATAAACATTATGGTGACTCTGCACCTTCGATTAGAACAGTTTATAAGTGGTTTCACAATTTTCGTACTGGCCATATGGGCACAAGTGACGCTGAACGTTCTGGACGGCCTGTGGAGGTTACGACTCCAGAAATCATTGATCAAATCCATGATATGGTGATGGATGACAGAAGAGTTAAGGTGCGTGAGATTGCTAGTGCTGTGGGCATCTCGATTGAACGGGTACATAATATTTTGCATAAACATTTGGACATGAGAAAGCTATCCGCAAGATGGGTGCCGCGATTGCTCACGCTTGACCAAAAACGGAATCGTGTGAAGTGTTGCAAGGATGGTTGGTTTGCAGCTGTTCCAGAAGAATCCGGAGGACTTTAAGCGTCGTTTCGTCACTGTGGATGAAACATGGATATATTACTATACTCCTGAGACCAAACAACAATCTAAACAATGGGTTACCAAGGGGGAATCTGCACCAAAAAAGGCGAAGACCGTTCCTTCGGCCGGAAAGGTTATGGCGACTGTCTTTTGGGATTCGCAAGGGATAATCCTCACCGACTATCAGGAAAAGGGTAAAACTATTACAGGTGGATATTATTCATCGTTATTGGACCGTTTGAAAACCGAGCTGCAAGAAAAACGCCCGCGATTGGCCCACAAGAAGTGACGATGTTCCAGGAATGGAGTGCCCCGACATAACTATGTCGGGTTCAGAAACGTTAACTTTTTTAGACAAAACTGCCGCCTGGGTTTTTGTAGCGTTAAATTCTACTTAGTTACTGTCACTCCAAGGTAGAATTTCTTCCAGGTCTTTGTTAAGTCGAATGACTTCTTGCTGTCTGCGAATATTCGTTTGGGTAGTCGATGTCTGAGCGTTCAAAGTGAATGAAGAGATAAGCGTACTGTTATCCGCAAAGCTGTAGATTGGATTCTCGGTCTTTTCCAGCAGATCGTTAATATAAATGAGAAAGAGAGTAAGAGACAGTATGGAGCCTTGAGGTACACCGGCGTTGATAGTGAAGGTGTTAGAAAGAAATCCGTCGATGGCCACTCGTAAAGAACGCTCTCTGAGGAAACATGAGAACTACAAACAGAACTTTTCAGACAAACCATAAGAATGTAGCTTAGCCAGCCGCCCATCGTGCCAAACACAGTCGAATGCCTTGGATGTGTCAAGAGCAACCTCTCGAGATTCTCCAAAGTGTTCAATTGCGTTGTTTCAAACATGTGTTACATAAGTCAGAAGATCTCCCGTTAATATATTTTTACGAAAGCCATATTGGTGATCGCTAATAATGTTGAATCATTCAAGATATTTTAGAAGATGCTGATTGATAGCCTTTTCCATGACTTTCGATATTATGGAAAGCAGTGCGATTGGTCGATAGTTATTTGGAAAGGTCTTCTTGCCTTTTTTTTAGGTATCGGCTGAATTGTGGCACATTTCCAGCAGGAAGGGGTTTTTGTAGCGTTAAATTCCACTTGGTTACTGTCACCCCAAGATAGAATTTCTTCCAGGTCTTTGATAAGTTGAATGACTTCCTGAGGATATTCGTCTCAGTAGCCGATGTCCGAGCAATCAAAGTGAATGAAGAGATAAGCGTACTGTCATCTGCAAAGCTGTAGATTGCATTCCCGGTCTTTTCTAGCAGATTGTTAACGTAAATGAGAAAGAGAATAGGAGACAGTATGGAGCATTGGGGCACACCGGCGTTGATAGGAAGGTTTTAGAAAGAAATCCGTTGACCGCCACTCGTAAAGAACGCTCTCTGAGGAAACATGAGATGCACAAACAGAATTTCTCAGACATACCAGAGAGAGGTAGACTGCCAAGTCGGTGGATTGAAAAGAGTGGCTGGAAATTGGGTATAAGCAGCCCAGAACAGAAAAAAGTGGGAAGACTTGAGGGAGGCTTTTGTCCAGCAGTGGACAGTGTAAGCTGATGATGATAATGATTATTTTTGGCCATATAACGTTCATCATTCTTTCGTAACAATTTCCTGAGAGTGGTTGAAAATAAAATATAACTTTTATATGGTTTAGTCTACTTAAATCCAGAAAAACGTCAAAAGCATATGCTATTAGAAAATTGGATCAAATTGGTTCAAAATAATTATTATATTCGTAAAACATAAAATTCCGTTAGAATTTTTCGCAACAATATGTTCATCAATCATCAATCAATCAATCAATCAAAAAAGACTCCAGAAATGGCCGAAAAGGCCAATAATCCAAAGTAGAAATGGGTCAAAATAATTATTATACTCATAATTAACAACCCAAAAAACATATAATCTCGTTGGAATTTTGCGTAAAATCATATTCTAAAAAACGCAAAAAATAGCATTTTCTCAGCGGTTTTTTTACCAATTCCACGCTGGTTAATTCCTAACTTCTGATCAAAGAGGCTTGAAGCATAACATACTACATTTTCAGGCGATTAGACCAGGATCCTTCTTCCATAAGATTATTGCAGGGTTGTTTGTGTTTTAGAAGATTTTAAGCTCAAGGTACTTTGTTAGTTGCTTCGACACAACAGTTTCTGAATTGTTGACAGATATGCTTAAGTCACATTCTCTCACTCTAATCTGGCTTATAATTCTGGAAAATAGACCGTTACATACGAATATAAAAATTGAAAAACGGTATTGATTTCACATGCCGAGCAACAGCCTATTAAGCCTAAGTTACGAGGCTGATTTGAAAAGTCCGTGCAAAGTCCGAGAGATGGCACCACCGGCGCGTATCGAGGTCATGTTTAGTTAGTAGCATCTCTTGAATGAACGCACACCAAGTTTCAGCCATATTGGTCTATTTCTTTGTGTTTGGCATTCGTGTGAATCAAGGAAGTCGAGCGATTTTCAAGAAATGGACGAAAAAGAATTTCGTGTGGTGATTAAACATTACTTTATGAAAGGCAAAACGTCTCAGGAGACTAAAGAGAAGCTTGATAAACATTCGATTCGAACACTTTATAAGTGGTTTCAAAATTTTCGGACTGGCCATAAGGGCACAAGTGACGCTGAACGTTCTGGACGGCCTGTGGTGGTTACGACTCCAGAAATCATTGATCAAATCCATGATATGGTGATGGATGACAGAATGGTGCGTGAGATTGTTAGTGCTGTGGGCATCTCGACTGAACGGGTACATAATATTTTGCATAAACATTTGGACATGAGAAAGCTATCCGCAAGATGGGTGCCGCGATTGCTCACGCTTGACCAAAAACAGAATCGTGTGAAGTGTTGCAAGGATGGTTTGCAGCTGTTCCAGAAGAATCCGGAGGACCTTAAGCGTCGTTTCGTCACTGTGGATGAAACATGGATACACTACTATACTCCTGAGACCAAACAACAATCTAAACAATGGGTTACCAAGGGACAATCTGCACCAAAAAAGGCGAAGACCGTTCCTTCGGCCGGAAAGGTTATGGCGACTGTCTTTTGGGATTCGCAAGGGATAATCCTCATCGACTATCTGGAAAAGGGCAAAACTATTACAGGTGAATATTATTCATCGTTATTGGACCTTTTGAAAACCGAGCTGCAAGAAAAACGCCCGCGATTGGCCCACAAGAAAGTCCTTTTCCATCACGACAACGCACCAGCACACACCTCAGCAGTCGTGGTCGCAAAATTAATGGAAATAGGATTCCAACTCGTTTTACATCCCCCCTATTCTCCAGACTTGGCTCCCTCGGACTACTATTTGTTCCCCAATTTGAAGAAATGCCTGGCGGGACAAAGATTTTATTCAAACGAGGAGGTGATTGCAGACACTAATGGATATTTTGCAGACTTGGACAAATCCTATTATTCGGAAGGGATCAACAAACTAGAACATCGTTGGACGAAGTGTATAAGCCTAAAATGAGACTATGTCGAAAAATAAAAAAGGTTTACCCCAAACACATAAGTAGTTTTTATTTTTGCACATACTTTTCAAACCAGCCTCGTATTGATTCAGATTCCAGTGAAAGTATTTTTTTTATTTCATTTCATAAACATGATCTAGATAACCTTAATACGTCTTTATTAATTTTAAGATGATTACAGATGCTAAATTAGCTCGTTAATTTTTATGTACGTTCCTATTTTTCTATTTTAAAAGACAAATGATTTGAAAAGTTTCATTTCTCCCTTGTATCTTCATTGCAACGACTTCATAATAAGGAATCTAATTAAATAATGGTGCAGCAACGACATTTTTGCAAGCATTCGTCTGTAAACTAAAATGCATTATTATCATTTAAATAATTCCAAAATTAGGAATTGTGCAAGTTATTGTGCAAGTTAAAATTAAGGCTTTTGTATACTTTCTCAGTTTCTTAGCTTTCTATGGACCCGATAACATCGCTCGGTTGGTTGTTGTGCATTGTCTCATTTAAGAGGATTATTTCCCAGGAATAGAAATGCATTTATTTAGTGTATCAGAAATTGGCTGCATCAGAATTAAATGCAAACCGTAGAAATCAATATCTTAGTCGTTCTTTGTGCGGTTGAGGCAGTGGTAGAACATTTAAAAAAATAGTAATAAAACACATTTTCACTGTTCTCAAACTTTCCCTAAAATATAAAATTAAGTATTGCATGACAATATTTCCTTCGCTTAATAATAAAAGTAACTGTCTATGCTCTACATCCTTCACAATAAGTAGAACTGCCTAAGGCCAATCTTCATAGTTGTTTCTTGAAGTAACATACAATGAGACTCATTTAATGCTTCTCTTACCCTTCCTCCCTCCCTTTTACAGTCAATTTTATCGCCCTCAGCAGTGTTTTTAATTTTCACTTTATATAATGAGTTTTTAACGTGATTTTTGGCATCTATTTTAAATTTCATGTGCCTTAAATGTTATTGTTGTTATTATTACTATCTAAAAAAGACAAAAAGAAACCGACGCGACAAATTCTGTGGCTGCGCGGTCACGCGGTGTGGTTCAAAATGATGATCACGTCTTACGTCCGTTCGGTTAGTGACCAGACCAAATTCATCTGCCTGAGCAATCTGAGAGAATCAAAGATAACTGCCCTCTACATCTTCATTGCTAGTGAAACAGCCGAAGCACAGCAAGCCGGTATCTTTTTAAGGTTCTTCAAGAATGTGTTCTCCCTCCCAAAACTCCGATGACTAGGACCACCATTCTTACTGAATGTAAAAGGGAACAAAGCGCAAAGTTCATAGTTTAAATCTTTGTATCTATGTATTTTTCCTCCTCTTTAATTGTTATATTTGTCCGTTATCAATACCGTACGAATGTCTAGGGTGATAAACTAGGTTACCCAATGCTCCATTTTGAGGATGGATGTAAGATGATATAGCGTGAACAGACAACGCAACAAATACCCGCATGTGATTCTAGTTCTTTGTTACATACCCTACACTTACTGTCGGTTAGTTCGGTAAATCAACTACAGTCGACAGTAAAAATCCCTTGGTATCTGACTTGTTGACTGTAGAAAACTATATTAGTTTTTTTTCGGCAGCTGCAGCCAATCAACGCTCCTATAAAACACTGCATATTGGGGTTTTTCTGTGTGCTGCTTATAAAATTGTTGTTGTTCTGCCGTTTTAATGACTGTCTTAAGTCCAGGTAGTTCTAAATCTAGGATGTTAACCTCTTTATTTTATTGTTCGATGAGGTCGCTGAAGTTTACTGCCAGACCAAGTGTTTCTGCAGCCCTAAACAGAAAGGTTCCCATTTCTTTCTGTTCATGGCCACATACCAGTTCTAGGAAAGAATCGTAACTCTTAAAACATCTTGAAAATAATAGTGTTTTTCGGGCTGGATGGATGTAGATCCATTTGATAAATGAGTTTGCTTGGTGAGTACAATTTCCGTTATTTGCTAACCTTATGTCCTCGTTTGCAGAGTATGCGCCCTGAGGATGGTCCTTTTCTAAAGGTCGACAACGCTTCGCTGACATTAAAGTAAAACACACACTAACATACATTGTTTTTTTTTCTCTCCGTCACAAGTACCCCGTGATGTACAACCTGGGATTGCTTTATGAGTATTTGTAAACTAGAAGAACTAGAGTTTATATTAATTGTGTTAGACAACTGATGATGAAAGAGCACTATAGATGTTGTTTCTTAGTTTGGCTCTGAATCCGAGTATATCCTATTACAATAAAGTAGTGTGACGCTACTGTTCAAATTAGTATAAAGTTAAAAATCTTTTGAAAGGCGCATGGTTTATTGGCATAGACATACACAACTTGTCTTTTTTATCTGATTGCAGGCGCGACTGATAAATCTTGTAAGATTGACTACAATAGAAATCTGCCATGAGAGAGATTTATCGAATTTCTTGTGAAAAAGTTTTAAATACAAATACAGAAATATCATTTATTTCTATATTTTTTGCTTTATATAAAATAACTGATAACCGGATTTCAATCCGTTCGTCTATCAACGAATTTGCATGACGTTTCGCCAAAATCTCATTTGGCATTTTCAAATGCTCTTACTGCTGGTACTACTCGAAGCTGTGATCTTGCTGCTGCTGCAGCTCGAAGCTAACTGAGAAACCGAAGTGCGCTCGCCGTCTTTTATAGGTCGGCATCTACGCAGATTGCAGAAGTGTTCGTCCGGTCATCGGTGTTTGTGGACTGGGTGGTAATTACGGGTTCCGGCCCTGTGCTAACTCACGGGGGTCAGAAGTATTCGTCCGGGAATCGGTGTTTGCCGGCTGGGTGGTAATTACGGGTTCCGGCGCTATGCTGACTACTGACCGACCCCCCACCTACAATCGGCGTAGATGTCGACCTATAAAAGACGGCGACCGCACTTCGGTTTCTCAGTTAGCTTCAAGTGGCAGCAGCAGCAAGATCATAGCATCGAGTAGCAGCAGGAGCAAACGAGCTTTAAGTTGATCCAAAACCTGACTACAATCCTACTAGTTTAGAATTATATATATATATATATATATATATATATATATATATATATATATACGTAAGTATATATATATATATATATATATATATATATATATATATATATGTAATATATATATATATATATATATATATATATATATATATATATATATATATATATATATATGTATATATATATATATATATATATATATATATATATATATATATATATATATATATATATATATATATATATATATATATATATATATATATATATATATATATGTATATATATATATATATATATATATATATATATATATATATATATATATATATATATATATATATATATATGTATATATATATATATATATATATATATATATATATATATATATATATATATATATATATATATAAGTATATATATATATATATATATATATATATATATATATATATATATATATATAAGTATATATATATATATATATATATATATATATATAAGTATATATATATATATATATATATATATATATATATATATATATATATATATATGTAAGTATATATATATATATATATATATATATATATATATATATATATATATATATATATATATATATATATATATATATATATGTATGTATATATATATATATATATATATATATATATATGTATATATATATATATATATATGTATATATATATATATATATATACATACCAGGTGTACAAGTACGAAATGCGGATTTCAGACAACAGATGGTGCACCAATGCAGTTTGTGCTATAAAGATTTGACACTGCGCCATTTTGTTGTGTCATCGACAAGTGTCAGACGCGCACGTGTGAAAAATTGGAAAAGTGTGTGCATAGTGTTATGTTGTTGTGTTCAATATGTCGAAATTTATACCGAACAAAGAGCATTCGCGGACAGCATTAATTTTTTGTTTTTATTTAAAGAAAACTGCTGTTAAATCATATCGACTTCGAGAAGCTTGTGGTGAACATGCTCCATCGCAAGATACGTGTGAAGGATGGTTTCGGTGGTAAGTGGTAACTTCGATATTGCAGACAAGGAACGTGGAAAACTGCCAAAAAAATACGAAGATGTGGAATTGCAAGGACGAAGATGATTCGCAAACACAAAAACAACTGGCCGAGCAATTGAGCGTTAGTCAACAAGCTGTTTCCAATCGGTTACGAGAGATGGGAAAGATTCAGAAGCCGGTAGATGGGTACCACATGAGTTGAACGACAGGCAAATAGAAAAGCGCAAAAACACGTGTGACATTTTGCTCGCTCGGTACAAAAGGAAGTCGTTTTTGCATCGTATAGTTATAGGGGATGAAAAGTGGATTTATTTTGAGAATTCCAAGCGCAAAAAATCATGGGTAGACCCAGGCGCACCATCTATATCGATCGCGAGACCGAATCGCTTTGACAGAAAGACGATGCTTTGTGTTTGGTGGGATCAGAGGGGCGTGGTCTATTATGAGCTGTTAACACCTGGGGAAAGGGTTAATACTAAACGTTACCAACAACAATTGACCGATTTGAACCGTTCGCTGCTTGAAAAAAGGCCAAAATACCGAAAGAGGCAACACAAAGTCATTTTTCTTTATGACAGTGCTCCATCACATATGGCAAAACCAGTTCGCGACCCGTTGGAAGCACTCAGCTGGGAAGTTCTACCCCATGCGGCTTACTCACCAAACTTGGCTCCTTCCGATTATCACTTCTTTGCATCGATGGGTCACGTACTTACTGAGCAGCGCTTTGGTTCGTACGAAGATATGAGAAAATGGCTCAATGAATGGTTCGCAGCAAAAGGGGAAGATTTTTACTGGCGTGGTATTCACAAATTGCCCGAAAGATGGGAAAAATGTATAACAAGCGATGGAGCATACTTTGAATAAAACACTTTTTATCATTCTTCCAAATTTAACATGTTTTTTTTAGAAAAAAAAATCCGCATTTCATACTTGTACACCTGGTATATATATATATATATATATATATATATATATATATATATATATATATATATATATATATATATATATAATATTTATATATATATATATATATATATATATATATATATATATATATATATATATATATTTATATATATACATATATATATATAATATATATATATATATATATATATATATGTATATATATATATATATATATATATATATATATATATATATATATGTATATATATATATATATATATATATATATATATATATATATATAAATATATATATATATATATATATATATATATATATATATATATATATATATATATTATTATATATATATATATATATATATATATATATATATATATATATATATATATATATAAATATATATATATATATATATATATATATAATTTACAATGCTGTTCTATACAATGCCATTCATCACTAATGGCGATTCTATCTACAATTTCAAAATGTTAGCCACTGAACTTCAGAATACCGTTAGAATTACTTTTTGTTTTGATTATTTCTTTATAAAAAAAAGCAGATAAAGAGGATGAATTAAAAAGAGTGAGACTTTCCGAGAAATAGCAGCAAACACAAAAAAAATCATATAACTCTCATATTGTTCTAAATGACCGCAAAGTGAAAGTGAGGGAGATAGCTGACATCGTAAAGGTATCAACAAAACATGTGAGGTATATTTTGTATGAATACTTGCTTATGAAAACGCTATGTGCCCGATGGGTGCCATTCACTCTCACGATTTATCAGAACAGCAACGTGTCGAAGATTCAGAACACTGTTTGACACAGTTTCGGCGCAATCCAAGAGAGTATTTGCATCGATTCGTAACAACAGGCGAATCATGGATCCCCTACTACACGCCTGAATCAAACAGGCACACAGTGGGACAAAGTCACCACTGTGCAACTCAAAATTCCGGCTGCCTTTCAATTTTTAAGTATTGTAATTAAATTTTTACTGTGTACATTAAATAAAATCTTGATAATTTGCTTATGGTAACATATGTTTCTAAAGGCGCTGATTACTGGAAAAATAATCCACTTAGCAAAAATTTTGAGGATTTTAAGCTATTGGCCAATTTCAGTTATTTTTAGCTTTTTTAGTTTAATAATGCGCAACAAAAATTATCAAAAATCGGACGACAATTAAAAAATGAACGACTATTAGCTAATCTGCATTGCCTGGAATCGAAAACTTTATGATCATAATTATCCACTTAAAGAATGCAATTTATTTTGCACGTTAATAAAAATTTGTAAAAAAAGAAAGAAAATGGTCCAAAAATGATCAATTATTACAAACGAAAATTATTTCGAATAAAATAGTATTATTCATTTTTATACACCGCGTACAAGTAGATTATTATCTTGAAATAACTCGATAACTTGATAAATTTCAATTGAATATAAAGAAATAACATTTATTGAAAACTAGAATAATTGCCAAAGTTATTATAGTATCTACTGTTAAGTACCTTAAAATAATATTGTTGAACCAGAAATTCCCAGTTGTTTCTTCATCAGCTGAAAGAACTATAAAAACCGGTCAAGTGCAAGTTGAACTTGCGCAATTAGTGTTCCGTACGTTGATTGCTTTTCAAATAAAAAAAATTGCTATGGAGGTATAAAATGATCAGTGACTTCACAAAACACACCCCAAATGAGTTGTCAGCAAAGTTTGTTTCCAATCTTTACTGAAAACTGATGATATTGAAATTTTTGTTTTTTTTTATTTACCAGATAAATTATTAAAGGTAATCGTGATAATTTTTGTTCAATTTACACCCCGTGGAGAATATTCCAGAGTTTTTTCAAAATTTTTTGATCAATACTTTTCGAGATAAGGGGGGGGGACAGCGATTTTTCGCGATTTTTTAAAAATAGTACAAAGAGAAGTGTGCGCAAGTATTACATAATATATATATATATATATATATATATATATATATATATATATATATATATATATATATATATATTACTCGTGTTTTCACAAGCTTTCATTTGACACCATACTCGATGACCTAGTAAAATTAACCCCTTAAGTCAAAATTTAACTTTCAAAACTACATGGCTCTAATAAGGCTATCAATTCCTATATTATTGCCAAACTTCAACTTTCTATGACAAATAGTTTCGGAGAAAAACGGGTGTGACAGACAGACAGACAGACCCCGAAGTCATCTTATAAGTTTTCCGTACGGAACACTAAAAAGAGACCTTCTTCATCTTTCAACCAAATTTACAAAAAAAAAATATGCAAAAGTTGCAGGTACAAGCTAAAGCGCTATATCTGATAACTATTTAAAAAAAACTAATATATCTTTAAAATTGAATGGCAGCAGGAATTTTGAGTTGCTCAGCAGGGCTTCGCCCTAGAGTGAGGCAGTCCGCAGAGTGGCTGAGACCTCATAAAGCCGACTAGAGCGACAGACAAACATCGGCCTCAAAGGTTTTGGCAAGTATTTTTTAGGATGTGCATGAAATTAGACTTCTTTTTCTTCTTTAAGTGCCGTCTCCGCTGCGAAGTTTGGCAATCGTCACAGCGATTTTTATCTTGGAGACGGCAGATCTAAATAACTCGCGGCTGCTACAGCCGAACCACTCTCGAAGGTTCTTCAGCCACGAGTTCCGTCTCCTTCCTATGGATCTTCTTCCTAAGATCTTTCCCTGCATGATAGTCTGGAGCAACCGATACTTCTCCCCTCTCAAGATGTGACCCAGATATAACAGTTTTCCTGTCTTAATCGTTAGAATTACTTCCCTTTCTTTTTGCATGCGTCTCATCACTTCCACGTTGGTCACTTTCTCCACCCATGAAATCTTTAGGATTCTCCGATATATCCATAGCTCAAATGCCTCCAGTCTCCTCACATCAATCACCTTCATCGTCCAGGCTTCCATCCCATAATATAGTACAGACATTATATAACATCTCATCATTCGTATATTTAATTCAAGGTTTAGATCTCGGCAACAGAAAAGCCTCTTCATTCTTATAAATGTACTTCTGGCCAGTTCAATTCTGATTTTTATTTCTTTGGAGCTATCGTTGTTTTCATTGATGATTGTACCTAGATATTTGTATTCTTTTACTCTTTCGATAGGTTGATTGTTTACATATATCCTACGATCTTCCTGAGTTGTTTTTGTTATTAGCATATATTTTGTTTTGCTTATGTTCAGTGATAGTCCATACTCTTCACTCGCTGTGACAATTTTATTAATTAACGTCTGTAGGTCTTATATGTTTCAGCTAAGAGAACTGTATCATCAGCGTACCTCAGATTATTTATTGCCGTGCCGTTTATTTTAATGCCTATGTCTTGATCATCCAGTGCTTTACTTATTATGTCCTCTGAGTACATATTAAAGAGGATTAGCGAGAGTATACACCCTTGGCGAATGCCTCTTTGGATTTCTATTTCCTTAGATGTTATGTCTTCCACTCGTATTGCTGCCGTAGACTGATCGACTATATTGAAAAGGTTCGAACAATCACAATGTTGGTTTACTGGACCGTTTGACTAATGAAATAAAAAAAAACGGCCGCATTTAACGAAGAAAAAAGTGTTGTTTCATCAAGCTAACGCAAATTAGATCAATTGGAGTATGCTGCCTTATCCGCTATATTCACCAGACCTGCCCCTTGCGATAATTACATCTTTCCAAGTTTGAAAAGATGACTCCAGGGAAAGAGATTTGTCTCAAATGAAGAAGTCGAATTGGAAACTGAGGCTTACTTTAGAGAGCTCGACAAATCAAACTGTATGAAAGTATCCAAATGTTGGAAGATCACTGAAATAAGTTTATTGCTCTTGAAGGAAACTATGTTGAAGAATAAAATCGGTTTTTGGCAAAAACATTATTTTTTCTTCAAAACTTTCCGGATTTTCACCTCATGGTAAATAAACTCGTTTTTAAGAATTTTATTACAGGCTGTTTAAAAATCAAGAAATTTAAATCCTGTGTACGACATAAAAAAATAACAGTTTTTTGACAACACTTCCTAATATTTTATGTCCATAATAACTTATATCAATAATACCTATATTGGTTTTATGTCTGCTATTCAAATTGACATGCATAAAAATTTTATTTTGCATACATTTTACAGACATCCGCGACCCCCAAAACCAATAAATTTTTATAGGTAATTCGGTTTTTCATAAAAATATTTATGGTAAAAATTGTGACATATTCCCAATAATGAGAGTACCTCTGTATTAAATTTGGTCCTATGACCATATCGTATAAATATATGCGGTATTAACTTTATACAGTGTTGCCCTCATAAAAATTGTCATTTCAATATCCCTGCGTTCTACGAACTTTTATTAATATGGATATTTTCCTCACAGAGGCGGAATAAAACAATATTTCTTTAGAAGAAATGTTTAGGAATTACTAAGTAGAGTAAACAAATTATTAAAATAAAACGACTATTCTCTAATCGTTTAATTAAAATAAATCTCAAAATTTGTTGAATGTATAAATAAAGAGTTTAAGGAGATATCAACAAACGATATAAATAAATTGAACAACTCAATAACGAACATAATCACAGAAGCCCATGTAACTTTTGTGCACAAAATAATAAGGAAGAAAGGATCAGCTCCGAGATAAAGAAGAAAATGGAAAGTATAAGGAAACTACTAAAAGATAAAAATATAGAACAAGAGATAAATTCCGCAAACAAAGAAATATCAAAAGCCATCAGAAGAGATATTAGAAGATATAAAAATGATAAAATAATACAGACTTTTGAAAAGAATGAAAATATGAAAGTACTTCGACGGAAACTGACGGAATGCAAGAAAGAAATCATAAGACTTAAAGATAAGAAAGGGATAGTGTAATCAAGTAGAGAAAAAATGATAAACATCGTCGAAGAATTCTATGAGATATTATATAGAAACCAACTGATATTAGAACCAGAGGAACACGCTTTATTGAAAATAACAAATCAGGGATATGAAGATATTTTTAAGATTTCCGTAACAGAAATCCTTTATGCTTTGAAGAAAATGAAAAACGGAAAGGTGAAGACGGAGTGTTGATAGAATCCGTAAAATTCGGGAGCCCTACTCTCATAGCAGCGATCAAAAAACTGCTTAATCTATGTCTAGAGAAGCAGATCATCCCCACCAACTGGAATAACTGTGTAACCATCCTTATACGTAAAAAAGGCGATGCAACGAGCCTCGAAAACTATAAACCCATAAAACTTTTAAGTCATCTGCATAAACTCTACACGCATATAATGAGAAGAAACTGGACTTTTACAAAACAAGGGAACAGGCAGGATTCCGTTCTGGTTACGGAAATAACGACCACCTGCAAAGTATTAAAACTCTCATCGAGAAAACTATAGAATATAATAGATCCTTAAACGCAATTTTGTAGATTTCCAAAAGGCATTCGATACACTAGAACTAGTGTCAATCCTACGACCAATAAAAGAATGCAGAATCGACCAACGATATTCCAACATTATCTGTAACATATACGAAAACGCAACAACAATAGTTAAACTACATACCAACACTTAAAAAATAAAAATAGGAATTAGACAGGGAGACACTATTTCTTCGAAACTGTTCAATGCAGTCCTAGAACATGCATTCAAAACTTTAGAGTGGGAAAGCAGGGCAGTAATGATTGATGAGGCAATTGAGATTTGCAGATGACATAGTTTTAATATCGGACAACTTGAGAGAAGCCAGAGAAATGCTGGAAGAACTACAACAGGCGACACAGAGGGTAGGACTGAAAGTAAATTACAAGAAAACTAAAATGATGACCAACTTAATACCTAGCTAACTGATAAGAATAGAATCGAAGACGAAGAAATAGAAATCGTCGATAAATATACCTGTCTAGGACATGAAATTAGAATAGATAGGGATAACCAGACATGTGAACTCCCCAGACGAATAGCTTTAGGCTGGGCAGCTTACGGAAAGCTCAGAAATACATTCAAAGCGGACATTCCGATAAGATTAAAACGAAGAGCCTTTAACCAATGCGTCTTACCACCCATACGGGTTTGAAACATTGACTCTTACAAAGACAACTGTTAAGAGACTGCAAATAATACAACGTAAAATGGAGAAATCAATGTTAGGGTTGATATTAAGAGATGGAGTCCGAAATGAAGAAATAAGGAGGAGAAAGGGTGTGGACGACATCTTAGCATGTACAACAAGATTAAAATGGAGATTGGCCGGACACGTAGCAAGATTAGAGGACAATAAGTGGATAAAGAAAATTTTGGAATGACGTCCGAGAACCGACAAACGCAATCGAGGAAGACCACCAACAATATAGTCAGACGACCTAAAAAGAATTATAACCAACTGGATCGCGACGTCCCAAAATAGAGAACACTGGAAATCTCTATAGGAGGCTTACTTCCAACAATGTACAAGGGAGGGCTGAACTAGAGAGAAACAACGTGGGTCGGTTTTATTAGGAAACAGAGCTGATAGGTATAATTCTTAGGAATTTTTCCTGGGTCGATTAAAAACGTGTTGCTGACGTTTCACCGAAACTGGCAGGGAGATCGGTGAAACGTCAGCATCATTTTTTCAATTGACACAGGAGAAACTGAGAGGAATTATATTTATAAACAAGGATCAAATCAAATGTTTTTATTGGATTAAAGGCTACGCTTCATACTTACGTTTATAAAAGTATTACCATAAATATGAATGTATGCTTATTCTAACTTAACCTAAGCTCTTAAACTAGTAGTCCTATACTAACTTAACCTAGGAGTGTTCGTGTGATGTATTACATGAATTTATTAATTCTAAGACTTAAACTACCTTAGCTTAAGACTTACTCTAATTTAACTTTGAACTTAATGTTAACTTAAACTAAGGCTTATTGTAACTTAATCTAGTTTTATAATCTTCTGTCACTGCGGGCTAGGGGGTCATCGTTTTCCTCCGAGAGGGGGTCTCACTGCCTCGGAAATTGGCGCGGGCTTGAGGCGGTAGTCGAAAGGCGTCCCTGATGCATGGGTTAGGATAAACTAGGACATGAATACTTATCTTCACCATGAATAGTTTTTATGTATTTAAAGAACATTCCTTATAGTCCCAATAAAACAAAACGTACCGAATCAAAGTCAGTCAAAGTTGACACTGAAAGAAGGATAAAAATGCTTTAAGTATAGTACTTTATAACTGATATTCGTTAAGATCTTAAAACGTAAGGAATTAGGGAAAGATAATTTAAAAAAAAAAGTAATAAAAACTAGAGCCAGTAGAATATGGTGTCAGTCACTTACTTACGTAGCAAGTAAATAAGAACGAAAAATGTAAAATTACTAAACTACATTACAAAAATCATCGCTTGAGCTAGTAGTAGCCAAACTTTTTCGATTTTCAGTGCCTTTGCTGAATCTAAATTTTCCTATGTCAAATTCTAATAACCGGTCAAGTGCAAATTGAACTTGCGCAATTAGTGTTCCGTACGTTGATTGCTTAAAATTTGTCACAGAGGTATAAAATGATCAGTGACTTCACAAAATACACCCCAAATGAGTTTTCAACAAAGTTTGTTTCCAATCTTTACTGAAATCTGATGACCTTGAAATTTTTGTTTTTTTTTTTATATACCATATAAATTATTAAAGGTAATGCACTCGTGATAATTTTCGTTCAATCTACACCCCGTGGAGAATATTCCAGAATTTTTTCGAAATTTCTTGATAGGTACTTTTCGAGATAAGGCCCGGGACAGCGATTTTTCGCGAATTTTTAAAAATAATACAAAGAAAAGTGCGCGCAAGTATAATATTAAATATATATTTTTTACTCGTGTTTTCACAAGCTTTCATTTGACACCACACTCGATGACCTAGTAAAAAAAATTTTTTTTCACTTACGACTTCACCCCCCAAAACTAACCCCTTAAGTCAAAATTTAATTCTCAAAACTACATGGCTCTGATGAGGCTATCAGTTCCTATATTATTACCAAATCTCACCTTTCTTTGTCAAATAGTTTCGGAGAAAATCGGCTGTGACAGACAGACAGACAGACACCGAAGTGATCTTATAAGTGTTCCGTACGGAACACTAAAAATGACTTTGTGTTGCCTCTTTCGATATTCTGGCCTTTTTTCAAGCAGCGAACGGTTCAAATCGGTCAATTGTTGGTAACGTTTAGTATTAACCGTTTCCCCAGGTTTTAACAGCTCATAATAGACCACGCCCCTCTGGTCCCACCAAACACAGAGCATCGTCTTTCTGCCAAAGCGATTTGGTCTTGCGGTCGATGTGGATGGTGTGCCTGGGTCTACTCATGATTTTTGGTGCTTGGGATTCTCAAAATAAATCCACTTTTCATCCCCTATACGATGCAAAAACGACTTCCTTTTGTACCGAGCAAGCAAAATGTCACACGTGTTTTTGCGCTTTTCCATTTGCCTGTCGTTCAACTCATGTGGTACCCATCTACCGGTCTTCTGAATCTTTTCCATCTCTCGTAGCTGATTGGAAACAGCTTGTTGAGTAACGCCCAATTGCTCTGCGAGTTGTTTTTGTGTTTGCGAATCATCTTCGTCCAACAATGCTTGCAATTCCATATCTTCGTATTTTTATGGCGGTTTTCCAAGTTCCTTGTCTGCAACATCGAAGTCACCACTTTTGAAACGCCGAAACCATCGTTCACACGTATCTTGCGATGGAGCATGTTCACCATAAGCTTCTCGAAGTAATCGGTATGATTCAACAACAGTTTTCTTCAAATGAAAACAAAAAATTAATGCTGTCCACGAATGCTCTTTGTTTGGTATAAATTTCGACATATTGAACACAACAACACAACACTATGCACACACTTTTCCAATTTATCACTCATGTGCGTTTGACACTTGTTGATGACACAACAAAATGACGCAGTGTCAAATCTTTATAGCACAAACTGCATTGGTGCACCATCTGTTGTCTGAAATCCGCATTTCACCTTGTACCACTGGTAAGTATTTATTCATTTGTTTGAAGCTTAAACATATAAAAACAATTAAGAGATTTTTGTCTAGTTTTCGCTGAGATAGACTTCTACAAGCCTTTCCTGTAACTTTTATCGGCACAAAATATCCCTGGACGTAAAAGCAACCCCCTGGGAAATAAATGTTTTATTCAATTGAATTATGCTTAAACGCGACACATTTTATTGGAAATCTGGCGTGTATCGCCATATTGCAATTATTTTATCAAATTTTCATGCTGCCAGTTTGATTTGATATCGCGTAATCCGCTTTGTTTTGTAAACTAGATTCAAGGTAATATTGCGTTATTTAGCCCGAATGTGTTTGGATGCCGTTAAACTTTAAACTTGTTTTATTTTGTAACATAACTCGAATAGATTTGGTTAAGCATGAATTAGCATCATATTCTGATGATTACGAAGGTATCTTAAAAACCCAAGGTAACAAAAATTCGTCTGTTGTATTAATTAACACATTTTTATATTGAACCAATATTGATGGCCATACAATTTTCGTGATCTGAAAGTGTTGTGGCTTGTCAACTTCGCCCGCACATTGAGGCGCTATTTTTATAGCCCCTCCTTTCTATACTTTTTTTTATAATTTCTGGGAATGGATTGAGTGGATACTAATATTAAAAGAACTAAAGAAATTAAACATACACTAGCTCAGTTTTTCTTGGTAGAGTAATATGGGTAAGAGATAATTTTTTGTACGTCTTTTGGAAATAGTCTCTATAGTTGTTTAAAATTTTAGGTTGTACAAATTTTGGGCACCATTCATTTTAAAATAAAAAGGATCTAACTTCAGCTAAAAAAATGAAAAAAAACACTGAAGGGTTATGTAGTTGTTAAGGAAAATTTTGATATGGTACAACCCTTTTGTCCTGAAAAGTAAAATGGGTGGTACAGTGAAACACTAGCCTTAAACAAGAAAAAACCGGTCAAGTGCAAGTTGAACTTGCACAATTAGTGTTCCGTACGTTGATTGTTTTTAAAATAAAAATTTTTGTTAGGATGGTATAAAATGATCAGTGACTTCACAAAACACACCCCAAATGAGTTTTCAACAAAGTTTGTTTCCAATCTTTACTGAAAACTGGTGACCTTGAATTTTTTTTTTTTTTTTTTATATACCAAATAAATTATTAAAGGTAATGCACTCGTGATAATTTTCGTTCAATCTATACCCCGTGGAGAATATTCCAGAATTTTTTCAAAATTTTTTGATCAGTACTTTTCGAGATAAGGTAGGGGACAGCGATTTTTTAAAAGTAATACGAAGAAAAGTGTGCTCGAGTATTACATTATATATATATATATATATATATATATTACTCGTGTTTTCACAAGCTTTCATTTGACACCACACTCGATGACCTAGTAAAATAAAATTTTTTTCACTTCCGACTTCACCCCCCAAAACTAACCCCTTAAGTCAAAATTTATGTTACGGTGAAATAAAATGATCAGTGACTTCACAAAACACACCCCAAATGAGTTTTCAACAAAGTTTGTTTCCAATCTTTACTGAAATCTGATGACCTTGAAATTTTTGTTTTTTTAATATACCATATAAATTAATAAGGGTAATGCACTCGTGATAATTTTCGTTCAATCTACACCCCGTGGAGAATATTCCAGAATTTTTTCGAAATTTTTTGATAAGTACTTTTCGAGATAAGGCCCGGGACAGCGATTTTTTTGCGAATTTTTAAAAATAATACAAAGAAAAGTGCGCGCAAGTATAATCTTATATACATATTTTTTACTCGTGTTTTCACAAGCTTTCATTTGACACCACACTCGATGACCTAGTAAAAAATTTTTTTTTTCACTTCCGACTTCACCCCCCAAAACTAACCCCTTAAGTCAAAATTTAATTCTCAAAACTACATGGCTCTGATAGGGCCATCAATTCCTATATTATTACCAAATTTCACCTTTGTATGTCAAATAGTTTCGGAGAAAATCGGGTGTGACAGACAGACAGACAGACAGACAGACACCGAAGTGATCTTATAAGTGTTCCGTACGGAACACTAAAAAAGGTTTATTAATGACTAAATTAAAAGTTCTAACTTTTGCGGTTCTATTATTACCCTGTATTACAAAAAACCTTAGCCTGATAGGTGGTAATGCTAAATAAAGTCCTTAAATCAGGATTAAAACTTTGCTACACACGATGTTGAAGGTTCGTGAGATTCACTTCACGAGTTATCAGTTCAATACGATGCGAAACACACTTATCTGCGGGAAAATAGGTCTACGGATGGATATTCTGGTGACTTACGGGTTTCCTACGAGCTTCTAGGCCTGTCCCGGTGGGATGTTCAAAACACAGATGGCTCCCCCTTGGTTACTTCAGTTCTCTTTAGGCTACTAAGCTTTTCTCTGGCCCCTAAAGGTCTGGGAATAAACCGGATTCAAAGAAAAAGGCCTTAAATTGAGCACTAAAACCGTTTTTTCACACTACTCCATCATTAATATCAGTACGGCTATTTGATAGTGAAAGCCTACTGGCGGCTTTCTAAAAAAAGAAGCCCTTACTTTGGCTGAGAAAAAAGAATCTAGATCCATGCCATCCGGACCCTTAAATATCCTTCTCCCTTCCGTATAAATCACGTCTTCAAGATGGCTACTTCCCGGATATAAACATCTAGCCAATCGACGCGTTAAAAACAAATTTAATATACCCAGCAACAACGCGCACGGCACACTGTAATATAAACGATTCAAAAATTCGAGTGAACTACACTGCTTAAAAGTTAGTAAACACTGCTTGATATAAAAATGGAAAAAATGTAAATTATAAGGAGAAAAACAGTAACATAACATGATCTTAAAATCTAGGAAAACATGAATGTTACAGTGTATAGTCAATATTGGAAAACTAAAGGCTAGCCGATGACAATTGAGTAATTACTATGACCCAAAAAGCATGCGCAAGGGAGGTGGAATAGTATTAAAAAAACCACATCTCACCAATATATTTTTTTTTGGCTAGACAATAAATGAAAGTTTATATTTATTAAGAATACAGTAATGTAAAGATGCCAGAAGGATAATTAACCGTCATATTAATAAAGTGGATGATTAATAATTCCATAACATTGGCGGATCTATTTAACAGTTTCTTATTGATTAAGCATCGAATCATAACTATATACCTTCCTACAGGAACAAATCTGTTGATAATGACATATCTAAACCAAAATAATAATAAACTCGATCTATTTGAGATCGTATGTCCCTTGGGACGGAGAAATTATATAGATGTGATAAGATCCTTGGCTTTTATAAAGGAAAATGCTCTAATGCTAAGCTGTAACCTTTTGGTTATTGTCAGTATCTATTTGGGTAAGTTTAGGAAGTAGAAAATAACCCCTTTCTGAAATTAAGGGTGATCAATACGATTTTAACAGCTGCAACAAATCAATTCTTTAAAGGTAATGAAAAACTTTGTTAAACTATATTATCAACCTATCCTTTTAGAGGCAACAACATGAGTGTGTTCCCAAAATGAGCATTGAATCGACTTTTTTTCACCATGTAAATATAATTTTGTATGAGACGTACGAAGCAGTAGGCTCAGTTGCGCTTTCGATTTAGGCCACCATAATATCCTACTTCATAAACCAGAATAACAGGAATTGACTTTAAAAGAGTGAAATCTTACTAATCTAGCACATCCCAAATTAACAGGCGGTAAATATCAAATATAGATAAAAGGATGCTCCTCAGTCTTCTTCCTTATAATGATCTACCATCAATAGCTGAACATAATCTATGCAACAAGATCTCTCCTCGATTGTACGTATATGCATTGTCCTGAAAAAGAGACAGGAGGGATTCGAACATGAGCGTGAACTAATACGCATCCTTATTTTAATAGAACTCCTAGTATACAGGAAATGATGGCTGTGTTCATCGGCATTGTTTCAAATTTAAGATTTACATTACATTAGTATGATTTTGACCTTGGATGTCATGGTAGACAGGAGGAATGAAAATGTGGATATTGCCGACAATATTCGAAATTTAATCCGAATGGGATTCTCGTTAATGGTAATGACCTTTCATTTTTAACGGTATATTTTTTAATATTCCTGTATGTTTCTTCCAATTTTCGTAATTTTTACAACCTTCTTGATTTGTAAAACTTTATGGACACGTTTGCGTATATACAAATTTAGACGGATTAGTGCAGGTATCTCTTGTACAGGGTGAGTTAACGATAGAGTAAAGTTCATTATCTCATTTGTTTCGGAAATGACGAAAAATGTTAAATACAATAGTTTTAGTGAATGTTAAGGTGCACAGTTTAAAATTATTTTTGAGTATACACGGTACTTCAAAAAAGTGTGGTCAACATAACATATGTTTTTTAAATGGAACATCCTATTTTCTAATTTATTTTTAAATTCTGCGTAAAATTATTTAAATTAAAATAATATACAGGTGTGCCATTTAAAAAATTTGAGATTTTTCAATTTAAAATAGTCGAAATGTATAAATTTATTTTGAACACCCTGTAGCATCTAACTCAAATTTCTTTACATATATATTTTTTTCATCTCTATAGAATGCTTGTACCAATTATGAGTATTCCATCTTCAGAAACAATGGCGCTACTGGCAATTTTTTACAAAACTGAAAACTAGTATTTTTTTTTAAATAATGAAATATTAGAAAAACTACTGGGTTTAAGTATATAACATTATTAATAAAAAGTTATAAAATATTACGCAGAATTTAAAAATAAATTAGAAAATAGGATGTTCTATTTAAAAAAAACAAACATATGGTATATGTTATTTATTGGCACACCCTGTATATTATTTCAATTTAATTAATTTTACGCAGAATTTAAAAATAAATTAGAAAATAGCATGTTCCATTTAAAAAACATATGTTATATCAACCACACTTTTTTGAAGTACCGTGTATACTCAAAAATAATTTTAAACTGTGCACCTTATTCCCTAAAACTATTTTATTTAACTTTTTCGTCATTCCCAAAACAAATGAGATAATGAACTTTACTCTATCGTTGACTCACCCTGTACAGTGAAAAATTGCATATTTAGCAAACGACAAAATCCTGGAGAAATAAGTTCTTAAACTAACGAACAAAATATACAAAACAATGATAGTTTTGGTAAACGCAAACATTGCAGGTTGTAATGAACTCTTCATTTAATAGTATTACTAAGATTGCAGATAGTTATTGCATATGAAAGTCAAAACAATATAGAGTAAAAATTTTCCAAATGAGCTTATGATGTTTGCGTTGAGAGAGAAATTGAAACTAAATATTGATGAGTGGATTATCCGGTGAGTAGTGGAATGTCATACCATCAATATTTTTGAGAAAATTTGATTTGTTTCTTTACAATGTGTGATTGCAAATTTCCGCATAGTTTGATAAAAAATTATTTTCTCATATAGTATTCATGGAAAATTGATGAAAATTCAGGAGAATGGTAAGAACTAAAAGCAATCAACAATGACATTCTTCAAACCATGTAATTGTTTATTGTTACTGTTTTTTTATTATTATTTTTTAATAAACAAATGCTGATTTGGCCCTGTTCTACATACGAATTTTTTTTTTCAAGCAGTAGTAGCTTTGAACGTAATAGAATGTAGAACCGTTTAAACATTATTGTGCTCACTTGTTAGGGTAAGTAAAAATAATATTATTTGGCTAGCTAAGAATGCAGGCACCCGCTCGAGCCGTGCGTTGACAGGAGCGTCTAGTCCTTGACGTTCCATTAATATGCGGAATATCTTGCTTTTTTACAATTAACATATCATATGGTATGTAATTGTCCTCAAATATACCTCAAACCGAGCTTATTTATTATTTTTTTATACCTGACAATACTTTCGCAACGAAAACAATATCATTTAAAAACAGTTTTACCATCGACAATTCGGTTTTTATTGTCCTTGCAAGAAAGTTGTGAACAACGTTTTTTTCTTTAATAATGGTTTTCCGGATTCCAGAAAAATATTGTTGATTTTTTTAATCTTCCCTGTTTTATCTAAACTATCATATTGGTATATTGGATCGTTTTTTTTTTCGTCGTGATCTTCTACAGGGTCAGGTTCTTCGTTGACGTTTTCATGTGCTGTTTTCTGTTCGGAAAGATAAACTGAAAAGTTCAGATCATCTTTCTTCTCGTGAATAGATCGTCGACAAGTATTACATAGGTGTAATCCCAATAAACTGTGGAATATTGCATGCCATTTTTTATCAATGGATGCCCATTTTTTTCAATGGATTGCAAAACGGTTTTTCACGACCTATCACGAAAATCATTTCAAATAACTTTTTTGGGAACAGATGAACAGAAAAATTGCTTATATAACTATTTTACAATAATGATATTTCTCATGATATTTTCCAAACCGTGCCGAGGATATTGTATGACTGACAAACCGGCGCTTTATAATATAAACCTCAGTAATCAAAGAATTGACATATTGCAACTTGCACTGTCAACACGCTGCTCACGCGGTCACTGCTGCAAGCACAGTGCGCCAGATAATATCATTTTCCGTTAACTCAGACAGGCAGACGGACAGACAGAGAGACGTTGCATTTTATATATACTATAGATTTTTTTTTGATAAATATTAAGTTAAGAATTAAAAAAAAAACACGTAATTCGGATAAGGGGTTTCGGAATGATAAGAACACTAACGGACAGAAAGACAGAGAAATGTTACGTGTTGTATATATATTATATAGACTATTATTAAATATATATATATATATATATATATATATATATATATATACATATATATATATATATATATATATATATATATATATATATATATATATATATATATATATATAATAAAGAAAGAAAGCAAAAAATTGCCGTATCTACCAAAATTATTAAAAATACAATCTTAGTTGGGGAACTCGGCAAGAAGGGGGCGTGATAAAAGATCACACAATTTTCATTAAGCCAATATTTCGGTCCTGGATTGGGACCTTCTTCAGGGCAGAACTGAAAAGAAGAACAAAGCGTATTCACTGATCGTGTCTGGGACAACTTTAAATTAATGATGTTATCGTTAGGTTGTTATAATAAATAAAATTAGTGTAGAACAAGAATAAGATATTAGTCATAATAAGATAAAAAACTCACATGAGAAGTGCAAATATTTCGTTAGCCTGAATGGCCGTAGGTAGCTTATACATACAAAAGTTGTTACATATAAAAGTTGGTTAATCCATAAAATATATAAAATACACACTAAAACAGTGTAGACAAAAATGTAAAAACCAAATTTAAAACATGGATGTAATTGGAACCTTGGATGTTGAGAACATTGTTAATTATTTCACCTGTGACCACCACACATGGCCACCGCCATTTAGCGAAGATGACAAGGACGACAGGAGACAGCTGCCCGGCAGAGATAAGGGGTTTAGTCAAGAAAACTCAATTAACCAGAATGCGGGGTCGACACCTGGAAGGAACCGATAGAAAAGGAAGTGCAAATATTGGACCCTGAGTGAGAAGGAGATAGCCAATTGAGCGACCAATAAACCCGGTATGTAGTAGAGGGAGGATAAATCATAACCTAATTATAGGTAAAGGGTGAGCGAGGGAGCGAGAGAGAGAGACAATAATAGCAGCAACGAAGAAGAAGATTATGTAATGAAATAATTATTAATTTATTAATTTCTTGTTGGAATCTGATTGGAGGAAGAGATTGTTAGCAAAAACCAATGAAGACTGGAGGCACCAGGAGGTGTGTATATATATATATATATATATATATATATATATATATATATATATATATATATATATATATATATATATGTATATATATATATATATATATATATATATATATATGTATATATATATATATATATATATATATATATATATATATATATATATATATATATATATATATGTATATATGTATATATATATATATATATATATATATATATATATATATATATATATATATATGTATATATATATATATATATATATATATATATATATATATATGTATATATATATATATATATATATATATATATATATATATATATATATATATATATATTGTATTCTTTGTTACATGATATTGTTCCATATTTAACGGTTTAGGCAGTGTATTGCAAGAGAGTGTGCTAGCGGCAAGCTTTTTTCCAACATGATTCACTATTATAGTCACTGCTTATTTCTTATATTACTTAACGTAATAAAATATATCCTATAACCTGGCCAGAGAAGATATTTATATTTCAAAAAAAAAACACGTAAATCGGAAAAGTGGTTCTCGAGTGATAAGCGCACTAACGGACAGACAGCCAGACAGAGAAACATTGCACTTTATATATTATAGATTATTATTATTAATATTATATAACCTGGAAAGAGAACATATGTATGAATAAAAAAAATACGTAAATTGGATAAGTGGTTTTCAAGTGATAAATGCACTAACGAACAGACAGACAGACAGAGAGACGTTGCGTTTTATATAAATTATATGCTTTGCTACATGATATTGTTCCATATTTAATGGTTTAGGCAAAGAATGCGCTAGCGGCAAACTTTTTTCCGACTTAATTCACTATTATCGTCACTGCTTATTCCTTATGTTACCTAACGTAATAAAATATATCCTATAACCTATAACCTATAAATCGGATAAGTGGTTCTGGAGTGATAACGGCCAGAGAGACAGAGAGACGTTGCATTTTATATATATTATAAAAGATTATAGATAACCTGGCCAGAGAACAAATGTATGAATTAAAAAAAAAACATTTAAATCGGATAAGCGGTTCTGAAGTCATAAGCGCACTAACAGACAGACAAACAGACAAAGAGATGTTGCATTTTGTATATATTATATTCTTTGCTACATGATATTGTTCCATATTTAATGGTTTAGGTAGTGTATTGCGAGAGAACATATATATCTTTAAAAAAAAAGCACGTAAATCGGATAAGTGGTTCTCGGGTGATAAGCGCACTAACGGACAGACAGACAGAGAGACGTTGCATTTTATATATATTATAGATATGTTGAAATTAAATTTTTTTATGGACTTATTTAATAGAAATTAAAACAAGAAACACAGAACTTTAACTTAAAAATAGAACTTTGCGAGACCAAGGTCGTTTCGAAAGTTCTCGGTCAGACACAGATATGGCGCCAAGATGACCAAGTTTCAGACACGTGTGTTTAGGTGTCTTTTGGTAGCGATCGTGTAAACAAACAAATTTTAACATTTTCTAAAAAACGGATAAAATTGAAGTGAAAGCTGTTATAAAATACTTCGTTTTAAAAGGTTTAACTCCTACTGATATTCAAGGAGAATTGAATATCACATTAAATGACTCTTTCTCTTCGATTTCGACGATTAAATAGTGGGCTGCTAACTTTAAACGTGGTCGTATATTCATTCAAGATAATAATCGCTCAGCACACCTGAAATCTCTACGACGGACGAGAGTGTGACAAAAATTCATAATAGCATTCTAAATGATCGCCGACTGATGGTACGTGAGCTCGCTGACATTGTAAACATCTCGATAAGCCGTGTCCACCACATTTTTCACGATGTTTTGGGTATGAGAAAACAATGTGCTCGATAAGAATTTCGTCTATTAGCAATCGCCAAAAAACGCATTCGAATTAACATTTTCCAAAAGACTTTAAACATAAGTTCAATAAATTTGTCCTACGTTTCATAAGCGTCGATGAAACATGGATTCATCATTATATGCTATAGGCGAAGGAGTAGTCGAAACACTGGGTGGAAAGCACGTGAAAGTACCTCCAAGAAATCAATGCTAGTTCTATCAACAGGAAAAGGCATCGCTACGGTTTTTTTAGGAACCTCATGGTGTTGTGCTCATAAACTGCCTGGTGAAAGGTTGAATCATAACAGGAAAGTATTATGCATAACTACTGAATCAACTGAAGAGTGCTATTCAGGCGAAACGTCCACGTCTCGTAAAAAAAAGTGCTTTTTCATCACCTTTACACGTCTCGCATTGTTGCTGCAAAACTACATGACCCTCGCTTCGAAATGCTTCCATATCTACCGTATTCGCCAAATTTGGACGACGATTCATTTCAAATGTTGAAGTTAACGCCGAGATAAACGCTTATTTTGCAGAGTTGAATAAATTTTATTAGGGTATTAAGAAGCTGGAAAGTTGTCGGAGTAAATGTATTGATTTGCAAGGAGACTATGTAGAAAAATCAAAAAAAATCTCCTTCGTCTTGCGTGTTCCTTGTTATACTCTATTTATTTGAAGCTGATAGTAATAAAAACGCCAGTGGACTGACCGACGATCCTATAACAACGGCGTGCTATCTATTTTCAGGTATTTTCCAGGTAATCATGCACCTTTGCAACGAAGTTTTATTGCCGATCTAATCATTTTATTTACATACCTTCCTGTTGCCTCAGCTATCAATACATATTTAGAGCAGCATGTACAAATGTCAAGCCGGTTAATGATAAGTCAGTTAGTATGTTAACAAAATGTCCTCTCCAGCGAAACGTCAAAAGTTCGGGCAGCTAACCCATAATGAAAAGCGTATAGTTAAAAATGTATTTGACTACAGTAAAAAATGATCAAAATTGTAATTTAAGTGTGGATGATGGTATGAAACAATATTCCTTGATGACCGGAGTTAGTAAAGCCACTGTTTACACAATTTCTAGAGAGGAAAAGGAGGGGGATATAGACTCTCCAAAAAAGAGACCAAGCAGAAAAGAACTTCAACTAACAGACAACACAAAACAAGCAGTAAGGCGTATTGCTCATGACTTTTTACGGAAAAAAGTATTCCAACTTTGGATATGCTCCTGCAGGCTGTGACAAGCCACCCAGAAATATCGAAAATGAGTGGAGTAAAACTATGGAGTGTTTTAAAAGGTACGAATTTTTATTGGAAAAAGAAAATCTTTATTGATAGAAAGTGGAGAAATTGTGCACTGGACAAGAGACAATTTAAGCAAAGGTTAAAAAAGCTCTCTGAGGGAAAAATGATAGATGAGATATGGATAAATGAAGGGCATACAGTAAAGAAATTTTGACAAGATGGGAATATGGAAAATGCTCGCTAAGCATTCAATAAGGTTCTCTCTACTGATTTTAAAACCGCCATCTGGTAAGGGACGTAGGATAATTAGTACGCATATTGGAAGCGAAAGTGGTTTTTTGTAGACGGAGGTCTTTTAATTTTCGTATCCAAGAAAACAGGATTTTATCACGAACATATGACAGACTTAATACCAGACGGTTCTGTTATTGTAATGGATAACGAAAGCTATCATTCTAAAAAATTAGAACGCGTTCCAAGGTTGGGTTGACCGAAAAAAATATTTCATTTTTAAAAGACAGCGTAAAGAGAGAATTATGAGAACTTGTAAAGCTTGAAGTTTTTGGAATAAAGACAAGTACATAAATTTCATCAACGACGAAATGGCAAAAAAGACGTAATATTACTGTTTATCGCCTGCCATCAAATCATTGCGAGCTCAATCCGATAGAACTTATATGGGCACAGGTTAAAGGTGAAGTCGTGAGGAACAATACGACCTATAAATTAGCAGACGTACAAAACCCTTTTCAGAATGCCATATTTAATATTTCCACAGAAAATTGGCGAAAATGCGTCAAGAATGTATTGAGGGTGGAAGATAAAATGCAAACTGTGGACATGGCAGTGAATACCATTGTTGAACCTTTAATTATACACGTAAATTCAAATGAGTAGGACAATAATAGTTTTTCAAGCTTGTTGGAGATAGAAGATTGGTAATACTTTTTTTCCTTGTTGCTTGACTTCGTCATTTGTATATTTTTTAATTAATAATGTTTCATTATATAATGTTATTTTTTTCTAATAAATCTTTAAACATTATATAACTGTTTCATTCATACTATTTGCAAGTAATAAGTATACGCCCAGGCCCTCAACTACTGGCCAGAACTATTTTAGACTCTTTAGCACCAAACAATAAAAAAGGGTCGTTTTCCTATTGTATTCCAACATAAGAGATTGCGAATATTGAACCGATGCCAGATGATATTTCATTAAAGTTGCTACTGCATTACAGGAAAAATGTAGGTAAATCTCTGGGGCTCTTACTACTGCTTAATGCTAATTTGCATTTTTCTAGATCATTTATTGCCATCACTTTCAAATAAATAGAGTGTAGGCCGAGAACTCTTGATGCGAGCGTCGCACAATGGGCGGAATCCCGATTCTAGCTGGACAAAATTACTTTATGGGCTGAACAAAGTCCAAATGACTAGAATAGCCAAAAAAAAAGTAATAAAAAATATATATGAAGGAAAAAATAGGTGTTTTAGTTCTCAGAACTGAATTTTTACTGCATTTTGAAGTGTTTTATATATTTTCTAAGGAAAAATTAGTATAAGAGAAAATGGAAAGATAAAATAGAGATACTAATTGCTAAATTTATGTATTTGCTAATAAAATGAACTATTCTTTTATATAAATTCAAAATCAGAATCTTCCGATTCGCTAGGAGAATCCTTCTCCGCATCGCTATGCTGCTCAACCCCTTCCACAGAATTCGTGAGTAGTTCCTTTGCATCAGGACTCAGCTCCTTCAACGGGATTGTCTGGAACGTTCTAAGGCCAGTAATAACAGGATCCGATGAAATTAGAAGCATATGAACCAAGTCTTCATATGTTTTAATATATGAGGACTTTCTAGTATGATGGGCTCTGAATCGCTTCATGTCTTTGTTCCTTGCCTTCTGTGCCTCCTCTGAAAGCGGCTCTATTGGAACAAGGGCATGTTTGATGGCCAAAGAGCCATGTAAAAGGATTTTGTGCACGCTGGGAGGCATCCTGTACCAGCCATATAGCTCTACAAATAGTTTGGCAGTATCATAGGCAAATATGTTAAATTTGTCTTCCTTGATTGGATTCCCGCCTGAAATAACCTGCAACGATAAGAAAAAGTCATTGTTATAGTGAAGAATTTGAGGAAGTTTTTTAGTTCCAAATCGAGATATTAATCGCTTATCAACTCCTGTAGCTACAGCGGGTTCATCTGCATTTTTGTTATATCTACATTTATGGTTCATTATGGCTTTTCCCCTTTGAATATGTTATTAGTTATATTATAATAAATAAATTCTGGAAATTAGAAGCCGGACGGAAGCGGACTTTAAAAGTTGCGCATTAAAATATAAAAGATTTTTCACTTTCCACGAAGCAAAATCACACTCACTTACATTGTAATGATCTGAACTGACCTTCTTTAATCGGATGTTTCCAGTGCTTGAAACTTCTTCTCAGAATGTATCTAAACCAGAAAATGTATACTCAAACGAAAATAAACAATCCTGTCACTGTACAAATAATATAAAGGAAGGTCACATGAATGTACCGTGAGAACGTCTCACGCTTTACTCGCATTCGACCGTTTACACAGTAACTTTTTACACACTATTATTTGCTATAATAATAAAGTGAGGGTGGAATTGAGTTTACTAAACTCTTAAGAAACATTTTCTTTATTTGCAAACCCTACATTTTGCCATTGATTTTTAAATTTTGTCCAGCTAGATTCAGCACATTGTGCGTCGTAATTACTCATGTAATACTTTCCAATAAAACTGGGCGCAGGTAATTTCCACACCACTAATCCGTTTATGACCTAGACATATTTAAGGGATTGTAATTGCAGAAGTAAATTCCACACCGAGTACTTTCAGGTAGAGGATGAGGGTTGATAAATGGGTGGTGGTACGCACCGGCCGCGGCCTGTTCAATTAAATCATTATTAAACCCTTTTACATATCAGTTTAGTACATATTATTAATTTGTGATTATTACTTGGTTGTGCGTATATTTTTTAAAGTGTTGCTAATATGGAAGCAAAGTTAATAAAAAGTAATCGAGGAAAGGACATGTTATGTGTGAATTACTACACTTACTTTCGACAAAAGGTGCTAAAATGTGGAGAAACATTTTGGAGATGTTCAAAAAAAGATTGCAAATCAAAAGTATTCACCGTTGGGCCCGAGAATTTAGTTACCAGAAGTGAAGGACTCCATACACACAAAGCCGACACCAAGAAGCTGAATCGGCAAATAATTAGTAATTCCTGCAAAAGAAAAGCCGGAGAGCATATGAGTGAAAGGCCATCTAAAATTATCCGATAAGAACTACAAAACACGCTGCCTGAAACAATAACAGAAAAAGATGTCGAATATATTAGAAAAAACATTTATAACCACAGACGAAAATTTTTGCAGGACGTAATCCAAGAGGTGCTGAGGAGGTGCATAGTGTTTTTAGAGACATTTGAAATCAAAACTAGCAAGGGTGAGAATTTTCTATATATCAATAAACTCGAAAGTGGCATTATTGTTTTTTCTTGCACTACAAATGTCAATATGTTGTGTAAAATATCCAATATATATATGGATGGCACCTTTTCATACTGCACTAAATATTTTTACACAGTTATTTACAGTGCATGGTTTTGCAAACGGTCATTACATTCCATTATTATTTTGCTTATTGCGTGATAAGAGAGCTGAAACATACAAAAACCTCTTCACATTATTAAAATGTAAGATTTATTCAACAGATACACTGTATTTCAATCCAGAGAAAATTACTATTGACTTTGAAAAATCTATGCATAAGGCAGTATCTGAAGTTTGGCCAAATGCTAAAGTGTTAGGATGTAGATTTCAGTTACACCAATCTTGGTTTCGCAAGATACAGAATCTAGCTCTAGCTAAAGAATATTGCGACAAAAATTCTGAAATTGGTCGTTGGTTAAAGTATTGTTTCGGCTTGTTCTATTTAGCACCCGAAGAATTAGGTGACAGTTTTGCATACGATTTATATTCTATAAAACCTGAGGATGAACGATTAAATAAATTTTGTGATTACCTACTAGAAACGTATATAGAGGAAGGAGCCGATTTTCCAGTTGAAATATGGGCAGAATCGAGTCCATCTTTAACTCGAACGACTAACTGTTGTGAGTCCTTCCATTCCCATCTAAATAATTCTTTTTATTCTACACATCCGTCTCTATATACTTTTATCGATAGGCTGAAAAAATTTCAGATTAACGTATATATAAAAATACAAAGTGTCGATGAGTCTAAAATAAGTAATAATCATAATAATCAAAATTAAAACATTTTTCTCAACCTGTTTTGTAAATGTATATAAATAGATATGTATAGGTTTGTAGCATTATCTAGTATATGTAAGGAAATTTGTCCAATTGTATTTTATGTATTTAGCAAAAACTTCATGTTTTATCAATATTATTCTACAATAAAATAAAAACATATATTTTTTGCAAATATCTAAAATTTTCAATAAAAACTGATTTAAAAGAAATCCGTCCAGTTTTATTTAGATGAATAAAGTATAATAATATTTGCTTGGTGTGGAAATTACCTGTAAAATTTAAGCACCCTTATAAGGTTAGTGTGTAATTTACCTGTTGTATTAAGGCGCTGGTAGTCTTGGTGTGAAATTTACTAACGCTGATAAAACTAAATATAAGCATTCAAAATTCCTGAATATCTACCAGCAGTTTATTTGTGGAAACATGAAATCGAGTCCTATTTTAATAATATATACGTATATATCATTTTTTCTTAATGAGAACGAAAATAGGGGCGCTTAGGCCATAATAATTTATCTAACCTCATTAAAATTTTTCAATAAAACACACAATACGGTAATGTAGCGGGTGCGGTTCAATTCGCAAACGTAAAAACCAGTGAACGAACTGGTTAAAATTTTTACAAAAAGTTGCTTAATCTAGAACACGAGTGGTATTACAACAATTGAACAATCTATTTTATTTTTAAGTTTTTTTACGTATAATGATAATATCACGAATTCATAAGCACTAGGCAAGCAGTAATTAGTCTATTTAAAATAAATTATAAATGTGGGTTGCGAAAACGTTAATTGGAAAATAATAATTTTAAATCGCTAAATACTTTTTTGTGATTTGAAGTGTAATAGTTAAACTGGGACTTTTCTGAAATGTAATTACTAGAAAGTTTGAATTAATAAATTATAAGGAGGTAAATTAATTTTGAGAGATTTTTAAGAGATGGCGTAACTTGTATTATATCGCATCGGGGCATACTTTTGCTATATTCATGGTGAAACACCATCATTAGACGTTAATTTTTAGTATAGCCTGTCCCAAAATATAAGATCCTGATTTTTGCCTTTTTAAGTAGGGAATATAAAAATTCTGACTTTTTGTTTATGATAGGTTGCAGAGATAGACTTAAGAATTTTATTCATTAATGCAAATAAATAAAATTATAAGTGTTTTTGGAGATGTTTATTTATAGATGCATGTAAAAACAAATGGATAAGAAGTACAAATATACAGTTTGAATGAATGGGGTTTACAAGAGGGGACATATTGTATAAATAAAGATATTTTAACTTAATCCTAATTTAGTTTCACTATCACTGTCATCAGCTGAGGAAATTATCAGTGGTTTTATATTATTTACATAAATATATGAGCAACGTGCTGAATGGAATTCTTCCAGCTTTCACAAGGTATATCATTTATAACTTGTTTTACTAATTCAACCACTGACACGCTTAAAGTAGGAGAAACATTTTGTGCCCTTATTTTTGATTTAACTTGATGCCAAATATGTTCAATTGGATTAAACACACAATAATACAGAGGAAGCCGCAAAACAGCGTGTCCTATTTTCTCAGCCATACTATCACAAACATATTTCTTTTTCAATTTATAGTCTTTCAAAACTTCCAAAAGATCATTTTTTTTATAACTAAAGTCAAAACAAATATCATTTTCTAACATATATTCCTGTATTTCCGATTTGGTGTTGTCTGCATTAGGAACCTTATTTAGTAGGCGACTGTGGTAACTTGCATTGTCCATACCTATAACAATCTGTTCAGGAACATTTGGCAAAAGGGAATTTTGAAACCAATTTTCAAAAAATTCTGCGGTCGTGTCTTCGTGATAGTCCAAACTAGAATCATTTATGTTTTTTGCAGATAATAGTAGACAATTTGAAACCCAGCTCTTTTCAGATCTAGCATGCAAGATTGTTATTCGTTTACCTTTATTTTGAAGGTGAGTTAGTCTGACATTTCGTACTGCTGTCAACCTACCCTTTTTGCACAATGTCATGGGTATTGAACCATGTTCCGTCAAGGTAAATTACTGGCCAACTCTCTGATCGATACTTTTTAATTTCTTATAAATAAGTATATCGCAAGATTCGTAATCTTTGTGACTCCTTCATTACTTGCTTTTTGTTGATTTTTCGGAACATGAATCTCATTGTTAAGGGAATTCTGGGGGTTGATCGGCCACAATGTATATTGGTCCCGTCCTGCAATAGTCTTAATTTTATTTTGTCTAGTGTCGGCACCAACTGCTCTTCATACATAGAATATATTTTTCTCCTTATGACGTCTTTTTCACAATCGTCTACATGATGCATCTGAAAATCTTTCCGTCATTTCCTGTTCCTGAGTGATGGTTTTCCTACAATACCCTTAATCGTAGAAATTGGGATTTTTATTAGTTCACTGGTATCTTGCAAAGCACTTTGTTTATTCAAATTTCTTCTTACCAAACTGCCGTAAACATTTTTCACTATTTGTTTAGCGTCAAGTGATAAATGTTTTCTCTTGCGATAGCCACTATTGAAGTTTTCCCACGGACGCCACGGAAATAAAACAGAACCATTACGTTGTAAGTTGTAAGGAAAACTAAAAATAAAAATATTAAAAAGTATCTTTCGAATCTTAATGGGGACCTGTGGTCATTAGGCCTATATTATTAAATACTTGAAGGGCTCCAAACCGGGTTGCCAGGTAGTAAATATATAGGTAAAAATAGATCTAATATGATTGCAGGTGCATGTAAGGGCGGTATACAAAGCAGATAAAATAAAAATACGTTTATCGTAATACCTGGCAACTGTGCACAAAAACCGTAATAGGGTCGTTTGTTGCCCCATTGAAAAAGCAAAAAAGGCAGGATCTTATATCTTGGGATTTACTTTATATATTATTTTGCCGAAGTGTAAACAACATATTTTTTTTGGACACTGAATATATCGAATTGCGTTAAACAGTCAAATATGGAACAATATCATGTAACAAAGAATACAATATATAAAAAATGCAACGTCTGTCTGTCTATCCGTTAGTGCGCTTATCACTCGAGAACTACTTATCCGATTTACGTATTTTTTTTTTAATTCATACATATGTTCTCTGACCAGGTTATATAATAATACTAATCTATACAATATATATATATATATATATATATATATATATATATATATATATATATATATATATATACATATATATACATATATATACATATATATATATATATATATATATATATATATATATATATATATATATATATATATATATATAAATATATATATATATACATATATATATATATATATATATATATATATATATATATATATATATATATATATATATATATATATATATAACGCAACGTCTCTCCGTCTATCTGTCTGCCTGTCCGTTAGTGCGCTTAGCATTCAAGAACCACTTAACCGATTTACGTGTTTTTTATAAAATACATCTGTTCTCTGGCCAGGTTATAGGATATATTTTATTATGTTAGGTAACATAAGAAATAGGCAGTGACAATAATAGTGAATCAAGTCCACGCGAACGGAGCCACGGGCATGGCTAGTAACCAAATAAAATAAAGTTATTTTTTCTGGGTACGGAAGCGACAGGTACTGAAAAGCATATTAAAAAACTTCGACAATAAGCACATAGTTATTTTTTTGATACCAGATAAATTATCAAACGTAATGCACTCGTAATAACTCTGCTCAATATACTCTTTAAGAAGATTATTCTAGAATTTTTGCAAATTTTTTGATCAATACATTTCGAGATAGGATAGAGGGACAGCCATTTTTGAAAGAAACGTGCTCGTAAGTATTACATCATATATATTTTTGAACTCGTGTTTTCACGGGCTTTTGCTTGACACCCCACTCAAATACTTGGTAAAAAAATGTTTTTCATTTCCGATTTCACCCCCCTCCCAACTAACCTATTAAGTCCAAATATAACTTTCAAAACTATACGTAAGTAATTTTAATCAAAAATACTAGTAAGTATTATTATGTAGATGTATATTTAACTTTACCCTGCAAATCAGGGTTTATTTAGTTTTTTTCGATAAAAAGAAATATTTACGTAAAATTTTCAAGAAAACTCGGCTAGTTTTTTTCATAATTTTCCATGTAGTCACATAAATTTCCCATAGTTAAAGAACATTACACTTCTAGTTAGTGCGATGCAATTCCTAATTAAAACCAAGACACTTTTGATGGATGATCCCAACAAAATACCACCCAGTGCCCCTAAGAAAGCTATTTTGTCAACCAATGCAGTGTATGTTTGGGAGAGGAGCCTCAAACATGGGAGCAGTATTCCATAGTTGTTCGAATTTGAGCTTTGTAAAGAATTAACAGTGGTTGTGGAGTGTAAAGCTTTCTGGTTCGAAATAATGTTCTCAACTTTTGAGACGCTCTCCTTTCTATGCCTGCAACATGTTTATGCCAGGATATATTTGCTTCCAAATTAACGCCCAACAAATTGAGTAACAATGTTAGAGGAATGGAGTGCTCCAATATAACTATGTCGGGTTCAGCAACGTTAACTTTTCTAGAAAAAACTGCCGCCTGGGTTTTTGTAGCGTTAAATTCTACTTGGTTACTGTCACCCCAAAATAGAATTTCTTCCAGGTCTTTGTTAAGTTGAATGACTTCCTGCTGTCTACGGATATTCGTCTGAGTAGCCGATGTCCAAGCATCCAAAGTGATGCTTTGCAGATAACAGAACGCTTGTCAGCGTACTGTCATCTGCAAAGCTCTAGATTGGATTCCCGGTCTTTTCCACCAGATCGTTAATGTAAATGAGAAAGAGAGTAGGAGACAGTATGGAGCCCTGGGGCACACCGGCGTTGATAGTGAAGGTGTTAGAAAGACATCCGTCGACCGCCACCCGTAAAGAACGCTCTCTGAGGAAACATGAGAGCCACAAACAGAACTTTTTAGACATACTATAAGAGCGTAGCTTAGCCAACAGTCCATCGTGCCAAACACGGTCGAATGCCTTGGATATGTCAGGAGCAACCGCTCGAGATTCTCCAAAGTGTTCAATTGCGTTGTTCCAAACATGTATTACAAGAAGATCTCCTGTTAATCTATGTTTACAAAAGCCATATTGGTGAGCGCTAATAATGTTGAATCCTTCAAGATATTTTAGAAGATGCTGATTGATAGCCTTTTCTATGACTTTGTACTAACAATGTCGCAATTACCTTAGTAAGTTGTTCAATCGCCTCATGCATCAATCATCGCCTGGCATCTTCGAGGCATGTTGTCGACGAGATTATCTGAAAATTTTTCGAGTCCCAGGAGATAACTGAGTCTTTCAGGGTCTTTTCTCTGAGCTTTCTTTTACAAGGGACTAAACGTTTTCAATAGGGTTGGCTTCCAGCGATTGTGCGGGCCACAATACCTTATTGTAGGCCCAAGCGAGCCGCTTCGCGACATGATTTTCGCCCAGCAAAGATTCCTTTAACGTGCTTTGGAATTTCACATCATGAGCATGAAGATATTATCGAATGAACTCATGGGACACATTCAAATCAGATTTTCATAATTTTGCCACTCTTTAAGGTAGGGTCAATTTCGGATTCCGTGAGAATAAAGACACGATTCGTTTTTCGACTTTCGGAGTGACTTTGCCTACCAAGCCACGTTTTGACAAGTCGTCGAAATTTTTTGTCTCGTTAAAATGATACTGAACTTCTTCACAAGCGATTCCGACTTTTTAATATATTTAGCGGCCGCTGAATGTATCATTTTAGGCCCCTTTCGGTGAAAACAAAGAAAGACTGCCTCGAACCGACGCGCAAACAAGTGACTCATTCTGGATTTTACGTAATTGTGACAAAAGTTCTGAATCGACTGATACTTTTACTAAAATACGTCGTAGACAAAGGTTCCCTCTACCGATTTTTTGTTGAATCGCTAGAATCACATTTACCAAAAAATTAATTATCGCGGACCCGTTCTTACTTGACAGACTGTAAGTACTATTTCTAAGATAAAAACATGAAATTTGTAAATAATTTATATATTTTATTGCAGTTTCATTATTCAAACATACTTATTTGTGTCATAATACAAGACTTATGTTTATTATTAATTTAAAATTACACAGCAATTCTAGTAAGAAAATATATTTTCCTAAGATGCAATAAATCATAAAATAATTGAAAACCATGAGCACCGACTTGAAAAATTTATTTAATTTTGTGACAGAGAAAATTACGTTCTTATGAATGAGTAAGCTTGATGTTGAGAGAAAAAGTAAACATTTGTATTGAAAGGGTTGATGGACGAATGAATACTGACAAATTTAGTGACCAATGTGAGTACAGATGATTTAAAATAAAGATGGAGGTAAGCCAGTAAATACAGTTGATAAGAAGTAGTAATTAATCGTAATGTCATAATTGTGAATTCATTCTAATATAATTAAAATTCTACCTATGTTTGATCCCTATAAACACTTTTTTTAAGATCTCTTTCTTGTGTAGTTCTATCTCCTAATGTAATTACATTTTTACTTTAACGATACGACTGTCATAAACATCTTAAGGTTACCGTAAATGATGTTTTTCGTTTCATAGTCTAGAAAGCACACCTTAAATTCCTCTCAAAAGTTATGAATCTCGGAACTGACTTGAAGAGTCTTATTTTTTCACATCATAAGCTTTCTCTCATTTAGACAAGAAAAAATAGTGTTGTGCATATATGCATGTAAATTTAAACATAAAATTTTGCATGTTAATATGGAAAACATACACAAAAACATTGAAATGTCATAATAATGTAATTTTGATCAACTTTAAGTAATAATACATAACCCTGAGAACGAGTTGTACCGGCTGTCTTTGTCGTATGTACCGGTTGTCACAGTGAAATAGGATTTAGATATAAGTGATTAATATGAATATTAAGTTGTATTCGTTTTATAACTTTGCTATAGTACAATTGCGTGTGATTGGAGAGCTGTGACTTCTCATTACAAACAAAGTAAATGAATAACTAGACAAACAAGAGATCAGTGCGTAAGGTTCACCAGATTATGAAGAGAATTCTGGATTGAGGGTTTCTTAAGTTCTAAAGTATATATATATATATATATATATATATATATATATATATATATATATATATATATATATATATATATTCAACTGAGATCTCCAGTGTCCTGATTTCTTGTTCATTTTGAGTGGATTTTTATGTGTTGCTACCATCTCTAAGAATTTTCTTTTGTTGTATTTAGGTTCATTAAAAATTATTGAAACATTCTCATAATTCATTCTATAGTCATGATCAACAACAAATTCTGCCAGAGCACAAAATGTAAGCGCATGGCATTAACAACTAATGAAGCCGCGCCATCTAACCTCACGCTGTTTTTAAAAGACATGTGCTGGAGAAAACTGAGTTTTCCACAAAGATTGTTCAGGATACAATAGTTCTCTTTATAATTGTCTAGTTTTGATCTAAACCGTAGATATTAAGTACTCAGGAGTGATGCCTGCTAGCTTTAAGTATTGATAGTCAAGCTTGTAAGTCATAATTTTCTTATTTTATAATAGGAAATTGTCTGACATTGCCTTTAACTAATTTCGAAAGCTTAGATAATAAACAAAGAGTTGCAATAGGCCCTCATAATAGACTGCAACCCCACTAGCTCTACAAAATATATATATATATATATATATATATATATATATATATATATATATATATATATATATATATATATATATATATATAAATATATATGGATGTATGGACATATATATATATATATATATATATATATATATATATATATATATATATATAAATGTAGCTTTAACACTAAACGATTAAAAATAAATATTTAGGAAAAATTTGAAGGAAAATTACGATAATTTTTCCCATAATTTTCAACGCAGTTTTATAGTGCAGATTTACAGTTTTAAAGATTTAAAAATTCTAGTAACAAGATTTACCTGTTCAGGACGCGCAGTAAGATATTACCGCATCTTTCCAACAGTGTTCTATAGTTGTCACATTGAAATGCTTTAAATAAATCACAAAACACTGCTGTATCCATCTTACTGTTATTAAGAAAGATGTAATTTTTCAAAAATTGCGTTATTTTTCCTTTTAAATTCTGTAAAACCTCCATTCACGTTAACTCGAAAATGGGTTTTTGTAAATTTTTCTATTACTTTAAATAATGTAATCAATGTTAAAATAGGCTTAAAATTACAAAAATCATTTATATGGCCTTGTTTATCTAGTGGGATTACCGCTGCTCTAACGGAAACATATTATTTATGTGCCATTGAGGCATTATCAGGTAATCATAAAAACATTTTCAGTGACATTTCATCCCATTCTGAAGAATTCTTATTTTGCAATGTTCCTTTTTTACATATTTTGGTGAATTTTGCTATTATTGTTAACATTGTTGTTACAATTTTGTTTTCAATTCTAGTAAGATGTTTTTTTTAATTTAGAAGTTAACTAAAAATTGTGTTAGGGAAAAAAATAGAAAAATAGGAATAAAAATCAGCAATAATCAATAATCTGGACTTTAAGACATTACTAATACTATAGTATAGTCAATCATCGCTCCTGATGAAGCTAACATGGTTAGCGAAACGCGCTTCGAATGCAAAAATATAGTGTTTGGTGTGGTGATATATACTAAGTAATACTATACTTTACTTACGTTTCCACGTTGATGTAGATTTCTTACGTACTTTGAAATGTACAGAAAATGTTTAGTTTCTGTTATTGCTAAATCTTGCCTTGAAATGGCTTCTAGCTTTACAAAATCCTGTAATGTTATATTTTTGAATCAGAGTTGCCGTATAATATAATTTTTACAGTAAAACTTCGTTACGCGGGTTTTTTTTCTCGGAATAGGCTTATTAAAATGGCCTAATTTTGAAAGACTTACGAGAAAATATCGGGGGGGGAAGCCGTTTTTTTTTTTTTTGCACTTTTTTTTGATAAATCAAAATTAATCTGTATCACTGTTACTTGTTGATAACCACTGATCGATACTGTTAGTTGTTTTCGGAAGAACAGGCTCCGTTCACACTAATGGAGAAATGTAGGGTATGTGGACTTTTCAGAATTTTTTTTTAAATAGGCTTAAAATGGCCTAAATTTGAAAAATTTATGAGAAAAAATCGGGAGGTAACCGTTTTTGTTAACCTGAACTAACCGAATCTCACCTGACTTAAATAATCAGCAATTACAAAGTACATTAAATAATGAAAAAAAAAGTCCTACCTTAATGTAAAAAAATGATATACGTGCTGTATTGGACTGTGACAGGAGACCAAGGTTAGTTCAGGTTAGCACGAACAGCCTTACCTCGATTTTTTCTTGTCAATCTTTCAAAATTAGACCATTTTAAGCCTATTCCGAAAAAAAAACCTTGTGATTTGTTCTTTTCGTGTTGTTTCCCGCAAAGAAAATTTCACTGTAAATGTAGCACAATCAATTCGACGCATGCGCATCAACAAATCGATTTCTCCCTAGCAGTTTCGAACAGTGGTTGTCAATAGCATAGTAGACTTTCGTACGCTTACGTATCAATGTTTATATGCAAAAAAAGTATAAAAACAGCCTCCCCCCGATATTTTCTCGTAAGTCTTTCAACCATTTTAAGCCTATTCCAAAAAAAACCTTTTTCTGAAAAGTCTGCGTAACGAAGTTTTATCATTTTTACAATATATTATATATTTTTTGGATACAAACTGTTTTAAAACTGTTTTGATGAAATAATAGTTTTGACATTATGACAATTACTGATAAAATTGAATTATTATACATACCAATCTAATTTTTTTTTTGACAGGCTTGACAGAGTGGATATCCGTCAATCCAAAAAATTTGACCTTTACATGAAGTACAAAAAAAAACAGACAATTTCATAGAGTTCCCTTTTTGTTTTCTCTGCTAATTTTTACTATTATGGATACCACTGCTGTTACATTTTTAATTTCAATTTGGGTAAGATTTTTTTACATTTAACGGTTAAGCAAAAAATATGAATATATTTTAATTAATTTTTTAATTAATAAATTAAAAAGCAATATTCAATTAGCAGGGTCATTAGAAAGTATAAGTAATATTATATTTTACTTATGCTCTCGCTTCGATGCAGATTTCTTACAACCGTTTTATGTTTTTTACTTAGAGAAAAAGTTTAATTCGCATCATTGTTAAATTTTACTTTTAAATAGCCTCTTACCTTTACCAAATACTATTAATGTTATATTTTTAAATCTTTTTTTGGTAACATCTTCCATACCTTTAGAAGTTAAGCTGTTTTTTTACGAAATAATAATTTTAACAGTGACACTAATAAAATCGAATTTTCATACGGACCAACATAAAATTTGTAGAGATTTTTGATAGACTTGACAGGATGGGTATCTGTCACTCTAGAAATTTAACCTTGACTTAAAAAAATAAAATAAAATCGTTACCTAGGCTAAGTTAATAAGCTAATTATGTCCCTGACATGTATATATCTTAAGATCTAATATGTATTTTCACGTTTTTTCTTAGTCAGTAACATATAATAGGTAAAGCATCCTAGCTACCTAATAGCCAGTAAAAATCAATCTAAGTCATTCTAGAACCTAGATATATATATATATATATATATATATATATATATATATATATATATATATATATATATATATATATATATATATATGTATATATATATATATATATATATATATATATATATATATATATACAATGACTCACAGCTTAAATGATGCAGTCGCTATAAGAAAAGACTAACTGGTCTCAGTGCCTCTTTATTTATTTGGAAAAAACAACTTATTGAAATTAAATTAGTAAAGAGATTTCTAAAAAAGTATGAATTACTTTTTGTCTTAAATATGCCTTACTTAATTAACAATAAATAATTAATTAAATTATATGCGATTTTAACGTCACAGCTTAAATGATGCAAAATTCAATATACGAACATTATTAGAGAAAACAAACTGTAGAATTTGAAATAAGCCTGCTAATATTTGGTCGGGCCTCCCTCATTATCAATAACGGCTTGTAATCTTCTGGACATTGATTCAATTAACTTTTTAGTATACTCCGGGGAAATAGTGTTCCATGCTTTTTTACTTTTAATTCAGTTTTATTTGATATTGGGGCACTATTTACTTTATTTTTTAATGTCAGCCACACATTTTCAATTACATTTAAGTCTGGTGAGTGGGCTGGTGTTTTAATAACATTTGGACAGTTATAAAGCAACCAACTGCGGATTCGAAATGACGTGTGCTTTGGATCATTATCGTGATAGAACCGATAATTGTTTTCAATATCTAATTTTTGGGCACTAGCGACGAGATACTGTCTTAGTATATCCAAGTACACATATTGGTTCACATTCCCTTCGACGAAATGCATATTACCTACTCCTGTAGATGACATACAGCCCCATAACATCACTCCACCTCCACCGTGCTTTACCGTAGCTTTCATATTTTTCAATTCTAATTCTTCGTTAGGCTTTCTCCACACTGACATTTTTCCATCGGGCCGAAATAAGTTTATTTTGGTCTCATCAGCAAATATTACTGAATTCCAGAAGTTCAAGTCTTTATTGATATGCTCTCTGGCAAATTCCAATCTCACGCGTCTATTTCATTGGCTAATGAAAGGCTTATTTCTAGCAGTTCGACCATGTAAATTATTATTTCGCAAGATCCGTCGAACTGTTTCGGGGTTACAACTTTTTTTCAAACTGTCTTTCCACCTCGGCGCACAACTTTGGCGCACTTTTTTTTGGATTATTTGATACCTCTCTTAAAATCCATCTTTCTTCACGTTCATTGAAGATCTTATTTGGAGCCAACCTTGACTTATTCTCGACTCTGTTTTCATTCCAGTAACGTTCAATGATATGCTGAACAGTTGACGGACATTTATTTACCATTTTGGCTATGTCTCTTTGGCTGTATCCATTCCTGTAATGAGTAATAATTAAATTTCTCTCTGAAATTGTAGTTCGACGACCCATTCTTAAACAATTTCGTTTTATTGAATGAAAAAATGTCAAACTAAACAAAAAACAATTGCACTAAGAAATCAAAGCAACGCCGCCTTCGTAAATTTCAAAATGCGATAAGTTTTGACCCCTGTTGTTATTTTGCATCATTTAAGCTGTGACGTTAAAATTGCATCTGATTTGATTAATTATTTATTCTTAATTAAGTAAGGCATATTTAAGACAAAAAGTAATTTATACTTTTTTAGAAGACTCTTTACTAATTTAATTTCAATAAGTTGTTTTTTCCAAATGAATAAAGAGGCTCCGAGACCAGTTAGTCTTTTCTATATATATATATATATATATATATATATATATATATATATATATATATATATATTATCAAGACCTTCACCATTTGGCAAAAAACACAGTTTTTACAGTTTTTGTTTTTATACGAGATAAATTATTAAACGTATTGCACTTGTCATAATTTTCGCTCAATCTACGCTTTATGGAGACTATTCCAGAATTTTTTCAAAATTTTTTGATTAGTACTTTACGAGATAAAGTGGAGAGACAACAATTTTTGGTCTTTTTTTTTTAAAAAAAAAGCTTTGATTTGACACCCCATTTGATGACTTGGTAATTTTTTTTTAATTTCCAATTTCATACCCCAAACTAACCTCTTAAGTCAAAATTTACCTTTCATAACTACATGGCTCTGATTGGGCCATTAATTCCTATGTTTGTGCCAAATTTCATCTTCCTGTGTTAAATAGCTTCTGAGAAGATCGGGACGGATGGATAGACACCGAAGTTGTACCATAAGTGTTCCGGACGGAACATTAAAACGGACCGAACTAAATCGATGTTTTTTTCAGTAATGATAAGGATCGAATTTTCTTCACTAGTCAAATTATTAGTAATAGTAACACTTATTCATATTATCTCAGTTCAAAACGATCGTTTAATAAATAATACAGTAAAGTTTGTTATTTTTGCTTATATTGGTCGTTCTAGTGCCCGTATATCACAATTACCTGAACATGTTTAAAATTAAATTCATGTTTAAAGTTAAACAACTAAAAGATAAAAATGAATCACACTTTATAAGTCAATTGTTATTAAAGAGAAACATTAACACGAGAAGTAACTAACCTAACCATTAATCATCGTTCAGACAGACAGTACTGCACGCGAGCTTACAATTATTTCAGTTAAAAAGATAAACTCCGGTAATATCGTGATTATACTTTTTACCTTAAGAAAAGAGAATTAATATTAAAAAAATCTTATTATTAATTCTTTCCGTTCTAAAGTCCCTGGCAAAGGCAAGAATAGATTCCAAATATATAAAAATAATAGACAACATCTATAAAGAAGCATCTATAAATATTAAAATTGACGAAACAACTGTCACTAACAAAAAATCATTTAAAAATAGTAGTGCGACAAGGAGATACTATCTTACCTAAATTATTTACGCTGGCCCTTAAACACGACTCTAAAGAGTTAAATTATCGATGGCACTAGACTGAGTCACCTTAGGTTTACAGACGACATAGTCGTGATAGCTAATAACACCAATGAGCTACAGGAAATGTTAAACCAGCTGAATGTTGTCTCTGCGAGGGTAGGTCTTAAAATGAATTTTTAAAACAAAAACTAAATTTGCCCTGAAGATACCATCATACAGATATGAAATAACTTCATAGTATATTTACTTAGGTCACACTATTAACATCGGAAAGGAGAACTAGCATGCAGACATTACCAGGTGAATAAGGTTAACATGGGCAGCTTTTGGAAACATATCTTAAAAAATACTACAATAACCATAAACCTAAAAACTAAATGATGTGCCTCACTAAAGCATTTGCTAAAAAGCTCGTAACTTCACAGAGAGCTTGGTATCTCCCTTAGAGATAGAATTCATAACGAGCAGATAAGGAGACGAACCAAATTCAATAATATTGCTCTAGAGGCGGCAGGATGAAGTGGTGATGGGGGGAGTCATGTGGCTATATCATCCCGAGAGAGATGGGTATATTTGGGGACCTAGAGAAACAAGAAGGGGCTTGGGACGTCCACAGAAACAATGGGTTGATAATATGAGAATAGTAGCAGGCAAGCAGTGGTTAAAGGTGGCAAAAGTTAGTGAAGCCTGGAAGAGATTAGAAGAGACGTGCGTCCAGGAGTGGACAAATTTGGGTTGACAAGAAGAATTAATCTATAATATATATAAAATGCAACGTCTCTCTGTCTGTCTGTCTGTCTGTCTGTCCGTTAGTGCGCTTATCACTGGAGAACCACTTATCCGATTTACGTACTTTTTTTTTTTTTAAAACATACATATGTTCTCTGGTCAGGTTATAGGCTATATTTTATTACGATAGGTAGCATAAGGAATGAGTAGTGACGTAAAATAGTGAATGATGTCGGAAAAAAGTTTGCCGCTAGCGCGTTGTCTTGCAATACACCGCCTAAACCATTAAATATGGAACAATATTATGTAACAGAGAATATCTATAATCTATAATCTATAATATATATAAAATGCGATGTCTCTCTGTCTGTCCATTAATGCGTTTATCACGCGAAAACCACTTATCCGATTTATGTGTCTTTTTTTTAAATTCATACATATATTCTTTGGCCAGGTTACATAATAATAATAATAATCTATATCTATAAATATATATAAAATGCAATGTCTCTCTGTCTGTCTGTCTGTCCATTAGTGCGCTTATCCCTCGAGATCCACTTATCCGATTTACGTGATTTTTTAAATTCATACATACATATGTTCTCTGATCAGGTTATAGATATACTCGTATATTTTATTACATCTATAATATATACATATAAAATGTAACGTATATCTGTCTGTTTGTCCGTTTGTGCGCTTATCACTGGAGAACCACTTATCCGATTTACGTGCTTTTTTTTTTAAACATGGTAAACCATTAAATATGGAACAATATCATGTAGCAAAGAATATCTATAATATATATAAAATGCAACGTCTCTCTGTCTGTCTGTCTGTCTGTCCGTTAGTGCGCTTATCACTGGAGAACCACTTATCCGATTTATGTGCTTTTTTGTTAAACATACATATGTTCTCTGGCCAGGTTATAGGATCTATTTTATTACGTTAGGTGACATAAGGAACAACCAGTGACGATAATAGTGAATCAAGTAGGAGAAAAGTGTGCCGCTAGCGCGTTCTCTTGCAATACACTGCCTAAAGCATTAAATATGGAACAATATCATGTAGCAAATAATATATATAAAATGCAACGTCACTCTGTCTGTGTGTCTGTCCGTTAGTGCGCTTATCACTCGAGAACCCCTTATCCGATTTACGTGTTTTTTTTTAATTCTTACATTTGTTCTCTGGCCAGGTTATCTATAATCTTCTATCTAGAATATATATATATATATATATATATATATATATATATATGCAACGTCTTTCTGTCTGTCTGTCTGTCCGTTAGTGCGCTTATATTTACGTGTTTTTATAAATTTAAACATATGTTCTATATAACTCGATATAACCCTAGATAATGGGAGATAAGGAGAAATAATGGGAGATAAGTCGAGATAAGGCTCGATAGTGGGAAATAAGGTGATATAATGGGAGATAAATATAAATAATGGGAGGGAGATGAGGAGAAATAATGGGGGATAAGCAAAGATAAGTCTAGATAATGGGAGTTATGGTGAGATAATGGGAGATAAGGAGAAATAATGGGAGAGATATAGGAGAAATACTGGGAGATAAGGAAAAATAATGGGAGATGAGCAGAGTTAAGCCTAGATAATCGAAATTATGTAGAGATAATGGGAGATAAGGAGAAATATTGAGAGATAAGGGGAAATAATGGGAGATATTTTATTACGTTGGGGTAAATTAAGGAATAAGCAGTGACGATAGTGGTGAATCAAGTCCACGCGAGCGGAGCCGCGGGCCCGGCTAGTTTAATATAAAAATAAACAATTAATCCATGATCACTTTTTTATTAGGGCCATTACTTTCTTGTTTTGCAAATTAGGAACTGAAGTTTTAAGGGTGAAAAATCATGGTTCTTCGGATCACTCTAGTTAGGTATTTACTTGACTGGTGTTTGCCATGATCCATCAAATAATATAATCATAGTCAATATTAGAAAACAGTAAATATTGGTCAAGTTATTTAACCAGTACTTCCCTTGCAACCGCAAGTTGTAAAGTCAAGTTTTTTTGAGGCTACTCTATAATCACATCTTTTTACAAATTATTTTTATTAATATTGGAAATAATTCCAAAAGAACATGAACTTTGAATTCCTTAACTCCAAAAAACCTGCAAAATTTGTATAACATGGTATATTTCAATCAACCCTTCTAAAGCCATGCATGTTTGACTAAAATAATTATTAAAAAATATTGCTTACACTTTGTTCATAATCGCAACCTAAATCCCGGAAAAATTTGAATATCGATCCCTGTTAAGATATAGCTCAAAAAACTATAGGCTCCTTTCCCACGTATTATTTACATACCCAATTTAAAATCGATATCTCATTTTGTTTTGTTTGAGTTATCGTGTCAGCAGACAGACTAACGGAAATTTCGTCATCGAACCTGGAATATGAGGAAATTTAAAAATCTCTGAATAAGATTTTAATACAATAGTTTTCTTAGCAAAAGGAGTATTAATAATAATAAACAAAAAAAGTTCTGTCTAGTTGCACTGTAGATAACCAATTTTAAAAATTTTATATGGTACATAAATATAATATAAATGAATCGTCGCACGTTTATTTAATTTTGTATAGCCCTGTAGAAAATTTTACATGAATCGAACCTCACTGGCCATATTCCGGGAATTTGACATCTACTGTATTTGTTTCATTACAAACCGTATGGAATTAATCTGTATGTTAACAAAATGTTAGAAATATAATTGTAATCGTATATGCTGCGCAAACTATCTCTTCAACGTTCATCAGTTATTATCAAACCACTCCTCTAAAAAAGTTTCATACCAAGGAAAATGATGGTAATAATTAGAGACCGGACTATAAGCATATGCATAATTTCATAAGCATTTGCAGACCATTCTCACCGATTATTGCATATTTTACTCAAAATCTAGTAATGATGCACATTTTCCCTATATTTATAATATTTCAAGGTATTACTAGGCAATTGAATTGCTCAGGGTATTGTTAATGTCGCCGTCTGGAACCGATCTTATCGCCGGGATATTACCTGCAATAGTCTAAACATCGATTAGGTTATAGTGCTAAGGGACTACCCAAAATTACGACGAAAAAAACTCGAGGTTTGGCGTTCACCGAATCAATTCAGTTAATGAATAAAATCCGTTAAATAAACTCCACATTGCCAGATGTATTCCCGCGTAGAGTTAAAGAAAAGTTTGAAAACATTTTGTGCAACAACCCAGGCTTTGAACCTTTGTGTCAAATTGATAGTTTTATTAATGGGACGGGTGAACTTTTGCCAGAAACAATAAGTGCTAACATAGCACCCAAATTCAAATACTGCCCAATTACTTCAGTGGATGTGGAACGGTCTTTTTCCACTTATAAAAATATTTTAAGTGATCGAAGACACAATCCAAACATTTGGAACAATACCTTATTGTTTACGTGTACAAGAATACAAATGTTAAATACTTTTAAAAAATGTTAAATAATTGTTAATTAAATTTAAACATCGTCGATAACTTGTTAATTTTATGCTGATTTTGAAATAAAAAACTAAAAATTACTACTTTTATTATTATTTAATATTGCATATTTTGACCCTTTCATGCATGTTTTAAGCATTTTTCATGCATATTTGCATGCATATATCAAGATTTTTATGTCGGATATAATCCGGTCTCTAGTAATAGTTATGAAAAGATTTTTGGAATTATTTAAATATGTAGTAAATCGATGACAAATTATATAGAATATTCATTTTCTGCATATTAGCCTTATTATTTCAATTAAATTGAGCCCTTGACCACAGGGGTCTAACCTAAAGAAAGCAGCTATAATATACCCCATCGGCGCAGGGATAAGTTCTAAACAAAAATAACAGGGGACGCCACCAGCTATTACTATACCACTGAATAATAACGGGAATTTGATTTTCACAGTTCCTTGAAATCAAAATTAACTGTACAACAAAAAAAAAACTTCTACTACTATTCATACCTAAACTTCACCATTCCACTTAATCTCATTGTTCCAATTAAAGTTGTGGTTTGAAGCCCACGATAATCGAGTGTGAGTTAATAGAAAGAAATACAATTTATAGGGAAAAGATTACAATAAATCTAATCAAAACAAGATAAAGATATTGTATACATATGAAATCAAAATGCTCAAAAATTATAATGACATTTTGTTACAGATACAGCGAATATTGAAGTTCTTTTGTTTTTGAAACCTTTGACGTCTGTAACAAACTAATTAAATGTTTAAGAAATCGTTTCATAAAAATCATAACCAATATTTCTGATACTTCAACTTTAACATAACCATTATCATTGAGCTCATTATTAGTCAAGTTAGAAAAAACTTCCATTTTCTACAGATTTTAAGTAATTTTTTCAAGTTATAATTAAAGTAAGACCGTTTTAATTATAAACACACACCATTTAATTTGAAGCTTAAAATTATTGAAAGTAAAGGATGAGATAACGACAAGGACAACGACCGAGTTAGCTCGTATAAGATCAGAACTGTATTTGATGGATGAGGTCGATTCAATCACTTCACGAGTTTGTGAAGAAGCAATAGACTGGTACTTTATATGTTCTAATGGAAATTCACAAACTATCCAATAAACAACTTGTCACATTTTGAGTCACATAAAGATACCGGGATAATAACGTAGTTACAACTTAAATTATTTTTAGACGAAATTAAACTGTAACATTTTTTTCCAGTTTTAGATACATTATAAAAATTATAATTTTTATAATATCATTTATCAATTCTCTTGTTTCCCATTTTTTTGCAAGCCTCGTCATTTTGAACCCAGGTCAAACTGTCATTGTATAATTGCTTTAACGGTGATTTACTTCGGCAATCTTTTTGATTGGGGATTAATTTTGCAAAGTTTTACAAATGTTGCGACACGTCTTTATTACCTGGTTTTAGAGCTATTACGCCCGTAAATGAAAATTCACGATATATGATATTGGTTTCGTTATTTATGTGTTTCTAGTTACATGGAGTTAAATAATTGGGTAAAATGTACAAGAACAAAACTAATAGGTTTTTCAAGTTCTGTACGGTACATTTATGAAATCACTTTGATGTATGTTCGTCTGTCCATATAGAAATTGATGTCCTAGGGACAGCCTGGTAGTTTTGAAAGTTAAATTTTGACTTAAGGGGTTAGTTTTGGGGGGGTATCAAGTTATCAACTGGGATGTCAAATGAAAGCTTGTAAAAACACGAGTTCAGAAATTATATATATATATATATATATATATATATATATATATATATATATATATATATATATATATATATATACTTGCGCACACTTTCCTTTGTACCATTTTTAAAAAATTGACAAAAATCGATGTCCATCTCCCCTATCTCGAAAAGTAACTGATAAAAAATTTTGAAAAAATCCTAGATTATCCTTCATAAAGAGGCAGAGCGAAAATTATAACGAGCGCATTATGTTTGATAATTTATCTGGCTTAAAAAAACTATGAAGAACTGAAAAGTATGTATACTTAACTGTATGGTGAAGATTTTGATAATATACTACATTACTCTTCGCGATTCTGTATCGAGACAAAAGAATTTTCTTCTATTTGTTTATAATTAAACAAATATACAGGTCGCAAATATTCGTTTTACACTTTTGTTACTAGATTCTAGACTGAGCTAGATTGGCTATTAGGTAGCTAAGATACTATAACTATTATACGTTATTGACTAAGAAAAAACGTGAACATACCTACTGGATCTTAAGATGTCAGGGACCTAACTAACTTAGCCTAAGTAAAGATTTTATATTATTTTAAAAGCAATCACGGTACGGAACACTAATTGCGCAAGTCAAACTTGCACTTGACTTTTTTTTTAATATGTGAAGGTCTTTTCCCTATGTAGTTATTAAATTATTATAACAAACTTCGGACATTTTGAAGACATGTTAGAGTTGGGCCGTGTCATTAGTAATTTATAAAACGCGGAGTTTTTTCTCAATTTTTTACTTAATAGGGCGTCTCCGATTACTGGACTACAGATCTTATTTCACAGCAATGTAGAAGATATTGAAAAACCTCGAAAACTTCGGTATATTACCAACGTCGAACAAAACCATTATTTCTCGGAACTACATAACCTATTATAATATAGTACTAGAATCCTGCACTATAACGTATTTTTATATGTAAAATAATTCCATAAAGATTGAATTAGGCGTTTTCGAGTTATAAAAACACATTCATCCACATATGCCTTCGATATATTTTGTCTCGTTTACCTAAGATGTTTAATTACTTCAGATAAATCTGCATATACTTCGGACTCTTTTGTTGTATAAATAAAACAGCATGTGCTTTTCTTAGCTTTTTTTAAAACTAAAATAAGACTTTAATTTCAGGAAGTAGAATGATATAAAATTTAGGCCCTAGGAAAAAGTAGTAGATGAAAAACGTGAGTATAAAGTTCAAAATTGTAACATATCACTGTACTTTAAAATAAACGCGAAATTGACGAGGGATGATTATGAACCATTTGTGCTTGCATCTGTCGGCTGTCAGCATTATCAACTTTCAAGGTTGCCAAATGACAGTAAAACAGAAAGCTGTATAAGACAGAAGCCTGTAATGTTAAGTGAATGTTGATTTTGAATTTTTCGATATACACTTTGCAATCATCACGTAATTACAGTTACATAATCACGTAAGATGGTTGAACTGGATGGGCAAATAGAAATCTAGTTTTTAGGAAAATACTGGTGGGGCACCGATAGTTTTGTTAATTCTCGGAGTATGCATCGTTGTATCCCATCTTAAGATGCCGATTTCGCTTTTACTAGTTAGTTGTCCATATCTACTGTGTTATTTTTTGTAGCCTTGACGTAACGTTGACTGACAAATTAAAATTTTAATATATATTAAAATCAAATTTTTAAGGTTGTCGTCCCAAGATTTTAAGTAAAGCAACATACTCTATTTTATGACCCTGGAAAATATTTTAATTAAATTGAAACGTGCCGACAAATTTAAAACCATCGAGTTTAATTGAATATACATTTTTATGTTAAATTATAAAAAAATATCGTTTATGTGATAATTCTAATATTTCTTCAGGTGAATCAAATACGAGGATGGACTAAAAAGTTCGCGGCCTCACCAAAAAATAATTATAATATTTGTATTATAGTACTCTCAATAAGTTCGTACTTTCTTTGATTGTCACAGTGTAAATTTTGTTGCTGTAAAATTTGTGGTTTTTAGGTTAGAACGAGTTTAGTGAGACCAAGTGCAGCGTTTTTGGAAAAATGGAAAAAATGGAAGAGCGGGCGGTCATCAAATACCTGTTTAAAGAAAGATTAACACCAAAGAAGCTGTGAAAAAATGAGTTGCAGAATTTAAACGTGGACGAGAGAGCAACGAAGATGATCCTCGCTCCGGCTGGCCCTCGACGTCTACGACTGAAGAAAACATAGGCAAAGTGTGTGATCTCATATTGAAAGACCGCAGATGAACTATCAGGGAGATTGCAGACACTATAGGCATCTCGTATGAACGAACACAAAACATCAATGCCAACAAAGTCGGATTTTCTAAAGTTTCTGCTAGGTGCGTCTCCAGATTGCTTTCAGTTGAACAAAAACGAATTGGACTCACGATTTCTCGCGACTGTTTGGAGATGTTTGAGGCTAATCCGCAAGATTTTCTTAACAGGCTTGTGATAATGGACGAAACCTGGGTTCACCACTATACTCCCGAGTCAAAACAACAATCCAAGCAGTGAACAAATCTGGTGAACCGACTCCAGAGAAAGCGAAGGCAATTCTGTCGGCTGAAAAACTGATGGCGTCAGTTTTTTGGGATTCTAAAGGTATTATTATGGTGGCGAAATAATAAACTCGATTTACTATTGCACCCTTTTGCGTCGTTTGCGTCAAGAAATTAAAGAGAAACTCCCAGGATTACTGAGAAAGAAAGTTTCGTTCCATCAGGACAACGCTCGCGTTCACACGTCTGTTGAGTCTATGGCTCAAATTCGTGATTGTGGTTTCAAAATGCTACCTCACCTGATTCTCCTGATTTGGCACATTCGGACATTCATCTATTTCCAAACCTAAAAAACATCTCGGTGGCCAGAAATTTTCATCAAATGAAAATTAAATTACATAAAAAGGATTTCCCTATTAGACCAGTTGTATCGTTTGTTACGGCAGCATCAATCAAATTATCACAAAAACTCATCCCTTTACTACGACAACATTGCTAATTTAAACCGAAATATAGTATATCCAACACCTATGAACTAATAGATAAAATTAAAAACATTAACTTACCGGAATATTCTAGAATCATCTCATTTGATGTACAAAACTTATTTCCTAGTATCCCACCAGATGAAGTCATAGAATTAGTAGATCAGCTCTTAATCAAGAATAAAGTAAATGAAATTATTAAACAGGATATTTTAGATTTACTTACGACGTGCTTGGATCCAAAACTATTTTGAAATCAACGATAACTTTTATACATCTAAAGAATAATGGGTAATCCTTTAAGCCCTTTACTAGCGGAAATTTTCATGGATCATTTAGAACTAAAAATTCATCAAAACGCGGTAAGCAAAAATATTGTTTACTGGTATAGATATGTTGACGATATCATTTCCTGTTTCGCGGGAACGGATAGACAACTAACAATCCTCCTTAACTTCCTAAATAATTTGCATCCTAATATTAAATTCACCTTAGAATTAGAAACCAATAATTCTATAAATTTGTGAACAATAAACCCGATTTCTCGATTTTTCACAAACCTTCACATACTGACACAGTCATACACAACAGTTCATCTCACCCTTATACTCACAAAATGGCAGCTTTCAACTCTTTCATACATAGATTGTTACATATCCCTATGACTAAAACTAATTTTAAAAAAGAATTCAACATAATCAAACAAATAGCAATTAATAATGGATATGACCCCGACATTATAGATAATATTTTGAATAAAAAATCCTTTAAACAAGCAGTCTCTCTAATTTATCCCACAATTAATGACAAAAAAGGAAAATTTAGTACACTCACATACACAGGGAAATAACTAGAACAATTTCCAAACATTTAATAAAAAAGAACAATAAAATAGCATTCAAAACCAGTAATACCTAAGGGAATATAATTTTAAATAACAAAACCAAATCTAAGAAATCCTTAAAATCAGGAGTTTATTAAATTGTGGATCTTGTATTAAAACCTACGTAGGACAAACTGGTAGATCTTTTAAAACTCACATTAAAGAACATAAACATAGTTATTTAAAAAATAAGAACAATTCACATTACGCAACCCATATAATAAACGAATCCTATAATTTTGATGATACGTTAAAAATCCTACATGTAGAAAATAAATCTAAAAAATTAAATTTGCTTGAATGTCTTGAAATTAACAAACGGAAAAACTCCAATCTATTATTAAACGAACAGGTAGACTTAAACCATTCACCCTTACTTAATCTTTATTAGTTCTTTGAAATAGTACCACAGATTTGCATTCTTAAAATAATTCTGTCTGTAAATAATATAATAAAATGATTAGCATAAGCATAATTTTAGGTAATTAAGGATAGTTTTAAGCACTATATAACCAGGATTACTACCAAATGTTTTTCTTTCTTATTTACTCCTGAAGAAGCCATTGTATGGTGAAACAATTATCAAGTTACTTCAAATATATTGGAAATTAAAACATAGTGTTATTTTTATATAATTTCAAATAAAGAAGTCGAAGCAGCTGTTAACCAGTATTCTTTGAGGAATCTTTTTTTTTTCAGGTGTGGAAGCTTTGGAAAGCAGGTGGAAGAAGTGCATAGAGCTAGGTGGAAATTATATCGAATAATAAAAATATTTTTGCACGTATTTTATTTTATTGACTAGGCGGCGAACTTTTCAATCCACCCTCGTATCTCTTAGTCGTAATTACGATAAACTGAAGCCAAATTTGGTATTTAACAGAACCAGAACAATAAACTACGAAACATTTTTCGTTCAAACAGAATAAAGTAATTACCTGAGTTATGTATTTCTTTCGTTTTTATGCTCGAATGAATCAGAATAAATATTCTTGTGGATCGTGTACAATAACTTACTGAACTTGTACCTATAAATTGGTCATCTTGAATGGCGAGTCTGCAAGTTCGATTTACACAAGAAAATTTTATTTCGCTTTTGCGGGTAAAGTTTACTGACTTCGACCTTTATGTACGGTCTTTTAAAATAACTTGCTGCTGGTTTTCAATAAAATATTTTCTTTATTTCGTCTTGTCGGATTAAAATTGCTGTTGTGATCATGTTGGTTGATTTTAAATTATGTTTGTATTATGTATTATTTATAATATATTCTAGTGGACACATGTAGGGGAAAGTGGAATAACACTGGGTAGGCGGATCAAAATACGTATATAAAATCAATTTATTGGCAATGTCAATAAGACCTAGATCAGAAAATTATTCCGCTATGCGATGTTCTTTTAGGCTATAAGACAATAATCTTTAGTTTCCTGGCTTTGCTGCAAAATCTCAGCTGATTTGACAGGTTCTAGATTTACATTTTTAAAATTTAGGTCAATCTCAGGTTATACACCAAGGTGTAATAGGAGGTTAAGCAATAAAACTTTGTATGTTGATGTATATTTTCTTTAAACGTCAGCAAAGCCTTAGAAAAAGGAAATCTTCAGGGTTCAGGGGAAATAAGGTTCGCTAATAACGAAGATGGTACTCATGAATTGTACTCATTTGTCCAAGGGAAATATACCACCGTGTCAAAAAATTAAATCATCGTCGCAGTGTTGCATACACATACGTAAAAGCTTAACATCTGCTGTTTTAAAACACAATTATTACAGTCTCATGGTAAATAGTTTAATGAACCAACATAATATACATGAATTAAAATTTGATTGCAAATAATTAAAAAACGTTTTATAATGATGGTTCGAGTTGGTACTCGTATTATAAAAAGGGCGGAAATTTCTATGTTTTCAAGAGCTTTTCAATGTAAAAATGACTTAGAAACCTGATGTATTACCATAGGGCCCCGCACTAATCGTATGCAAAATGAGATCCGGCCATTTTTTTTTATATTACATTTTTTTTGTAGCTCTTGTAACCCTAATTAAAAGTCTCCACGACCCTAAAGTGCGAAATGCCCTAGTTTAAGCGTTAACGCTTCTGGAATCCCTTGAACGAAAAATATCTATACATACAAGATTACGGTATATAACAGTAAGCTTCAACCTATGCCTAATTGGCCGAACGCAGAAATATAAAATAGAAATAATAAAATAAATAATTTAATAATAAATAACATACGTCAAACCCAAAAGCTCAGACACCATAAATCCGTCAAACTACCGACCTATCACCTGTCTTCCAACCCTATACAAGATCATCACAGCCACAATTTCCAAGAAAATAGAACAACGCCTACTAAGTTGGGAATGTGGGACACTACTCAGTATATATCACCACTACACCAAACACTTTATTTTTGCATTCGACGCGCGTTTCGCTAACCATGCTAGCTTCATCAGGAGCGATGATTGACTAAAGCTAAACTACAAATCTACCCTATTTACGCTTAGTCTAACAACCCTTGAATTACTCAGGCGGAACTAATGGCATAGGCAAGGCCATCAGTTCCGGTCAAGTTATCTAATGTTACAATATAATCTGCTTCAAGGGCATGTTCGGCAATGCTACACTTTTCTGTTCTGCTGTATTTTAAGTGTGCTAAATGTTCTTTAAATCGTGTTTTAATTGACCTTTTAGTTTGCCCAACATACTTTTTGTCACAATCATTACAACTAATTTCATAAATTCCACTTTTCTCACAATTAGGAATCTTATCTTTGGGATTTCCTAAGATATTCCTCAGATTGTCTGATGACTTATGGACTAAGGTGAGGCCTACCTTATTAAATACCATATTGAGTCCCTTGCTATATTTCGTTGTGGTGTAGTGGTAATATATACTGAGTAACACCTACTAGACAACAATATCCTCACAGAAGAACAGAAGGGGTGCAAGAAAAATAGCTGAAGATGCAAAGAGCAACTGATCATAGATAGTGTGATCATGGGATAAACCAGAAAAGAACACAGAAACTTGCACGCCGGTTACATAGACTATAAAAAAGCATTCGACTTTATACCCCACAGCTGGGTAATTAGAGCTCTAGAAACCTACCAAATCAACCAAAACTTCAGGCAATTTCTCGCGCAAATTACGAAAACATGGAAAACCAAAATCCACCTAAAAACACAAATCGAATGCATCCAAATAGAAGACCTGTATATCAGACTGGGCATATTTCAGGGACACTCGCTCAGTGCTCTATGGTTTTGCCTCTGTATCAATCCACTCTCAAGTACACTAAACAGAACAGACCATGGCTTTAACATCAGACACCAGAAAGTGAACCAACATAAAATAAACCACCTCCTATATATGGATGACATAAAACTCTACGCCGCGCGCCGTCACAGAAACGCAGCTGAAAGAACTCCTCAAAATTACAGAAATATTCACCTTAGATATCAATATGGAATTTGGTATAAGTAAATGTAAAGTGCTCCACGTCAACAAAGGTCAATGGAAAGGCCGCCATGAGACAGCAACCATCAACAACGAAACACTCGATAACATGCTCGACAAAGAAACGTACAAATATTTAGGCTTCCAACAAAGCACCAAACTGAACCACACTCATATCAAAACAGAGCTCAGAACCGAATTCAAAAACAGACTCACGAAACTTTTACAAACAAAACTCAACTCCAAGAATCTTACTAAAGCCATCAACACGTTCGCTATATCTATACTCACATATTAATTTGGTATCCTTAAATGGTCACACACAGATATAGAAAACATTCACATCCTTATACGTTCTCAATTCACCAAATACAGGAAATTACACCCCAACGCATGCAAAGAAAGACTTACCATCGAGAGGAAGGCAGGAGGAAGAGGGATCACAGACATAAGACCACTACACACAGAACAAATACAAGCACTCAGGAAATTCTTTCACACCAAGCAAACCAGCCTCCACACAGCAACAGTGAAAATAGACAAAAACTACACACCTGTTGACTTATCCCGGGTAGACGACCCAGCAGACAGTCACACTCAATTATAACAGGAAAAGATGAAAACGTGGTAAGAAAAAACACAGATACCACATAGAACAAGTCTACGTAAATAAAAAACAATCATACACCTGGTTACAGGATGGGCAGCTATTTCCTGAAACAGAAGGCTTCTTACTTGCCAACCAGAAACTACCAAAAGCATATCATCAAAAACCCAACTATTACAGAAGCCAAATGCAGGAAATGCCACCCGCAGAAAGAAACGATCGAGCACAAAACAAGCGGATGTAAAATACTAGCCGGAACGGAATACACAGCCAGACATGACTCAGCGGCAAAATTAGTTCACCAAGCACTAGCCACAACATACAAACTCATAGAAAACACAGATCCCTACTACAAATACATACCAACATGTTACTTTTCAGAGCAAAAAAGGAAAAGTCACCTATCTAATTAACATAGCTATCCCCAATGAAACAAACCAAATACACAGAAAAAATCTCCAAATACACACACCTTGCAAAAGAAATAAAAAGGCTATGGAAACAAGTCATCATTGTCCCTCTCGTCATGTCAGCCACAGACAGACAATTCCTTGACTTATCTACTTAGATATGATCAATAATATTTTGAAGCAACTAGGATAACGCTTTGCGTTCGGCCGATTAGGCACAGGTTAAAGCTTACTGATATATACAGTAATCTTGTATGTACAAAAATCTTTTGCAAGTTTAAAGGATTCCACAACCGTTAGTGCTTAGACCAGGACTTTTCGCCCTTTGTGCCCGTGGAGTTTAAAAAAATCCATTAAACTTTCCATATTCACTTATTTGTGGATTTTCGAAACTTTTTGAGATGCTTTTGTATGAGGACATCGTCGTCAAGGTTGAACCGATGTTGTCCTTCCCTTTTGAATTTCTCAATCTCCTCAATGTTCCTGATCTCCAATTGGAGAAGCCGATATGCCTTTATGCATTTAAAATATGGCCCTTTTTCAAAGAAAGATGGTAGGGCGCTCGTAATTCGTTTCTACCTCTAGTCATGATTGCCATATCTGGATCATATTCATTCCTATTTGTCAAGAAAAATGATGAATTCTTCTTAACAAAGGTGACCAAAGCCATGAAGTAGAGACCCGGGACCATAAGTAACCCCATTTCAATAAAGTATGGTCGACACGACGTTAGAGGATGTAAATGACGCATGCATCTCACAATTCTCTTTTGAGCCCTAGATATATCCCTAGCAAATCTTGAAGATCCCCAGAAAAAAATCCCATAGTTTAATTGGGATTGAACGTAAGCAAAATAGAAAAGTTGTATGCTATTTGATGATACAATATATCTAGGTCTTCTAATAAGAGCACACGCACTATTGAGCTTAGACCGAAGTTTCACTGCATGTATTTCCCAACAAATACTTGAGTCAATATTAACCTCCAAAAATTTTATCGTTTCTATATTGGATATTGACTTTAGTTCATGTCGCACATATAATGATTGTGTGGGTATTTATTTTTATTAAATAATATAAAGGCCCGTTTTATTTCCATTAAGACAAAGGTAATTTTTTTTCACACCACTCAGCCATTCTTGCCACTATACGAGAACAGATCACTGACAGGCTCACGATAGAAGAGCTTGACAAAATGATCGATGTGTCATCAACAAATTGACAAGCCATTCCATCCCCATCATCATCATCCATATCCTGCTGCCGCAGCAGATAGTCCGGTAAATCGTTCACATACAACAAGAAAAACAATGGACCTAATATCGATCCTTGTGGTACACCCCTATACATGCTGTTAGGGACCGAGAAATAGTCCCGGAGGTTAATCCTAACATTCACTGACTGGGATCGGTTTTGTAAATATGACTCCAGAAGCCCCAGAGCCACTCCCCTCACCCCATATCTCTCAAGCTTAAAGAATAGCAGTGAGAAATTTAATGGTTAATTGGTTAAAAGCAGGTTTGAGTATGGGTCTGTTGTCTAGGCAGCATTCTATAGTAAATATATTGTTCCTTTGGAGAGAGTTCAGAGGAAGTTTTTGAAGTATATCTAGAAGAGTGGTTGGAGAATAACCGCAGGTTGGTACAGACAACGATATCTTGTTGGGAAGGTTCAATTTTCTGAGCTTGAAGAAGTCTGGAAATATAGCGATGATGATGTTCCTATATAAGCTAGTTAATGGTAGGATTCAGTGTCCATCACTGCTGGAAGAATTGAAATTTATTGTCCCCAAATTTGCAAATTGGGTTCGTAACCTCTTTTACGTTCCTACGGCGCACACAAATGTATTGTATGCATCTCCTGTTTTACAGGATATGTTCTGTTAACAATGAAGTGTCGCACGCATGTGATCTCTCCATGACTCAATATGACTTCTTCCATACTTGTTTGAACCTACTTTAATAACTGTAATGGTATGTGACATGATATTAATCATTGTGTTTATTAAACTATAAGGTTAATTTTAGTCTTGAGTTACTGTATGTATTATATTGTTATATAATATTAATTACTTTCGTTGGGCGTGTGGTAAATAAATAAATAAATAAATAAACTATTATAAAATGTAAAAAAAAGAATTAATAATAATGGGAGATCTGAATGGAGAACAGGAAGGAAAACAAAGGACAATACCGTAGGACCATTCGGAGAAGACATTACTAACGACAACGGAGAGAGACTAATAGAGCTGTGTGAACTAAACGGCCTCAAAATAACAAACGGATTCTACAAACACAAAGACATCCACAAATATACTTGGATGCAAGAAACACGAAACTTAAAATCAATAATAAACTACATTATAATTAAAAACGATACCACTATCAAAATAAAAGATGTAAGAGTAAAGAGAGGGGCAGAATGTGGAACAGACCATAGACTATTAATAGTAAATATAAAAGTACCGTGCTACAAGACAATAAAGCAAAAAGAAACAATAGATAAAGAAAACAGAAATACTAATGAGATAACAGAAAAAGCAGACAAAGAAATAAAATACAAAATACACTTACTGCAAGGCGAAATGATAAGAGACCTATATAGACGACGATTATATCAAAAATTAAATGAATTTAACTACGACAACCTCCAACAGATGTATGACCACATAAAAGAATGCATCAAACAGGCGTCCCTAGAAGCATTAGGTAAAGAAGACAACGAGAATGAGCAACATAAAATTAGAATCTGTGAAAAAACCAAAGAATCTATAAAGGAGAAAAAAAGACTATACGAAAAATGGCTGAATACAAAATCAGAAGAAGATCTACAGAAATATAAAGAGAAAAATGCAGAAACGAGGAGGATGATAAATAAAGAAAAGAACGAGAGATGGGAAAAATCGTGCGAACATGTAGAACAGTATATGGGAGGAACTAGAAGTACAGAGTCATGGAGAATAATTAAGAAAGAACGACGTATATAGAGTACATCCCAGAAAGCGAGTGGGAAGAATATTATGAGAAGCTGCTAACAGAAGATAGACAAGAATTCCAAGAAGAGAACCCTGAAGAAGAACAGAATAAGGAAATAAAAGAGAAAAGAAGTAAAGAAGACAATAAAAATACTCAAAAATAATAAATCTGCAGGGCCTGGGGTGTGGTAAATGAAATGATTAGGTACGGGTTTAATAAAATTACATCGAATGCTGAGAAACATGTTCCACAGAGCGATAAATGGAGAAAAAATACCAGAGGAATGGTCAAAAGCTTATATAGTATCTATATTTAAAGAGGGAGACCGCAGAAAATGCACAAACTATATAGCCTAAGCATAATATTGAGTATGGGACGTTTGTATGGAAAAATTATTAAAAATATCATGGAGGAAAATATAAAAGGAAAAATTGGAGAAGACCAAGCAGGCTTTACGGCCGGAAAATCATGTATAGACCACATATACACTATAAAACAAACAATGGAAAAAAAATTGGCAAAGAATAGAGAAGTTCATCTAGCCTTCATAGACATAAGAAACGCCTATGACTCAGTACCAAGACAAAGATTATGGAACGCAATGAAAGAAATAGGCATTGACAAAGAACTAATATACGCAGTAAAAGCTACGAAAACAACACAGTGAACATAAAAATAGGACAATAAATAGGGAAGAGACTCCAAACATCAAAAGGCCTATTACAAGGATACTCTACATCCCCAACACTATTCAAAATATACCTCGAACAAACATTAAAAAAATGGAAGCAAAAATGTAGTGGAATAGGAGTCCCAATTCGAGAAGATTACTTATATACTCTAAGTTTCGCAGACGACCAAGTAATCATAGCGCAAGATGAGGAAGACCTCAGTTATATGGTAAGAAACCGAAAGAAGAATACACTAAAGCAGGATTAGGAATAAACTTTGATAAAACGGAATATCTAACAACAAAGGAGGGAAACGTGGAGAATCTAGAAGTAGATAACGAAACAATAATCAAAGGAACGGTAGATTTAAATATCTAGGAACCATCGTTTCAAAAAACGCAACATCAGAAGAAGAGATTAAAGCTAGATTAGGACAAACGCGAACATGCATAAGACAATTAAATTCGATCCTGTGGGACAAGCACATTACAAAGAGAAACAAAAACACGCATATACAAATCAATAATACAAAGCATAATGACATACGGATCAGAAACATGGACGATCAACGAAAGAAATAAATCTAAAATTAACGCGGTAGAGATGGAGAAGATGTTATAGAGTGACAACGCATGGAGAGAATAACAAATGAAGAAATAAGAAGCAGAATGAACATCAAAGAGAACGCAATAAACACCATTGAAGAAAAACGATTAAAATGGTATGGGACACATAAGACGAAGCGAAGATAATAGGTGGATAAAGAAAATAACGGAGTGGAGCCCTATAGGGAGAAGAAAAAGAGGAAGACCCAGACGATCGTGGAGAGACGATGTGGACGAGGCGATGGAGGACAGGGGTCTAACAGATGGACACTGGGAAGATAGAAATGGATGGAATCAAAGGCTGAGAGAAGGAAGACAGCATCAGCTGTAGAAAATCCTTGTCATATATATATATATATATATATATATATATATATATATATATATATATATATATATATATATATATATATAATATATTTAAATTATACTTATTTTCTAAAACATTGCGCGGTAGACTGTTACCACTAAAAACATACATATGTGAATTTTGTGGTGCAGAACTAAAACGGTAAAATTTTGTCTATTCAGTGATTGCTTAATAAAATTAATTAACTGAACAGGATAAATAATATAAAATTTTTGTTAGTCTGAAAAATAAAACTAAGAACGAGGAGGGGCCAAGAGGAAAGTAAAATTCATTTATTAATTAACAAATTAACAAATAAGGACATTCTCAATTTATTAAGAAAATAATTTAATAGTGGGATTTCCACTGTTGATGATCTTCATTCCAATATTCTAACACTGATTAATTTTCCTTAATTCCCTAGATATTTCTCGACCTTCCCTACAGTCTAATATTTTGAAATTGTTATCTTCGAAATGACATAAAATTTTATCATTATTTTGGGAAGAAAAATTATTTTTGGAAAATTGATGTGATGCCCAAAAATGGAAGTTTATGATTTAGTGTGGTATTCCTAGAGGTCTTAGAGTTTTTACAGTATATATAGAAAAACACTACGAATACGATAGTTTTACTATTGATACGTTGTAGATACTTTTTAACATAATAAAAAATAACATTTTTTGAAAATATTACAGAGATTTTGCAACGCTTATTTTTCACATGCCTTTGTCCTTATCGTTATCTCAAGTATGCGCAGTACTAACGCAAAGGAATTGCATTTTTACATTAAGGCAGAATTGCAATAAAATAAAGGAAAAGTAAGGTTAGGTTAGCATTTAGCGCACGACCCGCTGATGTCTGCTGTATACCTAAGTAAAAACAAAATACATGCTTTACCATAATAGCGATAAGACTAACGAAGTTCAAATAACCTGTCTTATAAGTACTTAAATAAGGAAAATCATTATCCTTAATAAAGGTTTCTCTTATTTTGTTTGAATACTGCGCAAGCTCCAAACGGTGGGCGCATTCTTTAAATAACGATTACAGAGTCTTTATATTTAATTTCTTCCTTTTACTATTGCGCATGCTTCAAATAAAGATGAAGGCACTGGCCTGCTAAAATAAGTGTTGCAAAGTCTCTCAATTATAAAATCTTTATTTCAGTTTTTCATATTTATATCGTCTGGATATCTGTTTTGGTATTATTTTAAGGAGTGTCATATCTCTTCCCTGTTTGGTTGGTAGATACTAATTTTGGCGCTATTCTTCTAAACTAAAATACGTCGTTTAAATGCGTTGTTGTGAAAATTGCCAAAAAATAACTGGGAGTAGTTTTCATAAAATAAAGGAAATATATTAAGTATTTTTTTTTATATACCATTAGGATTTTTTATAATTTAGCAATGACGCATTGAAATGACGTATTGAGTTCTAGAGAAATGGCATCAGAGTCGGTGTGTATCAACCAAACAGGAAAGTTTAAACTTCATTAACAATGGCGTTCATTCATATTGATTCAGTTCAGATTAATATTGTAAATACTGATCTAAAAATTTGGAGTTTTTTGTAAAATAGGCAAAATTGAGTAAAATTGTATTAGTGTAAAATGAGTAAATTGAATAAATAAATGACAAGCTGGCTTCGAAGAAGGAAGCAATTTTTTGGGAGTATTTTAAAAAGTGAGTTAAGTTTTGCCGCCAAATGTCGCTTTTATTCGTAGATTACAAATTAAGTTCCAAAATACATCTAAGAGTATTAGGTGTTTTTTCAATACGTTTTGGCTTGACTTATAAATAACCTAATCTTCTTCCTTCTTCTTCTTTGCAGTCTATTCTCACCCACTCCTGGATGTAGTCCTCTTCGAAATCTTTCTATCTTTCCCTGTCCAGAGCTGTTCTGTTTTTTTTTCCTGCGATATTCTGGATGTCGTCTCGTCACCTTCTTTGTGGTCTTTTCACACTCCTCTTACTCCCCCTCTTACTCTTCCTTGGGTCCCATACTGTAAGCTTGTAGGCCCATCTGTCATTGTTCTCTCTCGCTACGTGGCCAGCTTATCTTCACTTTAGTTGAGTTGCTTTTTCCAGAGCATTCGACAGCCGTGTTCTTCTCCGGATTTCCTCATTTGGGATTCTATCTCTCAGACTTACTCCAGCATAGCTCTCTGCATCGCATACTGAGCCACTCGAAGTTTGTTCATCGACTTATGTGTTAGACATCCTTTCAAGACCGTACTTGAGAACTGGCAATACACACGACTCGTTTCCTTTTGAAGTTTACAGGGTTTTCTCCTGATACGAAAATAAACCCGAGTCTACCAAAAGCGGCCCAACCAAGACCAACATTTCGAGAAATTTCTGCTGTTTTGGTTCTCCTTTCCTAGTAGTATTTTTTCGGATATGTTCTTTAGTGGCCCATTTTGGATGGTAATCGTTATTTGCTCTGGGCTCATTATCTTTGTCTTGTTCAGGTTGCTTTCCAGTCCGACTCATGACGATGCATGATGCAGTTCTTCCAACATAGTTGTAAATCCATTGGGTGTAGTACCGATTAGAACGATATCTCCGCAAATCGTAGATGATTAAGTGGTGTTCCGTCTATGTTAATAACCTTATTTTGCCAATCTAAGGTCTTAAAAACGTCCTCCAGTGCCAGTGTGAACAGTTTTGGCCCTATCGTATTTCCTTGGCGTACTTCTCTCCTTATCTGTATTTTTGGGGTCTTCATGTCTTCATTTACTAGTATTTGGATGTACGCATTGTCATAGATATGTTTAATAAGAGTCGAGTATCTGGTGTCTATCCTAACGTTATCTAGGGCTCTTAAAACTGTTCACATTTCTATAGAGTCAAAGGCTTTCTGGCAGTCTACGAAACCCAAGTGTAAGGGTATATTATATTCCGTGACTTTCTCATTGACGGTACGTAGTGTAGATGGTCTATTGTGCCGAATCTTTTTGGAAATCCAGCCTGTTCTGGAGGTTGATATAAATCCATCTTGTGCGTCCATCTATTAGTTATTATTTTTATAAGTAATTTATATAAATAACCTAATAGTATATAAAATATCGAAAATGTTCAATTTAAAAAAGTATATTAATAAAATTATGCAAGATTAATAAATTAAAAATAATAAATGGATTCTATAAGCACAAAAAGATACATAGGTTCAGCTGGGAACAACAAACACGAAACATAAACTCTATAATTGATTATATCATCGTCAAAGAAGATTCGAAACTGCATATATATGACATCAGAGTACAAAGAGGAGAGGTGCGGATCCGACCACTATGCAGTAAGAGCTAAGATGTACCTTCCATGGTGGAATAAAAAAAAAACCTGCAACAGTGAATAAAGATTTGGAAAATAGTGATAAGATCGAATATCCACAGTACAATTTAAATAGCCTACAAGGCGATAGTACTCAGTACTTATACCAGCAAAGACTGGATAAAAAACTAAAAATCTCCGCAGAATGGTCTTTTACAGAAAAATATCAAAATATGGTACAGAGCCTACATCAAGCAGCTAATGAAGCATTAGGCATAAGAAGCAAAAATAAGAGTAACAAAATATGGTGGAACGTATTTATAGAAGATCTTGTCAAAAAGAAAAAAAAGTTATATATGAAGTGGTTAAATATAGCACGGCCTGAAGATTTACACGCATTCCAGGAAATTAAGAGGCAATCCAGACAAACAATAATAACAAAAAAAATAAGATGTGAGAGAAGAGATGCCAAGAAATAAATACGTATATAGGAGGAAGGAAATGCACAGAATCGTGGAAATTTATAAACACAGTGAAACAAATGGAAGAGAAAGAGTACAATTACCAATAATACCAGTGGACGCATGGGTAAAATATTACCAGGACCTATTGACGGAGAAAAGGTCAAAATATGTGGGTGTAAACGATACAGTAATAAATGTACAAGGATAAACCATAGAAATAGACAAAGAAACGGTGAGACAGGCAATGATGAAACTGAAAAATAGAAGTTCATCTGGTCCAGAAGGAATATCGGCAGTAATATTGAAAAATAGAACAGATAAATTATTTGAAATAATAACACAATTATTTTATCAGTGCCTGAAGGGGGAAGAAGTCCCAGAACAATGGAAGGTGGCGTATATATTTTCAATCCATAAGAAAGGGAATAAGAAGGACTGCGCAAATTATAGAGGAGTTTCAGTGAGTAGTGTGCTCAGTAGGGTATATGGTAGAATACTGAGAGATCTGATACAGAGAGAGAATGAAGATGAAGAAGAACAGAGTGGATTTAGAAGTAGCAGATCATGCCGTGATAACATATTTTGTTTGAAACAAGTGATTGAAAAAAGAAACGCCACGAATCAAGAAACCCACATATTATTCGTAGATCTAACTAAGGCATAAGATAATATACAAACTAGTAAACTATGGGAAGTACTACAGCAGTCAAATATAAGGGAAACTCTAATAAGGGCCGTACAAAATTTATACTCCCAATTGATATCTAGAGTAAAAATAGGTAACAAATTATCGGAATCCTTTCCTGTCACCAAAGGATTGCGCCAGGGCTGCTGTATTTCGCCCACCCTCTTCAAAATTTACATAAATAAGCGTTACATGTGTGGAAGAGGAAATGTAAAGGTATGGGGGAAAGAAACTTATGAAGGCTGGGGTCTTGAAATGAGTGTAAAGAAAACAAATTATTTATAGGTAGGAGCAAACAACACAAATTTGAATCGAAACACGAAAGACACCATTTAATCATGTAACGAATACAAATATTTGGGTACGATCTTTGATTCCACAGGAACAGATGACAAAGACATCGGTCCCCAAGAAAAATAATAGGGTCCTTAAACGGAGTCTTATGGAGTAAAGAAATAAAGAAGAGAGGAAAGTTTAACATATATGACACACTAATAACCTACTGTATGAGTCAGAGACATGGAGACTAACAACACGAAATAAAAAAAGCATAGAGGCATCTGAAATGGATCCGCTGAGTATCGCGTATACAGAGAGTGCGGAATGAAATGATACGGCAACAAATGGGGATAAAAGAAACGGTAATAAAAGATATTGAGAGAAACCAACTTATATGGTATGGCCATGTACAACGAATGGCAGATGACAGATTGCCTAAGAAAACAATGGAATGGGTGCCGCAACAACGAAGATTGAGAGGAAGACCCAGGAAGAGCTGGGGAGAGAGAGAGTGAAGAGAGCGATGAGTGAGAGGAATCTCAATGAGGGAAAATGGCAGGATCGGAAGTAGTGCAGTCTAGGGATCGGACAACCTCGTCGAACGTTTTAACCGATATGTATATGTATATATATATATATATATATATATATATATATATATATATATATATATATATATATATATATATATATATATATATACGAGGCTGGTTTGAAAAGTCCGTGCAAAAATAAAAACTACTTATGTGTTTAGGGGTAAACCTTTTTTATTTTTCGACATAGTCTCCTTTTAGGCTTATACACTTCGTCCAACGATGTTCTAGTTTGTTGATCCCTTCCGAATAATAGGATTTGTCCAAGTCTGCAAAATATCCATTAGTGTCTGCAATCACCTCCTCGTTTGAAGAAAATCTTTGTCCCGCCAGCCATTTCTTCAAATTGGGGAACAAATAGTAGTCCGAGGGAGCCAAGTCTGGAGAAAAGGGGGGATGTGAAACGAGTTGGAATCCTATTTCCATTAATTTTGCGACCACACTGAGGTGTGTGCTGGTGCGTTGTCGTGATGGAAAAGGACTTACTTGTGGGCCAATAGCGGCGGGCGTTTTTTCTTGCAGCTCGGTTTTCAAACGGTTCAATAACGATGAATAATATTCACCTGTAATAGTTTTACCCTTTTCCAGATAGTCGATGAGGATTATCCCTTGCGAATCCCAAAAGACAGTCGCCATAACCTTTCCGGCCGAAGGAACGGTCTTCGCCTTTTTTGGTGCAGATTCCCCCTGGTAACCCATTGTTTAGATTGTTGTTTGGTCTCAGGAGTATAGTAATGTATCCATGTTTCATCCACAGTGACGAAACGACGCTTAAAGTTCTCCGGATTCTTCTGGAACAGCTACAAACCATCCTTGCAACACTTCAACGATTCCGTTTTTGGTCAAGCGTGAGCAATCGCGGCACCCATCTTGCGGATAGCTTTCTCATGTCCAAATGTTTATGCAAAATATTATGTACCCGTTCAGTCGAGATGCCCACAGCACTAGCAATCTCACGCACCTTAACTCTTCTGTCATCCATCACCATATCATGGATTTAATCAATGATTTCTGGAGTCGTAACCTCCACAGGCCGTCCAGAACGTTCAGCGTGACTTGTGCCCATATGGCCAGTCCGAAAATTTTGAAACCACTTATAAACTGTTCTAATCGAGGGTGCAGAGTCACCATAATGTTTATCAAGCTTCTCTTTAGTCTCCTGAGGCGTTTTTGCCTTTCATAAAGTAATGTTTAATCACCACACGAAATTCTTTTTCGTCCATTTCTTGAAAATCACTCGACTTCCTTGATTCACACGAATGCCAAACACAAAGAAATAGACCAATATGGCTGAAACTTGGTGTGCGTTCATTCAAGAGATGCTACTAACTAAACATGACCTCGATACGCGCCGGTGATGCCATCTCTCGGACTTTGCACGGACTTTTTCAAACCAGCCTCGTATATATATATATATATATATATATATATATATATATATATATATATATATATATATATATATATTTATATATATATATATATATATATATATATATATATATATATATATAAATATATATATTTATATATATATATATATATATATATATATATATATATATATATATATATATATATGTATATATATATATATATATATATATATATATATATATATATATATTATATATATATATATATATATATATATATATATATATATATATATATATATATATATATATATTTATATATATATATGTATATATATATATATATATATTATATATATATATATATATATATATATATATATATATATATATATATATATATATAAATATATATATTTATATATATATATATATATATATATATATATATATATATATATATATATATATATATATATATGTATATATATATATATATATATATATATATATATATATATATATATATATATATATATATATATATATATGTATATAATAATATTTATTAAATTTTTGAACTAGCTTTTAAAGTTTAATATTTTTTAGTTCTTAAGCTTTCCCATTGACGGCTCCTACATATATTTTTGTAAAAGTACTTGAAAGAAAAATATGCGTATTTTATTTTATTTTATTCCATTTTTTATAAAACTTACAACGTTAAAAATGGAGTAATAATGCAACCATCATTAATAATAATCTAAATTAGTTTAACAAAGCTTTGGGTTAATTTTATTCAGGTTTAAATCTCCATAATTCTCATTGCTGAAAATAACTTTGAAAAAAAAAAACCTTGTACTTAATTATGAACAAACAGGAACAGAAACTGGATTGCGAATTTGCATTTTAATGAGAGAATCAACTTTGCGTCGTGTTTGTGCATCCAATGATGTGAACTATGTTCATGTATTTTTTTAATTGCCAATCAAATTCCTTTTGCATAATTAAAATTACTAAGTTGATATTGTTGTTATGTTAGTTATTTTGTTTTAATATTAGGAATTAATGAGATAAATAAGAAATTGTGCACATCTGAGAATATTGTAATCAAATCCTGTTGTTTAACGTGTGTACGTAATTTAAAAATTCACACTTTCTCAACACCAGTCCTGAAAGACTACTACTGAGACGCTCGTTAGGTTAAAATCTTCTTAAAAAACGAATAAAAACTGGAGCAGTTATACAAGGGCTACCTTTGGGATTTTATAAAACAATGAGAAAAAAAAAATTTTTGGTACAAATCCTTTTATTGTTTCTTAAAATCTTTAAGATTTATATACTTTTGCATGCATTCGAACCAATTCTTGAAACATTTTTTCTATTCTTAAGTTGGTACCTCAAAAACTTGGTTTTGGAAGGATTCAACAGCTTTTTAAGATGATGAAAATCGCTGCCAACGCATTTTTTTGACATTCGGGAACAAAAAGCAGTCTTTAGGCGATAAATTAAGTGAATACGGGCAATGAGACATTAATTCGACGTTTTTCTCCGTCAAATAATCAATTATTTGACGTGGTATGTGAGAGCTAGCATTGTCATGATGAAGAATGATGTGACATTTTCGGTTGTTTTCCCTGATTTCATCGATGACTTCTGGCAAACAAATTGTATACTATTCAGCATTAACTATTCTTCGATCCTCTAAAGTAATAGTTGGAACATGTCCAATATAACCAAAGAAATAAGCGATCATTTTCCGCGAACGAACCACCGTTCCACGATGAACCGAATTCGGTTCATCTTGAAACAACCAAACAGTTTTTGTTGCTTAGTTTCCGGCTCGTACGAATATATCCAAGTTTCGTCACCTGCATACGAATTTTGCATGTTCTCGGTCGAATTTTTTGAGGATTTTCTTTCTTACACCAATTGACACTGTTCTTGAGTTTCCGTCAAATTCTGCGGAATCTATCGGGAACAGATCTTTTTCACAGCTAAATGTTCATGCAAGTTCGAATGTAATACAGTCTTCAAGATGCCTGAGGATGCCTCTATCTCACGGTAGGTCACATGTCGATCCTCTTCAATCATGTTGCGCACAGTATCGATGTTTTTTGGAACAACCGATTTTGGTGGACCTTCAAGAAATTCATCGCACGACTATGGAATTCTGAAAATCAATTGTAAACAGTTTTTTCTGATAATGATTCATTACCAAAAGTTAAACGGAGCGATTCGAGGCACTGTCGTGGAATTAGGCTTTTACTAAAATTGTAAAAATTCATCCAACGAAAACTTTAACGTGAACTTTCCATTTGTTTACAAAACTGTTTTTTATACACTCCTATAAACCAATTACTCGGCCAATTTCTCACCTGCCACTGTTTTAGCAATAACAAATGTCAAATTTTACAACAACTGTAATGTCATATCTCAATAGCGCCACCTCGTGATCGTTTGTAAACACTTAAAAGGCGGCCTTCTTAATGTCATTGACATACGGCCATGTATAAAAACATACTCCTCAAAGATATAACACTGAATTTCAAGCTAAATGTTTTAGGAACAGTAAACCGTTAAATTTATAGTTAATTTCTTACAGAAAATTTAGATTCACTAAAAAAGTCTAAAATTTAAAATAGTTGTCTTCTGTTCTTGACACTGTTATACTTTCATAAAAAAATTTAAAATAATAATCGAGAAATAACATTTTGAAACAAGTAGAAAAATTAATAATTCGTAGAATTTTACAATAGTTTTTAATTATATTTAATCACAAATAAAAATAAATTTTATGGTGTATTGCACGGCATTGGAACTTTAGTTGACTTATCAAGTAGAACCCTTCTTAGCCAAAGTTGTAAAAGATAAGTAAAAGTTCAGGGAGGGGACAAAAACTAGAAAAATATAATAACCAAGGGAAAATCATTAAATAATGATGCGAATATATTTGGTTCATAACAACAAACTTATTATTGTTCTAAAATATACTAACAACTTATTTACTAGCAGATTTTATTTTATTATTTTATGATCACAGTAAAGTAAGATATGCTGGTTTCGTTATAAGATCACTTCAGTGTCTGCCTGTCTGTCATAACCGATTTCCTCCGAAACTATTTGACATAAAAAGTTGAAATTTGGGACTAATATAGGAATTGACGGCCTTATCAGAGCCGTGTAGTTTTAATAGTTAAATTTTGACTTAAGAGGTTAGTTTTGGCGGGTGATATCGGAAATGAAAAAAAAATTATCAAGCCAACGAGTGGGGTGTCAAATGAAAGCCTACAAAAACACAAGTTCAAAAATGTATATAATGTAATACTTGCGCACACTTTTCCTCGTATTATTTTTAAAAAAGTGCGAAAAATCGCTATCCCCCAGAAAGTACTGATCAAAAAATTTTGAATGTTTCGATTGCTAAGTAAGTCTAAATAGTGCACTTAAGTCATTATATTTATTACAGAAATAAAGATGTCTAATATTGATATGGTCACTATAAATGTTGGTAGGTAACTAAATAGATAACAATTTATGACAAAGTTGCTGAATAGGTGCTTCCATAGATACTAACTAAAATAACTGGCTTGGTTTTACATGAGATCTCACAACTTTTTGTGGTGGAAGGACTGCGTTGCGAGACTTGGCATTTTTTTTTACATTTTATGTTTTTGATGGGATCTCATTTCTTTTTGTAGGTAGTCCTCTTTTTTTTCTTCTCGGGTAATATTTCTTGTACGTCAGCTATGGAGTTTCTTAAAACCCACTCCCTGTCTCTATTGGTTTTTCTCAAAGGCTCTGATGTAATAATTTTCGACAAGTCTGGACGATAAGTGCTTCTAAGTCGATTATATTCAACGATTGCGGACTCCTGAGCTCTGATACTACCAAAGTCGACATTAATTAGATGTAATCTGTCCAGACTTGTCACTCTCGAAAGTGCCACGTATGCTTGACCGCATGTGAACACTGAAGAACCGATGTTCATCAGTGCACTATTTAGACTTAGCCCCTGAATTTTGTGTATGGTAATAGCATAGGCTATACATATCGGAAACTCTTCGCGATGAATATAAGCTCTATTAATAATTTCAAATTTAGTTTTGACTGGACCAAGCTCGTAAAGATGTTCATTATTAAATGTAATACGTATTTTTTTATTTTAATTGTATTTTCAGGATCAACCTTTACTCCTTGTACTATACCGATAGAACCGTTGACTAGGCCAAGACTCACGTCAATATTTCGTCTTAACGTGACTTTTGCTCCTATTTTAATAACTATATTCTCTTCTAGCCCTGCTGTCATGGAAGCATCATCTTCATACTTTTTTATAATTAAAATATACTTAAAGTATTTCACTTAACAATTTTTTAATTACACGACGTAGGTAAGCATTATTAAACGAATATATTTGATAAATGAAAAATATTAAATATAATATACTAATTAATAAATAATACCAATTATTCATAATTATGGATTTTTTGGTGATTATATAACTTTATACGACGTATTATTTACCGGGACTCACGGCTGACCTTGCATCATGCTGTGTATGGCTGAGCTCTGCGCGCTCTCCGCGCTCTATCTCAAAAACTGTTAAGCGTGTAAAAAAATGTTTAGAAAAAAATTTATAGAGAATTGTATGCTCTATAATTTTTATAATAAATGCAAATATCATTGAAAACATAGGAAACGAGATATTTGCGAAAAAACGATTTTTGTGACCTTTGACCTTGAATATCTTAAGACGCGGACACGAGATTTTATGAAACTTTTGAGACGACTTTTAGAATGCCAAAATAAAGGTTTATACAAGTTTACAGCTTATTATCTCTCATTCCGAGGTTGACCCTCTTTTTTGGCTTAAGTGACTGTACCATTTAGAAAACGGGACTGAAATTTCGGGATGTTTCAGTTTTTCCTTCCTTTATAGGCTAAACACTAACTAAATTCAAAATTTGAAATTTGTGTGTCGGCTAGAAGTACCTTAGAATTTTGATGATCGGTGAGTGTGTCAGTGATAAAATTAAAGAACTTCGACTGGCGATAGTTTGTAAACTATAAGGTATAAATAGTAGGTAATTTAGGAATATAGCTAGTATAGTATGTCCTCTTGGTTACTGAAAATTTAGACTTCTAGCTTTATCCACAACGAAGTTACAGGGGGGTCGAAAGTGCCGTGAGTGGCTTCGACAAAAGCTGTGCTTTCTGCTCGACTTGGCGGGGGCACTGCCGTGTCCCCAGATTCGCGGTGTAATATAATATGAAATATGAATATAGCAAAAACCGTCGTTTTGCATTTTTAGAATAGGATGTCTCGAAAACCTATGTGATGGAGTAATTCTGAGGTCGGATTCGGATTGGGCGCACCAAAAACCTTTGAAAAAGAATACTCGGGTCTCAGGGTCTGGAATTTCGTCCAATTTTGTCGGCCTGTGAATTCAAGAAAATTAACGTTGACTCGAAAACCGCCAACTTCTATTGATGGGTATAACTTTACAATCAGATGCGTCAAATCCCGTCAAATATGGCGAGTATAGTCCTCTAACGAAATGCCTTAAAAAATCTCTAATGCTCTTCCTAAAAAAATTGTTAAAAAGAACATTTTAATGGCGTAGTAGAAGCTTTTCAACACACGTCGTAATTTGACTGAGGGGAACTTACATAAAAGATAGACAGACTAAAGTTACCTACAAAATAAAATTAAACTACATCAACATCAAATAAATTTCCGGCACTCAAAACTAACGAACCGTAGAATAAAGTAAAGATTCTGCTCTATGCTGCAAAAGAAGGAAAATAGGAAGAAAAAAAAAGATGTAAGATGTTGTTTTGACAAGGAAAATAAGCTGTTGGATAAAGAACAGTGACGGGTAGGAAAGCTAGTTGTATTGCCTAGAATAATTGCTTATAATGTCAGATTAATGCGTTAATAAGTTTACCTATATTGAAATAAATAAAAACTAAAACTTTCTAAAAAATCGGTGACATGATTTACGGAGGGCTTTACTACAGTTGTTCCCCGTAGTGGAAAACAGCTATGCGAAACTATCAGATTCATAAATGACCATGATTTGAGGCCATGCTAGAAATACTATTTTCGAAATTTCTTGTGGAAACGAAATTTTTCACTAGTAAGTATAAAAATATAGTACAAAAACTACTTACAGTCAAAAAGCGCCGAGTAGCACTTTACTTTAAGAAAATAAACGGAGATTTTTATTAAAAGTACTCAACAAACTATCCGTGGAAAGGCCCGGTTTTCTTGCATTATTTAATCCGCGAAGGCGTAGTGTTCAATACTCGTGACACATAATATTCAGAAAACACACGAATTATACGGAGAAAAATGTCGACGTAACACGAACGATCTCCACCAACTGTCTCCTTTCGCTGGACTGAGGAAATGAAATTTGCAAAAAGTTTAGACAAAAAAGGTGGCTTTGGAAAAAAATTGCTGCACACTTTGTTTTGGGTAACGAGAGATAGATTTGCAGATATGGACGTGCGTTTGTAATGAAAAGAGACAACAAATTCAACACTGTGAACAATGAGAGCGAGGAAGATGTATATAGAAATCGCATAGCAACTAGAATTTGTCGAGATCAACAGTACACGAACTGACAAGCATTTCGTTTAGAAACTTACCTTACAGAGTATATTTCTATCTCTGTCTAAGTCATTTAGAAAGAAGAAAAGTAAAAAACGATATTAACCTAATCGTACTTTATTGTTGTTTTTGAATTTGAAAAAAGTATATGTTCATAAACAAGTAATTCCTGAAGTCATTACACAGAATTATAATTTTAGTGTCACTTCTTTATATATACCAACGACCTTTTTAAAAATATTTGACTTAAAGATTATACAGGACTAAGTTGGAAATGTGGATTATTTGGCACAATGACACTACTCAGTATATATCACCACTACCCCAAACACTTTTTTTTGCACTCGATGCGCGTTTCGCTAACCATGTTAGCTTCATCAGGAGCGATGATTGACTAAAGCTAAACTACAAATCTACCATATTTATACTTAGCCTAACCCTTAAATTACTCAGGCGGAACTAATGGCATAGGCCAGGCCATCAGTTCCGGTCAAGTAACCAGTAGAGGGGATTATAAAGAATAGGCCCTCTATCTTTATTTAAACTACTTTTACATCTAATAATTTTCATACTTTCGTATACGTTCAACAATCTCCTATCAGATACATTTTTAATTAATCTTAGATTATCTAATGTTACGATATGATTAGCTTCAAGGGCATGTTCGGCAATCCTAGACTTTTCTGTTCTACTGTATTTTAAGTGTGCTAAATGTTCTTCAAATCGTGTTTTAATTGACATTTTAGTTTGTCGAATATACTTTTTATCACAATCATTATAACTAATTTCATAAATTCCACTTTTCTTACAATTAGGAGTCTTATCTTTGAGATTTCCTAAGATATTCCTCAAATGACTTATAGACTAAGGTGAGGCCTACCTTATTAAATACCTTATTGAGTCCTTTGCTATATTTCAATCATCGTTCCTGATGAAGCTAACATGGTTAGCGAAATGAGTGTCGAGTGCAAGAATAAAGTCTTTGGTGTAGTGGTGATATATACTGAGTATTATACAGGATCACAAAAAAAATGTTTTGCAATTCACTTTGACTACAATAGGCCTAGGTTATGTTTTTTGAGTCACTGATCACGAATTCGAGGTCTGTTTTGGTCCATCTCATCTGTATTTTGCATAAAATAGCCATAAAGTTGATAAAAATTAGCTCAAAATGAGATTTTCATCGTTTTAAAAAAAAGGGCATGGTATTCCGGAATGATCAAATTCGCCATATACCGGCCACTTTTGGGATCTGCAGGTTACTTTAATATCCCAGATAGGTTTTGACAGCGACCATATGTTCTGCAGCTGTCAAGTGCCAAAACGCCTTAACGAAGAGATTCTATATTGCTAATGCAACCATGCAACCTGATGCTATTGGCGATTCTGATAAAGGTGAGAGAAATTTAACAGCTGTCAAGTTCCCTTTGACAACTGTGAAGTTTACTTTGACAGCCGTCACAGAGGGGGCAAGAGTATAAAGAATATTGGCCCTTTCGACGATTTGGAGTATTCGCCTTGACAGTTTCATTCCCCATTTGACAGCTGTCAAATTATACTAACAGCTGCCAATTAGCTTGCGTGGATATCACCACCATAAGATGGCGTAATTTCTTCGAATTGACAGTTCAAAACATTTTATTGTCAACGTCAACGCGTGTGCCTTATAACAACCTATAACTTTTATTTAAACCTTCTTTTGATAGACTGATTAATAAATGCTGTGGTATCATTATTCCATACAATATATATATATATATATATATATATATATATATATATATATATATATATATATATATATATATATATACAGTGACTCACAGCTTAAATGATGCAGTCGCTATAAGAAAAGACGAACTGGTCTCAGTGCCTCTTTATTTATTTGGAAAAATCAACTTATTGAAATTAAATTAGTAAAGAGTCTTCTAAAAAAGTACGAATTACTTTTTGTCTTAAATATGCCTTACTTAATTAACAATAAATAATTAATCAAATCATATGCAATTTTAACGTCACAGTTTAAATGATGCAAAATCACAACAGGGGTCAAAACTTATCGCATTTTGAAATTTACGAAGGCGGCGTTGCTTTGATTTCTTAGTGCAATTGTTTTTTGTTTAGTTTGACATTTTTTCATTCAATAAAACGAAATTGTTTAAGAATGGGTCGTCGAACTACAATTTCTGAGAGAAATTTAATTATTACTCATTACAGGAATGGATACAGCCAAAGAGACATAGCCAAAATGGTAAATAAATGTCCGTCAACTGTTCAGCATATCATTGAACGTTACCGGTATGAAAATAGAGTCGAGAATAAGTCAAGGTTGGCTCCAAATAAGATCTTCAATGAACGTGAAAAAAGATGGGTTTTAAGAGAGATATCAAATAATACAAAAAAAGTGCGCCAAAGTTGTGCGCCGAGGTGGAAAGACAGTTTGGAAAAAGGTGTAACCCCGAAACAGTTCGACGGATCTTGCGAAATAATAATTTACATGGTCGAACTGCTAGAAATAAGCCTTTCATTAGCCAAAGAAATAAACGCGTGAGATTGGAATTTGCCAGAGAGCATATCAATAAAGACTTGAACTTCTGGAATTCAGTAATATTTGCTAATGAGGCCAGAATAAACTTATTTGGGTCCGATGGAAAAATATATGTGTGGAGAAAGCCTAACGAAGAATTAAAATTGAAAAATATGAAAGCTATGGTAAAGTACAGTGGAGGTGGAGTGATGCATTTCGTCGAAGGGAATATGAACCAATATGTGTACTTGGATATACTAAGGCAGCATCTCGTCGCTAGTGCCCAAAAATTAGATATTGAAAACAATTATCGGTTCTATCACGACAATGATCCAAAGCACACGTCATTTCGAGTCCGCAGTTGGTTGCTTTATAACTGTCCAAATGTTATTAAAACACCAGCCCAGTCACCAGACTTAAATGTAATTGAAAATTTGTGGCTGACATTAAAAAATAAAGTAAATAGTGCCCCAATATCAAATAAAACTGAATCAATGTCCAGAAGATTACAAGCCGTTATTGATAATGAGGGAGGCCCGACCAAATATTAGGAGGCTTATTTCAAATTCTACAGTTTTGTTTTCGCTAATAATTTTGGTATATTGAATTTTGCATCATTTAAGCTGTGACGTTAAAATCGCATATAATTTAATTAATTATTTATTGTTAATTAAGTAAGGCATATTTAAGACAAAAAGTAATTCATACTTTTTTAGAAGACTCTTTACTAATTTAATTTCAATAAGTTGTTTTTTCCAAATAAATAAAGAGGCACTGAGACCAGTTAGTCTTTTCTTATAGTGACTACATCATTTAAGCTGTGAGTCACTGTATATATATATATATATATATATATATATATATATATATATATATATATATATATATATATATATATATATATATATATACATATTTGTACAAATCTGTTCGCTTAAACTACAAGACAACCGACAAATTTAATGCATGCAAAAATGTTACTAATTCTTAAGTACCTAACAAATCTGACAACTTAGTATTATAACGAATGATCATCTTTACAACTATACATTCCTCATGGTATGTGGTAAACACGAAGAGGCTGTCAGCAAAAACAGAAACGGATGATACAAAGAATAATGTACGAGACATGACCACCCTGAAGCCTATTTAATTCAAAGGAATTGTAAAATCTTTTGACTGATTCAGTGATTTATTTCAGAGAGATTTAATGTATAAATGTGCATATTTTTATTGCCGTTTTAATTAAATCATTAATGGGAAGACTCAAAAACTATAATATGTCTAAAAAGTAAATTACACCCTCTATTTAAATAGTCCTGAACTTTTAGTAGAGAATATAACGGCCTAACGTTATTATTATTAAAATTATTTAGTTCAGTTGATAAACTCTTGCTCAGGTAATTCATTAAATGAGTTTTTATTATGTCGGTTTTTCGGATACATGGAGCGCCGCTCGAATAGGTCAATAGTGTCCTGTTGCTTTCCTGCCATCAGTAAAAAACCTCACGGAAGGGAAAGAGGTCATCTAAGTTGTGTGAATACGGCGAATAATTCAACACACAAGCTTAGTTTCTGCTGGAAAACTGTCACAAAATGGCCGGCAAAAGAGTGTATGTTTTAATTACAATTTTGTATCTAGATTTTGGAGAAAGGTACGTCTAGTTTTCTTAAAGACATAAACATGTTTCCTCGATCTTCAGTTTGTTTTTTTAATTGTTATTTTTAATAAACTTGGGTAAAAGTCCAAAATATATTTCTTATAAAAAAACTTTCAACAAAAACATGAAAATTAATTTATCTTAGAACTGTGTAATAGGTGTTTCGGTTAATAATGTCGATTTTTTCGCAACATTTAAGCGTTTATTTCCATCACAAAATGAATTACCTTAATAATCAAAGTATTGGCTATCGTTAGCTGACTTTTTCCCATCTTTCTGGCAAAGAACGGATTCCGCACCAGAAAAACTTTTCATCTTTTGAGACCAACCATTCGTCAAGCCAAATTTTCACTCCTTCGTAAGAATGTAAGTATTGTTCTGAAAGTCCGTGCTGCTTCGATCGAAATAAGTGGTAGTCTGAAGGGGCTAAGTCCGGTGAATACGGAAAGTGGGGTAGAACGTCCCATTTGATGTTTTCCAAATAGTTTTAACACATTTTGTAACATGGGGCCGAGCATTGTCATGTTGAAAAATAACTTCATCGTGTCTTTGGGCGTATTCTGGTCGTTTTTCCTTCAATGCTCGGTTCAACTTTATCAATTGTTGTCGATATCGATCGCCAGAAATCGTTTGACCAGGTTTCAGCAGTTCGTAATACATAATTCTTCTACTATCCCACCAAATACACAGCAAAGCTTTCTTTCCCTGTATACTGCGCACTGGTTGTGATGTCGAAGGCTGGCCTGAGTCTACCCAAGTTTTTTGTATTGGGCATGTTCACCATAAGTTTCAATCAACAATTGATAACTTTCAGTAGCAGTTTCCTTCAAATGAAAGAACGTTATTCAACTTCACCGCTAAACGTCTTTTTCTGGCACGAAACACGACATAAAAAACACACAATGACAATTAGTAATGAACTGGCTTTTGATGGCTTCCAAAGCGCCATATATGTCACTAGTCTATACCAACAAGTGTATTAGCAAAATTGACATTATTAACCGAAACATCTATTAAATTCCTGCTTTTCGTCTAATTTACAAATAAAATATCGGAGAACTCTGTAAACAATTATTTTTTTATCTCTACTAAACAACTTTTCAGTACTCTTTAAATAAAATAGAATGACAGTAACAAATAGTATATCTAGCTGTTGTGAAGCCAATTTTGAAATGATACCTGCCCTCTGTCAGAGATTATACGCAACACAGAATGTAATGTTGTAATGGGTCAGGAATTCCTTGGCTCATCTATAACTTGAACAGTCAGTGGCAAAAAATAAGTATACTTTTAATATTAGGCTTACTTCAGCCATAGATATTAGAGAGATTTTGCAACGCTTGTTTTTTCACATGCCTTTGTTCTTATTATTATCTCAAGCATGCGCAGTATTAACGCGAAGGTATTGTAAGGTTAGGTTACTATTTATCTTCTATAAACTTACGGGATTAGTTTCATTCATTTCATGGTTAAGCACACCAGTTATTAGTATTTGACGGGTCAACATAAGTTTCTAAATTAAAGTTGTGTCTAGCAGGTTTCTATCACTTTCTTCAATATTTCCAAGGTAATACGAATGTGCCATAAATAAATTTTTATTTGAAATTAGCACTACACACACTGTAATGCCATTCTGCCAAAGATTGCAAAATCCCAACATAATCTGAATACTAATTAACTGTTGTTTGCAATAAAAGATTATCATTTCAATTTTATTGTATTTTCCTAGTGGTTTGTATAACTAAGTAGGAAAAAAAAACAGGCCCTACCATAATAGCGATAAGGATAACGAACGTCAAATAACCTCTCTTATAAGTTCCTAAATAAGGGAAATCTGGTGGGCGCAGGGTTCAAATAACGATAACAGCTGAGTCCTTATATTTAATTTCTTCTCTTTACTATTGGCAAGTTCCAAATGGTGGGCGAATGCTTCAAATAAAGATAAAGACGGTGGCCTACGAAAATAAGCACTGCAAAATCTCTCTAATAATTGCTGTATCTTACTGTTATATTGCACTAGTACGATCATAAATACTTTGTGCCTTGTTATCTCTTCTGTCATTTCTCTCTTCATAATATAATTTTAACCTGTATTCATTCTATATAATCAGAATGTTATATATTTGGATAGCATCCAAGTACAATTTTCTAATATCACAAACAATTATGTAGACATTAGCCTCACAGTATTAAAACATAAAGAAAGGTATCTCATAAATAAAATTTAAAAGGCAACCTACCATATCTAACGAAATTATTATTATTAAAAAGATCTAACCAATAATCTTCCTCCAGCCAGTCCAGTAATTATCACAAAACTAAAAACCAACTCTGTCTTACCAAACTGGTTTATTAGAGTTCATTTCTTTTTGTAGTTAGTTTTTATATTTTATTATACTTTTTTCTTTGGCCATTTAATGAAAGATTCTTTTAATTTTCATGAAGAACGCAGTGTTGCCAAATATCTCTAAAATGTTATAATTCTCCTTGTAAAATAAAAAATAAATTAATTTATCTACTTAAAAAAATGATAAAAAATACAAAGTACTATCTTCTCTTATTCTTAAAGTGTTAGTTACTATCTGCTTATTAAAGAAAAATTAATTAACAAAAAAATCTCTACTAAGTTGGGAATGTGGAATCTTTGGCACAATGACACTACTCAGTATATATCACCACTACACCAAACACTTTATTTTTGCACTCGACGCGCGTTTCGCTAACCATGTTAGCTTCATCAGGAGCGATGATTGACTCTGGAGTCAATCATCGCTCCTGATGAAGCTAACATGGTTAGCGAAACGCGCGTCGAGTGCAAAAATAAAGTGTTTGGTGTAGTGGTGATATATACTGAGTAGAAAAAAATCTCTAAACAAAGAACACCAGAAATATATGCAATATGCAATTAATGCATAATTCACAAAATATAATACAATAAACACACAGAATTAGGCAAAATTTTGAAGTCAGGGTAAGTTCCGTTAAATTATTTTTGTTTACTTCTAATTTCAGACCAACTAACTTATTTGTCTGCAAGGTATTATTAATCTTACAAAAAAATATATACATATATAATGATTTATCTGTGTCAAAGCTAGATTTTAATAACTGGCCGAGCAATTGCATTTAGTGTTCCGTACGTTGGTTGCTTTTAGAATAAAAAATTTTGTTACAGAAGTAAAAAATGACCAACAACTTCACAAAATACACCCCAAATGAATTTTCAACAGTTTGTTGAAAACGGATGACCTTGAATTTTTTTTTTTATATATACCAGATAAATTATTAAATGTAATGCACTAGCGATAATTTTCATTCAATCTACATCTTGTGGAGAATATTACAGAATTTTTTCAAAATTTTTTGATCAGTACCTTTCGAGAGAAAAGTGTGTGCAAGTATTACATTACATATATTTTTCAACTCGTCTTTTTCACAAGCTTTCATTTGATATCCTACTCGATGACCTGGAAAAAAAAGAATTTTCACTTCCGATTTCACCCCCCCATTTAAGTCAAAATTTAACTTTCAAAACTACACGGCTATGATGGGGCCATCAATTCCTATATTAGTGCAAAATTTGAACTTTCTATTTCAAATAGTTTCGGAGAAAATCGAGTGTGACAGACAGACAGAGAAACAGTCGGACAGCCACCGAAGTGACCTTATAACTGCTCCGTACAGAATACTAAAAGATATTTCGTGGGACAGTTCTAATGAATTTGTGAAAATTGATTAACATTCGATATTAAGTTTTGTTTATTTTATTTATCTTTTTCTTCTTAAGGACAAGACTTTCATCAGCTTCAATATTTTGCTTAGTTTATGGCTTTACGTATTATATTTTTTGTATTAAGTATTAGTTACATAATGTTTACATTTCTTGAGGTTTTCGTTTAGAGTGACAACAGCGAAGATTTATTTTACTAATTATGTTTTCTTTTATAAGAAAGTACGTAATAAGAATTAAGATTAAGAGAAAATATTATTTTGTACATTTTATCACTTTCTTGAGAGAAAAATATTTGATATGCAGCTTTAAAGATAGTGTCACGTGCAAGATATATATATATATATATATATATATATATATATATATATATATATATATATATATATATATATATATATATGGTCTCAGTCTCATTGAAATCGGCCCAGAAGTTCTGTAGATACTTGAAGATAAGCCTAAATACATACATATATTAGCGAAATTCAGTATGTCGATTCGGGAGCACATATTGACTCATGCATAAATATTACGTAATTTATTAATTAAGGGAGCGGCTCACCAGCATAATACTCAGCTCCAGTATGGAAAAACTCTACGAACGCCAAACTAGTCGTTGCGGCGGTGAATAACGCTGTCAGGATCATAACCGGCTCCCTGAAACCAACTGCAACTGAGAAGCTTTACCCCATTGCAGGAATTTCAAACCCCAAAATCAAGATAGACATATCAACTGAGGTAGAAGAGAGAGGAAAACAAAACAATGACATGCGATACCTAATGTACTGACAAGCCCCAAAAAGAACCATATTAAGATCTAGAAAAAGCTTCCTTGCCATAATCCACCAAGCTTTGCTACCCCCATGCACTGCCCGAATACATAGTTGAGAAAACACAGCACCACCTAATTTCAGAGACCCTACAGAAAAAACAAGAGTTGGGTATAACTTACCCTATCCTGTATGGATAACCCTAAACAGGCCTCGGGCAGGTGTAAGTCGATGCAAGGAAATCCTCAAAAAATATGAATCCATCAACGAGGAAACAAGTTGTGAGTGCGACGCAACACAATACCAACACCATCTACTCCATTGCCCAAATATCGGAACAATTTGCACATTTTTCCTGGCCAATGAGAATGCTATTCGTATAGCCCAATACTAGATAATGGTGACTGGATTCGGAAAGTAAGTAATTTGAGCAACATTCCATACATATATTAGAAGAACATGTAAATAAAGTTAATAGGGGAAAGTAGTATCAAACACTTTAGAGCTCAATGAGCTACTGAAGTAGCTGGCATTTTGAATTTTCTTGGGAGATATATATATATATATATATATATATATATATATATATATATATATATATATATATATATATATATATATATATATATATATATATATATATATATATATATATATATATATATATATATATATATATATATATATATATATATATATATATATATATATATATATATATATATATATATATATATATATATATATATATATATACATATATATATATATATATATATATATATATATATATATATATATATATATTATATATATATATATATATATATATATATATATATATATATGAATTAGCTTTGAGCGGCAGCAGCAGCAAGATTACAGTATCGAGTAGCAGCAGCAGCAAGAGCACTTGAAAATGCCAAAGGAGATTTTGGCGAAACGTCGTGCAAATTCATTGTTAGACGAAAGGATTGAAACCCGGAATTTTAATGTATTACACTCCACCATCCGTGAAAACCTCTATTGTAACATATATCAAATAATAATAACAATAACGATACCAAAGGCTATGCCAATATTTAAATAAGCTATATCTAAGACAATAATTCTTTGGGTATATTGTGTCGAAAATTTTGCAATCAGAACCATTTACACAGCTCACAAGAAGCTCCGAGCATTCAATTTATAAAAAAAGGGGTGAAGAAGTTTGAAAAAACGGGTTTGACATTATGTGAGCTTTAGACAGTTCACAAGAATACCATTCACTCAATATATAAGCGATCAAGTGCCGTACGTTTGTGGAGGAGATCGTTACGACGCACTCTGCGTAAAGATTTATATATAATTGGAGTAAAAATTTAAGCCAACCTATACTGCTCAGAGGCTAAACTTTATTCTCGGATCAGGCACATTTACCCTATAGCAGGCAGATCAAGCGCCAAAAACATTTAGAATTCCCTAAAGTGACTGTCGTACAACAGCTGTTATTTGAAAGCCATATGAGGACATGACTGAGAACTTATTTACACCCACTTAACAAAAAATTTGATGGATAAAATCACCGGATTTCAGCAGGGTATGGCGGCATTACATACTTCAAATTAGCGATGAGCTTAAAAGCGACTTTTAGGTCACCAGTATACCTACGATGGTAATTTATAAGACAAAGCTTCTTTTAACAGCGACTTAGGTCGCTGCTTCACTCCATCCGAAATCTCCAGAAATCCGAAACTACTGCTGCTTACTGATCGACAACGTCGCCTGTCACAGCCAGCCAATTTTATGACCCATTACTTCTAATACTTTGATGTATGTAGACTGTTATTTGACTATGTTTTTTATTCATTTTTCTGCCTAAATATATGTATATAAGTATTTACTAAAGTATTTACATATAAATTTATACAACAAAATTTTACATTGTAGTTATTTGAGCTAACAGAGTTTTGTCTTCCAACTGAGACGCGACAGTCCAACATCATGTACCGGTAAGTCGTCGGTCGACTGCGATCATTGTCTGTAACGAGACAATATGCGCCGTCGCCGTTAATTAAGTTCAGGTGGTGCAGATCTACGACATCTGCGTGTGCAACGAGTATTTAAGACAGCGACTAGAATCGCTGCTTTGCGAAGAATTGGGTCGCAGGTACCTGTGACTAGCTAAGTTACAGGTAAAAGTCACAGATATAATAATATCGCTCATCTCTACTTCAACTACATCTTTGCAAGTTAGTAGGGAAAATTTCCCGAATAAATTGATTTCCGCCAAATAGCGCCTAGCCCTGAGTTGACATTAATGACTTTTTCTTGTGAAATTTTGTAAAACTAAACAACTGACATTATTTTTAAGGAATTATTTTCCAGAGACTGCAGTTTGTTCATAGGACACCAGGTAAATTAACGGATTAGAAAATCCTTGTGGCCGAAACATGTCTGGAATAATATATATTTTTGAATTATTGCAACGAACTCTTGTTCACTCTGAATCGATATATTTCTCCACTGGGAAATGGATAACTCTCATAAAACATTTTCTTATGAATTTAGCTTCCATGGAATATACAAATTAAACTCCTTGTTTTTTTTTTAAATGTGACAACACTGACATACACCTGGGGTTAAGTAACCCAGAAATTTTTTATAGTCATTTAACAATATCAGTCAAGTGGATGATTGATATTTTATATTATTTAGCTGAAGCCGATTGTATTATTAATGAAATCATTATGTTCAAAAATTGATTTTATCCTAAGGTGTCTTCTAAAGAAATAATTTTTTTCTTTGCTGACTTTATATAGAATAAGTATTTTTAATTTCTGACAAATTATGATGAAGAGTATATTATAATGGTAACTTCTAACTTAATTAGTTATTGTAGCTAAAGCTTTTGTGAGTCATAGAACTTTACAAATGCACTGTTACTTAGTTTATGAACTGCCTTGCCTATATCTGACTAATTTTAAAATTGACAATGTTGTATTTAATGTTAGTCACTATCAGTAGGCGTTTCCGATTTTAGAAACATTTCAAGGTCAGACTGCAGCGTTAGAAATTTTTATATATATATATATATATATATATATATATATATATATATATATATATATATATATATATATACAGTTTAATATATTGAAATAGGTGATTCACTGGATCACGTAGAGCAACGTTCACAATTTTTTTTCTTGTTTTAGACATACTTAGAATTTGTTTAAAGTTCCATTTCTTACCCCTAACTGACGCCTGTGATTAATGTTGCCACATATAAATTTTTTCCTAAAGTACTTCTGATCAAAAATATTTTTATAAATTATGGCATTTTCAAGTTAAAAATTTAAAACTGTTGTTAATATAATAACAATAGTTATTATTTACCCAAAACATTCCTATTTAAACCAAATTTACATAACAAATATTTCGAATGATAGTTACTTCATTTTTGTTAAGGGTAATAAGTAATTTCTTATCTGTAAAAAGAATTATCTAGAAATAAGACCATTATACCCAAAACATATTTTTTCTATTATATTGTGTTAGATATTTCGCATAGAAGGTTTCAACGTAGAACAAATTTAGATATTAGATAGTAATCTTTAATAAAAACAACTAACCTAATGAAGTCACTTAATATCACACGTTTTAACCTAAAGTACATGTGGACTCCTATGTTCTATTAACAAGCCCTAAAAGCATTTCCTAAGTTAAAGAACACAAAAAGTTACTAAATCAATGACATTGTTACATCTGAATTACAAACGATATTACAACTTCACGAAGATAAACTGCAAGATAAGAACGTCGGCCGTATGTATATCATTCATTATGAAAAATCGGCTGGCCAGTGACAACGAGGCTTAGGCAGGGAGTAGTTAAAGTATCGATAGAGTAAAAATAAAATTTGCATTTCAGTGTTTGTTTCTATTATATAAAATTTGATTATTAACCAAAATAAAAAATCATTAACTACCAAAATGATTTAAAAATGCACTAGACCTAAATAATAACAAGCTGAAAACTCAGACCAGACGGAATAATAATGAATTTTAGGGATAAATATAACTCTCTCCTTTGGTAATGAAAAATATAAATGTTCTATATTTGTCTACATAGTGAACCACCTGGGTTTCAGTATTGGATATTCTGGAACTGTTTACAGGAATACGGACAAGATGCATATGATAGAGAGTTCAAGAAATCGGTAAAAATATTGCGTTTGAAAGCAAGATTTTACAGACCGACGCATTCATTACCAATTCGGTAAAAGATTATTGAATTCAGGAAAAAGTGGTGACATCAATGGCACTACAAAACATGGTAAGTAACGAAGCAACTAATAGTGCAGTAAAAAAAAAAAACATTTGAAATTGCTCACTTTAGATACAGCAATATTATGATTTTATTCTCTCTGGGGTATCACCAGAAGTACTGTCCTGAATTATGGACCTCGAAAAACTTGTATTCTTTTGTTTATAAACAATTGAAGTTTTCAAAATGAGTTTTTTGAGCTGAAAATGCGAATAACTCCGCTTATATGTGTCGGATCGAGACAGAAAAAAAAAAACCGGACTCCTCGTAATGAAATTTCCAACGAATCCTCGTTAGTTTTTAAAAATCAAATCTGTACATAACTTACTTAGAATTGAAAAAAAACGACAAAAAAAAAAAAAAACTGTTTTTTTTTTTTTTCATTTTATTGTACAGGCCCACTAAGTGAACCGCTCGGCTTAAAACTTTCAGAATATATGCCGTTCGTTTAGCAAAAATACCCTGAAATTTTGGTTCAAAAATATTGAAGCCAGTGGGCACAATTGAATTAGTTATTTAAAATTTAAATTGCCAGCCATTTTATGCCATTTGGTCCAAAATGGATCTTTTTTTTTTTTTAAATTTAGGTCTTGACGCCAGCTTTCTGCTTTTTTCACATTTGTTTATTATTCAAATAAAAACAAATGCATTTTTTCGGTCATTTTGAAAAAAAATTGAAAAGTTTTGATCAAATCTGGTAAAGAATCGCGAGACCTTTACTTAGTAATTAAAAAATTCATTTTCGTTAACAAATTTTTGTTTCAAAAAGTCAATTGTTATTCTACCGACTGGTTTAATTCCAGCTTGTTTTCCAATCTATTAATTATTATTTTGGCAAATAATTTGTATATTTGTGAGTGTAATGATATTGGGGAGTAATTGTCTAACTTAGTCTTATCACCTTTTATAGAAAGTAAAACTGTTTAGGCTATGTTCCAATTTTTTCTTCTCTTCTTCTAAACATTTATTGAATTAGAGTTTCCGCACCTGTATCACCAAGTCTCCTTCTTCTTTCATTCCGTCAGGTCCTGGTGTTTTATTGTTTTCGATAGTTTGTTAATATTTCTTCATCTGTTATCTCTGTTATTTCTTCATTCATTTTAACATTGATTACACAGGTATACAAAAAAAAAATTCTCTGTCTTTTAAGTGAGATACATGTTTTCTAAAGTTTTCTTGTATGTAGAATCCAAAAAAATCATAAAAAAAGACATCCAGTGAGGTTTTTTCAGAAAACACACTTAAAGTTGCCAGAAAACTATTAAATTGAAAAAAATAAATTTTAATAGATAATGTAAAATTATGGAATAAAACTATTATTTCGGACATCTTTGAATGTTCTGAATCAATATTTATCATAAAAACTTAAAAATATTAGGTTTTAATATTCATGTTTAACAAGAAACACTGTGCTGTCTAAAATAAACATGTTCAATTGCTAAATTAAAAAAATGTTTTTAATTTTTATTAATATTGAACAAAACTATTATTTCGAGTGCTTTTTGAAGTTCTTAATTCTGACTTGACATCAGAAAATAAAGTTTTCTGTTTGGTTTCAACAAAAAACTCGCTTTTAACACTTACAAGGGTGATATGTGGTTGATAAAATGTTTTTTTAAGTAAATAAATTATATTAATAAGAATTAAAAACAATTTCTTAATTTAGCGGTTGAACATTTTAAACATCATTTTGCTAGGTAGCTTAGTTAAAGGTGGTGTTTGCGTGTTTTTTTTCTTAAACATGAACGTTTAAACCTAAAATTTTAAAGCTTTTATGACAAATGTTCAGAATATTTAGAGATGTCCGAAATAATAGTTTTATTCCATAATATTAATGATTATATAGTTTTACATTATTTATTAAATTTTTTTTTTCAATTTAATAGTTTTCTGGCAACTTTAAATTTGTTTACTGAAAAAAACCTCACGGCGGATGTCTTTTTTTATGATTTTTTTGGATTCAGCATAAAAAATACTTAAGAAAGCACTTGTGTCACTTAAAAGACAGAGAATTATTTTTTTTTTGTATACCTGTGTTTTCTTTCTGTTTCAACGTTCTTTGAGATCATTTGATAGGCAGTTTTTTGTTCATACAAGTTCTGATAGTATGTTTAAATCATGTCTGTCATTTTTTCTCGATCTTTTACATCTTCTCCATTTTCATCCTTTAAGTTGTGTGTTGTAGTTTTTCCGAGCCTTTGTCGGAGTGCTTGCGTGGAAGCAAGTGGGCCTTAGTAAGCATGATATTACGGGTGGTTTGCTATTGCCTTCCCGAGGGAGGCGACCGTCACTTTGTAAAGTTTTTTTTTAAATTATTTTCCGAGTGTAGATTCGACCGCGGATCTCCGGCATAGAAGGATACCTTACCTACAATGCTGTAGCTGCCTTACGCTATAACATTACTTAATAATATTTTATATCAAAAATAATTCCTTTTTTTTTTAACTAAAAGGTATTTTTAGATTTTGTTTCTAATTTACAATGTAACAGCTGCATTATTATTCCAATATAAATGATTGACTTTTAACTCGTGACTAAAATATCATTAACCAATTGTGGTTGTCGTTAAGAAGCAGCAACAAAATCAACGACCAGCTGTCCACATCACCACATGAGGCATCTTTATTTAGATGTCTACCAGGATTGTCACTTTTTGCCGGTTGTCTTTTTTTGTTAACTATCACTTTATTATAAACCTTATTTAATTAGTGTACAAACTAGACTATACTAATAATTACTACAAGACCCTTGTCCACCTGGTCGGAAGCAGTTTTTCTCTTGTAATTTATTTTTTGTCTCATTATGATTGGTTTATTTGAAATTATTACAGATTCTTCTAAAATATAAACTGAAAATTTTAACCTTACGAAGAACAACACAAAATAAATTATTAATAACATTATTAATGTTACAATTGCATAGAGTAGTAGCAGCAAGCAGTTTAAATTAATTAATTTACACAATTAAATTAAAATTCAGGTTAGATGCAGCTGCTGCTTTTGATTGTGGGCTTCGTAATAGATGGATTTGCCCAGACGTTCTTCAGTTTGGGCAAGTAATCTCCCCTGTGCTCTTCTCTGGTCTTCTCCTAATCTTAGACGTTTCTAGGTAGGTAAACATACCCGGAAAAACCTCCTATTTTATCTTCCAAATTTTTAATACACGGGTTTTCTCAAAACGATGTATATTTGAAAATATTTTATCTCCATATTTTTTCCCTTGAATTCTTAATAATTATTTCTTTGAATGAACTAATACTGGGTGAAGAAGTAAATTCTTTTTCTTATATAATTGCTTATATGGCCCATTTGAGGGTGTCCAAATTATTTGTAAAGTGCAGTTTGCTCATAGTGTTTATCAAGTTTTATTTTAATTTCCATTTTTTCAGGAAATTCGTTTTCGTCCACGTTAATTAAATGAACCAACATGGAAAACTGAAAAGCACACGACTTGCGAAGTTTTGATAAAAACAAATTGAAGCTTTTTATTTGACAAAGGACCTAGTTACACTTAGAGGGCAGAATTGATAGGTGCCACCATCTCTTGGATTTTGCTCGAACTTTTCGAACAGCCTTTGCTTATTATACAATTATTTTGCATATCTTATTTCAGTTAAAAACTTTGTTCATAGTAATAATTAGAGACCGGATTATATGCATTTGCATATTTTCATATGCATTTGCATATTTAGACCATTCTCACCGATTATTGTACATTTTACCCAAAATCTAGTAATGATGCATATTTTCCCTATATTTACAATATTTCTCGGTATTACTAGGCAATTGAATTGCTCAGGGTAGTGTTAATGTCGCCGTCTGGAACCGATCCTATCGCCGCAACATTACGTGAAATACTCTAAACATCAACATTAGGTTATAATGCCAAGGGAATACCCAAAATTACGACGGTATTTTATTCCTTTGTTTCTTGGTCGGGATATTAAGTGATAAGTAGTTAGTTTCTAAGAATATTTGTTTAAACGTGGATCAAATAAACAATTTTCTCGAAAACGAATTTTTATTTTAAAACAAGATATCAGTTTTAACATTATTGTTGACGCGCTTGCATCAGTGTAGTCTTTTTGCAATTTTTAACGTGTTGTGTTAAAGTTTAACCTGTACCATGCCACCCGCAAAAAAAAGTGTCCCTTCGTGGGTAGCTGATTATCCTGGAACATTTACATACGACGGAAATGTTTTATATTGTCGAGTTTGCAAGAAAAATATTTCGTGCACAAAAAAGTTTCAAATTGACCAGCATGTCAAGACAAGTCTTCATATCGCAGGATTGCAAAAAAAAGGCCCCACCACAACAACTTATAACAGCAGCAAGTAGCAGTGATTCCACTTCTATAGGCAAACAAAAAAAACACTTTAGCATGGATTTAGGTGAAGCATTGCTTGCAAGTAATATTCCTCTCCACAAGCTTACAAATCCTACATTCAAAGATTTTCTGTGAAGATATTGCTTGAATCAAAAAATACCAGACGAATCAACACTGCGTAAAAATTACATACCAACAATTTACCAACATGTTCTGAAAGAAATACGTAATGAACTTAAGGATGACATTATTTGGATTTCAGCTGATAAAACTACCGACAATTGTGGTCGCTATATTGCGAATTTAATTGTGGGTGCATTAAGATTAGAGCCTTCTTCTTCCTATTTGGTGGCCTGCAAAGAACTTGACAAGACAAATCATTCTACGATCGCCAGATTTGTGAATGAGGGTATTAAAAAAATATTTCCTGAATCTTCTGTAGATGAAAGAGTCTTTATATTTCTCTCAGATGCTGCTCCCTATATGATCAAGGCAGCCAAAGTCCTCCAAGTATTTTATCCAAATTTAATTCATGTGACGTGCTTTGCTCCCGGAGTCCATCGACTCGCTGAAGAAGTACGATCCTCGTTTGGAAATGTAAATAAACTGATTTAATCAGCAAAGAAAGTGTTTTTTAAGGCACCTGCTCGCAATAACGCCTATAAAGAAAAACTGCCAAATGTGCCTTTACCTCCCGAACCAGTGGTAACTCGATTGGGAACATGGATTGAAGCTGTACTATTTTACAATGAACATTTCGAGGCCATCAAAGGTGTAGTAAATGACTTCGATAGTGCAGAGGTTATGGCAGTTTCTCAATCCAAGGAAGCATTTAACGATTCTGATATTAAAAAAAACATAGCTTTGATTAGCACTCACTTTTCCCACATACCTACGGGTATTAAAAAGCTTGAAACTCGAAGTTTGGCGTTAACCGAATCAATTCAGTTAATGAAAAAATCCGTCTAATAAACTCCACATTGCCAGATGTATTCCCGCGTAGAGTTAAAGAAAAGTTTGAAAACATGTTGTGCAATAACCCAGGCTTTGAACCTTTGAGTCAAATTGATAGTTTTATTAATGGGACGGGTGAACTTTTGCCAGAAACAATAAGTGCTAACATAGCACCCAAATTCAAATACTGCCCAGTTACCTCAGTGGATGTGGAACGGTCTTTTCCACTTATAAAAATATTTTAAGTGATCGAAGACACAATCTTACTACCCAACATTTGGAACAATACCTTATTGTTTACGTGTACAAGAATACAAATGATAAATAATTTTAAAAAATGTTAAATAATTGTTAATTAAATTTAAACATCGTCGATAACTTGTTAATTTTATGCTAATTTTGAAATAAAAAACTAAAAATTACTACTTTTATTATTATTTAATATTGCATATTTTGACCCTTTTCATGCATATTTTAAGCATTTTTCATGCATATTTGTACCATATAGAAATTTATTTAATAATAATAAAAACATTATTTATCTCTTGCTGTCTTGTCCATTGCTATTAGACCCGCTATGTCCAAAAAGGAAAAATAGATATATTTATTTTTCTTCATAAAATTGTACTGTGTATAACCCTCAGAATTTAGAACATTGTAAATTAATATTTAAATGCTGTTACTGAAAAGGTTTTAAAACGTTCAGGAATATTATTGTAAAGCTTAAAGATATTGTAAGAAATGGGCCTTTGATAATTGTCAATTTAATAGTATTCAATATTTGTACTTCAATAATCGCAGTGCGAAACTTTCCAATGTAAGGACCCAGCATCTTTTTTCCTAGGTTAGTTAACAGAACAGTAATACTTTAATAGACAATTAAAATATTGTTCACTAATTTCTCGATTTTCCTTTTTCCAATAATGTTACGTAGTTCATATCGCTTCCGGCATTCGTAAACTGTATGGAATTGAATCAGTTTTTCCAAATCGTTAGCTAAGATTGCAATGTCGTTCGCATAATGTATATATTGATTGATTAGACTACGCAATTTTAGCAAGGTCGCCATTAAGAAGTCACTATTAATGTAGGCTTCAGCTGACTCTCGTCAGTAGACTTCGTTTAATAAAAGGTTTTTATCATTGATTATAAAAGCCCAAGTCGAGTTTTAGCATTCCACTTGGGACAAGTACGACGACAACAAGAATATTAGGCAGGACTACGGTAACTAAGAAATATATGATTTTTCAGAGAGTCAAGCTGTTCTAGAGGCTTTAGGTGCCTATCAATATCACGATGTAGTGTAAATGTGACTTGTAAAAACTATCTTCCAAAAATAAGAGGTTGAACTACTGTGGGTGCCAGGACATTCAGTGGTAAGAAATAATGAATAGCGGACGAATTAGCAAGATTCGGAACTACGAAATCATACAGGGGGTCCAGAACCAGCATATGGTATACCAGAAGAGGTGGTAAAAAAAACGACAATCACCAGATCGATATATCAGTAACATCTAGATCGTTGGCTCACCACATCTCCCCAAAGACATCCGAAGGACGTAATAACGGATGTCCTTTGTTTAACAAAGGCTCAAAACAAATTAGTGGCCACTGTTACCTAAGGAAACATTTACCAAAAACTGCTATATGGTGAAGAGGAAGAAAGCTCTATGCACATAGACAACGCATAAATGCACCTTGTCTTTATGTATTAATTAATAATGTTGCGGCAAGAAGGGTTTTTGTAAGTTCCTTGATGATGCTCAATAGTGTTTCGTCACTCAATTAAACTACAATAATTTAGGGTAAATCCAATTAAGAAAACTTTAAAGATGATTTTTTCATATTTTATGGTAAACTAGTATTTTTTTTTTGTCCTTTAAATCGACTTTTTCCCTTATGGCATTTACTTTATATAACGAAAAATTTTTCAAGACTAGCAGCACATAAAACGATTTGTAAGTTAGTTATAAAGCCATGAACGAACACTAAACACGTATACCGCAGCTCGCTCGGGGTGTTGCACGCTATGCCATGTTGTAACGGGAAGCGAGTCCGTCCACAAGAGGGTTATTAGGGTCGGGTTACACTTCACATCGAGGAGGCGCTCCGGGGGATGAGACTGCGGCACGCGCCACAACTTCATTCATGAAAATGTTGCTTTTGAAAGCGAAATTTTGTTTTTTTAAGTTTGTGACAAATTAATTAAACCTTGAAAAAACAGGTAAAATTAATCGATTGTATGCGATTAAATGAAGTTATTAATAATACGCTTTCAAAAACTTAATTGAAAAGTTGCGATGTAACGTCGTGCTTACTGCTTCTGTATAGTAATAGGAAGGAAAGGTTTGGCTGGTTTGATTTTTATGGCCGCACAAAAATACAAGATGTAGAATGGATCAGTCCGATATCAAGTAAAGAGTTAACATAACAATAAATAGAGGCTAATCCTTTTTGACAAAAGTCGTGTAAAAAATGTCTTATACGAACTAATATAAGCAAGAGTAAAACCTAAAATTCAGATTAGTTTTGTTTTTTTTCGACAAGAGTGATGTTAAAAGAATAACGTCATACAAAAAAATTACTTGCTTGTCAAATTACTGTCACTGTTGTATAATTGAAGTGTCCGTTACTTTATGACAATACATTTTAAATTTCTGAATGAAATGAAACGAATTATTTTGTTATTTGTCACTTATTTCTTATTTGTCTGCTACTACATTGTCAAGCGTAATACTGCAAACTAAGATGGTTTATTTACGATCTATAACAAATTTCCCGGTAAAATTTACTTACTTAAATTAAAATTATCTTATTACAAAGAGTTAAATAACATTATTGTTTGCAAATCAGGTCTTTTGGTTAACAGTAAAAATTCTTTTTAACATATTATATGATTATGGATGTATTTATAGGTCATTAAAGAAGTCACTTATTTTTTATTTGTCTGCTACTGCAGTTTCGTAGATTTTTTATATTGTCAAGCGTAATACTGCAAAACTAAGGTGTTTTATTTACGATCTATAATAAATTTCCCGGTACATTTTACTTACTTAAATTAAAATTATTATTATATATATGTAGATTATCTATGTCGGGAAAAATATGATTTGTTTGGTGGAAGTGGTTAGCAAAGTTGGAATTTTCTTTGTTTAGTCTAAAAGATGTCTGATGTTCTTTCAATCTGGTATCGAAATTTCTCCCTGTTTGGCCTATATAACAGCTATTACATTCATTACCTGACAGTTTATAAACTCCAGAGTCTTTGTATTTATGAGTTTTATCTTTTACAGTGAAAAAAATGGAGCGAATATATATGCAAATATATCCAATTTCCAATAAAATTGCAGAAGACAACATAAATATCGCTTTTAAATGACCCCAAAAACTTTCCTACCTCTTTTCCACATAGTTTTAATTATTTTAGTTATAACGAAATACAAACGTCTCGCAAATGCTTTCGCTCCAAGAATATTAAAAAAGCGATGGTATATGAGTCGGCCCTCTTAACTCCTCCTTACACCACAAATTTTTTTATTGCCCTACAGTTATTATCGACGGTCCCCTAATTGAACCGCTTTGGATAGCATAAAGATATTTATAAAATATTTACTTGCAGTAGCATAGCCAGGTTCAAAGGGGGTACAGACAGATACAAAAAATTTCTTTTTAAAGAAAAAGAGAACACTAAAGGCGAATCTTCTTATAGTTGGGGCACCAATCGACAAATTGGGAGCACCAATCGTCAAACTGGGGGCGCCAATCGACATTCATTTTGTAAGAGTTTTTTTGAGCATTGTGCAGTGATAAAGTTTCTTACTAAAAAAATATACTAAAAATTTTTTATGAAAAAATGTCCCAAGTGTATGGCAATGATTGCCAATTTCATTTTCAAGTAAAAGGATTCAATTCAAGATAACCCCGGTTGAGGCAGGAACTGATGAAAGAATAAGGGTTGTTAAGGATTTTCTGCTGGCAGATCAACAACTGAAGATCCCAGTACTTGCTAAAGATGCTAGAGTATCCGAAACTATATTCTTTAAGATTGTACGAACGTTTAGGAATGAAAAAGCTTTCAGCACAATGAATCTCTAAACTCCTTACACCAGTGCAGAAACCGGTGAACAAGGAATTTCCTCAAGAGCATTCGGTCGCTTTAAGGACGATAGTTATTTTTCGCGAATTTCTACAGGCAACGAAACTTGGGAACTTTATTGGGATTCTCCCACGAAGCAGGAGTCGACTCAATTGGCTCATAAGAGTTTTTCACCTCCAAAGAAGTTAGAATCTCACACATCTTTTGAGAAGTTGATGGCGATCATTTTTTGAGACTGTGAAGGAAGCTTTTACATTTCTTCGTTTTTTCTGGTTTCTTTGTCTTCCTGGATATTGCTCTTGAAATTTTCGTTTCTTGTTTTGTCTTCATTAAGCTCCTTCGCTATACCTCTTGGTCTTTAACGACAATTTAAATGATGAAGTATATAATAGTCTCAAACTTTTGTTTTCGAAGTTAATTGTGTTGTTGTTTAAGAGCATTACCTTACAATTTATAACAATTGTAAAATAATTTTTTTCCTGAACTACGCGATAATTTCGTATCTGGAGTTAGTAACTTGTAAAGGTTTTGAAAGAATAAAATAATTTTGCTAATTTTTTGGAGTTTTATATGGCAAGTACAAAAAAATGTTTAGCTTAAAAGGAAAATTGCATCAAGACATACTTTTTAGAATGTTTTTATTGAAAAGAATGCTTCTATTACATGCGTACGTAAACGTAAAAAATTTCGATTTATCTAAAGTCCAGTTGACCATTAGTCAAGATTCTTGCATCTCAATCTGTCCTACTAAACATGCGAATCTATACATTTATATTTTGTTCGTGCTACAGTCTGTCAGGTAAGAACGTGTCCGTGATAATTCATTTTTGGTAGATGCTATTCTAGCCATTCAACAATAAATCGGTAGTCTACGGCGCATTTCAGTAAAAATGTCAGTGGATTCCGAACTTTCGTCGAAATCACGTATAATCCAAAATGAGTCACTTGTTTGCGCGTTGTTTCGAGGCAGTCTTTCTTTGTTCCCATTCAAAGGGAGTTAAAAGGACAGCGTATTATAAAACGTATTTTGATGAAGCTAGACACCAAAAAGGCTTCCGACGCTGACGGAATACCTGCCATAGTTCTCAAAAACTGTGCCAGGGAACTAACACCAGTTTTCTGTAGACTTTTCAACCTATCCTATAGAAAGGGAATATTTCCTTCCTGCTGGAAATGTGCCACAGTTCAGCCGATACCTAAAAAAGGCAAGAAGACCTTGCCAAATAACTATCGAAAGTCATCGAAAAGGCTATCACTCAGCATCTTCTAAAATATCTTGAAGGATTCAACATTATTAGCTATCACCAATATGGTTTTCGTAAAAATAGATCAACAGGAGATCTTCTGACTTATGTAACACATGTTTGGAACAACGCAATTGAACACTTTGGAGAATCTCGAGCGGTTGCTCTTGACATATCCAAGGCATTCGACCGTGTTTGGCACGATGGGCTGTTGGCTAAGCTATGTTCTTATAGTATGTCTGAAAAGTTCTGTTTGTGGCTCTCATGTTTCCTCAGAGAGCGTTCTTTACGAGTGGCAGTCACCTTCACTATCAACGCCGGTGTACCCCAAGGCTCCATACTGTCTCCTACTCTTTTTCTCATTTATATTAACGATCTGCTGGAAAAGACCGAGAATCCAATCTACAGCTTTGCAGATGACAGTACACTTATCTCTTCATTCACTTTGAACGCTCGGACATCGGCTACTCAGTCGAATATCCGCAGACAGCAGGAAGTCATTCAACTTAACAAAGACCTGGAAGAAATTCTATCTTGGGATGACAGTAACCAAGTGGAATTTAACGCTACAAAAACCCAGGCGGCAGTTTTTTCTAAAAAAATTAACGTTGCTGAACCCGACATAATTATGTCGGGGCACTCCATTCCTCTAACATCGTCACTCAATTTGTTGGGCGTTAATTTGGGAGCAAATATGTCCTGGCATGAACATGTTGCAGGCATGGCAAGGAGAGCTTCTCAAAAGTTGGGAATATTATTTCGAACCAGAAAACTTTACACTCCACAACAACTGTTAATTCTTTACAAAGCTCAAATTCGACCGACTATGGAATACTGCTTCCATGTTTGGAGTTCCGCTTCCAAACATACACTGCATTTGTTAGATTCTATTCAGAGAAGAGCTGTTCGTCTGATTGGAGACCCGGAACTGACCGGCGGCCTTGATTCGCTGGAACATCGAAGAACGGTTGGCGACTTGAGCCTATTCTACAAGTATTTTCGTGGAAAGTGTTCGAAGGATGTGGCCCGCTTAATTCCTCCCACAGCGGTGCATGTTAAAAGTACACGTCGCGCTAATACTTCACATCCATATGAGGTTCAGCTTATTACTCCTCGTACAACTCTTTTTAAGCAGTCTTTTATATGGAGAACATCATCCCTTTGGAATAATTTGCCCAGGACTGTGTCTTCCACCGAGTACAATTTACAGCGATTCAATAACGTGAATTGCTTTCTCCGCACACGTGTCGCTCCTGTAGCGCTTTAGGGAATTCCCTGTAGCGCGTGTTTTAGACCCATAAAAAAAAAACATTCTGCGGCCGCTCAATATGTTAAAAAGTCGGTATCGTTTGTGAAGAAGTGGCTAAATGGTTTTAACCAGACAAAAAATGTCGACGATTTGCCAAAACATCACTCGGTATGCGTGTCTTTGTTTTCACGACTCGAAATTGACACTGCGTTAAGGATTGGGTTTGAATGTGACCCATGGGACCATTCAATAGCATCTTCGTGCTCCCAATGTCAAATTCCTAAACACGTTAAAGAAATTTTGCTGAACGAAAATCACGTCCCGAAGCGACTTGCTTGGGTTCACGATAAGATATTAGAGTGGCCCTCAGAATCGCCGGACGCCAACCCTATTAGAAACGTTTGATTCCTTGTAAAGAGAAAGCTCAGAGGAAAGACTTCATTTGTCCCGCAAGATTCGAAAAATTTGGAGATCATTGCTCGAGTATGCAGAAAATCTCGTCGATGGCATAGTTATAAAATTTTACGCAGAATTTAAAAATACATTAGAAAATAGGATGTTCCATTTAAAAAAAACATATGTTATATGGCCACACTTTTTTGAAGTACTCTGTATACTCAAAAATAATTTTAAACTGTGCCCCATAACATTCCCTAAAACTATTGTATTTAACATTTTTTGTCATTCCCGAAAAAAATGATCGTTGACTCACCCTGTACAGAGACAAAAGAATTTTATTTTATTTTTTTACAATTATTTAGGGAGTGAATATTTGATTTACACTTTTATTACCAGATTCTAGATTGAGCTACCATAGATTGATTTATTGTCTATTAGCTAGCTAAAATGCAATAACTATTATTGACTAAGAGAAAACGTGAAAATACATATGGCATCTTAAGATACATATATGTTAGGGACCTAATTAGCTTAGCCTAGGTAAGGATTTTATTTTAGTTCAAGTTAGTTCAGGTTAGCTTAGGTAAGGATTTTATTTTAGTTTAAAAGCAATCGCTGTACGGAAAACATGGAGTTGTAATGCTTTGATAAAATTAATATTTGGTGTAAGAAAATTGAATTTAGTACATATTTTAAGACTACATTTTTGATGACGAGTACGTATGCGTAAACTAGTTTACCTAGTTTTTGTGTTTTGTAAATGAATAATCATGACAAATCCGACACACGCATTCCTACGCCCATAAATATTTTCAGCCAGTGGATTCATTCAAGTGTTCCATTAATGATTTTAACAAATTAACACGTTAATCGTAGTCGGTTGTGGCGGTATCAGCCTACCCCGACGGGTCAACAAATAAAATCCGTGTCATAAATCCGATCGGCTTCGATGGCACGAAACAATTGACATCTACACTCACGCAATCAACGCAACGCGATTTGAAGAGGCGGCTGTGGTGGCACGCGACTGTTTTATTTTAATCGTGGGAGGCCGTGATACTTGATATCGGTGTTAACGGTTTATGAATGGAACGAATTTTAGAGCGAAAATGTCAAATTTGGCACGGTAATCCAATTTAAATGCCGAAACATTGGAAATTATGGTTAGTCCTAACAATTTTTCTTTTGTCCATATTCATTAACTTCTTATTATATCTTATATCATACTTCAGTAGATATATCAATTTTGTTTAATTTTTTGTACGAACTTAAAAATGGGTGACCCCTAATATCTCAATATTGTTATTGAAACTGACTGAATGCGAACAGTTATTAGTCATCGATAACTTAAAACATCCAGAAACGGGATGTACGGTCGAGACTCAGTTCGCGAGAATCCTAACCTCTTAATAGGCAAACGATCGACTGTCCTAAAAATGTCATGGAGTTCTTCACAATGCATTCTTTGTAAACATTTATGTCTGCACTGTACCCTTACATGTTGTACCTAGCGAACGGGAGCTGGAGGAGCATATGCTCTCCTGCCGTTATAGATGTACAAAATAATCTTTTAGAAATTTAGCTTTTATTATAGGGTAACGTTTTTCAAGTTCCGTTGTCTGAAAGGGTTCTTTTTTATCCAGTCAAAATAGACGACAAAAAGTGGTAACTTCGTAACAATTGGCATAGTGCTGAAAATTGGTATAAATACACTATTATAAATAAAATATCAAAAATGTCCACCGATCCTAAGTCTGCTAAATATTTTATTCAGATCAAAGGTCAAAATTATTGGTTTTTCGCATTTTTCTCGTAAACGGTAAGTGTTATCGTAAAAAACAAAAGATCATGCAATTTTCTATAAAAAATGTTCTTACACTTTTTTTTCCTACAAATTACCATTCCTGAGATATCGTGATTTCAAACATCGAAAATACTAATATGCATTCTTACGCGGCCTGTATACGTCATTGGACGTTTAATAAAAGTAAAAATATGGAAATATTGGTTTATGTGACTCACACTAAAATACGTACAAATTATAGGATTCTGAATGAATATACACTCAGTGTCTAATTCAGTCCGCCCGTATAACCTTGAGCAACATCTATCAGCTACTCCATTGTTCGAGTGGCGACGGTCGTATACCGACCAAGTGTTGCTGCTGAAGATAGCTCGGACTCGTTCTGGTGATGTAGCAAAAGCTGTTAATGCACACATTGAGTATGAATTTGATTTAGTTGCTGCTGAGGCTAAGTACCGTAATGATTGTTATAATTCCTTTTTAAGACCCACCACTGAGGGTAAAATCGGTCGTCCTGAAGATGATTCTATTACTTTGGCGATGGAAGAAATATTTGCATACATTGAAAATAGTGATGATTGTCAGTTTTCATTGGAAGAATTAAAAATATTTGCAAAAATCCGGCTTTAGATAATAGAACAATTAAGACAAGATTAAAGTTAAAGTATGGTAATAAAATTATTATAACTGAGAAACAAGGAAGTATAAGATTTATCCATTTTATTGACAATCAGCACGATAAGACTGAGGTTGAAAATTAATAGATAACAGTTTGGAGCCAATTCAAACTTTAGTCCCACCTGCTCCAGAAAAACTTCCTAACACTATTTCTTGTAATTGCAAGAAGGGTTGTAGTAGAAATTGTGGCTGTAAAAAAGTCGGATTATATTGTTCACCAGTATGTACCAATTGTCTAGGCCAGTCTTGCTCCAATGTTAAATCAAATAAACAGATGAGGATTCTTATGGTATCAATGAGGAGACAACTGATACGTCTTTCTTCTTAGAACAATCTATAGAAATCCACCAAGAAGAGGAAGAATAAAGCGAAGATGAAGACATTAAAATTTTCTCGAAATCAACAATAATCCGTTCCACTTAATCATAATAGATCGTGGAGTATGCCTACTGGGGAAACCACGTTAAATACGCCAAGTACACTACCCCATAGGTGGTGCGGAAATGTGTGCATATTCTGTAGAATGCGACTTCTTCAACTTTTGAAATGGCGATATCTGAAGAATGGTGATTGGTAAAAAAAAAGTATGAGAACAATTTTCATAGAGCGTTGAACGTCCAATGACGTATACACGCCGCGTAAGAGTGCGTATTAATATTTTCGATGTTTGAAATCGCGATAACTCAGGAATGGTGACTCGTAGGAAAAAAAGTATTGAAACAATTTTTGTAGAGAATTGCATGATCTACAACTTTTCTCTGACCTATTTTTACGGTATCACTTATCATCACCTTGAATAAAATTTTTAGCAGACGCGGTGGAAACTTTTTATATTTTATTTGTAATAGTATGTTTAAGGCCTATACCAATTTTCACCTCTATGTGAATTTTTACAAAGTTAAATGTCTATTTTGACTGGATAATTTTGTGAATAAATCTTTGCCCGCGATTTTAACGTTGGATGTATGTTTTTAAAGTTTCAGTGTATGAAAAGGTTCTTTTTTGTCTTCTTCTGGTCATTGATTTTAAGCTTATGTGTTGAGAAGAGTGTAATGTTTTAGAGATCTATTGAAAAAGGTTTCTTTTCGTTGAGGGGCTTTATTACCGGTTGTCCATGAGCTCCCTCCCTCTATAAATAATTTCACTTTTAATAGTCTTCTTAGCTCATAGGTTTAACATTGTTAATCAAATGTTTGACTACTTTTGAGCATTTATCAACATCTGATTTTCAAAATGAAACACATTATCACCTAATGGCTCAAGTCAATAAATAGAACTACCGTTACTAGCGAAAGAAAAATGTAAAACTAAATCATCAAAGGATTTTACATTCCAGTAAAGTGGCTACCGTTATTTTTTTTTGAGGATGTCAGAGGCCGCACAACAGTTGTCAATTCGGAGTGACAAGTAGAGATTTGGGAAGTTTTTACCACGTGCTTTACAAAATTTCGATGATTTTTTTTATTTTTTTTTATAGGTTTAGCACACGTGCTACAGGGAAGTCCCTAAAGCGCTCCAGGAGCAGCATATGTGCGGAAAAAGCGATTCACGTTGTTCTTGAATCGCTGTAATTATTCCAAAGGGATGATGTTCTCCATATAAAAGACTGCTTCTCCATATAAAATGCTGGTTATATCTATAGAATCCGGTTTTTTATATTTCTAACACATCTTTGCCAGTCATTTGAGAAATTTTCCACAATAAATTGATTTTCATAAGAGATAATATAATTGGAGCATTATCCCCGTAGCCTTTTTTTACGTCAATGAATTTTTTGTAGAAATGTCTCAAAACAAAAGTTTCCATACGAGATCCTCGCTTCGAGGAACAAATAATATCAAATGTCCAGCAAGAAATGACAGCGATTACGTAAACGCTAATAGTACCGAGAGTGTAACGGTTCACACTATATTAGAATTGTAATTTTATATACAATAAGGATTTTTATCGATTACCTATTTTTTTGTAAATTAAAAAATAGCGTATACATCATATATAATACAGTGACTTGTAAAAATGGTCTAATTGTTTCTTAGTAATAAACAAACAACAAGAATAATAACCCGGACAGACGTTACAAGAGCAACTCCCGACTTTTTACAACCGATCACTTGAAAAAGGCCCAACAGGTGGTCTTCGCCTACTCGGATTAATGTCTTGTCGTAGCCGAGTGAGCCGTGGCAGGACCTTAAAAGGATAAAGTGGATGGAAGGGCACTACAAATGATTAGAGGGCTAGGGGCACCGATCAAGTAATATCGAGTGGTCATCAGACACTCAGAAGATCCGATATTGTGGAAATAACCTCGAAAATACTTATTAATATTTTTATAGAAAACTCTCGAATTTATTATTTTGCTTAATTGCGTTTAATGGTTATGAATATTTTTTTAAGAGTGGCTGGTATCCGCTATAGTCTGTACATTAATGTCGATTTAATAATATGCCAATTCGTATTTGTCGATCTACCCATCTATATATATATATATATATATATATATATATATATATATATATATATATATATATATGTATATATATATATATATATATATAATAGATTAAAATTCCGGATTTCAATCCGTTCGTCTAATAATAAATTTGCACGATGTTTCGCCAAAATCTCATTTAGCATTTTCAAGTGCTCCCGCTGCTGCTGCTACTCGATACTGTGATCTTGCTGCTGCCGCTCGAAGCTACCTGAGAAACCGATGTGCGGTCGCCGTCTTTTATAAGTCCTCAAACCGTCGTACAAATTCATTGTTAGACGAACGGATTGAAACGAATTTTAATGCATTACATTCCACCATCAGTGAAAACCTCTATTGTAATATATATATATATATATATATATATATATATATATATATATATATATATATATATATATATATATATATATATATACTCACTACTTGGGGTACGGAAGTAGTATGCGCTCAGTATGAAAAGGTATATATAGGACAAACATCAAGGGTCCTAAAAGACAGAATCGCTTCTCACAAGAGCGATTGCAGATATAACAAAAACTCATGTGCACTTGCTTCACATAGTAGTCAATTTTCACATGAATTTAATTTTAATGAAACGAAAATCATGTGTAAGGAAATGGTGGAAATTCACCTAGAACCTAATACTATTAAAAAAAAACTGACATTGAGGATTTGCAGGTCAGTTGGCAAAAGGATAACCCACAAAATGTATCAGACATATCTTTATAAAAATAACCTAATGTCAATTTTTACAAAATTTAGAAAAATTAAACAAAACGTCGTCTTGGTTTTTCTTAAAATAAATCAACCCCTACTTTACCAGAATGTGAAAAGACGCTGCCCTTAACAATAAGAATGTAAAACATAAAATGTTTAAATAGAATCACCTTAAAAGCACAGATTTGTTCGTAGCCTGCATATCAAAATGGAGTAAACTATTTTTATATTTTTTAAAATTATTTTCCGTTGAAATTTTCTCATGTTTTCCTAATAAACACTAACAACAACGTTGATTTTTGTTGAAATATTTTTTTTTATGAGTCTAGCACACGTGCTGCAGGGATGTCCCTAAAGCGCTCCAGGAGCGGCATGTGTGCGGAAAAAGCGATTCACGTTGTTCTTGAATCGCTGTAAATTATACTCGCTGGGAAACACAGCGCTGGGCAAATTATTCCAAAGGGATGATGTTCTCCATATAAAAGACTGCTTCAAAAGCGTTGTTCGCGGAGTGACAAGCTGAACCTCATATTGATGTGAAGCACCAGTGCGATGTGTATTTCTAACATGCACCGCTTTGGGAGGAATTAAGCGGGCTACATCCTTCGAACACTTTCCATGAAAATACTTGTAAAACAGACTCAAGTCGCCAACCGCTCTTCGAAGTTCCAACGAATCAAGGCTGCCGGTCAGTTCCGGGTCTACAACCAGACGAACAGCTCTTCTCTGAACAGAATCCAACAAATGCAATGTATGTTTGGAAGCGGAGCCCCAAATATGGGAGCAGTATTCCATAGTTGGTCGCATTTGAGCTTTGTAAAGAATTAAGAGTTGTTGTGGAGTGTAAAGCTTTCTGGTTCGAAATAATATCCCCAACTTTTGAGAAGCTCTCTTTGCTATACCTGCAACATGTTCATGCCAGGGCATATTTGCTCCCAAACTAACGCCCAACAAATTGAGCGACGATGCTAGGGGAATGGAGTGCCCCGAGTTAACTATGTCGGGTTCAGCAACGTTAACTTTTTTAGAAAAACAGCCGCCTGGGTTTTTGCAGCGTTAAATTTCACTTGGTTACTGTCACCCCAAGATAGAATTCCTTCCAGGTCTTTGTTAAGTTGAACGACCTCCTGCTGTCTGCGAATATTCGCCAGAGCAGCCGATGTCCGAACGTTCAAGGTGAATGAAGAGACAAGCGTACTGTCATCTGCAAAGCTGTAGATTGGATTCCCGGTCTTTTCCAGCAGATCGTTAATGTAAATGAGAAAGAGAGTAGGAGACAGTATGGAGCCCTGGGGCACACCGGCGTTGATAGTGAGGGTGTTAGAAAGAAATCCGTCGACCGCCACTCGTAAAGAACGCTCTCTGAGGAAAGATGAGAGCCACAAACAGAACCTTTCAGACATACCATAAGAGCGTAACTTAGCCAACAGTCCATCGTGCCAAACACGGTCGAGTGCCTTGGATATGTCAAGAGCAACCGCTCGAGATTCTCCAAAGTGTTCAATTGCGTTGTTCCAAACATGTGTTACATAAGTCAGAAGATCTCCTGTGGATCTATGTTTACGAAAGCCATATTGGTGATCGCTAGGAATGTTGAATATTTCCGTATATTTTAGAAGATGCTGATTGATAACCTTTTCCATGACTTTCGATATTATTGAAAGTGCGACTGATCGGTAGTTATTTGGCAAGATATCGGCTGAACCGTGGCACATTTCCAGCAGGACGGAAATATTCCCTTTCTGTAGGATAGGTTGAAAAATCTACAGAAAACTGGTGTTAGTTTCCTTGCACAGTTTTTGAGAACTATGGCAGGTATTCCGTCACCGCCAGAAGCATTTTTGGTGTCTAGCTTCATTAAAATATGCTTTATGATACGCAGTCCGATTGTCCGAATAAGCACCACCAAGCAGTAAATAATTTTTGATATTAATAATTTAGGTTGTTTTCTTTTGTAACCATTAAAAACTGATAGTCTACTGTATTTGTAGCCCTAAGGAAGAAAATAATTTTCAAAAGGTTGGCATGGCTAAAAAGGTATTTAAGAACTTTTTAGCCCTATTTCCATGACAGCTTTCCCCAAGAATTTTTTCTCTATGTGTATATATATATATATATATATATATATATATATATATATATATGGCCACAAGATTACTAGTCAAGCTCTTGTTTTTAATATACATATAATAAATATTTCAGTTCAAATTTGACAGTAATAACAAGTGGCTATCACTTCCTATGTAGCAGGAAATCAGTCTTCATTATTTCTTGTGGAACACCTAGTATATTGTGTAGTTTTCTACGGAAAAAAACTATTCGTAGATATATAAATGTTCAAAACGTTGTCTATAGAATATATATACGAGTAGAATTGATAGCTTGCATAATTCTATTTCCAGGGCCTCTGGTGTTAATAAAATTAAAGTCTTGTAAACATATTTCTTGATATGGCCCCAGTAGAAAAAATCAAGAGGGGTAAGGTCTGGTGACTTTGGCGCCTATTGGACTGATACCAAGACAATGACTTCCAACAGTTAAATTTAAACAGGTTGACTATGCCAGAATTATGGGTAACTGATGTTGTCTTATTGATAAATAATTTGTGCAAATTTCGAAACTGGTAAATTTTTAATAATAATAGGTGTTTCGGTTAATATTGTCGATTTTGCTAAGAGATGGCGTTACTAATACACTTGTTGGTATAGACTAGTGACATCTATGGCGTTTTGGAAAGTAAACATACGCCATCAAAGGCCAGTTCGTTATTAATTGTCATTGTGCGAAAAACATAGTTCTTCATAGCTTTGAATATGTCGTGTTTCGTACCAGAAGAAGACGTTTTGCAAGAAAGTTTAATAACCTTCTTTCATTTGAAGAAAACGGCTGCTGAAAGTTATCCATTGTTGGTTGAAGCTTATGGTGAATATGCTCCAATCCAAAAAAGTTGGGTAGACCCAGGCCAGCCTTCAACATCACAAGCAGTGCACAATATACAGAGAAAGAAAGCTTTGCTGTGTGTTTGGTGGGATAGGAGAGGTGCTGTGTATTACAGTAACAGTAACAATTTCTGGCGACCGATACTGACAACAATTGATAAAGTTGAACCGAAATTGAAGGAAAAACGACCAGAATACGCCCAAAGACAAGATAATATGTCAATATGACAATGCTCGGCTCCATATTGCAAAATATGTTAAAAACTATTTGGAAAACATCAAATGAGACGTTCTATCCCACCCGCCATATTCACCGGACTTAGCCCCTTCAGACTACCACTTTTTTCGATCGATGCAATACGGACTTTCGAAACAAAACTTACATTCTTACGAAGAAGTGAAAATTTGGCTTAATGAATGGTTGGCCTCAAAAGATGAAAATTTCTTCTGATGCGGAATCCATTCTTTGACAGAAAGATGGGAAAAAGTCATAGCTAACGATAGCCAATCCTTTGATTATTAAGGTAATTCATGTGTGTGTGATGGAAATAAACGCTTCAATGTTGCGAGAAAATCGACATTATTAACCGAAACACCTATTATTTGTTATTTAGTTTTTTTAAAAAATTATATATTGTTCAGTATTTAAAGGGTCTTCGAAAAATGGGTCCTATGATTAGCCTTCCAGTAAAGTCAAGTTAAACGTTAATTCTGAATCTTTCTTAAAGGGTTACGCCACCTTGAAATTTTCAAAAAATCGATTTTTTTTTGTTAGATTTATTATTTATATATATATATATATATATATATATATATATATATATATATATATATATATATATATATATATATATATATATATATATATATATATGTATAGTCTTTTAAGACGCGGACGCTGTACTTTTTTTCTTTTGCGTTGTTCTCGAAACTACTTTTTTGAAACTGGTGGACAAAATATCTCAAGATTTACTTAACCGATTTTGATAAAATTTATACCACATATACTTTATAATATTGTCTTGAAGTTGACGTACTGCTTTTTCGATTGAATGCACCGTTCATTTTTCATTAATTTTTAAAGTTCAAAATTTTTGTGAAAAATCCGAGTGTATTTTCGAACGGTTGTCACTTCTACAAAAAAAAATTTAAAATTTTTTCCAAATATGGCCACTTAGCTATGATCTTTCTTAACAACAAAAAATGATTTGTTTATTTATTGGACGATTCTTGACTGAGAAAAAAATTCCATCGGTGGCAAGGATTTTCAAAAAGAGGGTCCTACAAGATAGTTTATATCTCCGCCATTTTTAACTCTTTTTAATATATATTTTTTTAATTTGTTGTTAAAATTGTATGTATGTATATTTGTGAAAAATAAAAATTTTATTGCGTTGTTGCGTTAAAAAAAAATTATATTTTATGCCTATTTTTACGAGCACCAATGTAGCGTGACCTCTTAAAAAGCACCGTCTTTCTCTATTTATAAGATCTGAGGCCATTTTCAGGTAAAATTTTTCTAACACTTTCGCGACCTATCCCTAACGCACCAGCAATTTGTTGCATCGAAAGGCGATCAAACGACTTCGAAGCAAGCTAATGAATTTATTTTTTCCTCTTCGCTCACCTAAAGTCATTTATCATTTAATTTATTATTTTCTTGCTTCTTTCATTTTTTCTGACCTTTCCGTATACTAATAACAATCAATTTGATGATCTCGGACGAAAACAGGAATTTTAATTAAAATCGAAGCAATAAAATTTATAAATAAAGTATTTTCTAAACAAATATATATTTCAGTCTTAGTTTACGACCCACGAGTGTCAAAAGAACAGCGTCAATCATGTAATACTAACGGGGCCTTGAAACAAATGAAATCATTGAAAAACAAATGAAATCATTGAAATCCAATATCTTGCCCTTCGATATGTATAGCCACCTTATCTTAAAGCAGAATTTTAAAGTATTGTTTAGATCGCCTGAATTGCAAGTAGTGTTTAGCACAATATTTAATATAAACATAAAAATTATTTAAAATTTTCTGAAGAATATAATTATTTAGCAAATTGTAACTTATAAATATGTAATAAAAGACTGTTTTTAGTCAATTTCCACTGGTTTATTTAAATTGCGATGCAGCTTCTTCAGATCTACATTTTACACTGTCAAGTTAGGTTTGATGTTTACAATTTTATATAATTTCTAATTATAATATTACACCTGATTAAATTACATTGATAGTATTAGAAAATCCACACAGATTTGGAATTAGGAGAATAAATTCAATAATGGTGAATTGTTTAAATCTACCTGGTCGTTGAGTAAAGTCCTTAATCGATTTATTTGCATTGTCTCTAAAAGGTTTAGTTTTAAACCTTTTTGTTGGGTGTGTAAAATTTTGAAATTCTTATTAAATGTGTGATTTTCTGTTAAAAAATGATTAGCATATGTTGAATTACACTTTCTATGGATAAAACCTTTTTCGTGTTCTGTAATACTTTGTATAAATGTACGTCCAGTTTGTCCTATGTATGTTTTAGGACATGGCCCACATGTTAATTGATAAACTTCTGATTTATTGTCTTTATTGATTTGTGGTTTGTAGTTTTTGAGATATTTCCCTATAGTATTGTTAGTCTTGTAAGCTATGTTGATATTTTTTGATTTAAAAATTTTCCCAGTTTTTCTGTTGGTTTGCCAAAATAGGTTAAGCATTTAAGTGTGGTTTTTCTGTCCTTAAATCGTGGGTATATTTCTGAGATTGCCTTGTTTCTAAGTTTTTTCCTAACGATGTTATCGATTAAAGTAACCGAACAACCGTTGTTAACGGCTACTTGTTTTATGTAGTTTAATTCTTTAATAAAATCACAGTAAACACACTATACCGTAGCGAAACTCAAGGATAATCGCATAGGAAAATCAGGTTCGTTTTCAGAAGGTCACGTGGCAATCCGCCATGTTAAAAGTGGACCAGCGCGAGATTTGAAATACAAATAAAGTTGTGCAAAGTTTTATCATTCAAAATCATAGATATAGAAATGTTTGAAAATTTTTGATTTGTTATTTAATACAGCATGAGTAATATAAAAGTTAATGCAGCATATAAAAAAAAAACAAAAAGAATGGAGCACTTTGTTGGAAAATAAATGAATACAGGTGAAAAAACGTGATAGGAAGGTATTTGATGGAATTCTTGATATTCAACTTCAGTTTTTAATAACCTTATCCAAAAATTCAAAAGTCTATCAAAGTTAAACGTCACTGTTTGAGGTTAGAGTTTTATTTACATCATTTTTCAAGTAAATTTGTGATTAAAAATGTTTTTTAAGGACTAAATTAATTTAATTTTAATTGTCATTACTAAGATGTCAACATCTTCTGAAATAAGAGCATTTTTTTCTAAGCATTGTTGTGTTGTTTGGTGTGATAGATCTCTCGTTAATTAAAAAACACTGTATCTACTTTTTTGGTACTTATTTTTTCTTAAACTACAAAACTATATTGTGTAACTTCGAGAAAGGTTAATCTAATATTATTAATGAATTATGAACTTATATGTATAGACCTCTATTTTCTATGTGAATAATTCTTAGAGGTTCTATACCTTTTTGTGTTCTATTATCTGTATTACTTTTTGATAATGTAATTTACGCTTGCTTTTATTTACAATGAATTAATATTTAGATCAAGGAGTCAATACAGTAATTTCCTAATTATAGTTACATACAATACTTAGTTATGACCAAGCTGACTTGTCAATTACAACTCTATTGGGAATGTGAAATCTTCGGCACAATGACACTACTCAGTATATATCACCACTACACCAAACACTTTATTTTTGCACTCGACGCGCGTTTCGCTAACCATATTAGCTTCATTAGGAGAAATGATTGACTCATATATACTGAGTATTGTCAATTACAGTTTAAAAGGAAAATAACTATATTTAATTTATAGTATAGTTATACAACAATAGAAATAAGTTCTTTATAGGAGGAATATTAATAACAGCTAACTAAATCTTCAAAATTTTAATAGTAACCATAATTACCATCAAAATGGACTTCGATTAGGTGTACTGTCCATTTAACGAACTTATTTTCAGAATATTTTACCCTCTCGCTCACATCGTCTGACAAAATCATATTACAAAAATTTCTTTGGCATCACATTAAAATTTTTCTCATTTTAATAGCATATTTGATTCAATAATCCATTTATATCAGTTATTTCAATAATCCCATTCCCCAGTGGTTTTGTGATCTCAACACGACACTTAATATTTAAACTTTCAAATCCAGCTTATAAGAAAACAAAATATACTCTCTAAAATTTGAAAATAATAAATATGTTGTTATAGGTTCTGTATTCCTTACAATATATTCACAGAAACTTTTAACAGATTGGCATGAAAAAGGAACAATGTAATTTATAGAGAAAAATAGAAAAAAAAGTCACTTTCAGAGTATTAATTGTACTTGCAATTAAACAGTGTTAAATTTATCAGGTATATTATTAGAAAAGGTGTGTCAAACAATTAATTCAGATGAAGTTATTGAAAACTAGAAGCCTCTTGAAAATACACCTTTTAGAAAAAAATAATATGTTTTATTTATAATTTATCAAATATAAATAGTTTTAAATAACTGAATACTAGTTTACACAAAAATAAATCTTTCTAAAAACCAGAATTTGGAGGATTATTTATTAATCATAAAAAAATTACACAGGCACACAAAAAAAGAACAGATCGCTATACCTATATGTATTTTTGGGCGCTGAAACCGAATCCGAGGTCAGAATTGAGCAATCACGTCAGGATTTTGAAATAATCAGCCGAACTAAGTTTAGAAATAAATTTCAAACTTTAATGACCAAATCACTCTACCAATACGAACGTTTTTATTAAATCAATCAAGGTTCCCTGGAAGGCCGTCTCTTGAGCAAATACGCCTAAACAAAATGTACATTAGTAATGATAATATTGTTTCATGCATATGTATTTTTTCAAAAATGCATTTAAGATAGTGAAAAGTTGTCTTGTGAAAGCAAGCAATAAAAATTTATTAAAATAATCAACAACTCCAACAACTTTAATCGCATACCATGATTTCTATAAAATCATTGTTTCAACTAAAAACAGAGGAACTGCAAAAAAAAAATCATTAATGCAGCAACTTAAACTTTGACGGATAATACTGTTAATGATTAAATGTGATGTAAATAAAGCATAATTAAATTTAGTTACGATTTAGAATAATAGTCTTAGAGCGCCCTGATTGAGTTAGAAATTCCTTATTTGCAAATTTTAGAGCATAAAAAAGTGTGACTCGAGCAAATAATTTGCGAAAATAATAATATGGAATATTGCAGTTCTCAACGGCACAACAATAACCTCCTTTCCCCATGATTATATAAATTGTTTTTCGACCTTTTTGATTCCCTTCACTTACAAACGTTTTTAATTCTCTTTTTCTACAAACTCTCTTTTCCTGCTGTCTTTATATTCATATAAACTGTAGTCACATCAAGAAACGATGGACAATACATTTCCAAAGACACATTCCGAGATCGGATGTAAACACTGAGCGGCCATTTTGAAAAAGGACCCGTCGACGCACGCGCCGTCAAAATCTCGTCATCAAATTGGAGGTCAGTTTCGCTACTGTAGTATGTTTACTGTGGTAAAATTGTCCTCTAATAAGGGGATATTAGTTAGTCTATGTATAAAACTATAAGCTGCGAATTTATGATGGTTAGGGTGGTGAGAACTATTGTGAATTGTGGTATCTGTATGACAAGGTTTGTGATATATTGCAATTTCATGTTTTCTCATGGTGGTCCTCAGTCTAGGAAGTTGATTTTACCTTCGACTTCTTCTTCCATTGTAAAACTGATATTTCTATGTAAAGAATTAATGTACTGTAAAAAGTGAGTTAATTGTCTGTCCGTACCTGTAAAGCATACAATTATATTGTCTTATCGATACCAGTATAGACAATTATTACTATTGTTATTATGGTTGTTAAATATCATTGTTTCAATAATGGCCATGAAAATTTCGGCAAGTAATGGACTTAATGGACTCCCCATAATTAACCTTTCCTTACTATTGTAGAATGTATTGTTAAATGAAAAATAATTTTGTCTTAGGCAAGTTCTTAATAAATTAATTATATCCATTTTTATAACTTCATTTACTTTGTTTTTTGTTAATAGGTTCTCTATTAAAATTATTGTTTCGTCTGGGGGAACACTTGGAAATAAGTTTTTGACATCGAAAAAGACTAATTTAGAATTATCTGGTATTGTTATACGAGGCTGGTTTGAAAAGTCCGTGCAAAGTCCGAGAGATGGCACCACCGGCGCGTATCGAGGTCATGTTTAGTTAGTAGCATCTCTTGAATGAACGCACACCAAGTTTCAGCCATATTGGTCTATTTCTTTGTGTTTGGCATTCGTGTGAATCAAGGAAGTCGAGTGATTTTCAAGAAATGGACGAAAAAGAATTTCGTGTGATGATTAAACATTACTTTATGAAAGGAAAAACGCCTCAGGAGACTAAAGAGAAGCTTGATAAACATTATGGTGACTCTGCACCTTCGATTAGAACAGTTTATAAGTGGTTTCAAAATTTTCGGACTGGCCATATGGGCACAAGTGACGCTGAACGTTCTGGACGGCCTGTGGAGGTTACGACTACAGAAATCATTGATCAAATCCATGATATGGTGATGGATGACAGAAGAGTTAAGGTGCGTGAGATTGCTAATGCTGTGGGTATCTCGACTGAACGGGTACATAATATTTTGCATAAACATTTGGACATGAGAAAGCTATCCGCAAGATGGGTGCCGCGATTGCTCACTCTTGACCAAAAACGGAATCGTGTGAAGTGTTGCAAGGATGGTTTGCAGCTGTTCCAGAAGAATCCGGAGGACTTTAAGCATCGTTTCGTCACTGTGGATGAAACATGGATACATTACTATACTCCTGAGACCAAACAACAATCTAAACAATGGGTTACCAAGGGGGAATCTGCACCAAAAAAGGCGAAGACCGTTCCTTCGGCCGGAAAGGTTATGGCGACTGTCTTTTGGGATTCGCAAGGGATAATCCGCATCGACTATCTGGAAAAGGGGTAAAACTATTACAGGTGAATATTATTCATCGTTATTGGACCGTTTGAAAACCGAGCTGCAAGAAAAAAACGCCCGCGATTGGCCCACAAGAAAGTCCTTTTCCATCACGACAACGCACCAGCACACACCTCAGCAGTTGTAGTCGCAAAATTAATGGAAATAGGATTCCAACTCGTTTCACATCCCCCCTATTCTTCAGACTTGGCTCCCTCGGACTACTATTTGTTCCCCAATTTGAAGAAATGGCTGGCGGGACAAAGATTTTATTCAAACGAGGAGGTGATTGCAGACACTATTGGATATTTTGCAGACTTGGACAAATCCTATTATTCGGAAGGGATCAACAAACTAGAACATCGTTGGACGAAGTGTATAAGCCTAAAAGGAGACTATGTCGAAAAATAAAAAAGGTTTACCCCAAACACATAAGTAGTTTTTATTTTTGCACGGACTTTTCAAACCAGCCTCGTATTCTTAACTTTATTCACGAGTTCGTATGAGTTTTTGATACTATTTTTAGGTTCAAATTTGGTATGATATTTGATTAAATCAATTAAAAAGGATGACGTCTTATATGCTGAAGCAGACATATAAGAAACAACTGGTCTGATTGGGTAGTCAAGTTTGTGTAGTTTTATGAGTGAATAAAGTTGTGGAATTTGGGGATTCATATTTATCAAGCTACAACCATCCAAAAATTGTAACTCATTCTATTAAACCTATTTTACCTTAAAAATTGATTTGCTGTACTCTTTTGATTGAACTGGAAATTATCACTGTCTTTATTGAAAATCAAGAAAGGCCGTGCCTTTTTCTCACAATTTTGAATGTAAAAATTTCATATAATGAATGTGTACTTATTCTATCTTAACCTAAGCTCTTATAATAGGAATCCTATACTAAGTTAACCTAGGAAATGTGTTTAGTATATACATGAGTTTCTTAATGCTAGGACTTAGAACTAAGACTAAAACTGCCTTAGACTAAGACTTATGCTAACTTAAACTAGGACGTAACAATGACTTAAATTAGGAGTAATTTAAACTTAACCTAGAATGACATTCTTCTTGTCATGGCGGGCGAGGGGGTCATCGTCTTCGTCCAAGAGCAGCAGCGGGGAACTGGAAATAATAATTTTGTGACATCATTCATTAATACTTCTAAGTAGTAGCACAAGTAACTTATTATTTTATTTATACAGTCTGTCAAGTGGGAACGTGACCGTTCTTATTCTTGAAAAAATGTGTTTCGAGGACATTTTTTGCCATCAATGTATTCTCTGGTGTGCTAATAACGGCGCAGTTACCTTAGTAAATTATTCAATCGCCTCCTGCATCAAGCCTGTCATCTTTGAAGCGTACTGTCGACGAAATTTTCTGCATACTACGCTAATGATCTCCAAATTTTTCGAATCTCACGAGACAATCGAGTCAAAGTCCTCAGAGTATTTCCTCTGAACTTTCTCTTTACAAGGGACCAAAGATTTTCAATAGGGTTAGCGTCCGGCGATTGTGAGAGCCCCTCAATTATCTTATCGTGGGTGCAAGCGAATCGCTTCGTGACGTGAACCCGGCAAAGGTTTCTCCAACGTGATTCGGAATTTGATACTGCACTGACTTAACCGTTACTTGATGGAGATCCATAATAACTAGGAATAAAAATTTAAACAACTGCTTAAGATCACCACTTATATTTATTATATTATTGCTGACAATTGTTTCGACACACTGTGTCTTCTTCTGGAGCAAGATGTAAATTAACTGCAAAGTATGTTACAGAATATATACGAGGCATGTTTTTTAAGTAAGTACCGTTTTGCGATTCCGCCACCGCAGCGATACGGTCGGCGTTCCGCGCATGCGCGCTGGTAACCTACATCTCATGTCTACGCACTGACGCCATTACAGTCTGATTCTTCATTGTATACGTTGTTTACTGAATGTTTAAGATGCCTCCGACAATCGTGAGTCCCGCCGATTGTGAAGTACGGGCTGTTATACGATTTCTTAATGCTAAAGGCGTAAAACCGATCGATATTCATCGTGAGATCTGTGAAGTTTACGGACAAAACATTATGAGTGATGGAATGGTAAGGAAATGGGTGAGAGCATTTAAAGATGGCCGCACAAATGTGCATGATGAAGAACGGAGTGGGCGTCCTTCGGTCGTTAATGAAGATTTGGTGCAGAAAGTGGACGAAAAGATGAGAGAAAACAGACGCTTTACAATTTCATCATTGTGCGACTGCTTTCCTCAATATTCTCGTAGTGTTTTGTATCGCATTTGTGATACAGTGGTTAAGTCAGGCGGCAGAATTTTATGAGGAGGGTATTCAAAAACTGGTGCCACGTTATGACAAGTGCCTCAATATTCACGGAAATTATGTAGAAAAGTAGATTAAGGTACAGGCTTTCATGTAAAAATAAAATTATAGCGATATCTTTGCACGTCTTTTTTTAATTCCAAAACGGTACTTACTTAAAAAACATGCCTCGTATATATATATATATATATATATATATATATATATATATATATATATATATATATATATATATGTATATAGATATAGTAATAAGTAAATAACATACTTTGTAGTTAATTTACATCTTGCTCCAGAAGAAGACACAGTGTGTCGAAACAACTGTCAGCAATAATATAATAAACAACTGGTGATCTTAAACAATTGTTTAAATTTTTATTCCTTGTTCGGAATTTGACATTATGAGCACGAGAATGTTATCAAATGGTCTCATGGGACACACTCAAACCCGATTTTCTTAATTTTGTCTCTTCTTTACGCAGTGACTTTGCCTACCGAGCCACGTTTTAACAAGTCGTCGACATTTTTGTCTCGTTAAACCGATTTACCCACTTGTTCACAAACGACATAGACTTTTTAATATATTTAGCGGCCGCGAAATGTGTCATTTTACACTCCTTTGGATGGGAACAAAGAAAGACTGCCTTGAACGGACACGCAAACAAGTGACTCATTTTGGATTTTACGTGATTTCGACGAAAGTTCGGAATCGACTGATACTTTTACTAAAATCCATCGTATACAAAGGTTCTCTCTACCGATTTTTTGTTGAATCGCTAGAATCACATCTGCCAAAAATGAATTATCGCAGGCACGTTCTTAGTTGACAGACTGTATCTTCATTTGTTTTCTCTCAAAAATATAATATGAATTCAATATTTGACATTTTCAACCGACATTTTTAAATTGTCACTATAGAACAAGATACATGTTTTAGGATTAGTTTTTTCCATGCGAGTCGAAAATAATATACACGGATCCCTGATCGAGACGGGGAGTTCGCCAGCCTTCTTGATCTGTTTTAAACACCAAATTCGGAGATTTACACGTAAATCCGCCGTTAGGTTCTTCCGACCATAAACTATTTTCGATATCGAGTATCCTACCAATCAGTGATAGATAGGCGCCTAAACTGCGCAAGATTTGGCACTATAGATCTGCTAAATGGGAAGATCTCAGGGAATATTTTCGAACTCTCCCTTGGTTAAACGTTTGTTTTCGATCCGACGACCCATCTGACTGCGCCAGGGAGGTTTCCGATGTTATTTTGGCCGGTATGGAGGCTTACATCCCTTTTTCGAAGAATTGCCCTTCCAACGGCAAGCCTTGGTTTGACCGTAAATGCAAAGAAGCTGTTGCTTCTAAACATCTTGAATACCGACAATGGCGTGAAAATCCTAACACCATAAATCGTAACACCTTTGTTCGTGCCAGGAACAGATGCATGAAATTATCGACAAAACCAAGGAGGCACACAATCAACGGATTAGAAACAAACTTCTCGCTTGTCCCAACAATTCCAGGTCCTTTTGGTCAGTCGCTAAGGCAGTTAGTCAAAATTTCACCAAATCCAACATACCACCACTCACACGGCCAAATAATTCTATTGCAACGACACCTGTTGAGAAAGCGAACTTGTTGGCTGAACTCTTTGCTTCATATTCTACTGTCGATTTTCAAGGGAAAACACCACCTACTATTCCCATAGTGCAGTTAAGGATGCCCGATATTGTCTCCAGACAGCTTATCATAGTACGTATTTTGATAAAGCTAGACACCAAAAAGGCTTCTGGCGCTGACGGAATACCTGCCACAGTTCTCGAAAACTGTGCGAGGGAACTAACACCAGTTTCCTGTAGACTTTTCAACCTATCCTACAGAAAGGGAATATTTTCTTCCTGCTGGAAATGTGCCACAGTTCAGCAGATACCTAAAAAAGGCAAGAAGACCTTGCAAATAACTACCGACCAATCGCACTGCTTTCAATAATATCGAAAGTCATGGAAAAGGCTATCAATCAGTATCTTCTAAAATATCTTAAAGGATTCAACATTATTAGCGATCACCCATATGTCTTTCGTAAGAATATATCAACAGGAGATCTTCTGACTTATGTAACACATGTTTGGAACAACGCAGTTGAACACTTTGGAGAATCTCGAGCGGTTGCTCTTGACATATCTAAGGCACTCGACCGTGTTTGGAACGATGGGCTGTTGGCTAAGCTACGTTCTTATGGTATGTCTGAAAAGTTCTGTTTGTGGCTCTCATGTTTCCTCAGAGAGCGTTCCTTACGAGTAGTAGTCGACGGATTTTTTTCTAACACCTTCACTATCATCGCCGGTGTACCCCAAGGCTTCATACTGTCTCCTACTCTCTTTCTCATTTATATTAACGATCTGCTGGAAAAGACCGAGAATCCAATCTAGAGCTTTGCAGATGACAGTACACTTATCTCTTCATTCACTTTGAACGCTCGGACATCAGCTACTCAGACGAATATCCGCAGACAGCAGGAAGTCATTCAACTTAACAAAAACCTGGAAGAAATTCTATCTTGGGGTGACAGTAATCAAGTAGAATTTAACGCTACAAAAACCCAGGCGGCAGTTTTTTCTAAAAAAGTTAATGTTGCTGAACCCGACATAGTTATGTCGGGGCACTCCATTCCTCTAACATCGTGACTTCGTTTGTTGGGCGTTAATTTGGGAGCAAATATGTCCTGGCATGAACATGTTACAGGCATAGCAAGGACAGCTTCTCAAAAGTTAGGAATATTATTTCGAGTCAGAAAGCTTTACACTCCATAACAACTGTTAATTCTTTACAAAGCTCAAATTCAACCAACTATGGAATACTGTTCCGATGTTTGGGGCTCCGTTCCCAAACATACACTGCATTTGTTGGATTCTATTTAGAGAAGAGCTGGTCCTCTGATTGGAGACCCGGAACTGACAGGCGGCCTTGATTCGCTGGAGCATCGAAGAACGGTTGGCGACTTGAGCCTATTCTACAAGTATTTTCATGGAAAGTGTTCAATCACGCTAATACTTCACATCCGTATGAGGTTCAGCTTGTTACTCCTCGTACAACGCTTTTCAAGCAGTCATTTATATGGAGAACATCATCCCTTTGGAATAATTTGCCCAGGACTATTTTCCACCGAGTACAATTTACAGCGATTCAAGAGCAACGTAAATCGCTTTCTCCGCACACGTGTCGCTCCTGTAGTGCTTTAGGGACTTCCCTGTAGCACGTGTGCTAGACCCATAAAAAATACACGGTATGCCATAAGAAACAACGAAGCTAATTTCGTTTCCGTTTCTATATAAGTCCCTTAATTCTTAACTTCACATATTTTCCTATATTAAAATAAGAACTTGGCTAGTCATCTCGGAATCACCCATCATAATAAAGCCTTCAAGACATTATATGAAGAACGTCAATTTCAAGCACGACAAACAAATACACTGATACAGAATGGATACAAACAACGTATAGTAAATAAAGCAACAAAAAATTCTGGCTGTAAGACCATAAATTGTCCAAAAAACTAACCTGCCCATAATAAAACTTCTCCAACACGTGGCAAATGATAATTAAAAAACCGGCAAGTACAAGTCGGACTTGCCCAATTAGTGTTCCGTACCTTAATTGCTTTTAAGATAAAAGTATTTTTTATGGCAGCAGGACTTCACAAAAAACACCCCAAATGAGTTTTCAAAATTATCAAAGGTGCACTCGTAATAATTTTCACTCAATCTACATCTTATGGAGAATAACCCAGAATTATTTCGAATTTTTTTGATTAGTTCTCGTAGAAATAGGTTGGGAAGAACATAATATAAAAAAGTTGGCGCGGGTATTACATCATATATATTCTTGAACTCGTGTTTTCATAAGCTTTCATATGACATGCCACTCGATGACCTTGAAAAAAATTTTCTGTTCTATTTCATCCTCTAAAACCCCTCAAGTCAAAACTTCACTTTTAACATTACACGGCTGTGATTGGGCCAGCCATTTGTATATTTATAAAAAATTTCAACTTTCTATGTCAAGTAGTTGTGGAGAAAATTGGGCTGTGACAGACAGACAGACGCCAAAGTGATTCCATAAGTATTCCGTTTTTCAATTGTGATAGGGAATACTAAAAATAAATGCCCAGAAAGCACACAAGGAGCTCGCAGAGCAAGACTTGTAAACACATTGGTGGTGTTAGACTTCAGGCTAACTATTTTGTTTTCAGCAACAACCAAAAAAGTGTTTACAGGCCCTGTGCGTTCAATTTTTAAGTTTTCTATCTTTTTTTATGCGTGCTATTGATAAATATCAACGAATCAGAAAGGCGCTTTTTTAATTTCATAGACTGAAGAATTATGTTATTGGCACAATTTTTAGCGTATGGTATTATTCTGCGTGATCTAGCTTGATGCCAGCAAAATACTGGGTCATCTGGCTTAAACCAGAAATCTGCATACAGATTCTGGTCACTTAACTCTTGGTTTGTTGTATAATTCCCTAGTTGTTCACCTTAAAATATGGTTAGGTGCTACTGATCAAGGTCAACGAACCAAAAAAACGAGCGCTTTAAGGTGGATTTACACGATGTGAATTGGCTGAAACGACAGTAGATAGAAGAGTCGACTCGGATACTAGTAAATTTTGAAGACAGGTGACTGTCCTAAAAAACTGCTTTGAATAGTTGACATGTACTGCCTACTACGATGGACACTTTGCAAGAAGGAATTAATATTGTAGCTGATATATTAATTACGGAATTAAAGACATACAAGAGAAAACGTCGAAACGGGTAAACGATTGGATATCCAACAGAAATTCTTTAGGTGCTTCAGCGAGTTTTTTGAATGAAGTTGTACTTGAAGATGAAGAGACTTACAGAAATCATTTAAGGTTCTCTGTATCTCAATTTGAAGAATTGCTGTCCAAGGTTTGTGGTCATATAAAAAAAAAACAAGACACAATTATGAGAAAAGCATTAAGACTAAGGATAAAACTGGAAGTGACACTAAGATCTTTAGCCACAGGTGACTCGTGCAGCACTTTAGAACATTTTTATAGATTGCCAAAATGTACTATTTCGAAATTCATTCCGGCCGTTTTAACAGCAATTTATGACAGTTTGGAAGATCATACAAAAGTAAGGTTAAATTAAAAGCACAACAATTAAATTTTATTAGTAATATTAAAAATTTATTTTTAAAAAAGGACAAATAAAACCTTAAAAATTATTTACTCCTATACTATTTATCGCAGCATTTAAAACGTTTGCATCTGGTGGTTAAGATAGCGACTCATCACTATTAATTCATTCAGTGTTGAACTTCACGATGATGATTGCCCAGGCGTGGATTGGTAAATAATGTCAATTCGTTGAGGTGGCTTCAAACTCTTTTAGTGATGAATCCGCTTGTCAGTAATCATGTTCATTATATCGCTTTGTAGCTCTAGGGATACTTCTTTAAGGAGGGTTTTCCAATTGGCTGGCAATATTTGCCCCAAAATGATCAACTTAGCTATTGCTGTAGATATATACAAGGGAGGCACGTGTCCTTTCCATTTTTTTACATTTTGTTGACATTATTTAGCTCGGCAGGAGCGGGAAAATTATAATTACTGCCAATATCTAGGTCACCCTCAAAATTTTCATATTGGGTACTTGTTTCCTCCACTTCCTTGTTGCAGTTATCATTCTAAAATAAAAATAAGTTACTCTTATTTTGCTCTTTCAGGTTAGTTCAGGTTAGTACCGACAACAACGCAAGAGTAGAAGAATACTGAAAAAGTATTTTTCAATAAATGGAATTTGCTATCTGTTGTGGTGCCATGGATGCGAAACATATAAATATTGTACAGTCACACTGACTTTTACAACTATAAAGGCTATTTCAGTACAATCCTGTTAGCTCTCGTGGACATCTGTTACCGCTTCATTTATATTGATGTTGGTTCAAACGGGAGAGTAAATGATTTTCCGAAATTTGCCATTGAAAAAGTCATTAGAGAACGGCGCATTACAGTTCCCGTCATGGGGTGTTATTGTAGCTAACGACGCATTTCCGTTACAAACATATATACTAAAACCATATTTTAGAGATGGTGCGTATCTGTACAAGAAAAAATATTTAATTAAAGACGAATTGTGGAAAACGCATTTGGCATATTAGCTATGCGTTTTCGATTTTATAAAACAGCAATTCAACTTTCAGCAGAGAAAGTGGATCTTCTTGTAAAAGCTACCTGAGCACTGCACAATTGGTTAGTAAATAATTCATCGACTTTATATATTACTCGTTAGTTGACAAAGAATTGGAAAATAGACAGATATTACAAGGTACTTGGAGACAAGCAGAACAAAGTTTGAGTTTAACTGAATCTCAACATAAATATGGAAGCAATAACTTATTTCGGTCGGCTGAAAGTAAAAGACGACAGTATATGGAATATTTTAATAAAGAAGGAGCTGTACCATGGCTTCTTCTTCTAAAGGTGCCTATCCGTTTCGGATGTTGGCGATCAAAAGAGCTATTCTAACTTTGTTGACAGTCGCACGAAAAAGGTCTGTGGTTGTTAGGGAAAACTACACTCTCAGATTCTGGAGCCAAGAATTTCGTCGTCGTCCTGGACCTCTCTTGCCATACACCTTTCCCTGGAGTATCAGTTTTTGTATGCCATAGCGCTGTTCGTTCCTCATTATGTGGCCCAGGTATTCAAGTTTTTGCCTCTTTACACTGAAAGATATTTCACATTGCTTGTCCATTCTTCTTAGAACTTCTACGTTTGTTACTCTGTCCACCCAGGGAATTCTTAGTATTCGACGATAACACCACATTTCGAAGGCCTCAAGTCTCCTCTTGGTGGCGTCGGTCAAGGTCCAAGATTCGACTCCGTGCATGAGCACTGAGAAGACATATCATCGAAGTAATCGAACCTTAGTATTAAGTAGTATGTCTCGACTCTTGAAGATTTTGTTCATTCTAATGAATGAAGTTCTTGCCATCTCGATCCGTCGCTTTATTTCGACTGAGTGATCCCACCGATCATTTAAGGTGGTGCCTAGATAAGTGAAGCCACTGACTCTCGTTGCTGCTCAACCACTAATTCTTGGGGTGATACCTGGTTTTTACTAATAACCATGTATTTAGTTTTCTTGATGTTAAATTCGAGACCTAGGAGTTGACTTTTTTCTGACAGACTTGAAACAAGAGACTGCAAACCCTCTAGACTGTCTGGAAAGATAATCGTATCATCCGCATATCTTATATTATTTAGACGTTCTCCATTCACCAGAATTCCTTCATCAATCTCCTCCAATGCCGTTCTTATAATTTCTTCTGAATAAATATTGAAAAGGAGAGGCGACAGGCCCTGGCGCACTCCACGCTGAAATGCAACATCCTCTGTGTATTGTCCATCTATTTTAATGGTAGCTATCTGATTATAGTAGATGTTATTTATAACTCTTATGTCTTTATCGTCGAGGTCAATAGACTTTAGTATTGAGATTAGTTTGTCATGTTTAACTCTATCGAAAGCTTTCCGGTAGTCTATGAAGCAAACATACACGTCACAGTTAACGTCTCTACAGTGTTGAAACAAGACCTGAACAGCAAAAACAGCATCTCGAATACCCAGCGCATTCCGGAAATCGAATTGAGTACGGGATATCTGGGTCTCACATTTTTTATATATTTTGTTGTGGATAATCTTAAGAAAAGTTTTAAGAAGGTGGCTCATGAGAGTAGTGATTCTAAAATCCTCGCATTTGTTCGCGCCAGGTTTCTTTGGTAGAGTTATAAAAGTAGATTTTAGCCAGCTTCGAGGAATATTTCCAGATTCGTATATATCATTGAACAAAGAAGTAAGCCATTCTATTCCTGCATCATTCATAAGTTTAAGAAATTCTGCATAGAAATTATCTGGACCAGTTGATTTTCCGTTTTTCAATCTCCTGATTGCAGCTCTCACTTCATCGGTTGTAATTCTAGGTCCTGTTTTACAATCTGTAGTAGCAAAGGTTTGTCGGTCATCGCTGAAAGATTCTTCCACATATCTTAGCCAAACATTCCTTAATTCATCTGCATCTGTTATTGGATGGTTATGGTCATCAGTAAGCTGTCCAGTCATTTTAGGTTTGTGCAACCCAGCAATCTCCTTTACCTTTTTATGTAAGTTGAAGGAATCATAGTTTTTTTCAAACGGCTCTATTTCGGTACATTGTTCTTCAAACCACTTATTCTTGGCAACTCTAATAGCTTTCTTGATCTCCTTATCTATTTGCATATATTTTGTGCTGGTTTTGTTCTTGTACCTTCTACGATCATCCATCATAATGAGTATATCGTCAGTCATCCATTGTTTTTTTCTTGGTTTTTGTTGGGCGTAGGTGTTCATCAAGGATTTTCTGATTAATTTCTTGCAATTTTACCACCTCTTCATCAACATTAGTCCACTCCCCTTTTGTATCAACCAATTCCCCAATATATTGTTCTACTAGTTGTTTAAGTTGTTCGTTTTTCAGCTTTCTCATATCATATTTTATTGTTTTCTGACGTTGAATTCTTTTTAATTTCAGAGTACCATGGCAGTGGGCATCTATTCAGCAAACAACGACGCAATAGTTAACTTAACTGTTATTTAAATTAAATATATACATAACTTACCAAATTTGAAGTTGTTTTTCTGGTTGTTATTATATTTCTTAAGAATCTGTCTGAGGCTTCAAACCATACTAAAATAGATTTGTAAACTTCCTCCGTTGAGGAGTCGGAAACTTCAGAAGTGTTAATTTTATTATCTTCCTGTACATAAATGTTTCTTCTTTTTATTTTATTTTTAATCCAGTCAATTCTGATTTTTCTAATAATGCCTGAATACGTTTTATTGCATCATCAGTCGAGTTGCTCCAGTTGGCTGACTGTCATGAATGTGTCGACATGATGCGAGTGAGGTGCAAGTGCTGCGCGCGCACAAAAGACAGTGTACTGGTTCTAGCCCACTGGTATTGTGTAAACCCACCTTAAGACTATTTACCCGTCTCCCGCAGAATGTCATTAACCGTGCTACGGCACTGAAAACAATTATTTCTACTGAAAGGCATGAATGAATTTCAAGCACTTCATAAACTTACTATCGAATCGTAAGTATTTCCGACCCTTCTTTTTCACAAAAGATTCGATAGCCTATAAAATCGTCGGTATCCTAGCTATACAACAGCGTGAAAAACCTTTCACAGCGTGTCGTGCCAAATCCGTTTCGTTTTCGTTATCGAAAGTGAGGCCGTAACAAGTTAAGCGTTTTACTAGGCGTGCAGCCACTTTTTGGGATGTGTCTTTAAGGAAACAGCTAAAAAGACGACATACACCAGAAAAGACTTGCGGTTTTTTTTTTTTTCATAGCTTTATTACTGGTTTTCAAAAGAAAATCGTAAAAATTCTGATAGTTGAAACATAAAAATATTGTAGAAATTAAAGAAAAAACAACGGCCAAGTACAAGTCGAACTTGCGCAATTAGTGTTTCGTACGTTGATTGCTTTTAAAATAAAAAAAAAATATTACGGTGGTATAAAATGATCAATAACTTTACAAAATACACCCCAAAGGAGTTTTCAACAAAGTTTGTTTCCAATCTTTACTGAAAACTGATGACCTTAAAATTTTTGTTTTTTTATATACCAAATAAATTATTAAAGGTAATGCACTGGTGATAATTTTCGTTCAATCTATACCCCGTGGAGAGCATTCCAGAATTTTTTCAAAATTTTTTGATCAGTACTTTTCGAGATAAGGTGGGGGACAACGATTTTTCGCGACTTTTTAAAAATTATACAAAGAAAAGTGAGTCCAAGTTACATTATATAAATATTTTTTACTCGTGTTTTCACAAGCTTTCATTTGACATCACACTCGATGACCTAGTAAAAAAAATTTTTTTTCACTTCCAATTTCACCCTCCAAAACTAACCCCTTAAGTCAAAATTTAACTTTCAAAACTACACGGCTTTGATGAGGCCATCAATTCCTATATTATTACCAAATTTCAACTTTCTACGACAAATAGTTTCGAAGAAAATCGGGTGTGACAGACAGACAGGCGGACAGACAGACAGACACCGAAGTCATCTTATAAGTGTTCCGTACGGAGCATTAAAAAACTGCCAAGTGCAAGTCGAACTTGCAGAATTAGTGTTTCGTACGGTGATTGTTTTTAAAATAAAAAAAAATATATATTAAAGGTAAACCACTCGTAATAATTTTTATTCAATCTACATCTTAGGGAGAATATTCCAAAATTTTTTCGAAATTTTTCCATAAGTATTCTTAGAGATCGGGTGGGGGACGATTTTTAGCAGTTTTTTAAAAATAATATAAGGAAAAATTTGCCCCAGTATTACATCACATATATTTTTAAACTCGTGTTTTTCGAGTGGGAGGTCAAATGAAGGCTTGTGAAAAACACAAGTTAAAAAATATAAATAATGTAATACCTGCGCACACTTTTCTTTGTATTATTTTTTAAAAAATGTCAAAAATCGTTGTCCCCCCTTTATCTCGAAAAGTAATGTTCAAAAAATTTTGAAAAAATTCTGGAATATTCTTCACAGGATGTAGATTGAACGAAAATTATCACGAGTAAATTACATTTAATAATTTATCCGGTATATACAAAAAAAAAACAAAAATTTCAAGTTCATCATATTATAGCGTAAGGCGGCCACAGCGTAGTAGGTAAGGTGTCCTATCGAATCTACATTCGGAAAATAATTTTAAAAAAAACTTTACAAAGTGACGGTCGCCTCTCTCGGGAAGGTGATAGCAAACGAATCGTAATATCATGCCTACTAAGGCCCACTTGCTTTTATGCAAACACTCCGACAAAGCCTAGGAAAAACTACAGTACACAACTTAAAAGATGAAAATGGAGAACAAGTAAAAGATCGAGAAAAATAACATACATGATTCAAACTTACTATTAGAACTTGTATGAACAAAAAAACTGCCCACCAAATGATCTCAAAGAACGTCGAAATAAATATATAATAGTCAAAATCCACTGGTTTATTTAAATTGTGATGACACGTTTCGCTGTCGATGCAGCTTCTTCAGATCTACATTTTACACTGTCAAATTAGATTTAATGTTTACAATTTTATATAATTTCTTAATTATAATATTACACCTAATTAAATTACATCAATGTCACCACCTAATTTAGTTAGGTGTAATATTATAATAAATTATATAAAATTGTAAACATTAAACCTAACTTGACAGCGTAAAATGTAGATCTGGAGAAGCTGCATCGACAGCGAAAACGCGTTATCACAATTTAAATAAACCAGTGGAAATTGACTACTCTTTTATTATATATTTATAATGAATTTCCATCAATTAGAAGCTACAACCATCCGAAAAACGTTGAAATAGAAAGATAACATAGGTATACAAGAAAAATAATTCTATGTCTTTTAAGTGACACACGTGCTTTTTTAAGTATTTTTTATACTGAATCCATAAAAACAGACATCCGCCGTGAGGTTTTGTCAGAAAACAAACTTAAAGTTGCCAGAAAACTATCAAATTGAAAAAAATAAATTTTAATAAATAATGTAAAAACTGTATAATCATTAAAATTATGGAATAAAACTATTATTTCGGACATCTCTATAAATATTCTGAATCTACATTTATCATAAAAACTTAAAAATATTAAGCTTTAGCGTTCATATTTAACAAAAAACACGCAAACACCACCTTTAACTAAGCTACGTAGCAAAATAAATATGTGCAACCGCCAAATTAAATAACCGGTCAAGTGCAACTTGAACTTGCACAATAAGTGTTCCGTACGTTGATTGCTTTTAAAATAAAAAATGTTGTTACGGTGGTATAAAATGATACATCCCTTGGAAAATATTCCAGAATTTTTTTCAAAATTGTTTGATCAGTACTTTTCGAGATAAGGTGGGGGGGACAGCGATTTTTCGCGATTTTTTAAAAATAATACAAAGAAAAATGTGTGCAAGTATTACATTATGTATATATATATATATATATATATATATATATATATATATATATATATATATATATATATATATATATATATACATATATATATATAACACATGGGCTGAAAAGTCCCGGGCCTAACAAAGAAAACACGGTTTTTTTGGTTCAAAATTAGCTTTATTCATCAACGTAATCTCCATCAAGAGCAACGCAATCATTCCAGCGCCGCTCTAACATTTCAATACCACTTTTGTAGAACGATTTATCTTTTGCCTCAAAATAGGCCTCAGTTTCAGCGATAACCTCTTCATTCGTGCGAAATTTCTTACCGGCGAGCATTTTTTTCAGGTCTGCGAATAGCCAGTAGTCGCTGGGAGCCAAATCTGGCGAATACGGTGGATGTGGGAGCAATTCGAAGTTCAATTCATGTAGTTTTGCCATTGTTTTGATTGACTTGTGACACGGTGCGTTGTCTTGATGAAACAAAATTTTTTTCTTTGCCATATGCGGTCGTTTCTTTGCAATTTCGGCTTCAAACGCTCCAATAACGCTATATAATATTCACTGTTGATGGTATTTCCTTTCTCAAGATAGTCGATGAATATTACACCACGCACATCCCAAAATACCGAGGCCATAACCTTTCCAGCCGATTGTTGTGCTTTCGGGCGCTTTGGACGAGGTTCACCAGTTGCTGTCCACTCAGATGACGATCGTTTTGATTCCGGAGTGAAGTGATGGATCCATGTTTCATCCATTGTCACATATCGACGCAAAAATTCCGGTTTGTTACGTTTAAACATGGCCAAACACTGCTCAGAATCATCAACACGTTCTTGTTTTTGATCAACAGTGAGCAAACGCGGCACCCACTTTGAACAGAGCTTTCTCATAGTCAAATGCTCATGCAATATAAAGCCAACACGTTCTTTTGATATCTTTACGATGTCAGCTAACTCACGCAACTTCACTTTTCGATCATTCAAAACGATTTTATGGATTTTTTTGATGTTTTCTGGTGTTACCGCCTCATTTGGACGTCCACTGCGTTCTGCATCATCGGTGTCTCTACGACCACGTTTGAAGTCAGCAAACCAACGTTTTATTGTTGTTTCTGATGGAGCGGAGTCCCCATAACACTTTTCAAGCCATTGCTTCGCTTGAACGGTATTTTTTCCCATCAAGAAGCAGTGTAAAATTAAAACACGAAATTGTTTTTGATCCATTGTTTTGAAAATAACAAAAGTAGCGCCACTCTTAGCACAATAACTCACAAACTAATGAATAGAATATCATGAAATTTTAACAGCTGTCTTTTGAAGGTTAGTATTAACTGAAAAAAAGGTGACTGCAATAAAACTAGCGCCATCTATGTGTTAGGCCCGGGACTTTTCAGCCCATGTATAAAATATATATATATATATATATATATATATATATATATATATATATATATATATATATATAATTTTACTCGTGTTTTCACAAGCTTTCATTTGACACCCCACTCGATGACTTTAAATTTCGCCCCTCAAAACTAAGCCTAAAATCAAAATTTAACTTTCAAAATTACACCGCTCTGATTGGGCCATCAATTCCTATATTTGTGGCAAATTTCAACTTTCTGTGTCAAATAGTTTCGGAGAAAGTCGGCTGTAACAGCCAGTCAGATAGACGCCAAAGTGATTTCATAAGTGTTTCGTTTTTCAATTTTGATACGGAACAATAACAACAATAAATTTTTATTAATTATTTCGACCGCACACAATTTTATTGCCATTTTATTACCCTATCCAAAAAAAGAGTTGTTTACTTACAATGGCTAAGTGTAATAAACAACTGTTTTAGTAAAATCTTAGCAGTTCCACCTAAGCTTCAAGGGAGACATCTGAATTTAAGGTGCTATTTGTAAAGTTGTTTAGTCCGAAATTTTATCTTTATACTAAAATGACGCCAGAAAACCACCTGTCTGAATAGCGAAGTGCAATCTGTAATTTACATGCGGAGAGCTATAGTGAGTGGCAAAACACGTACATTACATCCTTCCGAGAAAATAAGAAACAGGAACTAGTAAAGATAGAAAAGGGTCTGGTCAGTCTACTGCCACAACACAACATAAAGATTAGGTCATTGTAGTGAGCTCTAAACGAAATTGTCGCTTAACTGCTCCTCAAATTACAACCATTTTATATGAAATCAAGTTGAACCAGCAGCCATTACAACTGTTAAGATGCGATTCTTGTCTTTATCCCTAGGTCCATGCTGATAACCATAATTCTGCTCTGAACTCAGAAAATTAAGTACAAATGGAATAACATAAACCAATACTTAACAATAGTAAAAGATCAACTGCTTTATAAATAAAATGTATCTCTAATATGAAAACACATTTGTCATAATCTTTATGTAATATATTGCATAATAGAAATAAAGAATTATGAATAAATTACTAAACTAACTCCTTTGGAGATACCACATATATTTTTACATGCACTAACCGCACAAAAATTTCCTCTTTATGTCTTTTTTATAATTATTATTTTCAATTATAACGTCAAACGAGTCAAACCCGCGACGGCGCTGGCAGCCATGTTGTTGATATGATAGGGGACGCACGAGTAATAAAAAAACAGGACCTAAAAATTTTCTTGAGCATCGCTACTGTGTTTTATATTTACTGTGCTTATACAATGATCCACAGCACAGTCAAGTTTTGAGTTGTATTACCAGAGACAGTGTGAAAATAATTTATTTTTTATAATATGTATGTGAAAATTATCAAGACATTACCCTGCTCACCACCGCCTTCAAAATTTTGACAACGATGATACACGAAAAAATAAAATATGTAATTAAAAATGTAATAGGACAATATCAATGCGGGTTTACACAAGGAACATATACGGTAAATGCAATATATGTGGTCAAATAAGCATTGGGAAGAGCACAACAACATGCACTAAACTTGGAATTGCTATTCATTGACTCCAAGCAAGCGTTTGATTTGGTTAAGAGAACTGGATTAAATAGAGTGCTAAAAGAACTGGGAGTAGCGAGCAAGATAAGACGACTGTAAATGATGACACTGAAGTAGACATTCGCCAATGACAAAAAGGAAAAACACAAAATTTCGAAATTAACAAAGGAGTTAGACAGGGAGATGCATTATCAGCCACGTTATTCAACCTAACACTACAATATGTACTAAGGAATATAAATCAAGGTACAATACGAACAAGGGGCAGCCAGATAGTGGCGTATGCAGACGATTTAGTAATTATTGCAAGAAACCAGAAAATAATGAAGGAACTGGTGAGAGAAATAAGTATAGAAGGAGCAAGAATGAGGTTGAAAATAAACGAGAAGAAAATTAAAATAATGAAAATGGAAAACAAAATGATCAGGAAATGGAAAGGATTCGAATAAACCTTTAAGAGTAGAGAAGATTAAATATTTGGAAGTGACGCTGTATTGGGACGGGAACAAGGAAATGGAAGTAAAGGAAATATTAATAGTAGCAAACAAATTCTTCCATAGCAATAAGAAATGTTTAAGTAGTAAGATAATAGGAAGACAGAGTAAGATGAGGATATACAAGACAATAATATTCCCAAAACTAATATATGCTACCGAAGTGTTAGGCATGACAAAGAAACAGGACAAAGAATTGAACGAAAGATCCCAATAAGAATATGTGAAGGAGTCTACAGAAAGAGGACTAATCAAGAAATCTTGGAAGAAGTAGAGGAAGACATAATCAAAAAAATAAAACAGAGGAGATTTAATTGGCTAGGGCACACATGGAGAGTAGGTCCAGGAGCACCAATATATGAAATATTTCAGTGGGAACCGCTATATAGAAGGACACGTAGACCGAGAATAGGATGGCTGCAGCAAGTCAAGGAAGACATAGAGGCAGCAGGGATTATAAACTGGAAAAAGAAGACGTATAACAGAAAACTTTGGAAACATCTAAGCAGAGAAATATAACAAGGAAAAAACGGTACTGATCAACCCATAAACTAGATCTAGAAAATCCAAAGGGTGGCCCTACTCCAAGCGGGGTATTTCCAGGCCATTTATTATTATAACACGTAGGCTGAAAAGTTTTTGGTCTGATACATAGATGTCGCCCATCCTTATGATTTTTAGGAAGTACCAACCTTCAAACGCTACGAGTCAATATTTCATGACACATCGACGATTAGTTTACAAATTACAGTGGTTTTAGTGACGCTACTTTTGATATTTTCAAAATAATGGAAAAACTCGAATTTCGTGTGGTGATTAAACACTGTTTTTTGATGGGAAAAAATACCGTTCAAGCAAAGCAAGGGCTTGATAAGTATTACGGGGACTCTGCCCTTAGAAAATTACTTATCATTTACTGGTACGCTGAATGAACATATTGGACATATTTTGCATGCACTCTGTTGACCAAAAACAAAAACGTGTTGATGATTCTGATCGCTATTTGGACGCAATGATGCGCTGTGATATGTGATAATGGATGGAAACATGGATCCACCACTACACACCGGATCAAATCGGTATTCAGCTGAGTGGACAGTAGCCGTGTGAAAGCCACCCGAAGTGACCAACGGTCAGCCAGGAAGGTTTTAGCCTCTGTATTTTTGGGATGCGCATGAAATAATTTTCATGTTAAGAAGGGAAAAAAAAAACCATCAATAGGGAATATTATATAAAGTTATTAGCGCGTTTGAAGACAGAAATCGCAAAGAAACAGCCCCAAATGAACAAGAAAAAAGTGCTCTCATCAAGACAATGCACCATCTCACAAGTCAATGGTTACGATGGCATAATTGCATCAATTGAAGTTCGAATTGCTTCCTCATTCACTGTATTCTCTAGATTTGGCCCTCAACGATTATTATCTATTCGCTGACCTCAAAAAATGCTCGCAAGAGACTTGGCTCCAATGAAGAATTTATCGCCGAAACCGAGGCCTATTTTGAAGGCAAAGACAAATTCTTCTACAAGAAAGGTATAGAAATGTTAGAAAAGCGTTGGACTGATTGTATCGCTCTTGAAGGAAACTATCTTGTTGAATAAAGTCTAATTTTGCAAAATAAATGTGTTTTAAGTAGCTAGACTAAAAACTTTTCAGCCTGCGTTTTATAGTATTTAATCGCCCGATATTATTTTCAATACACAATGAATTATTACTTTTCATTATTTTATTTAAAATTATAATTTAATAATAGGATTTTTCTGCAAGTCATTGTGGCTATTATATAAGCATGCATATCGTGTTTTTGTGTCTTATCTGAATTGTATTTATAAACCGTATTTTTAAACACTCTTATTATTTCATGCATAAAGCACATACCTTTGTCCATTTATAATATGTTTTCTTTCCTACTGATAATTGTTAGGTTAGAACAGTTTTATAATTTGTTTAAATAAATTACTGATAATTTAAACATGCATCCAATAGACTTTTTATAACGTCTTCTATTACAAACTACTATAAACCAGCTACCCGTCTGATGAACTTTATAATTTATATTAACTATTTTTTAATTAAGCACCATGTTATTAGGAATCGTTTTGTTTCAGTTATTAATCACTGCACCTGTCCGTTTGTTGCTGCTTGTTTAATTTTCTTCTTCAGAGTTCGTTCTTGTTTTGTTTCTTTTGAATTTTTAATATTAAGATGTACAGAGTAGTATTTCCGAAATTTTACCGGGGGAATAAGTTCATTTTTTAAAAGAATTGTCAGGAATTTCTCTTAAATACTCTGCTCCGATTTATACAATTTTTCATTGTGTTATACCTTTTACTTTGCACTCCTTAAAATCTTTTTTCTAAAAAGACAAAGATAAATAATTTAACAAAGAACAATAATCCGAAGAGTCACGTCATGGGAAGCAATGGAGTTACTTGGATTTTAGTGAAGGCTTATGAGGAAGACGCAGATAGGTGTCGAGGAGTCTCAAATAAAATTATAATTGGCCACCAACTATCAAATATCTTCGTAATTAATAACGGCCTAAAAAAACTGCCCAGTATATATCACCACTACACCAAACACTTTATTTTTGTGCTCGACGAGCGATGATTGACTCAATCATCGCTTCTGATGAAGATAACATGGTTAGCTAAACACGCGTCGTGTGCAAAAATAAAGTGTTTGGTGTAGTGGTGATATTTACTGAGTCGTGCCAAGACTCCACATTCCCAACATGGCCTAAAACATGATGATGGTCTGGAATAGAAATGCAGACATCCAGGTCCCCATGATCATGTTTCGTAATGACGGACCTAACCGGCTAATGGCTTTTGTCGATGACATGGATGTGATTGGAAATAACCAACTAAAACTCAAGGAGACATTCATAAAAGTCAAAAAAACAAGATAGAATCACGGGACAACGTATCAACGACGAAAATATTATATATATATATATATATATATATATATATATATATATATATATATATATATATATATATATATATATACATATATTATATTATATATATATATATATATATATATATATATATATATATATATATATATATATATATTGCTGACACAGCAACTTTCGAACCGGCAGAGTGGTTGACATAGTCAACGCAGGTAGCGCTTTTCGAGGGATCCCCCTCAGGCATACATAGCTAACTTGAAAATTAGAGGTGTTAGGTAATTTTAAAATATGACCGTATCGAGTACACTTTTGAAGGTGAAATAAAATAACTAACCAGCCAAGTGCAAGTTGCACTTGCGCAAATAGCGTTCCGTACAGTGATTGCTTTTAAAATAAAAAAAATTGTTACAGAGTATAAAATGATCAATGTCTACACAAAAGACACCCCAAATGAGTTTTCAACAAAGTTTTTTTCCGATATTTACTGAAAACTGATGAACTTCTTTTTAGATACCAGAAAAATTAATAAACGTAACGAACTCATGATAATTTTCGTCTAATCTACACCCTATGGAGAATATTTCACAATTTTTGATCAGTATTTTTCGAGATAAGGGGTGGGGACAGCGATTTCTCGCCAATTTTTTAAAAATAATACAAAAAAAGTGTTAGTAAGTATTACATTATATATATTTTTGAACTAGTGTTTTTACAAGCTTTCATTTGACACCCCTCTCGATGACCTGGTAATTTTCTTTTCACGGTTTCACCCCGCAAAACCAACCCCTTAAGTCAAAATTTAACTTTCAAAACTACACGACTCCGATGAGGCCTTCAATTTCTATATTAGTGCCAAATTTCAACTTTCTATATCAAATAGTTTCGGAGAAAATCGGGTGTAATAGAACAACGGACAGACAGACAGACACGAAATGATCTTATAAGTTTTCCGTACGGAACACTAAAAATGAAATAAAATAATAAATTTTATTGAATTCTTTGAAAAATGATAATCATGTGAGTGTGTGAAAGTTATTTTTATTTCTAATGAATAATACATTAAGAAAATATAGTCCAAAAATACGTAAATAATAATAATAAGTAATAAAAAATAAAATTTGATACTTAGATGAATTTAATATAACTTTTTCCATTAAAATCAAAAATAATACTCTTAATAATTAACACAACTTGGTGAAAATAGATGTGAAATTCAATTGGCTTGTTTTATATATAAGGTAATTTTAACACAGAAATCTCATTACTTATTTCATAGAATTGATTTTATAAATCATATTCATAATACATATACAAACAGTCAAAATAATCTAGAAATATTAATACATCAAACTGAGAAATACAAATCCTCCTTTAAATTTAATAAGTTTAAAAATGTGACATATATATATATATATATATATATATATATATATATATATATATATATATATATATATATATATATCTATATAATATATATATATATATATATATATATATATATATATATATATATATATATATATATACGTATATATATATATGCACGACGTTTCGCCAAAATCTCATTTGGCATTTTCAAGTGCTTTTGCTGCTGCTGCTATTAGATTGTAGATAGGGGGTCGGGAGTGTTCGTCCGAGTATCGATGTTTGTCGGCCGAGTGTCCATATCAGTTTGTAATTAGGGGTTCTGGCGCTATGCGGACTGTTGCCTTCTCGATGTTTTGGTTATTCCTTGGTGTAGCTAGTAGACCCTTCCATCTAGTGGAAATATTCAGTGCATCACCCGCTTATTTAGTTGTCCATTCTTCTCGATTTCCAAGGCTTCTCTGACACATTATAAAACACGCATAGTTGAACCTTTTAAATGTAATTTTACTCACTTTCTATTGCAATATGTAATAACTTCTACTACTGCTATTGCTATCTTAATCTTGATAAAAAAATTCGAAACACCTCACGTTTACAATTCAATTGACAACATACAAAATTATGTCTTATTCATATTAAAATTTTGTTATTATTCCTCAGATTCTAGAATGACATATTTATTAATATTAACTTCCTTATTGTTCTTACATCTTACTTTAACATCATGTTAAAAAACTATAGGCAAATGAACTTTCTAAGGTTTGTTCAAAAACTATGCTCCAAAACTATAAAAATCACAGAATCACATTTTTTGCCAAAGTGATCTTATTTATTTTTTAGTTTTCCGTACGGAACAATTCGATGCCTGTCTGTCTGTTTGTCTGTCGCACCCGATTTTCTCCGAAACTATTTGACACAGAAATAAAATATATATCTATAATATATATAAAATGCAACGTCTCTCTGTCTTATCCGATTAACGTATTTTTTTTTTCAAAACATACATATGTTCTCTGGCCAGGTTATAGGCTATATTGTGTTACGATAGGTAGCATAAAGAATGAGTAGTGACGTAAAATAGTGAATGATATCGGAAAAAAAAAAAGTTCGCCGCCAGCACGTTGCCTTGCAATACACCGCCTAAACCATTAAATATGGAACAATATTATGTAGCAGAGAATATCTATAATCTATAATATACATAAAATGCAATGTCTCTCTGTCTGTCAGTCTGTCCCTTAGTGCGTTTTATCACGCGAGAACCACTTATTCGATTTACATGTCTTTTTTTAAATTCATACACATATTCTTTGGCCAGGTTATATAATAATAATAATCTATATCTATAATATATATAAAATGTCTGTCTGTCTGTTAGTGCGCTTATCACTGGAGAACCACTTATCCGATTTACGTGCTTTTTTTTAAACATACGTATGTTCTCTGGCCAGGTTATAGGACATATTTTATTACGTTAGGTGACATAAGGAATAAGCCGCGACGATAATAGTGAATCGAGTCGGAGATTGCCGCTAGCGCGGTCTCTTGCAATACACTGCCTAAAGCATTAAATATGAAACAATATCATGTAGCAAAGAACATAATATATATAAAATGTAACGTCTCTCTCTGTCTGTCTGTCTGTCCGTTAGTGCGCTTATTACTCGAGAATCACTTATTCGATTTACGTGTTTTTATAAATTTTTACATATGTTCTATATAATTCGATATAAGCCTAGATAATGGGAGATAAGGTGAGATAATGGGAGATAAGGAGTAATAATGGGAGATAAGCAGAGATAAGTCTAGATAGTGGGAGTTATGGTGAGATAATGGCAGACAAGGAGAAGTAATGGGAGATAAGGAGAAATATTGCGAGATAAGTCGAAATAAGCCTAGATAATGGGAAATAAGGTGAGATAATGGGAGATAAGGAGAAATATTGAGAGGTAAGGAGAAAATAATGGGAGATGAGCAGAGATAAGCCTAGATAATGGAAATTATGTAGAGATAATGAGAGATAAGGAGAAATATTGGGAGATAAGAGGAAATAATGGGAGATTTTTTTTTACGTTGGGTAACATAAGGAATAAGCAGTGACGATAGTAGTGAATCAAGTCCACGCGAGCGGAGCCGCGGGCCCGGCTAGTATATATATACATATATATATATATATATATATATATATATATATATATATATATATATATATATATATATACATATATATATATATATATATATATATATATATATATATATATATATATATATATATATATATTATATATATATATATATATATATATATATATATATATATATATATATATATATATATATATATATATATATATGCATATATATATATATATATATATATATATATATATATATATATATATATATATATATATATATATATATATACATATATGCATATATATATATATATATATATATATATATATATATATATATATATATATATATATATATATATATTTATTTATATATATAGTGTAATATTCGAGCAAAGTTTTCTTTATATTATTTTCCAGAAAGGTCATCGAAAGAAAGCTTGTGAAAACACTATTTTAAACATACACTCCTGGACAAAATTAACGCAACAATATATTAAATCATACAAATCTCTATAATGAATTAATTTTAATAATTTTTTATGAACATTGGTTACACTAAAAGTTAGAAAAAACTTATTCGGATACTTTAAAAGTGAATTAGCTACCAAATTTCTCTATAAGATTTGAATTAAAATTATTCTTAAGACCTAATAACAAAATCGTTATGTAATAATGAAAAAAAATAAACTGGGACACTAGTAGCAAAATTAATGGTGTAACTGGGACACTAGTAGCGTGTGTTGCCTCCTCTACTTCGGATGATAGCGTTTATGCGCCTAGGCATGCTTCTAATTAAATTTTGGATAAAATCTTGAGGAATTTGCTCCCATTCTGTGATAACTGCATTTTCAAGTTCCCTCAGGTTTCTAGGTGCAGGTATATGACGTTTCACATTTTTCTTAAGGTGATCCCATACATGTTCTATGGGATTCAGATTGGAGCTTTTTGGTGGCCATTGCATAATCGGTATATCAACTTGATTAAGATAATCGAGTACCTCCCTAGCCACGTGAGGTCGAGCGTTGTCTTGCAAAAACAGGAAATTGGGCCCCACAAACTGACCGAAAGGCATCACATGTTCTATTACAATATTCTCAAGATAGTAGTCAGCATTCATGGATCTCGTACGGACAGAAACTAAGTCTGTGCGAGCATCAAAGCAGATGCCACCCCAGAACATAACAGAACCACCGCCGAATGGAATCCTTGCAGAGATATTGCAAGGAGCAAACCTCTCTCCTGGTCTTCGCCATACTCGCTCACGACCATCTGGATGTTTTAGACTAACCCTAGTTTCATCTGTGAAGAAAACTTGTTTCCAATCATCCACAGACCAGTTTTCGTGATTTCAAGTAAAACTCTGTTCTCTCTAGTAAGCAAGGGCGCAGTGGCTGGTCTCCTACTGTTAATCCAGCTTCATTTAACCGTCTTCTAACTATTTTAGAAGAAATTGTGACATTGCGAACAGCTTCGAGTTCGTTTCTTATTGTAGAAACTAGTGACAGTCATGTTTCTTAAAGCATATTGTCTTATAAAACGTTCATCTAGGTCCTTAGTGCATCGTTTTCGCCCTTGCCCTAGCCTTCTAGAATAAGTTCCTACTTCATTCAAGCGTCTTACCATACGACTTATTGTGGAACGATGTTTGCCTAACAAATTGGCAACATAACTCTAACAATATCCCTCGTTCAATAAAACTGAGGCTCGCAATACCTCGTGTTCAGTTAAATTCCTTGTTCGACTCATTTATCTAATTCTTGGGGGTCAAAAATAAAACAGTCTACCACAAAAATGTATTACTCTGAAAAAGGGAACAATTTATAAGCTTACTTTTAAAGAAAATCTATCGCATTATTACAGAGAATTGTTTATCTTCTAAAAAATTCTTTAAAACTGTAAATTTAAACCAATTGTTTAGATTTCTGTCATGAACAACGAAACAAAATATGCATAGCCTACTATTCAAATACTCGATAAACTTTAAAACTGACATAAGAAAAAGATAAATTAATTTTCAGATTATTGCATTAATTTTGTCCAGGAGTTTATATATATATATATATATATATATATATATATATATATATATATATATATATATATATATATATATATATAGTGTAATATTCGAGTAAAGTTTTCTTTATATTATTTTTAAAAAAGTTGCCAAAAAGCACTGTCTCCTTCTAGCTCTAAGAGTACTAATTAAAAAATTTCGAAAAAACTCTGCGATATGTTCCATAAGGTGTGTAGATTCAATGAAATTTATCACCTTTGATAATTTATCTGGTATATAAAAAAAAAACAAGGTCATCAGTTTTCAACAAAGATCGGAAACAAACATTGTATGAAAACTCATTTATGGTGTGTTTTGTGAAGTCACTTATCATTTTATACCTTCCTAACAAACTTTTTTATTTTAAAAGCAAAATCACTGTACGGAAGACTAATTGGGCAAGTCCCACTAGCACTTAGCTGGTTTTTTGTTCTATGAGTAAGTCGCGACGAAGGGCCGTTAAGCGGTATTTGGAGAAGAAATATAAGTAAAATTCTGAAAATCTTTGTATATAATTAGCTTTGAAGAAATAACAAGCCTAAATGGTGTATTCCAAATAAATAAAACCTCAGACAAATGCTATTATACCAACATTTCATAAAAGAGTAAATTTCCCAATCTGTGCCGACCCTGAACAAACTCTCGATATTGCCACTATAATTTTATGTTGGTAAACTTAATAAACTAAATCAGATATTGAACCTAGCACAGGCTTATATTAAATTAAGTTACTACGGCAATTTCGTGGAGAAATTACAGCTCATTTTTCGATTTTAACCATATTTTAAACATGAGTTAATTTGATATACAAAAGACTCTAAATTGCAATGTAATTTTAGAGAATATTTCAATAAGATTGAAATTTTCCTAGAGAATCATTCCTAGATATAATGGCTTAAGCTAATCATCAAGTAAATCATCTAGATTGTAGCATGATACAACAAATTGTATCACTAGCTGTATGAAATTTTCTTGGGCGGAGCTACAATTTGTTATACCTTACTGCGATGTTACACTAGAACTGAAATAACTACTTCAAATTTTGTACTTTCGTTTATCGATCCTAGCTCAGCTGCTGAGCCGTAATATATGGCAAAACTTGTCCCGAGATGGATTGACAGATAAGAGATCAGTGCTGAAATAGATATTTTGTTCTTTTTTAGTAGCTAGTACAGATCTTGATTGAAGGTAGTAAATTGTCTTTTTTTATTATATCGAAATAGATGATATGTTCATTCTCGTAATAGAAGAATGTTTAAACATAATTTGCAACAGAATGCATATTGGAGACACTTGCTGTGTCGAGAACGATTCGTCTGTCAATCCTGATTATATGAAAATTATTGTCTTCAACAAGAAGTAAAGTTGCAAGATTTGAGGATGCCAAAAACAACCATCGCCCCTAACATAAATATTGAACTCAGAGGGTCAATAACTGTAGAAAAAGTATATTGCCAGGAAGATTCCTGGAACCCAATACTTCTCAATGTAATATTGATTAAGGTAATTATACAAGTTTTACAGAATGCTATACTGATGATACCGTGTTAGTACCAGAAAATGAAGATGATAAGGTTACTTTATGAATTTAACAAAAATATAAAATTAAATAGATTAAGAATATTAGCAGCTAGATTAACATGCGTAAAAGGACCTAAAATCTCATAAAAATGTAGTTATATTTTCGACAAAAAATTTTACAATAAATAAAAATACGGGTATATTTAAACGATGCAATAGGATGAAACAAATACCTAAAAATTGAAAGGAATTTATTTTTTTCGTGTAAGGATATCTCAAAACTAAAGCTTACAGTAACAATCTTTCCTCCCTGGAACTTCCAGTCAGAAAATATCTTGCTGAAAACAGCAATGGAATCGACGTGCTGAGTAGCGACCATTAATTTCACCGTTCGCTTAGAAACTACAAGTTTATGAGAGAATAGGTCAGCAGAATTTATACTTAAAAATGTAATAGATGGAGTACACTAAGCAGTCAAAGAATCTTTAGGAATTAAAGAAACATATCACAAATCTAGGAAGTACTTGTGGAACGATCAACTACAACAACTTAAGAACAAAAAGCAAAAGCTCTATGAAAAATGGTTGAAAACAGACAGGAATACAAAGAAGCTATATCAGTATTCAAACAAACTGTAGTTCAAGGAAAAAATCAATGTTGGGAAAACAAATGCCAAGAGGAGGAACACTATAAATCACTTCTGATGGAGCAAAGATCAGAATATATAAACAAATCTCCCAAAAAAATTCGAATTGTTGGAGAACCCATAGCTCTTGATATAAACACGGCAAAGAAAGTCATATATTTACTAAAAAACAATCTGGCACCAGGCGCGGAAGGTTTTCCTGCAGAACTAATAAAAAATGGAACTGAAAAACTATTTAAGATCTTAACAGAAATTTTTAACCGATGTTTAAATGGGGAACTAATTCCACAATGCTAGAAAGAAGGTGGATCACATCTATATATAAAAGGAGAAACAAAAAGAACTGCAGTAACTATCGAGGTATACCAGTCACAAGTACATTAAGCCGACTCTATGGAAAAATATTAAAAGATCTCGTATGTGAAGAGCATCATCCCTACGAATCTGAAGAACAAAACGGTTTTAGAGCAGGTCGATTAACAATTGACAATATTTTTTGTTTAACACAAATTATCAAAAAATAAATCGGTCAAGTGCAAGTTGAACTTGCACAATTAGTGTTCCGTACGTTGATTGTTTTTAAAATAAAAATTTTTGTTAGGGTGGTATAAAATGACCAGTGACTTCACAAAACACACCCCAAATGAGTTTTCAACAAAGTTTGTTTCCAATTTTTACTGAAAACTGATGACCTTGAATTTTTTTTTTATATACCAAATAAATTATTAAAGGTAATGCACTCATGATAATTTTCGTTCAATCTATACCCCGTGGAGAATATTCCAGAATTTTTTCAAAATTTTTTGATCAGTACTTTTCGAGATAAGGAAGGGGACAGCGATTTTTCGCGATTTTTTAAAAGTAATACGAAGAAAAGTGTGCGCAAGTATTACATATATATATATATATATATATATATATATATATATATATATTTTTACTCGTGTTTTCACAAGCTTTCATTTGACACCACACTCGATGACCTAGTAAAAAAAATTTTTTTTCACTTCCGATTTCACCCCTCAAAACGAACCCCTTAAGTCAAAATTTATGTTACGATAGCATAAAATGATCAGTGACTTCACAAAAACACACCCCAAATGAGTTTTCAACAAAGTTTGTTTCCAATCTTTACTGAAATCTGATGACCTTGAAATTTTTGTTTTTTTCTTTAAATACCAGATAAATTATTAAAGATAATGCACTCGTGATAATTTTCGTTCAATCTACCCCCCCGTGGAGAATATTCCAGGATTTTTTCAAAATTTTTTGATAAGTACTTTTCGAGATAAGGCGCGGGACAGCGATTTACATTATTACATTAGATATATATTTTTTACTCATGTTTTCACAACCTTTCATTTGACACCACACTCGATGACCTAGTAAAAAATTTTTTTTTTCACTTCCGATTTCACCCCCCCCAAAATTAACCCCTTAAGTCAAAATTTAACTTTCAAAACTACATGGCTCTGATGAGGCCATCAATTCCTATATTTATTACCAAATTTCAAGTTTCTATGACAAATAGTTTCGGAGAAAATCGGGTGTGACAGACAGACAGACAGACACCGAAGTGATCTTATAAGTGTTCCGTACGAAACACTAAAAAAGAACAAATGGTCACAAGATGTACACTAATTAACTATGGGAAGTCCCAGAAAAATCTAATATTAATGTGACTATTACGGATGCTATTAAAGAATTATATAGAAACACAACATCTAGAATAAAAGTAGGAAGTAAACTTTCAAAGAGCTTCAATGTAACTAATGTCCTACGCCAGGGATGTTCTTTGTGACCCACCCTATTCAATATATATATATTTATATATATATATATATATATATATATATATATATATATATATATATATATATATATATATATATATATATACATACATATATATCGATGAAGCTCTGAGAATGTAGAAACAGAAGCGTGGCAGGGGAATAGCAATAGGGAAAACAACCCTATACACATTACACATTACATTACGCAGATGATCAGGTGGTGGTGGCTCAAGATAAAGAAGACCTGGAATTCATGTTCTGCAAACTATTCGAAGAATACAGGAAATTGGGATTACAATTAAATACTGAGAAGACACAATATTTAAGCATTGGACAAGAACCGTCACCAGGAGATCTGATTCTAAACAATGAAACTATCAAGTGCTGTGAAGAATACATTTATCTGGGCACGAGACTCACCAAGACTGGCCGAAACAACAAAACAATACAAGACAGAATAACAAAAGGAAAAAAGGTTATTGAGGACATTGAACTTAATACTATGGCAAAAAAATATTAGAGCGGAGACAAAAAAAGAAAATCTACAACTCTGTATCACAACCCACACTGACTTATAGCTCGGAAGTGCCATACAACTAGCTAACAAATAAACAAAAAGACAGCCTACTTGCAGTGGAAATGGATTTCTGGAGAAGATCTGTAGGTAAATCTAGACTCGAGCAGGTTAGAAATGAGGACGTAAGGAATTTAATGAAGGTGGAACGTACAACAATTGATTATATCGAGAGACAACAATTAGCTTGGTATGGACATGTAAAACGAATGCCAAGGGAAAGATTACCAAAAAAGATTTTGTAGTAGATCCCTATAGAAAAGAGGAAAAAAGGTCGACCAACCCACAACATGGCTGCAGGATATAACAAAGGCAATGCCTGTAAAAAATCTCTCATATGATGACTGGGAGGATAGAAATAACTGGCGATTAGAAACCCAAAGGCGGAAAACGCTATAAACGGGATTATATGTATAAGTTGAAATTTGGCACTAATAAAGAAATTGATGGCCCCATTAGAGGCGTTAGTTTGGGGGGGGGTGAAATCGGAAGTGAAAAAAAAATTACCAGGTCATCGAGTGGGGTGTCAAATGAAAGCTTGCGAAAACACGAGTTCAACAATATATATAATATAATACTTGCGTACACTTTATTCTTGTATTATTTGTCAAAAATCGCTGTCCCCCCCCTTATCTCGAAAAGTGCTGAACAAAGAACTTTGAAAAAATACTGGAATATTCTCCATGGGGTGTATATTGAACGAAAATTATCACGAGGGCATTAACTTTAATAATTTATCTGGTATATAAAAAAAAACAAAAATTTCGAGGTCAACAGTTTTCCACAAAGATTGGAAATATACTTTGTTGAAAACTCATTTGGGGTGTATTTTGTGAGGTCATTGATCATTTTATACCTCTGTAACAAAATTTTTTATTTTAAAAGCAATCAACGTACGGAACACTAATTGTGTCCGACTTGCACTTGACCGGTTATTTTACTACAAATATTTTAAAATTAACATTTTTTATGGGACACCTTGTATTTGTAAATTTAAATTTTATGTGTTATTCAAAATATCAATTAGAGCACGTACTTAATAATGTCATACTATTGAAATCTGTGTTACCTAATATAACATAAATTGCAAATAAATAAAAGTATATACATCTACTATATTTTAATTAAAACCACTCTCCGAAAATCCAATTTAGCTCGACAAAATCATGGTTTAAAACGATTTTCCTGCCCTCATTTCTCGTAATATTTTCCTGCGACCCAGTTTCCTTGCCAAGTATGTCTTGTAATTTAAAATATTATGAATTTTCTGTTCAATTTATACGTAAATGGGAAGTAATGGAATTTTAGAGTCTTCAAATAAAGTACATCAAAAATTGTATTTGTATGTAAAATACGTCGATTGAAGTATATATAGACATTCTAAAAATGAATATATATACTGCAAAGTTAAATTTGCAAAGAAATTGTTGCAACGTGTATTACGAAGGTAACAAACTTTCGAAAGGAAAATTTAAAAATGAATTTTAAATTACGCTGTTGCAGTAAAAGCAAAATAACTTTTGCTTTGCTCTAAGAGCTTTTTTATTCGCGAAAGTTTACGAGCACAATATCTAAGCTAAATTTGGCTGAATATCAGCACAATATAAGCAAAATTTGTTTTCTGCGACTTATAAAAAGTTTTATACAGACTGGGATTTTAAAATCTTTCTAAAATGAATGATTTATTTCAACAAAAAATTATATTGCCAGGAAATTTATGACTACCGTAAAGCTTTAACAATTTTTTTTACGGGGTAGGGTAATTTTTTAGTACGTTGGAGTACTCACAGATAAATAAAAGCCATCTAACACTTTTACGATGATATAAGATCAAAAATAAAATTATAAAGCAGAATTTTACATCAGTGTATTCTTGAAAAAATGTGTTTCGAGAACAATTTTTGCCATCAATGTATTCTCTGGTATACTAGCAATGGCACAATTACCCTAGTAAGTTTTCTAATCGCCTCCTGCATCAATAATCGCTTGACATATTCGAGGAATGCCGTCGACGAGATTTTTTGCATTCTCTGCAAAGATTTGCGATTCTCGCGAGACAACTGAATCAAAGTCCTCAGAATCTTTCCTCTGAGCTTTCTCTTTACAAGAGACTAAACGTTTTCAATAGGGTTGGCGTCCGGCGATTGCGAGGGCTACTCTAGTATCTTATCGTGGGCCCAAGGGAGCCGCTTCGCGACGTAATTGATTGATGATTCGTTTTTTCGACTTTCGGAGTGACTTTCCCTACTGAGAGACGTTTTAGCAAGTCTTCGATATTTTCGTCTTGTTAAAATGATTTCTTTCACTTCTTCACAAACGGTACCGACTTTTTAATATATTTAGGGGCCGCGGAATGTCATTTCAGAACCCTGTAGATGGGAACAAAGAAAGACTGCTTCCAACTGACGAGTAAATAAGTGACTCATTCTGGATTTTTCGTGATTTTGTCAAAAGTTCGGAATCTACTGATACTTTTACTAAACTGCGTCGTAGACAAAGGTTCCCTCTACCGATCTTTCATTGAATCGCTAGAATCACATCTATCAAAAATGAATTATCCTGGATACGTTCTTACTTGACAAATTGTACATCTTTCCTCCACCAAACATATGACTGATGATTCAATCCTTTTAACTCTACATTTCGCGAGTGATCAAATAGTAATTATCTGAGACTCTGAATCCGTCGAATTCAGGAATCGGCTGAATACGAGCTGCAATTTTTCATACCGACGATCAAGGGGGCGGAGACAACTACGAGAAATAAGAGTCATTACAACTTTCAGAGTAGAAGTGCAACACCCGGAAGGAACGCAAGTTCTCAGTAAACCATTTAACTTCAGCAAGTTAACATTGAAAATGCCAAGTGCGATCTTGGCGAAACGTCTGCAAAATCGCACCCGGAATATAACAATCCAACGGATGTATTCCCGTATTGGTGATTCTAATAATATTTTGGCTGCTAACCTTTGATATAACAATGCTTCTGGCTGGTAGTTGTCCACTAGATCAAGTTCATCCCAGAATTTTTTTGACGATGTTTTTTAATTTTGTTTGTGTTAAATATGGTAAAATAACCCCATTATAATCAGAATAATATTATGGCTGCTAACCTTTGATATAACTGAAAACAATGCTTCTGACTGGTAGTTGTTCATTATATCAAGTTCATCACAGAATTTTTTTGACAATGTTTTTTAATTTAATATGGTGAAATAACCCCATTATAATCAGAATAATATTTCTTGTTTTAAATACCGTTAGCAATAAAATAAATCCTTTTAAATCGAAACAATCATTGAACGTGCACGCCTATGACGTTATGAGGGGTGACCTTTATCTAATATGTCAGAAGTCAGAACCTTTTAAAAATTATCTTTTTACGATGTACCTTTCGACGTGATGAAATTTTTCTGTGTAAATTACATTTTTGTGCCTACAGAACTAAAATTTTATAACTCTAGGAACGTATAAAAGTGTTGTAGGGATCAAGGATGTTTGTTGGACTCAGGTTTATGAAAAATTTTTCTAATAAAATACATATTGTGTTTTTTTATTTAACCTACAGAAATTGATTCCTGATTAATATATATATATATATATATATATATATATATATATATATATATATATATATATATATATATATATATATATATATATATATATATAGTATATATAATAATCTATAATCTATAATATATATAAAATGCAACGTCTCTCTGTCTGTCTGTCCGTTAGTGCGCTTATCACTGAAGAACCACTTATCCGATTTATGTACTTTTTTTTTAAAACATACATATGTCCTCTGGCCAAGTTATAGGCTATATTTTATTACGATAGGTAGCATAAGGAATGAGCAGTGACATAAAATAGTGAATGAAGTCGGAAAAAAGTTTGCTGCTAGCGCGTTCCCTTGCAATACACAGCCGAAACCATTAATTATGGAACAATATTATGTAGCAGAGAATATCTATAACCTATAATCTACAATATATATAAAATGCAATGTCCCTCTGTCTGTCTGTCTGTACATTAGTGCGTTTATCACGCAAGAACCACTTATCCGATATACGTGTCTTTTATAAATTGTGCACTCCTGGACAAAATTAACGCAACAATATATTAAATCATACAAATCTCTATAATGAATTAATTTTAATAATTTTTTATAAACATTAGTTACACTAAAAGTTAGAAAAAAACTTATTATTATACTTTAAAAGTGAATTAGCTACCAAATTTCTCTATAAGATTCGAATTAAAATTATTCTTAAGCCCTAATAACAAAATCGTTGAAATTATGTAATAATGAAAAAAATAAACTGGGACACTAGTAGCAAAATTAATGGTTTAACTGGGACACTAGTAGCGTGTGTTGCCTCCTCTACTTCGGATGACAGCGTTTAAGCGCCTAGGCATGCTTCTAATTAAATTTTGGATAAAATCTTGAGGAATTTGCTCCCACTCTGTGATAACTGCATTTTTAAGTTCCCTCGGGTTTCTAGGTGCAGGTATATGACGTTTCACATTTTTCTTAAGGTGATCCCATACATGTTCTATCGGATTCAGATCCGGGCTTTTTGGTGGCCATTGCATAATCGGTATATCAACTTGATTAATATAATCGAGTACCTCCCTAGCCACGTAAGGTCGAGCGTTGTCTTGCATAAACAGGAAATTGGAACCCACAAAATGACCGGAAGGCATCACATGTTCTTTTACAATATTCTCAAGATAGTAGTCAGCATTCATGGAACTCGTACGGACAGGAACTAACTCTGTGCGAGCATCAAAGCAGATGCCACCCCCAGAACATAACAGAGTCACCGCCCAATGGAATCCTTGCAGAGGTATAGGAGTAATCCTCTCTCCTGGTCTTCGCCATACTCGCTCACGACCATCTGGATGTTTTAGACTAACCCTAGTTTCATCTGTGAAGAAAACTTGTTTCCAATCATCCAGAGACCAGTTTTCTTGATTTCGAGCAAAACGTAACCTGGCAACTCTGTTCTCTCTAGTAAGCAAGGGCGCAGTGGCTGGTCTCCTACTGTTTAATCCAGCTTCATTTAACCGTCTTCTAACTGTTTTAGAAGAAATTGTGACATTTCGAGTTTGTTTCTTATTATAGAACTAGTGACAGTCCTGTGTCTTAAAGCATATTGTCTTATAAAACGTTCATCTAGGTCGCTAGTGGATCGTTTTCGCCCTTGCCCTTGCCCTAGCCTTCTAGAATAAGTTCCTACTTCATTCAAGCGTCTTACCATACGACTTATTGTGGAACGATGTTTGCCTAACAAATTGGCAACATAACTCTGACAATATCCCTCGGCCAATAAAACTGAGGCTCGCGCTAACTCGTGTTCAGTTAAATTCCTTGTTCGATTCATTTTTCTAATTCTTCGGGGTCAAAAATAAAACAGTCTACCACCAAAACCTATTACTTTGAAAAAGAGAACAATTTATAAGCTTACTTTTAAAGAACATCTATCGCATTATTACAGAAAATTGTTTATCTTTTAAAAAATTCTTTAAAACTGTAAATCTAAACGAATTGTTTTGATTTCTGTCACGAACAACGAAACAAAATATGCATAGCCTACTATTCAAATACTCGATAAACTTTAAAACTGACATAAGAAAAAGATAAATTAATTTTCAGATTGTTGCGTTAATTTTGTCCAGGAGTATATATTCTTTGCCCAGGTTATATAACAATAATAATAATCTATATCTCTAATATATATAAAATGCAACGTGTCTCAATGAAGAAGTTATCGCAGAAACTGAGGCTTATTTTGAAGGCAAAGACAAATCTTTCTACAAAAAAGGTGTAGAAATGTTAGACAAGCCTTGGACTGATTATATCGCTCTTGGAGGAGACTATGTTGATGATTAAAGTCAAATTTTGCAAAAAAATATGTTTTAAGTAGCTAGACTAAAAACTTTTCAGCCTACGTGTTAAAATGTGTATATAGGAAGTTATAAATATATAATATGCTATTAGCCATGAAGGTTCAATAAAGCGAAAATGTCCTTAATAGATCCTTGAGAAGAAAATCCTAGTTTTTTTTTGCGTCTATTTATCTCTTGAAATTCCAGGTAGTGAAGTTTATGCTCTTGATGAATAGTTTAAAATTTGGATCAAAGTCGTACTTTTCCATATTTTAAATATTTTATATAAATTGAGTCAATTTTAGCGTTATTATGACATTTAAAATCTTCTTTATTTGTCCAACATAAATTTTGTTGCATGATTAAGTAAATCCTGGTTTTTGTTTATTGCGTTTAATGACTTTAGCAAATGAATTATTTATTTTGAAAGCCATGTTTACTCTTTCCTTTTTCAAGAATGTCTTCATATCGATTGAAATTTTTGGAGTGTAAGTTATAGTTTCAAAATTATTAGATTGTTTGCAATCTATGCAAATTAAACAACGTTTGAAACAATGATAAACTGGGATGATATTAGTATTTGTTTGGGTGGATTTATTTCGTATTGTAATATTTGTGTAAGAAGGCTTATGAAAAATTTTGAATTCATACTTATTATTTCTATCAGAAATTATTAGGTCTAAACCAGGGGTGCTCAAACAGTCGATCGCGATCAACAAGTCGATCGCGAGTGCTTTTTGAGTCGATCTCGAGAAAAAAAAATTCCGATATAGAACTACACAGATTTTGTTTTAGGTAATTAAAACAAAATGTAATGAATGAACTACTAAAATTTATTCGATCCACAATTAGGCCAGAAATAACCCCCTCATCACTTTCTTTTATCGTAATAACCCCCTGCTAGCGGCAAAAGGCGGCTTTATCAAAGGAACGCGCGGTACTTGTCAAAGAAAAGCCGCGTTTTTGATTCCCGCCGATCTTTCTAGAAACTTCGGGCGGCGTGTTTGGCGGGAACATTCGAGACTTCGTTCGCGCCGATATAAATGTTGCACCTGCAGGAATAGGAGTCAGTCTGAGTTGTAACTTGAAGGCGATACATCGATACAAAGTTTATTAATAAATAGTCCAAATTGAGTGCGGCGAAGAAAAGTAAAACTTATCATTTTAATAACGATTGGGAGGAAGAATTTTTCTTTTGTATGATAAAGGATAGGTGCATTTGTCTCATTTGCCGTGCGTCAGTTGCAATACCTAAGCGTGGGAACTTAGAGAGGCATCATAAAACGGTTCATAAAAACTATGAAAAGGATTTTCCGTCACAGAGTGAATTAAGAAAACGAAAAGTACGTGATTTGATAACTTGTGTGAAAAAAGAACAAACCATGTTCACAAGACCAGCCAAACAATCAAAAGCTGCAACGATCGCGTCATTTAAAATATCTCATATATTGGCGAAACACAAGAAGAAAGACTTTATTTGGAGATTTTAAAAATAAAACAGAGATTATGTCTGCTATTAGAGAACTTTAGTTATCTCGTCCGACTGTCACAAGACGTGTTGAAGTCATGAGTCAGGACATGGCAGATAAACTAAAACATGATATCATGGAATGTACATACTTTTCTTTACAGTTCGACGAATCCACCGATATGACAGACACTGCCCAGCTGTGTATTTTTATTCGAATGGTATTCAATGACATGTCGGCTAAGGAAGAGTTTTGATAATGATTCCTCTGAAAGGAAAGACCCGCGGCGAAGATATATATGACGTTTTCTTCAATTTTGTAACAAACTACAAGCTACCAATATATAAACTAGTGTGCATTACAACCGATGGAGCACCAGCAATGACTGGAAACAAAAACGGTTTTGTGGCATTGTGTCGAGCTAATGATGATTTCCCTTCATTTTTCTCCTTCCATTGCATTATACATCAACAAGTTTTGTGTTCAAAAGTTCTAAACATGGAGGAGATTATGGGCATTGCAATAAAAATTGTGAATTCTATCCGTGCACGTAGCTTGCAACGACGGCTCTTTAAATTGCAGTTGGAAGATAGTGAGTCAGCTGAACAAACTGATTTAGTTCTTCACACGGACGTCAGGTGGTTGAGTCGCGGAAAATTCCTAGAAAGGTTTCAAGAATTATTGCCCGAAATAACAGCTTTTCTGGACGAAAGAGGTGATGACACTCAGATGCTGAAAAACGGAAAATGGCTGACTGATTTGGCATTTTTGACAGACATGACAATGCATTTAAACACCATTAATTTGGAGCTTCAAGGTAAAGGAAAAACTATTATTGAGATGATTAGCGCAATAAACGCATTCAAAAGTAAATTGCAACTTAAGATAGATCAACTGAAAAGAAAGGATCTGAAAAATTTTCCGTCTTTGAAAGCAAGGATTCCTCAGTTGAATTATGATATTTATGAGGCAGAATTATCAAATATTTTGGGCCAATTCGAAATACGTTTTTAATGATTTCAGTAAATTGGCAAATATCACATCATTTATGAGTTATCTTTTTTCGTGTAAAAACATTGAGGAATTAGCTACTGAAATAACAAGTCAGTTTAACATGGACTCATGTTCTGTTGAAAATGAGTTAGTGCAGATTATATCAGATATACATCTCAAAGCCACAGCATCTGACACAAAATTCTGGTGTTCTATATCTGAAAATAAATATCCGATCCAAGGCAAATTGCCCTTAAACTGACGGCAATGTTTGGGTCAACTTACTTGTGCGAGTCTGCATTTTCTGAAATGAAGATAATTAAGTCAAAATATCGCAATCGACTAACTGACGAACATATGGCATCATGCTTGCGATTAGCACTCGGTATTACGTACCATCTTATGAAAAGTATGCTGAGGATATGCAGTGCCACGCTTCAACATCCAAAGTCAGTCTTTAGTTAAGTTTAGACACTAGAACTCGTTCGTTTTGTAAGAACCAATAAATTCGCAATTTTGAATAATTATGAGTTTTTTTCATTGACATTTTAGAGCAGACCTACACTTACCTTGACTAAAAAAATGCATATTGTGCGGAAAAACCAATATCTATGCCACGATACACCCTACCTAGACGACAATCCTGCATCACATTTACTTGCAGCCTCTCAGAGTCGATCGATCGTAGTCTAACAATATTGAGGTAGATCGCCAGCAGTTCAAGTTTGAGCACCCCTGGTCTAAACAGTTAACTAAATGATTCTGTTCCATTTCTATTGTTTATTTAGTGTTCTTGTGGATAATATTAACATATTCCAAAAAACATATTACTAAGTAAGTAGGTAATAATCTATTTTTAGTGTTCCGTTCGGAACACTTATAAGATAACTTCGGTGTTCGTCTGTCTGTCCATCTGTCCGTCTGTCTGTCACACCCGATTCTCTCAGAAACTATTTGACGTAGAAACTTGAAATTTGGCACTAATATAGAGATTGAGGGCCCCATCAGATTATTGTAGTTTTGAAAGTTAAATTTTAACTTAAGGGGTTAGTTTTGAGGAGTGAAATCGGAAGTCAAAAACAAAATTTACCAGGTCATCGAGTGGGGTGTCAAATGAAAGCTTGTAAAAACACAGGTTCAAAAAAATATGTAATGTAATATTTTTCTTTGCATTATTTTTAAAAAATTACGAAAAATGACCCCCCACTTATATCAAAAAATACGGATCAAAAAATTTTGAAAAAATTCTGGACTATTCTCTACAGGGTGTAGATTAAAAGAAAATTATCACGAGTGCATGACCTTTAATAATGATCTGGTATATAAAAAAAAACAAAAATTTCAAGGTCATCAGTTTTCAGTAAAGATCGGAAAAAAACATTGTTAAAAACTCATTTTGAGTGTGTTTTGTGAAGTCACTGATCCTTTTATACCTCCGGAACAAAATTTTTTATTTCAAAAGCAATCAAAGTACAGAACACTAATTGCGCAAGTCCAACTTGTACTTGGCCGGTTATTATTTTTGTAATTTAGAATTACTTTCTAAATTAGACTATGTACCATTTAGAACAGTGTTCCGTAGTGTACTGGAATTTATAAATAAATAAATAAATAAATAAAAAAACTGTTAAATATCTTCCAGTACCTAGAAACAATGCTAGAATATCAACATACCGGTACCAAATTTCAGCTAGAATTAAGCTTAATGGATGACCCATTGCTTAGGTATATCTTATTACCAAACTTAAAATAGTTTTGATCTAATATATGTTATTGATAATAATTCTGAAATGTTTTGCTTAATAACTTGATCTGATTCTTTTTCGATAAATTATCCAGTAATCATATGATATCTGTAGGCAAAAAAAGAACTTGAAATGAAAAAATTTTGTACATCGAAGAATAAAGAGATTTTGCAAGGCTTATTTTGGTGGACCACAGTCTTTATTTTTATTTGAAGCATGCTTCTACCTTTTGGAGCTTGCACAGTAGTAAAAAAAGAAATTAAATATAAGAACTCAGCTGTAATCGTTATTTGAAGTATGGGCCCACCAGTTGAAGCTTGCGCAGTGTTGAAACAAAATAAGAGAAATCTTTATTAAGGATAACGATTTCCCTTATTTAGGCACTTATAAGAGAGGTTATTTTAAGTTCATTATTCTTTTCGCTATTATGGTAGGGCCTTTTTTTCTACTTAGGTAAACAAACAACTAAGAAAATACAGTAAAATTGAAATGATTATCTTTTGTTGAAAATAACACTGACAACAGTTAATTAGTATTCAGATTATGTTGGGATTTTGCAATCTTTGGCACAATGGCATTACAGTGTAGGTAGTGTTAATTTTAAATGAAATTTTATTTACCACACATTCGTATTGCCTTGAAAATATTAAAGGAAGTGATAGAAACCTGCTTGACACAACTTTAATTTAGAACCTTGTGTTGACTCATCAAATACTAATAACCGGTGTGCCTAAGCTTATAGGAGATGAATACTAACCTAACGTTGCAATTCCTTCGCGTTCATACTGCGCATGCTTGATATAACGATAAGGACAAACGTTACAAAATTTCTCTAATATTAATGAGGCTTTTTCGGAACATTTAAATATTTTATAGTATTTACTAATTTATATAATTTTTGAATACTAAACTTTGAAGTAAAGGTACAATATTCTTTTAAAGTAATACTATAATAGCGCAATATGAATTCTACCATCACAGTGTAGGTCTGGACAGCTGGTTGTCACACAGCACTTATACTTACTCTTTATCCAAAAAACTGAACTGTTCGAGACTAGAAAAGAATTATAGCGCCAGCTGCTGTACCGTTTTGTTATAAAAATAGTAAACTTAATTAGTGTTGTGGTCACTGTTTTGTGACATTTCTTCCATTAGATGCCTAGTTATAGTGGTAAGAGTGGCAATGCGTTTTGACGAGTAATCCAAAAAATGATTTTCAAACGACGAACTGTGATTGATTTTAATATTTGGTACTAGGTAACCGAGTTACATCAAATGTTTGAGAACGGAAACGATCATAAGTACTAATCCTGTACTCAATTTTATAAGTGATTCATGCAAATTCTAAGTGGTTGTGAACATGAACATGTGGAAAGTTTCATCACTGAAAAATCAGAATTGTTTTGAGATTTATTGTAAATAAATTTTCGCGTTCCCAAATCAACTGTACATAACATTTTGACAGAGCATTTGGGCCCTGCTAAACTCAATTTACAATTTGTTTTCGACAATTTGGCCGGTCGGACATGGTGACGTCTTTTTCGTCCTTCGACTTTATTGGTCGATAAAAGGCCTTCGCCATTAACTCAAAAACTTTATTTCTGTATCTCGTTGTTAAAGTAAGGTATTTTAATTTCCAGAAAATCAGAAGATCCTAAACTTTTAAAACTACGGGATGATGACGGAGAACTTTCTTCTTCTTCTTAAAGTCCTTCTCCTATCGGAGCTTGGAAATCTTCATCGCTGTTCGGACTTTATTCGCAGCCGCTCGGAACAACTCGATGTTGCCGCAACCAAACTAATTTCGCAGATTTTTCAACCATTAAATCCTACGTCGACCAGCACTTCGTTTCCCCTTTATCTTCCCCTACATTATCATTTGCAGCCGAGCCTATTTACATCCATTACGTTGCCAAAATACTTAAATTTTCGACTTTTTATAAAGTTGAATATGTCGTATTCCTTGTTTATCTTCGTAAGAATTTCATAGTTTGTCATTTTATCGGTCCAAGGTATGCGCCATATTCTATCAGAACACCACATCTCAAAAACTTGTAGTTTATACAGCTGGTTCTTTTTCATTCTCCAAACGTCCACTCCATACTACAACATAGGGAAAACGTAGCACCGAAGCATTCACGACCTAAGCTTAATGCTAACGTCTCGACAACATTACAATTTCTTTAGCGACACAAACGATGTTCTAGTTCTAGCGATTTCTATTCTTGTTCGTATTTCCAAAGTTTGATCTGCTGTGTGTTCCATCCAGACTCGAAGGTATTTGTAGGTTTGAACTCTTTGGTATTTGCAATATTTAAACTTATATTATTTTGTGGAAATTATACGATTAAACATCCATTTAATTTCATTAAGATTGATCTTTAATCCATACTCAGTATAGCTATCGTTTACTTTTTCCAATAAATCCTCTAATTCTAAAAGATTACTCGCTAGTAAGACTGTATCGTCTGCATATCGCATATTATTTATTGTCTCTTCATTTATGATAATACCAACTTCCTCCTCTATTATTTAACCTTTCTAGAACTTTCTAGAGGGGTTAAATAATTGGAGATTTTAATAGACTCCAGATTAAATTGGAACGAATACGTAAACAAAGATAAAAAAGAGAACAGAGACTACAATGATATTAGTCAGACATGCTTAAAGAGTACACTTACATCGAGGATAACGCATTGAATATACCTCATGGTGGTTAAACATATGACAACTTATGGGACGCTAATATAGTGGGCAAAAGTGTGACAACAGACCGTTATATCGAATTTGATAAAAATATAAAGATTAGCCTATTTAGGCATAACGGAAGCACATTAACAACAGCCCTAAATTTCTCTTGAATCTTTTCCCTCTCCACATAGTGATACAAAGAGAGGCGAGAATGGAATTCTTCAGGCTCACAGACTAACTAATGGATATATTTTTGCCAATTTAGAGTACAATAAGTTCGACAGTAAAATGTAAACTGTCATATTGGGTCGAATCACATAACCCAGATATACTCGTTTAACAGGAAGCACAAGATAATGATAAAAGATCAGAGACACTGGGAAAATGCGAACTTTAGGCAGGAGCTCGGAGTACACCTGATATATAGACAATAAGCTTATCATTCTATTAGGACAATATGACACTGCATCTCAGGTGCAGAAAACAATAAATAGATCGAAATTGTGACACATAGCCAGGAATTACTGAAGACTTTATCAAAGCCGTAAGTGACTTCATAACTGACTTTAGGCTAAAATAAATTCATAGATCCAGCTGAACACAACTAGTTTACACAGATGTGTCAGTGCCTGATCATGCAAGAGTTGAAGGCGACGAGAAGGCTCATCATCATCAGATAATGGAAGCAGAGAATTAAAAACACAGTATTGGAAGAAATAGAATGTAGATTAATGACTATTGGAGAAAAATCTGCAGGGATAGATAGGTGAAAATATTATTAAAGAAACTCCGAAAAATAGTGAAGTTTAGTAGGGGCCACACACATATGAATAGTTGTGGGACTTGTAACAGAGTATGTCTTGAAGGTACGCCTAAATAAAATGAGGCTATACAATTTAGATTTGAACTATATATTATTCAAAAAGAAAACGAAAACTATTCATCATGTTTCAGTCGACGCTTCATTTCAGTTCAGAAGTTCGAAGAAAGCGAAACCATACATGAAAGAATTATCTTTTATAAGACCTAGTAATTCTGTGTAAATCTTAGGCCATCAAATAATGAAAAGCAAGAACATCGCTGAGTGGGAAACAGCAACTGGAACTTACCTGGATATAAGAAGTAGTCTGTATTTCAACAGTATGCAGATTTCCGCTCATAAAGACAAATTTATTTGGAACCAACAGATGAGGTAGGTTTGATTCAATTAAAAAAAAAAAGATTACTGCGCCTCTTATTACCATCTCATTAAGATCAATGCAAATTTGTATATTTTTGTACCTAAAATAACTGTAATTTAATATTTACTGACAGGAGTTCTAATTATTATTAGACGTCGGAAATCTTAGGCTGCGTTATCGGTATTATCCGAGGTAGGTAGTGATTTTACTAAATCGTGAAAAGGAAGAGACATACAAATGCTGCTCCCGTACTGTACTTCTACGCCACTGAGTTTTTAAAGATAAAAGAGTTGGGAAAGCAGCTAAAGAAAGTTTTCAAATAAGATTTGGTCGATTTTGTTTGCAGTTTAAACTAAAAGTTTTAGTTGCGTCAGTTGAAAACGTTGTTTTCCAAATTACTTTTTCGATCGTATTGATTTATATATGTATAGAGATAAATAAGAGAAAAGTTTCCAGACTGAAAAATTTATCGTTTGACGGGAAATTGAAAACATATTTGTCGTGTGTTCGTGTAGGACAGAGTAGGTACGACGATAAATTTTTCACAAAGGTAATAGAGAATGCTACATTATTTTTCACCAGATTTCTGACAACGAATTAAAAAAAAATGTTACAAGTATAATAGCCCAATATCAACTGGTGATAGTCAGGCTTAGCTTTGGGTGAAATAAGAAATAAAATACATATATATATATATATATATATATATATATATATATATATATATATATATTTGGCAAACTGTATTTCTCACATTACGGGTAGAAATAATTACTACATAAAAGACTCGTTCGAATTTAAAAAAACCTTTATTGACAATATACACATCCCTAATAATTACAAATTGGTGTCATTAGATGTAATCTCATTATATACAAATATCCCCCAAGAACTAGTACAAACTGTAATAACCAATACTTTAAACAACACACCACAATTTCAAAAGAAAATTTTATAGAAGCAGGAAACCTTACCCTATCCACAAACTACTGTCAATACAAAGACACTTTCTATAAACAAATTGACGGTTGCGCAATGTGTTCACCAATATCTTCCACAATTGCACAATTGGTAATGGAATATTTGGAAGAAGATGAGCTCGGTAAACTAACATTTAATACAGTGTTTTACAAACGATTCGTTGATGATTGCATTACAGCAATTCCAGCGGACAAAACTGAAGAATTGCTGCATGAATTTAATAAATTTCATTGCAAATTACAATTCACAACTGAAATTGAGGAAAACGGCAAATTAAACTTTCTTGACATGCACTGTATAGAAACAACGAAAATAATAAAGTAGAAACTAAATGGTACATCCAACCAACCTGGTCTGGTAGATATCTAAATAACAATTCAAATCATTCAAAAAAACAAAAAACTAATGCCATAATAGGTTTGACGAATAGAGCTATAATACTAATCTCCCCAATATACAGACCTGAATGCCTAAAAAAAGTAAAAGAAGTCTTAATATCCAATGGCTACAAGGAAAAACACACAGAACATATATTTAAAAAAATAACTTATAGACTGTATAACCACCCTCAAAAAAAAAACATTAATTAACACGACCAAAAAAGATATCATAAAACGTTTAATACTGCCCTACATAATTGAACCATCAGAAAGAATATAATTCGCTTTAAAGAAACATAATATTATAACATGCCACAAAAGTCATAATAAATTAAGTACATTATTCACACAACTAAAAGGCAAAACACCAAAAATGAAACAATCAAATGTCATTTATTACATTCCATGTGCAGAATGCCCGAAAAAATATATAGGGATGACGAGCCAATTACTACAAAACCGACTAAACGGACACAAATATACGCAAAACGCCTCCACAGTACTAAACAAACACACCCAAAAAAACATGAATTCAATTATAAAGCGACAAAGATTTTAAATAGACTCTAATTACCAAAAATTAAAAATCCAGGAAATGATCGCAATAACAGGGGATCCTGATGTTGTAAATGATAGAACTGATATAGCCTGCCTCAGCCATATTTATCAAAATATAATCCACAAGAAAGAAAAAAAAATAACAACATAAAAACCATCTATTTTTTAAACCAAAGGTACGATTTATTTTAATATCACCTTTATAAACTAGTAAACATCCAGTATTTCGATCAATAACGACCTGTGTATGAAAGAAAAATACTGAGTTTATTAGGTACGTACTATATACCAAGTCAAATATTTCCGTAAATATTTTTTGTATTAATTTTAAAAACAGTATAATTAGCGTACATGGTTTTAAATTAGTTGTTTTAATAAGTAGAACCAAAATCCTAAGAAATAAAAAAAGCACAGAATCATACATATATCGAGAAGGTTCAAGAAAAAAGAAATTTTATAGAAAATATATATACATATATATATATATATATATATATATATATATATATATATATATATATATATATATATATATATATATATATATATAAAATATATATATATATATATATATATATATATATATATATATATATATATATATATATATATATATATATTCTATGTGGCTAGTACACAAATCTAAAAAGCAGACTGATTTTTCTGAGTTAAAAAGTGCAATCTTCTTCTTGTTAAACTAGCCGTTCTCTACCCTAAAGGTATAGGCCCCCTTTAAACTTTTTCACCTCGTCCTGTCCATTGTAACGTAGTAGTACCAATTCAACCCTGATGTACGTTTTATCACGATGGCCATCCTAAATTTCACCCCATAGTCTTAATCGTGTGATCCTTCTGCTCCAGTTTGTCTCCTTGGCTACTTGCTACATGATCGGCAACTTCTACTTTAGTTGTGCAGCCACTCTGTGGATTACACCATAGACCTTGGTTTTTTCTCTTGTCCATTCATTCGTTTTATGATCCTGCAGTGTTATTTCTAGTAGCTTTCGCCCTATTGGACGCTGATTTGCTCTTAATTTATTTATGTTGGCTTTCGTTAGAACCCACGTTTCCGCTCGATAAGTGGTTACCGGAAGACGCACTGGATAAAAATTTTTCAGTTTCAAAGGTAATTTCATCCGCATTACATCTTCTATCTTCCCAAAAGCTGCCCACGTGAGCCCAAGTCTGGACTCAATTTCCAGATCTCGATTTGCTTTTCCTAGTGTTATTGTTTGCCCCAAATATTTGAACTGTAAGACTTGATATACTCTTCCCTTTTCCACGGTTATATTTCCTTTGTCATTCATTTGATTTGTAATATATTTGGTCTTATTAAAATTTGAGTGCAGTCCCACTCGTGCTGATGCTTTTTGTGTATCTATTATCATGGATGTTAGTTGTTCTCTATCATTTGCAAAAATAGCGATATTATCCGCAAACATCAGATCGTATAGCTTCTCTTCCATTATATTTATACCTCAGCCGTTCCAATTTATATCCTATAGCGCCTTATAAATCAAAATTTAAAGAGGAATGAGACAAGGCGACTCGATATCCCCAAAGCTGTTCACGAGGAGTACTAACAGACGGCGAACGATTAAATCACTTAAGATTCTCACTCTGATCGCTAACACAAAAGAAGAATTACAAGAAATGCTGATATAATTAAATAAAAACTCTCGAGATATAATTCTAAAAATAAACTTCACCAAAACCAAATATTTAAACAGCGAAACTGAAGATAACAGTTAGGAACTGTTAATAGAAGGTGAAAAAATAGGAAAGGACAAACATTTATATAGGACAAAAAATCGAAATATTAAAAAATATTTTAAAGGCTGCCTTAGATAGAAGAGTCTCGTTGGTCTGTGTTCCGAATATAAACTCCAGATAACCCAAAGAACAAAAGCGAGGAGAATGCTAACTATTAGATTCCAAGATCATATTTCTAACATCGAGATACGAGGAAGACCAAAAGTGACAGATGTAATATAAGGTGAAATTGGGCTGGGCATATCGCAAGAACGAATGACAACAGATGGACAAACCGTATGGTTGAATCGAGGCCTAGAGGACATTAAAGAAAAGATGCAGAGGTCGACCACAGACAAAATGGACGGACGATATAAAAAGATTAGCGGCACATGATTGGATCCAAAAGGCAAACAACAGAGCTCAGTGGGGACAATTTGAGGAGGCTTACATCCGATTATGGATGGAAAAAGCTAATATATATATATATATATATATATATATATATATATATATATATATATATATATATATATATATATATATATATGTATATATATATATAAATGTATATATATATATATATATATATATATATATATATATATATATATATATTATATATATATATATATATATATATATATATATATATATATATATATATATATATATATATATATATATATATATATATTTCACTATCACTATAAGCCTAATTCTATCCAATGCTGAATGTAGGCCTTCCCCCTGAATTTCCATCTCAATCCATTTGAAGCTGTTGTCATCCGTCCAATGCCCTCAACCCTCTGTATGTCATCCCGTCATCTTGTTTTGGGAGGTCCCACGCTCCTTTTCTGTGCTTGTGGTCTCCATTCTTGGTCCATCGATTATCGGTAGTGCGTGCTACATGTCCAGCCCATTGTCACCTTCTTTCTGCTACATGCTCTATAATATCCTTTAATTTCGTTTGTTCACGTATCTACTTGTTTGTTTTTCTATCTTTAAGTTTTATTCTGATTTTATTCTGATCATCTGTCTTTCGTGTGCTCTCTGGGTTAGAACTAGTTTTTGTATATCGGCTTTATTCAGTGTCCAAGTTTCAGCGCCATATCTAATTACTGGTAGGATGCACTGATCGTAAACTTTGGCCTTTAACTTATTTGGGATAGCTTTATCTTTGAACATATAACTTAATTTCCCGAATGCGCACCATTCAAGCCTGATTCTTCTTGAAATTTCATCCGAGACACTGTCTCTCATCGTAGTAGTTTTTTGACCTAGATACACATAATCCTTAACAATCTCGAGAGCTACTCCTTCCAAATTTATAACTATGTTGTTATTAATGTTGGTTAATATTTTGTCTTACTTTTATTCATCTTAAGACCAATTGCCTTTGAGTGGCAATTCAACTCATTTATTATTTTTTGTAACTCATATGGATTACTACTGATGACTACAATATCGTCGGCGAACCTTAAATGACTCAAATACACATTATCTATCTTTAGGCTTTTCTTTATCCAATCTAGTTGGCGGAATACGTCTTCTAGAGCTGTAATAAATAGCTTAGAACCTCCCATAAGCTATTTATATATATATATATATATATATATATATATATATATATATATATATATATATATATATATATATATGTATATATATGTATATATATATATATATATATATATATATATATATATATATATATATATATATATATATATATATATATGATATATGTATATATAAAGGGTTGTCGAAAAAGTATTGAGCCTTTGAAAGTCAAAATTGAGAAAATTGTTTTTTTGTATTTTGAAAGAACTTTATTACGCTAAGTATTTTATGCATTTCTTTTTCCTCTATTATTTACAAAAATAGCGATATCATCCGCAAACATCAAATGATGTATCTTCTCTCCCATTATATTTATACCTTGGCCGTTCCAATTTGTATCCTGCAATGCAATATATATATATATATATATATATATATATATATATATATATATATATATATATATATATATATATATATATATATATATATACAGTCTGATAATTTAAGTCCGCATCATATTGGATTTTTCTTAAATAATCACTTTAGCCCAGATCTCGTTATTGCATCTATTTGTGCTTCAAATAATATCAGAAATAAAGTATAGCAAATCATTTTTACGCATGACGTCACCTGTCAAAAATGACATTTTCGTAAAAATTTTTGAAAAAAACGTATAATTTGGCCAAATTTTATAAAAAATTATTAGACAAAATGGTTTATTTTGTGATTCTAGATCTGTTTGTCAAATTTCAACGGCCTACTACGATTTTCAATTTTTGGCAGTTTTTTGACATTTCGGCAATTGTTTTTCATCTTGAATTATTGCAACCTTATCTAAATCATTTCATTTGTCAAAAACTAGGCACCTATAATCTATTTAAGAAAAAAATGAAGTCGTGTCCATAATTTTTTTTATAGAATATTAAAATTCACACATTATCATGAATCATATTTGATGCAAAGTTCGATTAGTTTTTGTTTTTAAATAGAAAAATGTTTCTTGCTTACGTATTTTGATAGTGAACACACTTAAAAGTTTGTAAATTAACACAAATCTTACATTTTGATCTTTTTAGTAATACATTTAAATTTATAATAATGTAATGTTTCTTACTATAAACATGAAATTAACAACTTACTGCTTTATCCTCTTTGTTTTTTTTTTTTATACTTCAGCTAAAACCACTTTTTAGATCAACAATACATTTTAGATTCTAATTAGCAACCGTAATAAAAATATTACACATATTTTAGTTATTAATTTGGCAGTTACGCGTTAATAATACCACCGAAAAATTACATTAAAATGCTTTCGGTGTCATTGTTGACGTAACTGCTAATTTAAAATAAATCCAGCCATATTTTAGTCGTGGCTATCAAAATTAACGTTCGCAAAATTAGAAAGACCCTTTATGGTTGTGCCGATTTCCTTCTGAAAACTTATATTCTACAGAGCTAAACGGAGCAATTAACACGCTAAGCAAAACTCGATATTTCTATGCGTTTATTAATAGTAGTCATTTTTGACAGGTGATGTCATGTGTAAAAATGACTTACTATAATTTATTTCTGATATTATTTGAAGTACAAATGGATGCCATAACGAGATCTGGGCTAAAGTGATTATTTAAAAAAAATCCCATATGATGCGGACTTAAATTGTCACACTGTATATATATTATTTTCTGCCGACACCTGTAAAACTCTTGTGGCTTCTGGGCAAAAAATTGTGACAAGTGGTTTTCACAGGCTTCTTTTGAAACTAAATTAACACCATTCAGTGAGTTAAGCAGAGAAAGAAATGTGGTCTAAATTTAAGATCCGAGCTACACTGTGAATGTATTAAAACTTCCCAGCCAAGTTCTCTCAATTTTTGCCGAGTCATCATGATAGGTGTGGTCTGGTGTTGTCATGGTGGGAGACGACACCCTTACTGTTGCGGCCGATTTTTTTCAAACGATTGTTCCAGTCTTGTCATTTACTCAGTATAGAATCAATTGTTTGACTAGGCTACAGCAGCTTATGATGCACGATTTCCTTCCAATCCCACAACACACACAGCATCACCTTTTTTAGCATCAATCTGAGCTTTGTTCTCGTTTATGAAGCTTCGTCCTTTTTCGACCACAATTCATTTCACCCATGATTGTCGGATCAAATAACGTGACCAAAAATCAAGTTTCTTTTTAGCTTTCTCCAAATCATTTAAAACTATTTGGCGATGGATGATTAGTTCTTTGGTGATGCCATGGCTACTTACAAGCCGGTCTTGCTCAATTTTTAGCAAAATTCTTTAAACTTTTTCTCTCATTCATTGACCAGTTCGAGGCGCATTTTTGACATCGAAATTTCCAGAGCGAACGCGACTTAACCTTCTTTTGTGTATTGCTTTTGGTAACTTATCTTGACCATAAACAGCACAAATTTCTTCATAGACCTGCGCAGCATTTGTGCAGTTATAGAAATAAAATTGTAAAATGTAGCTAATTTCTACAGAAATTTCATTCATCTTCAAGACACTCTAAATTAACTGTTGGGAATGTGAAATCTTTGGTACAATGACCCTACTCAGTATATATCACCGCTACACCAAACACTTTATTCTTGCACTCAACGCGCATTTCGCTAACCATGTTAGCTTCATCAGGAGCAATGATTGAGTCAAAGTGTTTGATATAGTGGTTATATATATTGAGTAGACTCTAAATTGAGCCTAAATAAACGAACCTCAACAGTTTTTGCACTTCTACTACTGTCAAATATCAACTGATAGTAAGTATGACTCGATGTGACTTATATTACCTGAGATATATGACGCTGAAACTATCTAAAGAGAAACACTCTCAATACTTTGTTCACAATCCATATATATATATATATATATATATATATATATATATATATATATATATATATATATATATATATATATATGTATATATATATATATATATATATATATATATATATATATATATATATATTATCCGAATCGCGATTATCTGAAATCCGGCTTATCCGAAACAAACAAAAAGCAAAAAATTGTATTCCCATTAAACGAAAAAATCCCCATTATTCGAAACAGACGATGAGTGGTTTCCTTAAGCGTCGGGGACCCCCCGACGTCTAGAATTCCACCACTGTCTCTGTTTTGGTTAGTCGACGAGTGTTATAAGTTACTCATTACGTATTATCGTAGAGGTAATAGTTTCGTTTTAATAGATATTTTACAAAATGAAGCGTCATAATAATAAGCGTAAACGTGTTGTTATTACCTTAAAAGAGAAACTTGCAGCAATTCAACGTTTAGATAATGGTGAACTTCTTAAAAATATAGCGAAAGATTTAGGTGTAGCCGTGAGTACTGTTTCAGAGTGGAGAAATAATCGCGAAAAACTTGAAAAATGGTGTTGTGTTTTGTCATATCCCACACAGACACAAAAAAGTATGAAAAGCGGTGAATACCAAAAAGTGGATGATTCTTTATTTTTATGGTTTACACAAAATCGAGAACGTGGAATACCAATTTCAAGAACAATTTTTAAACATAAGAAGTGAGTTTAAGCGAAGAGTTGCCGGTTATTGAAGCGCCTGTAAATTTTTCTGCAAGTAATGGATGGCTAGACAGTTGGAAAAAAAAGACATTGTGTACGTCAACTGAAAGTTTGTGGAGAAAGATTGTCGGCTGATGTATCTACTGCAGAGAATTTTGAGCAGCTTATGAAAGAACATGGTTTACAACCAGACCAAATCTATAATTGTGATGAAACAGGCTTGAACTACAAAATGTTGCCGTCAAATACCTTAGCTTCAGAAACGGAAGCTGGAGGGCCTGGTTACAAACGTAGCAAGGAACGTATTAGTGTTTTTGCATGTAGTAATGCTTCTGGAAGACACAAACTCCCATTATTATATATTGGTAAGTCAGCAAATCCACAAACTTTTAAGAATATTCGTCGCAATGCTGTTTCTGTTTTGTATAAAAATCAAAACAATGTCTGGATAAACGCGGCTCTATTTAAAGACTGGTTTTTTGGAGATTTTGTTCCGAAAGTGGAACTTTTTTTAAAAGAACATGGATATCCTAGAAAATGTATTCTATTACTAGATAACGCCCTCACTCACCCAAGTGCGAAGCAGCAAAAAGTGTTTTTGCCTCGTGCTGTATGTTCCCTCATTCAGCCTATGGATCAGGGTGTACTGGAAAATTTAAAACGCAATTACAGGCGTTTGTTATTGGAGCATATTTTAGAAGAAGTAGATGAAGGTGGCAATCTTACTGATTGTCTAAAAAAGATAAATTTGGAAAATGTTATGTATTGGATAGCTTCAGCCTGGAATCAAGTAAAGAGTAGTACTCCGGAAAAAATCTCGGGCAAAATTGATTCCACAAGAGGAGAGACAGAGAGGCAGAAACTGAAGATAATGGAGGTTTACATCAAATTATTACAAGAATATCAGGATGTGAAAGTGTTACGGAAACCGATGTTTGTGAATGGTTAAACAGTGATAGTGTGTTAGATGAAATGACTGACCAAGAATTAATTAAAAGTGTGTGCAAAAATGCTAATAAAATAGACAGTGATGACGATGATGGTAACGAAGTAGAAGCCACTGAGAATATTCCAGTAAAAATGTCACATTCAGAAGGACTAGGGGCCCTAGAAAAAGCGTTAACTTATGTAGAACAACAAGAAAATGCAACCGCCGTGGACATTTTGCTTATCAAACGTTGAAGAGACATTGCAGCCAAAAACAGAACAAACGCAAAACGAGTGCAGTTAAAAATTACCTCATTTTTAAGACATTAAAGGTAAGAATGAAACTGTTTTATTTTCGATTTTCCGTACATATACATAAAATAAGTAAACTATTTGTTCTATTCTTTGTTTTAATAAATACCTATGTACGTAATAGCATATCGTATAAATGCTTTTAAGTCAATCTGCAATGTTGTATTCATTCTAAACTTCTATTTTATAAAAAAATTCAGATTAACCGAAATTTCGATTATCTAAAATCACTTTGGTATATATATATATATATATATATATATATATATATATATATATATATATACGTATATATAATTTGTGTAGTTCACAAACTTTATAAGCTTAAGTTGTCCACTGGAGGTTGATGTTATGTTAAACTTTAAAATAGAAGTTACAACTGAACGACCAAACTTTTTTAGAATAGTTCTTGGTAAAATAAAATATTTATATTTAATATAATTTTTCCATGTATATTACCTGGAAAATAAAGAACATGCTAATTAATATAATTGTTGTCCCACAAAGTGAACGTCACTTCGGTATCTCAAATTACCAATTATGCTAATGGACAGTTATCGGTGTGTTATGACCTAAATTATGTTGTATTCCTTATTTTAGTTTTTACTTTTTCCACTAATGATTATGTATTAATAATAACTGATATATAAGGCTTTCCTGTAAAATTTTAATAAAAAGTAAAAGCAAAGAAGCGTAACAAGATTGGTGGGCATATTTTGAATTGCTATATAAATTCTCCTGTTCCATTATGATTACTAGAAGATTCAACACTGGCTACTCAATTAATGACAGGGATTTGCAGCGTGTCATAGTCGTTAGAGATGTTTGAGTCTGATTCGATGAGGAATTGCCCTTTGTCGAGCATATTTGCAGGAGAAGCCTGAAAAGCTTTGGTCCCTTGGATTTTGTCACTAGGAATTGTGGTGAATTATCTGCCGATATTGCTAAATTGTTGTATATCTCATAAGTGAGGTCAAATCTTGATTATGCCCCTATTGTCTGGTCGCCTTACTATCGAGTTCACATTGACACTGTTGAGCGTGTACAAAACAAGTCCTTTGGCTTTGCGGCTAATAAGCTTAATATTAACTTTGATCATTACCATAGGACAGATATGCTACATGGGTTGAACTTGGACACTCTGGAGGTGAGGCGGGTGGGATTTGATTGGTGTTTTGTCTTCAAACTTATCAATGGATTGATGGACTGTCCCCGCCTCTTGTCCAGAGTTAATTTTAATACCCTCTGTCGTGACTTGCGTAACCTACAACTCTTTCATATACTATTTCATTCCACTAATTATGGACAATATTCTCCTATCGATAGATTCCTCAGAACTTTAAACAACTTGGATACTAATTTATTTGGGTGGACTCTGTGTGGCTTTAAAGAACTCAGGCGGCAGTTTTTTCTAAAAAAGTTAACGTTGCTGAACCCGACATAGTTATGTCGGGGCACTCCATTCTCCTAGCATCGTCGCTCAATTTGTTGGGCGTTAGTTTGGGAGCAAATATGTCCTGGCATGAACATGTTGCAGGCATAGCAAGGAGAGCTTCTCAAAAGTTGGGAATATTATTTCGAACCAGAAAGCTTTACACCCCACAACAATTGTTAATTCTTTACAAAGCTCAAATTCGACCAACTATGGAATACTGCTACCATGTTTGGGGCTCCGCTCCCAAACATACACTGCATTTGTTGGATTCTGTTCAGAGAAGAGCTGTCCGTCTGATTGGGGACCCGGAACTGACCGGCGGCCTTGACTCGCTGGAACATTGAAGAACGGTTGGCGACTTGAGTCTGTTCTACAATTATTTTCATGGAAAGTGTTCGAAGGATGTAGCCCGCTTAATTCCTCCCAAAGCGGTGCATGTTAGAAATATACGTCGCGCTGGTGCTTCACATCCGTATGAAGTTCAGCTTGTTACTCCGCGTACAACGCTTTTCAAGCAGTCTTTTATATGGAGAACATTATCCCTTTGGAATAATTTGCCCAGCGCTGTGTTTCCCACCGAGTACAATTTACAGCGATTCAAGAACAACGTGAATCGCTTTTTTTTTCCGCACAGATGCCGCTCCTTGAGCGCTTTAGGGACTTTCCTGCAGCACGTGTGCTAGACCCACAAAAAAAAAAGTTAGTTTAATTTGAATGGCTGGTCACTTCTGTATTCTGTACAGGGTGAGTCAACGATAGACTAAAGTTCATTTTCTCATTTGTTTCGGAAGGGACAAAAAAATGTTAAATACAACAGTTTTAGGGAATATTAAGGTCTACAGTTTAAAATTATTTTTGAGTGTACAGGATACTTCAAATCCTGCGTAAAATTTTATAACTTTTTTATTAATAATGTTATATACCTAAACCTAGTAGTTTTTCTAATATTTAAATTTTTTTTAGTTTTCAGTTTTGTAAAAAAATTACCAGTAGCGCCATTGTTTCTGAAGGTGAAATATTCATAATTGGTACGATTGTTCTATAGAGATGAAAAAAAAAGATATATGTAAAGAAATTTGAGTTAGGTTTGAGGTGCTCAAAATAATTTTATGCATTTCGACTATTTTAAATTGAAAAATCTCAAATTTTTTAAAGGGCACCCCCTGTATATGATTATTTTTTATCATAGATTTTACAAAACCCTTCAACTTTTATTAAGTATGTCATATCCCTATTCTAATAGTTTTCGATATATTTTCAATTTTTAATACACTTACACATTGTGAAAACATCAACAAATAGTAATTATAAAAATAATAATTTTAATATAGTTTAACTTATCTAATGATTAATTATTATGACGTAATAATTGCATAAAAATACACATGTTTAGTTGTTTTACTATATTTTCCTTCACTTTCCCTAGCATAAAGGGCGTTATTGTCCTACACGCATCCCGTATCCTATTTTCCATATCTACTGGTATCGTAGGGGGATTCAAAGGTGTTAAGTCACATGATCGAGGGGGCCACTAAATGAATCCATATTAATCCATCCCTACCGGTCCATTCTCGTGGGTAATGATCGTTTAACAATTCCCGAACTTCCCGGTGGTATTAAGCAGGAGCTCCGTATTGTTGAATTCACATTTGTTCCCTTTCAAGGTTATCAACTTCTTCAAGAAGCTGGGGTAATTCGTTTTTTCAAAAATTTAGTTAACTTGGTCCGTTAAGCGGTTCGCGAAAAAAATATGGACCAATATTTCGAAAATTTAATATTCCACACCATACAAGAAGCGACCAATGGTTTTGGTTTTAAACTTCCCTAACCCAAAATGGATTAACTCTTGAATAATAATGCATGTTATGGCTGTTAACTGCTCCATTACTGCGAAAAATAGCTTCATCAGAAAACATTACTTCGGATAAAAAATTTTGATCGACCTCAATTACTCCATTCATGTTATTACCAAAGTTTGCTCGTCGTTCAATATCACCGTCTTGAAGTTCTTGGTGTAGTTCCATATGAAAGGGACGATACTTGTATTTTCTCGTAGTGCGATTAGTCGTAGATTGGGATGTGTCAGATAAGTCACCTAGTTAACGACTGCTGACCTGGGGATTATCTTCAACATGAAGTAAAATCTCTATTTCTTTTTCCTCATTGGTAGCATTCTGGTTTACTACTTTCCGTTTCATATACTCAACGCTACCACTACCATCAAATCATTACATTAAGTACCGAAAAGATTTTCTAGATGGTATACATCTATTAGGGTACTTCGCTCCGTAAAGCCTTACTGCCAAAAGACAATTTTTTCCCGCCTCGCCCAGTATATAAACCATATCAATTAATTCATTTTTAGGAAAATCCATAACTATTACTTCTATACGTCACTTACTACAAATTAAACTATTATTACTTGCTTAATAGGCATGGGACTTATGGATGAAAGAAAACGGCATAAAAACAATAACAAAAACTAAATATAAAGAGATCAGTAAACAGATTCGAAAGCTTATAAGAAAGGCTAAAGAAAAGTCGATGGGAGAACAACGTCAGGAAATGGAAGCTAAAGCATGACTATTTCAGTATGTATAAAAAAAGTTAAAGAAGTTACCGGTCAAAACAGTACACGAACACCAACATATTTAATAAACGGTAATAATCAGATATTAACCGAACAAAAAGAGCTAGAAGAAGAATGGGCTCGATACATTCAAAATACTTTTGATGACGACAGATAATTACCAGAACTCATTATGGACGGAATTTCTTTAAATATACTCCCAGCAGAAGTTAGGGATGCAATAAAACATGCAAAAACTGGAAAGGCTCCTGGACCTGATAATCTTTATGCGGAGATGTTTCAACTTTTAAATGAAGAAAATGTTTCTATTTTGTGCAGCTGCATAAATTCCATCTACACTACAGGAACTATACCAAAGGATTGGCTTAAGTCTATGTTCATACCATTACCTAAAAAGCCAAATGCGAACAGATGTGAACAGTACCGGCTTATAAGCCTAATGAGCCACGCTTTAAAAGTAATGCTTAAGATCATTCACCATAGAATACGCAATAAATGCGAACAAGATGTTAGCGAAGAGCAATTCGGATTTAGACAGGGATTTGGAACTCGAGAAGCACTTTTCGGGCTGAGTGTATTTTTACAGAAATGTAGAGATCAAAGGAAGGACGTTTACTTGTGTTTTATCGACTACGAAAAAGCATTTGACCGAGTCAAGCATCCACAATTAATACAAATGCTTCAAAATATGGGCCTTGACGAAATGACATCAGATTCATTACTCACCTATATTGGGATCAGGTGGCGACAATACGAGTAAATAGCAGAGAGACTTAGGAAATAGGAATAAAAAGAGGTGTTCGTTAAGGATGTGTTCTTTCCCCGCTCCTTTTAATCTATACTCTGAGCACATATTCCAGAAGGCCTTAGAGAATACCACAGATGTTATCAAGGTTAATGGCAAAATCATTAACAACCTAAGGCACGCTGATGATACCGTTATTATAGCAGGTAAAGCGGATGGACTTCAGCGTCTTATGAACAATATAATTAGGGAAGGCGATGTTTTAGGCATGAAGGTAAACGTTAATAAAACGAAAGTAATGGTCATTTCAAGAACACCTGGGTTGCAAAACAAATATTCGTGTTTACGATCAATTGATAGAACAAGTAAACAAATTTAAATACCTAGGGTGTTGGGTAACTAATGATTTGAATCCTGAAGTTGAGGTACGAGTTTCGCATTGAAATGGCTAGAGCGGCTTTTTTCAAAATGGGACACCTCGTCACAGACTCAACCCTTTCTTTGGGGTTTTGTAAAGGTCTATATATATCCAGTGCTTTTATATGGAGTTGAAGCCTGGACCTTGGGAGTACGTTAAACGAATCGTTTGGAGTTTTTCGAATTATGGGTCATGCGCAGATTATTGAAGATCTCTTGGACAGAGCGTGTTACTAATGAAGATATACTTCGTCGAATGGGTAGAGAAAGAGAACTATTATCGTTTATTAAAAGACAAAAAACTCGTTACTTCGGACATATTTATAGGGGTCCACGTTACTCACTGCCTCCGGTTATTGATGGAAGGGAAAATTGAAGGGAAAATGAGGTGTGGGACGTCGAAAATCTTCCTGGCTGAAAAATATACGAGATTTGGACAGGTCTGGATACCCATACTTTATTAAGAATTGTCCAGGATAGGGGAAGAATTCGCCGTGATTACAGAAGATTACAAGAAGAAGAAGAATAGACTTGCCAAAATTTGACAATGCCTACATTTTTTTTTGTCTTGGCAACTATGATGTTATAGCGTAAGTGTATTAAAAACAGGGGTAAAAATTGAAAAATGCAAAATAAATCGAAAACTATTAGAAATAGGTATATGACATACTTAATAAAAGCTGGAGGGTTTTGTAAAATCTATCAGAAAAAAATAACAATATACAGAGGGTGCCATTTAAAAAATGTGAGACTTTTCTATTTAAAATAGTCGAAATGCATAAAATTTATTTTGAACACCCTGTAGCATCTGACTCCAATTTCTTTACATACATCTTTTTTTTCATTTCTATAGAACGCTCGTACCAATTATGAGTATTCCACTTCAGAAACAATGGTGCTACTGGCAATTTTTACAAAACTGAAAACTAGTATTTTTTTAAAAAAACTGAAATATTAGAAAAACTACTAGGTCTAGGTATATAACATTTTTAATACAAAAGTTATAAAATTTTACGCATAATTTAAAAATAAATTAGAAAATAGGATGTTCCATTTAAAAAAGACATATGTATATCGGCTACACATTTTTGAAGTACCCTGTATACTCAAAAATAATTTAAACTGTAGACCTTAACATCCCCTAAAACTATTGTATTTAACATTTTTTTTTTCGTCATTCCCGAAACAAATGAGATAATGAACTTTACTCTATTTTTGATTTACCCTCTATATTGTTGTATTATATTATATTATTATTGTAATTGTTAGTATTGTCGCTGTTATGCACTAAATTGTTGTTGCCAACTTGTAAATTATTTTATTTATCTATTATAAGTTTATAAATTGTAAAAATGGTGTAACCCGTGAATTTAATAAATAAAAAAATAAATTTACGCTGAAGATTTGTGGTTTTTATGCATGTAGACCAATGATTGTAGCAGAGGTACATTAAAAACAGGTGACGTCAATTTAGATGATAATCTGAATTTATATATTAAGAATGACTGACATATAAGGCATCTCTGCCAAATGTAATATTTTTGTAAAAAGTAAAAGCAAAGACACGCAAAAAGATTATTGAGCATATTGTGCCGTGATTACATTTTGGATTGCTATATGAATTCTCTATTCCATTACCCATCCTTTCCATTTTTCTGGTTGTTTAATAGAGAATGTTTATTTTAATTAATAGCATATTTCAATATATATATATATATATATATATATATATATATATATATATATATATATATATATACATATATATATATATATATATATATATATATATATATATATATATATATATATATATATATATATATATAAATATTCGATAGTAGATTTCATGACAATGATAAATGGTTTAGAAATATAACTACCAAATTCCGCAAGACATAACACATTTCTTATCCTTGGGTCCTAAGTTTGGCACTCCAATAAAAAGCGATGACTTTAAGAGTTGATAGATTCTTAGCAAAGGTACAGAATATTATAGAAGAAATTCTGAACACCTCAAGGGATAAATTAAGGGCGAAAGTTTTCAATGTAGTTACTAATTACCTTCCGCAATTCGCACAATAATGAAATATCAACATTAAATCACATCCACAAAAAAAACAAAAAAGTTTCTGAAAGAGCATCCCGATATATATCTTTTGCAATTTGAATAAAGGAGGGTGCACGGTAGTAATGGACAAGCTCGAGTACGTCACCAAAACAGAAACATTATTAAGCGACTCACATATAATTAAGTCGTGACCCAACTACAATAATTCAAATGTCATACGATAAGCTAATTAAAGAGCTAGAAATAAACAAACAAATTAGTGATGAAGAAGCCAAACATTTAACGATTTATAACTCAAATTTCCCTAAACTGTATTATCTACCAAAAATCCATAAACCAAATAAATCTTTAAGGCAGATTGTAAGTTCATTTAATTCTACAACTTACAATATCGCAAAATTTCTCTCAAATATATTAAAAATACTCTGTCTGAAATTACAACTTACAACATAAAGGATACCTTCTTCTTTTTCAATACCACAGATAATTTTAAATAGCCAAAAGTTTATATATTAATTTCCTTGGTTGTTTAGTTGTTAAGATTGTGGAAGACTTATCAGCTTTATTTTTCAAAATACTTACTTCGGTTTCAATGACAAATTTTAATACACAAATATACGGAACTCCAATGGGATCACTCATTAGTCCAGTTCTGGCCAACATAGTATTGGACCATATACTGGATGTTGTATTACCACAATTACCTTTTAAAATACCTTTTGAAATATCTTTTATATACAAATATGTAGATGACATCATTTGTTCTGTACCAGCCAACGGTACCCAACAAATTTTAAACATTTTCAATTCATTTCATAACCACCTGAAGTTTACCATTGAGCTGGAAAAAAACAGCAGTGTTCCATTTCTAGATACCCAAGTCATTAGGACTGAAGACGGTAAAATTATTTTGAATTGGATATTACTAATACTCCAAACCACCATATACATGGTTTTGTTGCCTTTTTTTAAACTTTGTTTCATTTATAGCAGTTAGAAGTATAAGGAAAGTCAGTGTTATCCGCTTGATTGTTGGTTACATGTCGGTATTGTTTTCTTGCTTTACGTGTTCCCTTTTATTTTCATGAAATGTGAGTGTGGCAGTGTTTCTAGTATTGGGTAGCTATATGACTAACTTTGGGCTGGTAGGCCTTATTATATATATATATAAATTTTTGTACTTACTGAAACATTGTTTTGTAATTTATAGAGCTCCTGATGAAATTACAATATAGCAGTAGTTACAATCAACAGCAATTGAATTTTAATTAGAATATTAATATTGAATAACTACAGTTCTTATTAAAACGCATTGTTATGTATATAAAAATATGTGTTATGTGTATAAAAATATGTGTTCCAAGTCATCCCAGCGGTGCGGAAACATCGAAACCTGTACGATTTACATACGTGTCCAAAGTGACCCCCCATCCTACGAGGTGACTTCGGACACTTTTAAAATAAAAAAATTTAAATTTCCAATCACGTAAAATAAAATCTGTGCTAGTATTTGGATTCTACGATAATTGAACTACACTTGGTAAAAAATATAGTCTGGGTATTATTTTAGTTTGGACGAAATATGAAGAAAACTCTAAGAACTGTCCGAAGTCACCCCGTTTGACGGTACCTATCCAAAAATTTTGAAAAAATTCTGGAATATTCTCCACAGGGTGTAGATTGAACGAAAATGATCACGAGTGCATTACCTTTAATAATTTGTCTGGTATATACAAAAATAAAAATTTCAAGGTCATCAGTTTTCAGTAAAATCGGAAAAAAACTTTGTTGAAAACTCATTTGGGGTGTGTTTTGTAATTAGACCGCATATCTGATATTTATTCCAAATTCCTTATATACACCAGGTGTACAAGTATGAAATGCGGATTTCAGACAACAGATGGTGCACCAATGCAGTTTGTGCTATAAAGATTTGACACTGCGCCATCTTGTTGTGTCATCAGCAAGTGTCAGACGCGCACGAGCGATAAGTTGGAAAAGTGTGTGTGTTGTGTTCAATATATCGAAATTTATACCGAACAAAGAGCATTCGCGGACAGCATTAACTTTTGTTTTTATTTGAAGGAAAACTGCTGTTAAATCATACCGATTACTTCGAGAAGCTTATGGTGAACATGCTCAATCGCAAGATACGTGTGAACGATGGTTTTCGGCGTTTCAAAAGTGGTGACTTCGATGTTGCAGACAAGGAACGTGGAAAACCGCCAGAAAAATACGAAGATGTGGAATTGCAAACATTGTTGGACGAAGATGATTCGCAAACACAAAAACAACTCGCCGAGCAATTGGGCGTTAGTCAACAAGCTGTTTCTAATCGGCAACGAACGATGCGAAAGATTCAGAAGACCGGTAGAAGAGTACCACATGAGTTGAACGACAGGTAAATGGAAAAGCGCAAAAAAATACGTGTGACACTTTACTCGCTCGGTACAAAAGGAAGTCGTTTTTGTATCGTATAGTTACAGGGGATAAAAAGTGGATTTATTTTGAGAATCCCAAGCGCAAAAAATCATGGGTAGACCCATGCTATTTATCCACATCGACGGCAAGACCGAATAGCTTTGGCAGAAAGACGATGCTCTGTGTTTGGTTGGACCAGAGGGGTGTGGTCTATTATGAGCTGTTAAAACCTGGGAAAACGGTTAATACTAAACGTTACCAACAACAGCTGACCGATCTGAACTATTCGCTGCTTAAAAAAAGGTCAGAATACCGAAAGAGGCAAGACAAAGTCATTTTTCTTCATAACAATGCTTCATCACATACGGCAAAACCAGTTCGCGACACGTTGGAAGCACTCAGCTGGGAAGTTTAGCCCCATGCGGCTTACTTACCAGACTTGGCTCCTTCCGATTACCACTTGTTTGCATCGATGGGTCACGCACTTGCTGAGCAGCGCTTTGGTTTGTACGAAGATGTGAAAAAATGGCTCGATGAATGGTTCGCAGCAAAAGAGGAAGATTTTTTACTGGCTTGGTATTCACAAATTGCCCGAAAGATGGGAAAAGTGTATAACAAGCTGTGGAGCCTACTTTGAATAAAGCACTTTTTATCATTCTTCCAAGTTTAACATGTTTTTTTTTTTAAAAAAAAATCCCTATTTCATACTTGTACACCATATATACAGTGTGCCAATTTAAGTCCGCATCATATGGGATTTTTTTTTTAATTATCACTTTAGCCCAGATCTGGTTATGGCATCCATTTGTGCTTCAAATAATATCAGAAATAAATTATAGTAAATCATTTTTACGCATGACATCAGCTGTCAAAAATGACATTTCCGTAAAAATTTATGATTGCGATCTCTAGTTCTCAATTGTTTCCAGGGCCTACTATTAATAAACGCATAGAAATATCGAGTTTTGCTTAGCGTGTTAATTGCTGTGTTTAGCTCTTTTTCCTGTAGAAGATAAGTTTTCAGAGGAAATCGGCAAAACCATAAAGGGTCTTTCTAATTTTGCGAACGTTAATTTTGATAGCCACGACTAAAATATGGCTGGATTTATTTTAAATTAGCAGTTATGTCAACAACACCGAAATCATTTTAATGTAATTTTTCGGTGGTATTATTAAAACGCGTAACTGCCAAATTAATAACTAGAATATGTGTAATATTTTTATTACGGTTGCTAATTAGAATCTAAAATGTATTATTGATCTAAAAAGTGGTTTTAGCTGAAGTATAAAAAAAAACAAATAGGATAAAGCAGCAAGTTGTTAATTTTGTGTTTATAGTAAGAAACATTACATTGTTAAAAATTTAAATGCATTACTAAAAAGATCAAAATGTAAGATTTGTGTTAATTTACAAACGTTTAAGGGTGTTCACTATCAAAATACGTAAGAGAGAAACATTTTTCTATTTAAAATCAAAAGCTAATCGAACTTTGCATCAAATATGATCCATGATAATGTGTGAATATTAATATTCTATAAAAAAATTATTGACACGACTTCATTTTGTTCTTAAATGGATTATAGGTGCCTAGTTTTTGACAAATTAAATGATTTAAATAAGGTTGCAATAAATCAAGATGAAAAACAATTGCCGAAATGTCAAAAAACTGCCAAAAATTCAAAATCGTAGCAGGCCATTGAAATTTGACAAACATATCTAGAATCACAAAATAAACCATTTTGTCTAATAACTTTTTATAAAATTTGGCTAAATCTATATTTTTTTCAAAAATTTTTACGAAAATGTCATTTTTGACAGGTGACGTCATGCGTAAAAATGATTTACTATACTTTATTTCTGATATTATTTGAAGCGCAAATGGATGCAATAACGAGATCTGGGCTAAAGTGATTATTTAAAAACAAATCCCATATGATGCGGACTTAAATTGTCATGTGTATATATATATATATATATATATATATATATATATATATATATATATATATATATATATATACAATATGGCGTGATTGTAATGGATTGTGGAAAAATAGCCCTAAATGGTGCTTTGTTATAACTACTGGAAAATTGACGTTGAAGGTTTATGGTTTTTAAGCATATAGACCAATGGTTGTAACGAAGAGGCACATTAAAAACAGGTGACGTCAATTTAGATCATAACCTGGATTATTGTAATATGCCATGCTTAAAATTAACAGTTAAAGCAATTTTACATTTTTGAGTTTAAAAAAACTATTGATGCTGAAGAAACAAACTACATCGGAAATTCAGTGTTTTGTTCACCAAGGAGAAGAACATACACCAACAACTTTTTTATTTTCCACAAAAATATGATTTAACTTTTATTGTAGTTTCGTTAACCTCACAGTATAGAAGAACTGAAAAAGTTTTTTAAGTATTTATAATCATTCTGTGAGGCATTCAATTTTTTTTTCTGTAGTGGTATTTGTCGTTCCACCTGGTATTATAGTCGTTAAATTCCAAACTTTTTCTTATAAAAATATCCTTCCTAACCAAGCAGGTGGGATATTATTCCAAAAACCACAAAAGGGATAATTTATGCGAGAAATACCTATACAGTTAGTCCATGTAGCTGTAAATTTCAATTTAATGTAGAAATAGTGGTTTTTCACAAAACTCCGTAACATTTTTGACGGAAAAATAAGAAAAAGTGAAAAAATCTACAAATCATCGGCAGGCAGTTTGTTATAATATACAATGTCTGTCTAAAATGTGCGAAGTCAGATTGGCAGGTCGGATTATGATTGAGCTTGAAAGCTGAGTTGGTTTACATCATCTAAAATAAATAGGATATAACTTATTAATTTTATGTAAGGATTTTTCTGGAAAAAAATCAATGTTAATTTTGAGTGTCGCAATCTGGTTAATGGTCAGTAGCGCCAGTTATTTAGTTATGATTTTCTACCCCTTGAGGGCAGTGTCAGACCTAGAAAACTGCCAAGAAGGAAAAGCGGTGAATATTTCGACGACTTATTTAGATTTCAGAAAAAGGAACTATTACTTTTACTTTAAACTTTTATACAAATGTAGATCTTGTGTGCGCTGAAATTCTACGCACTATACTCCATTCTTTAATAATTGACAGCACAAGACCTTCATTATATATGCAAAAAGGATTTCGTTGCTACAGTTCTACAATTATAAAAATTTAAAGAGTGTATCTTCAATGCAATTTCAGGTAATTTTAAGATTTTAGGCGTACCTACCCAGTACTTTACATAGGACAATAAAAATAAGAGGTGTGTTAGAATGGATGAATGCAATTTTTACTAGTGCAGGGTTTGCTCGTGTTGTGTATGTCTCAACTAGCTTTTATCTCGTTATTTTTAGGAAGCAATTAACAAACATGTGATTTAATGTCAACAAGCCAAAGGTACAGACACAAATAATCCTGCTTAGAATACTTGACGAGAACCTGTATGTCCTTAACATTTTTTTAACGTGTGTTCTTTATTGTAACAGATTTTCTAGGTTATCTTACATAACTTATCCGACAGAAATTTTTTTCTTCTAGTACTTTCCGCAGTGTAGTTTTTCTCATGTCAGGCAGATCGTCTTCATTAAGTCGATATTTCTTCTCTGTGTCAGTCATCAGTATCTAATGATTTTCGTTCTGGAGACGGGTTTAGCTTATTCACAGTTCCACTTTTTCTTTTCCTAAAAAGTCTATAAATTATACAATCACTGATCTGTGTTACATCAACACATTTTGAAACTTAGCTTCACCCAGTCATCAAGGAATCTTGATAAATAAGGGAAGCATGTACATTTAAGACTATTATCCTGGCCTCGAAATCAAAAATACCTTTATTACATTTCGGATTAAATGATGACAGTCTGGATAGCTGTAGCACCGAAAGTTGCAGGAAAATGAGAAAAAAGAGCTGACGGCCATATACTTATCCAAATCAGAATTAGTGTCCCTATATCAATTTAGTAAACTAACCTGAAAAACTTAATACAATTAATTGCTCTATTTTAGGATAAATATATATATAGATATATATATATATATATATATATATATATATATATATATATATATATATATATATATATATATATATCTCGATAGCTGAATAATTATAATAGGTAGAATATTTATCCCGTTACCAATATAGCTATGGTAGCTATGGTACCCTGCAAGTACTCTTTCGTTTTCTTAGTTGTCGATCATTTAAGAACTGACTATAGAGCTAAATTACTCTGAATTGCGACATTATCTTTTCTTAAGAGTCAAAATAAATACTTATAGTTTTGTCCGTTTTGGGTACATTTGTTCAGTTAGTTCAGGTTCATTTGTTCTCGTTACACAAAAATAAATTTAAAAAAACTCGAAAAGGCAGTAAAAATCTACACAATATAACAAAATGGAAACACACAGGAGATAACAACAAAAAACGTTAACACAAGAAATGTGTGACTATACAATATAAATATATATATAATATATATATATAGATATATAGTATATATATATATATATATATATATATATATATATATTATATAAAATGAAACGTCTCTTTGTCTGTCTGTCCGTTAGTGCGCTTATCACTTGAAGACCTTATCCGATTTACGTGTTTTTTTTAATCCATAGATATGTTTTTTTCTGGCCGGGTTTTAGTACATATTTCGTTGTAACATAAGGAATATGCAGGGACGATAATTGTGAGTCAAATCGGAAAAAAAGTTTGCCGCCAGGCAGCGCGAATTAAACCATAATTCTGGAGTCCACGCAAGCGAAGCCGCAGACATATATATATATATATATATATATATATATATATATATATATATATATATATCTATATATATATATATATATATAATATATATATATATATATATATATATATACGAGGCTGGTTTGAAAAGTCCGTGCAAAAATAAAAACTACTTATGTGTTTGGGGTAAACCTTTTTATTTTTCGACATAGTCTCCTTTTAGGCTTATACACTTCGTCCAACGATGTTCTAGTTTGTTGATCCCTTCCGAATAATAGGATTTGTCCAAGTCTGCAAAATATCCATTAGTGTCTGCAATCACCTCCTCGTTTGAATAAAATCTTTGTCCCGCCAGCCATTTTCTTCAAATTGGGGAACAAATAGTAGTCCGAGGGAGCCAAGTCTGGAGAAGAGGGGGGATGTGAAACGAGTTGGAATCCTATTTCCATTAATTTTGCGACCACAACTGCTGAGGTGTGTGCTGGTGCGTTGTCGTGATGGAAAAGAACTTTCTTGTGGGCCAATCGCGGGCGCTTTTCTTGCAGCTCGGTTTCCAAACGGTCCAATAACGATGAATAATATTCACCTGTAATAGTTTTACCCTTTTCCAGATAGTCGATGAGGATTATCCCTTGCGAATCCCAAAAGACAGTCGCCATAATCTTTCCGGCCGAAGGAACGGTCTTCGCCTTTTTTGGTGCAGATTCCCCCTTGGTAACCCATTGTTTAGATTGTTGTTTGGTCTCAGGAGTATAGTAATGTATCCATGTTTCATCCACAGTGACGAAACGACGCTTAAAGTCCTCCGGATTCTTCTGGAACAGTTGCAAACCATCCTTGCAACACTTCACACGATTCCGTTTTTTGGTCAAGCGTGAGCAATCGCGGCACCCATCTTGCGGATAGCTTTCTCATGTCCAAATATTTATGCAAAATATTATGTACCCGTTCAGTCGAGATGCCCACAGCACTAGCAATCTCACGCACCTTAATTCTTCTGTCATCCATCACCATATCATGGATTTGATCAATGATTTCTGGAGTCGTAACCTTCACAGGCCGTCCAGAACGTTCAGCGTCACTTGTGCCCATATGGCCAGTCCGAAATTTATAAACTGTTCTAATCGAAGGTGCAGAGTCACCATAATGTTTGTCAAGCTTCTCTTTAGTCTCCTGGGGCGTTTTGCCTTTCATAAAGTAATGTTTAATCACCACACGAAATTCTTTTTCGTCCATTTCTTGCAAATCACTCGACTGCCTTGATTCACACGAATGCCAAACACAAAGAAATAGACCAATATGTAATATATATATATATATGTATATATATATATATATATATGTATATATATATATATATATATATATATATATATATATATATATATATGTATATATATATATATATATATATTATATATATATATATATATATATATATATATATGTATGTATATATATATATATATATATATATATATATATATATATATATATATATATATACGTAGGCTGAAAAGTTTTTGGTCTGACACACCTTTAGCACCGAAAGTTGCAGGAAAATGAGAAAAAAGAAACATATACTTATCCAAATCAGAATTAGTATCCATATATCAATTTAGTAAACTAACCTGAAAAACTTAATACAATTAATTGCTCTATTTTAGGATATATATATATATATATATATATATATATATATATATATATATATATATATATATATATATATATTTATATATATATATATATATATATATATATATATATATATATATATATATATATATATATAAATATAAATATATATATATTATATATATATATATATATATATATATATATATATATATATATATATATATATATATATATAATATATATATATATATTATATATATATATATATATATATATATATATATATATATATATATATATATATATATATATATATATATATATATATATATATATATATATATATATGTATATATATATATATATATATATATATATATATATATATATAATATGTATATATATATATATATATATATATATATATATATATATATATATATATATAATATATATATATATATATATATATATATATATATATATATATATATATATATATATATATATATATATATATTTATATATATATATATACGTAGGCTGAAAGGTTTTTGGTCTGACACACAGATGTAGCCCTTTTCAAAGCAAAGCAGTTAGCTTTGAGCAGCAGCGGCAGCAAGATTACAGTATCGAGCAGCGGGAGTACTTGAAAATGCCAAATGAGATTTTGGCGAAACGTCGTGTAAATTCATTGTTAGACGAACGGATTGAAACCCGGAATTTTAATGTGTATATATATATATATATATATATATATATATATATATATATATATATATATATATATATATATAAATTTTTATTTTTCAATTTTCTTGGGTTTGGAGGTCAATTATGGAATGAAACTTACTAAACTTTATTGTGATCCTTTCCAGTTTGCCTTTCTCAATTTTTTTTTTTTTGTCGGGTTTGGCTAAAATTGTACATATTCTATTCGTAAAATGCTATTTGAAAATGCATATCTTATTAAATTATTAAAACTGAAATAATTACCTTTATGAATGTTCTTACCTCGGGCGTGGATGTTTAGGTTAATATTTATCTTTGCCCATTTCACTGGATTACAACGTATTCTTTTTCCATTTTTCGTTACACGAACCATATGTTAATTAGTTTTCATTGTCATTTATTTTATTTTAATTTAAAAATTTGGACGAACACAACATGTAGACTGCGTTTATAGTACTGTCATATATATTTAGCTCAGGTTATTTGTTTCTTTTTTGTTGTTGATAGTGGTTGGTATTTTTTGTATCATAATAGATTCCAGTATTTCTCTTTTTTTCCTATTGTTCTCAGTGATTAAAATCTTGATTCCTTCATAATTAAATGTGTGTTTGTTAGTGCTGTTCTATTATTTTTGTCATACTTGTGTCCCTTTATCCTATTTTCCAAATATTGGCTAGTTTGCCCTATAAAACTACCTTCACAATTATTGCAAGAAATCTGGTATACATTGCTCTTTTTATTTTTTGGTTTTTTAATTTTGAAAAGTTGGTTGCCAGTAAGTTATGGGTTCTATGAGCGATATTTATATTATGCTTTTTAAAAAGTTTTTCAATTTTTTGTGAAAATCCGTAAGTATGGTAAAACGACATGCTTTGTTTCTTTTGGGCTTTTTTGTTGATGGTTTTTGTTTTCGGTAGAATTATAAAATTTATGTATCCGTCTTTTGAATATTTGGTTTATAAGATATACCGGGTAGTTATTTGATTCCAGTGCTTTTTTGGTTTTGTTTATTGATTCTTTCCGATATGGATGGGCAAAGATAAATATTAACCTAAACATCCACGTCCAAGGTACGAACACTCATAAAGTTAATTATTTTAGTTTTAATAAATTAATAAGATATACATTTTCAAATAGCATTTTACGAATAAAATATGTACAATTTTAGCCAACCCGACAAAAAAAAAAATTTTGAGACAGGCAAACTATGCCGAAACGTCAATAAAAGGAAAGGATTCACAATAAAGATTAGGAAGTTTCATTCTATAATTTACCTCCAAACCCAAGAAAATTAAAAAATAAAAAAAAACTATACACAGGGTCAAAGAAAAATAACAAAATCATACACACACACACACATATATATATATATATATATATATATATATATATATATATATATATATATATATATATATGTATATATATATATATATATATATATATATATATATATATATATATATATATATATATATTTATATATATATATATATATATATATATATATATATATATATATATATATATATATATATATATATATATATATATATATCGTTCCAACGGCGAGCTTTGGTTAGATCGAAAATGCAAAGAAGCTGTTGCTTCTAAACATCTTGCCTACCGACAATGGCGTAAAAATCCTAGCGTCATAAATAGTAACGTCTTTATTCGTGCCTGGAACAGATGTCAAGAAATCGACGGAACTAACGAGGCACACATTAAACGAATTAAAAACAAACTTTTTGCCTGCCTGAACAATTCCACATCCTTTTGGTGAGTAGTTAGGGCCATTAGTCAAAATTTCACCAACTCCACTATATTACCACTCATAAGGCCAGATACTACTACTGCAACAACACTTATTGAGAAAGCTAACTTATTAGGTGAACTTTTTGCTGCATATTCTGCTGTTGATTACCAAGGAAAAGTATCAACCACTATTCCCACAGTGCAATCAAGGATGCCCGATATCCTTTTCAGACAGAATATCATAAAACTTATTTTTATAAAGCTATACACCAAAAAAGCTTCTGGCGCTGTTGGAATACCTGCCACAATACTCAAAAAATACGCAAGCGAACTAACTTCAGTTTTCTGTATACTTTTGAACCTATCCTACAGAAAGGGAATATTTCCTTCCTGTTCGATAAAAAAAGTTTAGCCGAAAGCCAAAATAGGCAAGAGGACCTGAGGAGTCGCACTGTTTTAATAATATCAAAAGTTATGGAAAAGGTTATCAATCAGAATTTTTAAAAATATCTAGAAGTATTTAACATTATTAGCGTTCATCAGTATGGCTTTCGTAAGCAAAGATCAACAGGAAATTTTTTAACTTATGTAACATAACGCAACTGACCACTTTGGAGAATCTCTAGCGTTGCACTTGATATATCCAAGGTATGCGACCATGTTTGGCATAACGGATTGTTTGCTAAGTTACGCCCTTATGATATGTTTAAAAGCTTTGATTTATGGTTTTTTCAAAGGGCATTCTTCGCGAGTCACAGTCGATGGATTTCTTTCTAATTCCTTCACTATCTATGCCGGTGTGTCCCAAGGCTCTAATTCACCCTTGAGTATTTGACAGGCATTCATCAATTTATGTTCAACAACTATTTTTCTGCATTTTCGAAAAGTTCGTCATTTTTTTTGAGCAGGAACTATAGTATGAATAGAATGTTTTTACCCTTTTTACTGCTCTTCAACCGGTAAATGAATAAAACTGTTCCAAAAGTATCTTATTCCTCGTACTGTCGAACAGAAGCATAAAAACAATTAAAAATTAGGTTTATTCATTCCGAGAGCAAAATATCAAGTTACAGAAACCTTATCGTCAAATGTTTTCACTCCATGTAAACCCACTCACTGTATCTGAGCTAATAAGACAGATGCGTGATGGCCGTCCCTCCAGGCTGTTACGCGCGTCAGGTGGAGTAGAGATTATTTTGTCGATTTGCACCACCTGTTAATTCTACCACCGACTTGTTAAAAAGATCTTATAACATAAAGGTATAATGTTAAATCAGGACGATGTTGTATCGTTGACAGCTGAAATTTTATAGTCTTTGTTATACAAATAACAATTTAACTTAACAATTTTAATATTACGGTTTTATTACTTTAAATTTAATAGTCTGTGAAGTAAAATGTCCCATACAAATGTATTCATCATCATTTTTAATTAACCACACAACATGAATATATACATAATTGTTTCTATTGGTATGATTATCCTCTCAAGAATAGTCATAAAGTTAGCTTGAAGCTATTTTAAATCAAAACAGATAACGAACTGTAAATGATATTTCGATTTCTGCTTCAGTGAAGCTGTTCTTTCCAACTTTTCTATTGTTTAATAGCGTTTGTTAGTTTATTATGTAGGTTACAATAAATGGGGATTTGCAGAATTATTGACAGTTGAGATAATACAGATTTGAGTGTTAAAACATTTCAAATGTACGTAATTAATTTACTAATACTTTAGTTTTGAAAGTAACCGAAATTATCACCACTATACTAGTATATCACCACTTGCACTGTCAGATAATACTATTGCAACAACACCTGTTGACAAAGCCAACTTGTTAGCTTAACCCTTTGCATCCTACTCTACTTAACTTCTAGGGAAAAATACCATTGTTTATTTCGAATGTCCAAACAAAGACTTTTACTGAAACTAAATGCCAAAAAAAAAAATTCTGACGCCGATGAAATTCTGGCCATAGTGCTCAAAAACTGCTCGAGAGGATTGATATCGATCTATTTCAGATTTTTGAACCTCTCCTACCGAGAAGGAATATTTTCTTCCTGCTGGAAATGCGCTATAGCTAAGCCGATACCCAAAAAAGGCAAAAAGATCTTGCCTAACAACTACTGATCAGTTGCATTGACAGGGTTATAAAAAAGAGCATTCTTTACCCCATGCAATTCAAAGAATCTGATAGCAATGTTCGTTTCTGAATAATAGTGTTTCAATTTTTTATTTATTTTAAAATTTCGACGTTCTCGGATATAATGCAAAGGTTTTTATGAAGTAAAAAATTTTCCTTAGCAGATACCGACATCAGGCTTTGACAGGGTTATATAATATTAATAATAATAATAATAATAATATTTTTATTATAGTACCCTCAATAAGTTCATACTTTTTTTGGTCTTTACGTTAGAACCAGTTTAGTGAGGTCATCAAGTACCTGTTTAAAAAAAGATCTGCTTCGTGATTTACCACTGTGAAAAAATGGATTACAGAATTTAAATGTGGACGAGAGAGCATCGAAGATGACCCTCACTCCGGCCGGCCCACGACGTCTGCGACTGAAGAAAACATCGGCAAAGTTTGTGATCTCATATTAAAAGACTGTAGATTAACCATCAGTGAGATTGCAGATATTATAGGCATCTCATATGAACGAATACAAAACATAATTGCCAACGAACTCGGATTTTCTAAAGTTTCCGCTAGTTGGGTCCCTAGATTGCTTTCAGTTGAACAAAAACGAATTCCTGCTGATCCGCAAGATTTTCTTAACAGGTTTGTGACAACAGACGAAACCTGGATTTATCACTATACTCCAGAGTTAAAACAACAATCCAAGCAGTGAAAAAAATCTGGTGAACCGACCCCAAAGAAAGCGAAGGCAATTCTGTCGGCTGGAAAAGTGATGGCCTCAGTTTTTTGGGATGCTAAAGGTATTATTATGGTAGACTACCTCCCGAAAGGCGAAACAATAAACTCGACTTACCATTGCAACCTTTTGCGTCATTTACGTCAAGAAATTGAAGAGAAACGACCTGGATTACTGAGAAAGAAAGTTTTATTTCATTAGGACAACGCTCGCGTTCACACTTCTGTTGCGTCTACAACTCAAATTCGTGATTGTGGTTTCGAATTGCTGCCCCACCCGGCTTATTTTCCTGATTAGGCACCTTCGGAATTTCTTTTGTTTCCAAACCTAAAAAAACACCTCGATGGCCAGAAATTTTCATTAAATAAAGAAGCTGAAGCTGCAGTTAACCAGTATTTTGAAGATCTTGAGGAATCTTTTTTTCAAACAGGTATAGAAGCTTTGGAAAGCAGGTAGAAGAGGTGCATAGAGCTAGGTAGAGATTACGTCGAAAAATAAAAATATTTTTGTACGTATTTTATTTTGTTTCCTTGACTAGGCCGCGAACTTTGCAATCCAACCTCGTATTAACGATCATCAATATGATTTTTATTTCAAATATTTGGAAATATGCAATTGAATATTTTGGAGAATCTCAAGCGATTGCAATTAATATATCTAAGGCATCAGACCCTGTCTGACATGATAGATTGTTGACAAAGCTGCGCTCTTATGGTATATCTAAAAGGTATCGATCGTTATCGAAAAGCCATAAAAGAGAGCGTAAACTAACTTAAAATTGCATGCTTAAGGTTGCCAACACAATAAAGGGCCAGTTTAAGATATTATTTTATCGGTCAAATAATGTTCTTTCATAAAAACCTGTTTATATCATCGACCAGGTATTCTTGGCCGGCGCACAGTGGGGAAAAACGAAAAATCGTGTTTCAAAATTGTCTAGAGCCTTCAATTTTGGTTCGATTTGGACGATTTTTTTTTAAATTGAAGCTTATTAAATTCCGAACAAAGTTGTCGGAGCCGATTTTGCAATTAAACTTTTGTTTCAAAATGGCGGACGTTGGTTTCTGATTATATAGCGACTGAGATACAGAAAACGCTTACTGTTTCAAACCAAGTTGTGCTAAAATGCGTGTATGTATGTTTTTTTATGTCGCAGATAATATATCTAATATCACAGTTACAAGATTAATAATAATGAACCCAAAATGGCTGCCATGAACAATAAAAGTATTATAAATATGAATAAACGTACCATATATCCATAACATTTTGCATAAATAATTTCTTTAAGGTTGTTAATTATAAATATGTTTCAACAATTGACTTAAAATGACAAATCAAATATGGCGGATGCCAAAATTGAATCGAGCAAGAAAGTTTCTCTGTGGCATTTAGACTGTGGCAGTCAGATCATTCAAGTTATTCAAGTTTAGTTGCGGGATTTAAATTTTCATGCAGTTATTGCTAGAATATTGCTGCTGTAAATTTTAAGTATCGTAGACAATTTTCTAGCCGATACAAAAAACAGCGATACACGCAGAAAAGGACAGCTCACACAGCTAGAAAATGGCTACAACAGCTAAAACGTTTTGTTAAAATAGGGACAGCTAAATATTTTGCTGCACTAGCCACATTGTTTGCTGTTGTAGCAAAAAAGTGGCTAATGCAGCAAAATATTTAACTGTCCCTATTTTAGCATTTCTCTGCGTGTATTTTGTAAGAGTAATAATAATCTTTATTAACGAGAAAAAACCCTTTAGTACATATACAGAACTACTGAATTATAGGAATAGACTAGAAAAAATAGGAAAATAAATATGTCTAACCTTAACTTACTCTTACATAAAATGTTGTCTATATATAAGAAATGGTAACGTTTACATAAGAAATGGCAACGTTTTCGCGTTCGTTCTAACGTAATACAAACTGATTAGGAACAACAAAATATAAATAGAATACGAACAACATAATATAAACATAATATTAACGAAGTAATCGAACAAGTCTCAAACATATACAATATAAGTTTAACAAATCTGGACAAGCTGTAAATAGATGTCATCGTTTTAAAATATAAAGTTATGCGGAAAAAAAATGACAATAAAATAGATTAATATAAATAAATAAAAAAGAAATGAACTGATTTATATATATGTATGTTATATATATATATATATATATATATATATATATATATATATATATATATATAATATATATATATATATATATATAGATTAATTTATCGTTACAGTCACGCACATCGGTCATAAGTCTGAAAATTAGTAAGTCAAAGTAGTCGTAAGTCGGGGGATACCTGTAGTTTCACACATCATCTGCTAGACCAATTGTCTACGATACTTAAAATTTACAGCAGCAATATTCTAGCAATAAACTGCATGAAAATTTAAATCCCGCAACTAAACTTGAATAACTTGAATGATCTGACTGCCACAGTCTAAATGCCCACAGAGAAACTTTCTTGCTAGATTCAATTTTGGCATCCGTCATACTTGATTTGTCATTTTAAGTCAATTGTTGAAACATATTTATAATTAACAACCTTAAAGAAATTATTTATGCAAATGTTATGGATATATGGTACGTTTATTCATATTTATAATACTTTTATTGTTCATGGCAGCCATTTTGGGTTCATTATTATTAATCTTGTAACTGTGTTATTAGATATATTATCTGTGACATAAAAAAACATACATACACGCATTTTAGCACAACTTGGTTTGAAACTGTAAGCGTTTTCTCTGTCTCAGTCGCTATATAATCAGAAACCGCCATTTTGAAGACGTCCGCCATTTTGAAACAAAAGTTTAATTTCAAAATCGGCTCCGACAACTTTGTTCGGAATTTAATAAGCTTCAATTTAAAAAAAAAAATCGTCCAAATCGAACCAAAACTGAAGGCTGTTAGAGCCATTTTGAAACACGATTTTTTTTCGTTTTTCCCCACTGTGCGGCGCGGCGCTTCATGCCTCGAATGAGTCTTCGAAAAATAATTTTTTAAAAAATGTAAATCGTTACTTTCCTTATGCACTTCTCAAAGAGTAGAGAGTAGTGAAATTATTAATCACTGCACTATACATCGTTTCCGTGATTGCAGCCACTTATTCCTGATATTTTCTTTTCATTGCCGCAGGAAGCGAGGATTGTTAATGCAAACTTTGTCAGAGATATCGCCACGAAAAAGGACAACAATTTTGAAAGTCAGTATAGTAGAAAAAACTTTTCGTTGTGTTATCGCTTCATCCTGCTGAAACCAAATTCTCTTGTTATAACTTTTTAAATTTTTTACAGAGGGTGTCAAAAATGTCAATAATCTACACAAATTCCATGCGTGCAACCTCTGTTATTTCCAATAAAATATAGGGTTATTGATATAGAATGGAAACTTTCACGGCCTCGGTTAGATGAGAAAACGTAGTTCTTGAGCTTAGACTGTGTCATATTGGGGTCATTTTTTCCGACCTTTCACCTACGACTGCACGATGCATCTTCAGAGATCTTCACTCTCCCACTCGGCGAGCTCGAGGAAGCACAAGTCGAGTACCTATATCAGACCAGATAATTTTTATCTACTTATGATGTAGAGAGAAAGTCCAGTTTATATTAATGTTGTTAGTGTGTTTGTAAATTTCTATTGATTCTCGAAACTTTTGTTTATAGAAATTAGAAACAGAAGCAAGAATTTTGGTTTCTCTTACATTGATGATACGATCTATAAAGTGTTGATGTTCAGCTTTATGTTCTCCGGTTAAATGCAGATTTAATTATTTTCGTATTTTTTCTCCCCTTAGATGCGTTGTTTTCATTAAAATTTGGTGTGTGTATAATGTACTATATTACCAAAAATGTATTCAAGCTAAGGATTCTTCTTTGTCGTGCGTAAAATCTTGTGGATTCCCATGGTGGTTACCTTCTGCTATAACGGTTTTTAATAAATATTCCATAACACTTAGTTTTAATTTTCTATCAAAATTCTTAACCCAAACAAATGTCATTGTCAACTTCCATTGTCGTTAAATAGACACAGAAAATTTTGGCAAATTAGAAAAAGAATTTTTCTTTCTTATTTGGCAAAATAACACTGTAAGTACATATTGGCAGAATTTGGAGTTATATAAAACTGAAAAATAATATACAGGATATTTCATTTAAAAAATCGGCCAGGTGCAGGTCGGACTTGCGCAATTAGTTTTCCGTACGCTGATTGTATTTGAAATAAAATTTTTCATTACGGAGGAATAACATGATCAATGACTTCACAAAACACCCTAAATGAGTTTTCTAGCAAATTTTTTCCCACGATCTTTACTAAAAATCTATGATTTTGATTTTTTGTTAGATAGATAATCTACACCCTGCGAAGGATATTCCAGAATTTTTCAAAATTGTTTGGTCAGTACTTTTCGAGATAAAGTATGCACAAGAATTACATTATATATATTTTTTAAAAAACTCTATTTTTACAAGCTTTCATTTGACACCCTACTCGATGACCTAGTAATTTTGGTTTTTCACTTCCGATTTCATCTCCCAAAACTTACCCCTTAAGTCAGACCTTAACTTTCAAAACTACACGCTCTGCTGAGGCCATCAATTTCTATATTAGTGCCAAATTTCAACTTTCTATCAATGGTCTTTTCTTTTGTCCAACAAAGTCCAGTGCTATAAAGCAAATCAGAAGCTGTCCTAAAATCAACCCATTAACGATAGAAAACAATCCATCCCAACCACTAATAGAGTCAACATCCTAGGATTGACGTTTGACAATAAACTAAATTGGCTCCCACACATTAAGCAACTTAAAATCCCCACTACCCAAGACTTAAAACATACTCAGAACCATTGCTAGTACACAATGGGGAGCAGACTTTCCCTCACTAATTTAACTGTACAAATCATTGATACTCCCAAAACTAAGGTACGGAGACGTCATATATGATACAGCTAGTCCAAGTGCAAAAAATTCATTAAACACCATCCAAAATCAGGCCTTAAGATTGGCAACGGGAGAATTTAGAACAACACCAATCCCTAGTCTCTAGTGTACATCATCCATTTCACCACTGCATCTAGACAGGCAACTATCTCTAATGATGTTTTACACATCCACACTACAAAGAGAACACTTAAAAACATCATTAAATTTGACAAACTCACATCAAGCTAATCATGCATACCCACATATGTCAATCCCATATAGAATAAATAAATTTATGACTCTTCATAATATCACACCATCAGCTTTTGACTATCCTCTCTGGCACACTTTCCTTCCATGGTTATCACCAAAACCATCAGTATCATTCTGAAATAAAATCCAAATTTCTCGAAAGACTACACAGGTGTTACTCCAAATACTCAATAATATACACGGATGGTTCTAAAACAGAAAAAGGGGTTGGGAAACAGTTTCGGGGAAAATCGGGTGTGATAGACGGACAGACAGACACCGAAGTGATCTTATAAGTGTTCCGTACGGAACACTGAAAATATAAAATTTGTGTCACGTTCCTAAAATGCGATGTGAGACAGTCTCTGTTTTAATGATACGACTTCTCTATTTATCATTTTTGCCTAAATCTTTAAGCAAGCGAGATAGACAGGCGGTCAAATAACCCTGTACAGGCCGATGATCCCACAGGCTTACAAATCGTCACTTTAGGGGAATGTACAAGCTTACAGAGAAATTTACAATAATATTCAGCTCCTCAAACAATTATAAGAAAATATATGGAAAAAAATAGTTGCGATCACGGAAACTGCTCAACTGCTTGCTTAGAAGAATGTCACGAATGTAACGTTTGACATTTAAATGATATTTAAAAAAAAATCTGCCAAGTGGAAGTTGGACTTGCGCAATTAGTGTTCCGTACGGTGATTGCTTCTAAAATAAAAAAAATTGTCACCCTAAATGAGTTTTCAACAAAGTTTGTTTCCGATCTTTGTTGTAAACTCATGACTTTGGAATTTTTGTTTTTTTTTTTATATACTAGACAGATTATCAAAAGTAATGCACTCGTGATAATTTTCGTTTAATCTGCACCTTGTGCATTCTAGAATTTTTTCAAAATTTTTTTGATCAGCACTTTTCGAGATAAAGGGGGACTGTGATTTTTGGCAATTTTTTAAAAATATAACAAAGAAAAGTGTGCGCAAGTATTACATCATTTATTCTTGAACTCGTGTTTTTACAAGGTTTCATTTAACACCCCACTCGACGACCTGGTAAAAAAAACTTTTTCACTTCCGATTTCACTCCGCAAAACTAACCCTTTATGTCAAATTTAATTTTCAAAACTACACGGCTCTGATGGGGCCATCAATTCCTATGTTTGGGCCAAATTTCTTTTTTTTATGTCAAATAGTTTCGGAGAAAATTGACAGAGGGACAGACAGAAGTGATCTTATAAGTGTTCCGTACGGAACACTAATAATTGGTTGCAACTAATGCTGCTCAATAAAAATTTTTATATTTACCATTTTACTTCTTTACAATATTTTAAAATAAAATTCAATATAATAATATTGAAAACGAACTCACAAAAAAAAGCTAAAATTGGGATGCTAGAGTTATTTTAGCAAACACCGTGTAATACGTCAATATGCTCCCGGTATCAAATTATATTCCCTATTTTCTTATTTTCGTTTCATCTTCCATATTATATTTTGATACATTTTCGTTTCGCAATCTTTAATATGTGTTAAAAAAACACGAATATTTTCCTTTTAGAAATTCCTTGCATGGAAAATGTAAACTTAATATATTCGACTTTATTATTTTTTCGGAATATAAAAGCGTTGCTAAGGCTTTTACAATGGCCGGGTAATATACAGAGACGGCTTATAAAATTATAAATAGGTTAATAAATAAAAAAAAAAAACCCTTTTAAGGAGTTACATACACCTCGAATTTTCAAAAATTCGATTTTTTTTTTACCGATTTTTATTCTTTATACTTCTAAGAATTATTCAAAAAAAAAAAATGTAAGATATTCCATTCCATTACAAAGTTATCAAAGTTATAGTCACATTAAATGTGACCTGGCGTCGGATTGGGGCCGCTACCTATCTACAGACACTGTCTGCAATATTATTCAGTTAATTTTTACTATTTTGTAACTTTTTTTAATCACAATATTTACGAGAGGTTTTTTTAAATTTTTATAATAGACAATTTTTATAAATAATTAAACAAATATAAATGTTCTAGTCAAAAATTGCGTACTAAAGTTTGAAACATCGTATTTTTTGTAAGTTATCCTGCAGACAAGGAGGCGCCAGAGTTTTTATTAGTAGTTCATTGAACCCGATAAAAAATAATGTTAACATTTAAAACATATTAAAAAAAAAAGAAAACCTTTTCTTATAATTTAAAGTACAATAAAAATATATAATCGCCTTTAAAATATATTTTTTTTAATTATACTTTTTGCCGCTTCCAGGTGTATGTAACCCCCTAATTTGTTATGTTATACACCTGTTTATTCACATCACATCTTCTTCTTCTTGAATTACCATGTCCAATACGGTTGCCGCCTTTTATAAATGTTCCAAAGTCAAAGGGGATCTACAGTTTAATGACGGTTCGAGCGGCCAAAGTGAGAGAACTTTACTAGACATGATACCACGGGTGGTTTGCTATTGCCGTCCCGAAAAAGGCGACAATTGTAATTTTGTTTGTAATTTTTATTTTTTAATTTATTATTTTTCCAGGCTAGATACGAACTCGTGTCGCCGACGTAGAAAACAGATACCTTAGCAACTATGCTATGGCCGCCTCGGCTTGCGAACATCAGAACTGTTGAATAGTTTGTTATTATCTTGAAAAATCAAAAACATTATGGAAAGTGCAAATATCAAAACTAAAATTTATTACGATATTGTAAACAAATAAACTAGAAAAATCGCCAGTTTCACTACTTATCCTGCAGCAGGAGAATATTTCCTGGCTGGAACTTAATTCTTTAACTCGTGGACTAAATTCCCAAGAGAATATACTTCTATGATGAATTTCCTTTAAAAATGATATAATTCATATTTTTCTATTCTCGAACAGTCTTAGATACTTTCGTGTTGCAGTGCCACCGAATTTTGGCGATAAACAGAAAATATACTCTTATTTCCTATGCTAATCTAAAAAAATCAACTAATTAAAATAAAACAATAACCAATCAAGTGCAAGTTGAACTTGCGCAATTAGTGTTTCGTACGTTGATTGCTTTTAAAATAAAAAATTTAGTTACGGAGGTATAAAATGATCAGTGACTTCACAAAACACACCCCAAATGAGTTTTCAACAAAGTTTGTTTCCAATCCTTATTGAAAACTGATAACCTTAAAATTTTTGTTTGTTTTTATATACCAGATAAATTATTAAAGGTAATGCACTCGTGTTAATTCTAGTTCAATCTACACCCCGTGGAGAATATTGCATGGCTCTGATGAGGCCATCAATTCCTATATTATTACCAAATTTCAACTTTCTATGACAAATAGTTTCGGAGAAAATCGAGCGTGACAGACAGACACCGAAGTTAACTTATAAGTGAACACTAAAAATTATCGTTTTATTTTCTGTTACGGATAAATAGACATTTCTCTTTAATTTATAATTATTTTCGATTTGATTTTCCTCGCGTGCTTTAAAAATAAATGCAAAGACAATTTGGAAACGTTAGCGAGAGTCAAAAAAGGGCTCTAATATTTTATGAGCTTACTTTTACTTCTCTATTTATTGCTGATTTTCTGGGTAGGACTCGTAAATAATAAGAACAATAGAGACGTTAATTCGTTAAAAACCTTAAGAGCGTGATTCAAAGATTTTATTATTGAAATGTTCAGCATTGTAATATAGGACAGGAGTCCTTTTCTACCACGTGCTGATCAGGTAAGGGTATGAGAGAGAAAGAGACAAATTCCAATTTTGCCTGATAAGAGTTTAGAGATATGTACAACACTTAGAGCACTTACCGCCTGCAGGGTTGACTATTGCTATGCAACTCTAATAAATAGTATATACTCCAAAGCCATGCATTAAACTGGAGAGCAAATCTGAACAATTCTCAGTTACTAGAGGCGTCCGCCAGGGCGACACCATGTCACCTAAATTGTTCACCCTTGCTCTAGAAAACATTTTTAAGAAACTGTAATGGGAATCAACATTGGTGAGAAGAACCTAAATAACCTTGGATTTGCTGACGATATCGTTTTAATAGCGGAAAGTGCCGATATTATTCGTTTTATGATAGATGACCTTTTACATAAATCCGGGAATATAGGTCTTAAAATAAACATCAACAAATACAAGATTATCACTTATTATTACTTATTATTATAGAAACAAGCACTTGGAGGTGTGCCTATGGAGACCATAAATAGTTACATTTACTTGGGGCACAGGATAACTGCAGGAACAAGGAATCAGACCAAAGTTGAGAGACGTATCTAGTTGCGATGGATAGTTTTCGGAAAGTTCAGAAGAACATCCCAATATCTCGTAAAAGAAGCGAATGCATTCTTTCAGTTTTGACCTACGGCATAGAAGCGACAACATTTACTGAAAAGTCTGCCGAAAAACTCTGAGTAACCCAACGCGCCATGAGGAGACGTTTGCCGGGAATCTCACTGCATGACCGAGTTAGAAACAGCGAAATAAAACGGAGAATGAAGGTCGCTGATGTAATTCAGATCATAGCAGGGTTAAAATGGAACTTGGCGGGGCACGTGGCAAGAACTGCTGATAACAGGTGGACAAAGAAAATCCTGGAATGCGCCTTAGAACTCTAAAACGCCCACCTAGGCGGATGATATAACCGAGATAACTGGTAAAAACTGGCAATTGAAGGCACAAAACAGGCGTTAGTGGAAACATATAGGGAAGGCTTTTACCGAACAGTGTACTGGGTGTACTGAGCTTGCAATGATGTGATGATGAGGAAAAGTTTTGGATCCGTTTTCTTCTTTTCTTAGCTTATCAGGCAATTGTTATCTACATCAATATTGGCATAAGTATTGAATTCCAGTTAAGGTTTATTCTCTGGAATATTTCCTCAACGAAATTTTTTCTTATGATTTAATCCTCTGAAATAAAATTTAACAAATAGTATTAAGCACTCTATTCATTACATCAGCAGCCTGGATATCCTAATATCAAGTAAACTAAAGTTGTACATATCCCACCCTAAATCAAGCAAAACAACAAAATAACAACGTAAAAGAATTACTAAAATACTATCGCAATATTGACAATGAATGTATACTTTTTCTCTTAATGAAATCTCACTTTGTTTTGATAATTTAATAAATTGATAATGGCAAATTGAAGATTGCTTCTTAAGAGCTCGGAATACTTCATATTAGAAAGCCGTATATTCTACCACAGTTGTGTCTTTACTCCCAAACATTATCTGCATTGGAACATGGTGTTTAATGGATATAACGTCCTTGATTTTCGCCATTGATATGCATGCTAGGAACGTACGTCGCACTAGTAAAGCAAACCGGTATGAAGGTCTATTTCTACTTCCTTCGGGCATCCTCTATAAGAAGCCTTCCATATTGACAATCTCAACCCTTTGGAACTTGCCAGGATTATATTTTACATGTCAGTACAACCTGCAGCAATCCAAGGCCAACATGGATCGCTACTTTTGATTATACACCGTAAGTATTGTTTAATGTCATGATTGAGAAAACTCTATAACTAAGTAAACAGGCCAGAGAAATCTTGCCAGCCTCATTTAACATCGGAAGAAATATCAGCCAGACGGAGCTTTAAGTTGAATCTCACTATTTTTTCGGTCTTGTCAGCTGTATAACCTACGAATGTCGTCGTGATATACTGGTGAAGTATGTTTTGGTTGACAACTGGTCTTTATTCATCCTGTTACCCTTGAGATGTTTTCCTCATATTTCAACAGTTTACCCACTGTTCTCTTATTCGTCAATCCATCCCGAGATGTATTTCGCCGTATCACGACTCGTCAGTCGGGCTAGAGTTGTCAAACCAGAAAACAGAATTTTCTAGTATTTATACCGGTATTTACCAATGTATAAACCATAAGTAAATAGGAATGTTCTGTTATAATAAAGTATGAGCAGCTTCACGATAAATATATTTAGCAAAAATATTGCATTATGTTGTAATCATCATTATTTATTACTAATACTAATCTAGTTTGCACATGCAAACATGCCCTGACATGCCCAAACCCTAACACATTAGAAATTCTACTTGAGTTTGTGAGTATTCAAAAGATTTATTTTCTGTTTTTTATCTATCTTTAAAGCACTAAAAGTATATTTACATTTTTAATGCCACCAATAAGGGCCCGCCTCTGTAAACATACTTGATAAAATAAATTATATACGCAAATTTGATTATTCAAATCCCTTTGGAAATTTATTTCGAATTTTCCTTTACGAATTTCAAATAATAATCAGGAAAAGCAGAGGGAGGAAGATAATAACCTGTCTTACTTGTATTATTTTTAAGTTGTTTGTGCTTCTTTTAGAAATAGTTAAAATAAGGATAAGATTTCTGTGTTTTTGGTACAGAGACCACGCGTTAATTTAAGGAAATTAATTCATTTTGCAATAATATGTTACTATTTGTAAAATTTAGATACTGTCATTCTACATTATAGCTTTACATGATAATTCTCACATAATCAGATAAGGAAACATAATAAGAAAATCAATCAAGCGATTTACCCAGTACTTATTTTTCAAAATATACAGTTCTCAATAAATACGAGTACTAAATTTGACTTCCTCACGCTAAAGAATTACTTAATTTAAGCCTCAAAACGCGATTTTTAAATGTTAGGTACTTGATGGCCCGACATTTATTACAAAAAGTTGTGCCGAATACACGCCCCTGTAGTCATTTTACTGCCCACTGATGAGGTTTAAAATGGTCAAAAACATGGTATGTCTGGTTTTCTGATTAAAAGACTACACTTCCAGGTTGTCGATTATTCTTGGAATTATATATTATATACTATATACTCTATATTATATATATATATATATATATATATATATATATATATATATATATATATATATATATATATGTATATATATATATATATATATATATATATATATATATATATATATATATATATATATATATATATATATATATATATGTATATGTATATATATATATATATATATATATATATATATATATATACACATATATATATACATATGTATGGTGGATGTCGTAAAAGTTTTTTTTTTGTTTCTATTAGTGTTTGACTGGTGTTGTACTAGAGAGGTTTATTACTGAGTAATCGTAATTTCTCAAGTTTGTTCTATGTATTTACTTTTTCTCTTTTTAAATAAAAGATTTTATGTCATGTAAGTATTAACCGTTTTCTCTTGGCGGTTATATTTTTCATTAATTTTGCTTAAGTTATGCTTATTTTTACTTTTTTTTGATTTGTAGTATGGGTAAATGAGGTGACCTTTCTCCACCAAAAAAATTCGAAGTAAAAACTCTTTTACTTCACACAAATCGTTCTCAGAGGAAAATATCAGAAATTGCTGGTGTTTCTAAATCAGTTGACAACAGAATAAAGCTCAATTTGGATAAAAATAAGTCATTGTCTCTAAAAAGGAAAAGGAAAAGTTGCAGAAAAAGACTTACTACCCCACATTCTGATCGAAAAATCAGAGATATTTGCTTAGCAAACAGAAAAAACAGTATTGAGGTTTTAACCCACCTAGTACAGGAATCCGGGATCTCAGTCTCAAAAACGACTATTCAGAGGCGATTGGCTGTGGAAAAGTTAACAGGTCAACGTCCTGTCAAAAAGCCAAAACTCACAGAATCGAAGAAGAAACGGCTTGCCTCGGCAAGAGAACACCGCTACAGGACTGTTGAAGATGGGAATAAGGTAATTTGCTAAAACTATAGTTATTTACTTTGTTTATGACTTAATTTTTCGTATTGTTAACCTTTGTTTGATAATTTTAGGTGTGTTTCTCAGATGAATCCACATTTGAAATTTGGACCGCTAAGAGCAATTTCATCCGACGACGACCAGGAGAGAAATATCACCCTGACTGCATTGTAGAGAAGGTGAAACATCCTGTCAAAGTCGTGGTGTGGTCGGTCATTAGTGCCAAAGAGGTTGGAAGGCTTCATATTCTGCAGGGAACCATGAAACAAGACCAGTACAAAAAAGTCCTGCAGACTCGTCTTATTCCCCAACTTCAAGAATGGTTTCCAGATCCAGAGGAATTTATTTTTATGCACCATGCCATAAAGCTAGGAGCATTACAACTGTCCTAGCTAACCAAAACATACCTGTATTACCCTGGTCAGGCAATTCTCCTGATACGAACCCGATAGAAAATTTTTGGAAGATAACTAAGAGAGAAATCGCTAAAGAAATGATTACAACTAAACGCCAATTGATAGAAAAACTAATTACAGTCTGGCACCATAATGTTGACATAAAAGCAAGTGCCAAGAAGTGCATAGAAACCATGCCTAGACGACTTGAAGCATTAATAATGGCCAAAGGAAAATATCAGCACATTTTAATTATATATATATATATATATATATATATATATATATATATATATATATATATATATATATATAATTATCTTAAGTTATAATATCTAAGATTAATAATCACAATGTATGAATAAAAACATTTTGTAAGCAAATAATCATCTTTCATATTTGTAACAAATACTTCAAATTTACAATTTTTTTCTACTGTCCCTAATAATCTAACAACCGACTGTATATATATATATATATATATATATATATATATATATATATATATATATATATATATATATATATGTATATATATATATATATATATATATATATATATATATATATATATAAGCATTTGATTCTGTAGAGGTAGTACTTAACGCCTTAAGTAAGAGCAGAGTCGACGAAAGATACACAACTCTTCTTGAATACATATATAAAATTGCCACACCATAAATAACTTTTGAAGAAAAAAATTAATTAAACCAAAATTAGAAGAGGAAGTAGACAAGGCGACTCAATATCTACAAAGCTGTTGATTTTATAAGACATGTTCAAATCGCTAAAGTGGGAAAATAGAGGATTATTAATGGACGGTAACAAGTCTCGAAAAAAATAGATCTAAATATAAACTTTACCAAAACCAAATTTTTTGAACAATAAAAGTGAAAGTAATAGCCAGGAACTATTAATAGAAGGTGAAAGAATAGGAAAGGTATAAACATTCTTATAATTAGGACAAAATTTTGAAATATCAAAAAATAATTTAAAGACTGACTTCGAAAGAAGAGTCTCCTTGACTTAGTCAGTGTTCGGAAGGCTACAATCTACATTTAAATTGGACCTACAAATACAAATACAATAAAAGCCGGAGTGTTCGATCAACTTGTACTGTCGGTATTAACATACGGCTTTAAATAGAAATATAATAAATGAACTTCAAGTAACCCAAAGAGCAATGGAGAAGAGAATGCTAAATATTAGACTCCAAGATCGTATTCCTAACATCGAGATAGAAAGAAGTTCAAAAGTGACAGATGTAATACAACGAATCTATATATTAAGGTGGAACTGGGCATATATATTGCAAAAATGAATGATAACAGATGGACACTCCGTATTGTTGACTGGAGGCCTAGAGAACGTAAAAGATGCAGAGGTTAACCACAGACAAGATGGACGGACGCCATAAAAAGATTAGCGGGACACGATTGGATGCAAAAAGTAAACAACAGAGTTCACTGGAGACAACTAGAGGAGACTTACATCCGACTATGGATGGAATAAGCTAAAAGTGATGATATATATATATATATATATATATATATATATATATATATATATATATATATATATATATATATATATATATATATTGTAAATTTATCTATGTTCCGTGAATTTTACTATAAATTTGTAATATTAATATAATTAAAAAGCAGCTCTTTTTTTACAGAAATTAAATCTTTTGAGGAAAATAAAAAAAGCAAAAGACAATATTTTCGAAATTAGAAACGGATTTATTATTAGATTTTAACTGTCTTAAAACTTTGTTTGTATTTAATTACGGAATAAGTTTTCAAAATTAATTTGTTTTATAATTGAGAGTGTTCAGCTAATGTAATAACTGTGCTGTTTAAATAATAATTAGATTTTAAAATTTCGAACAGTTTCCCCTTTAGTGATGTTTATTTTTGTCTTAAATTTAATTATACTTTGTATGTTGGCTGGAACTTTTGTTGTTTTGTTTTACTTAAGGCACTAATTTGTTAATTAGTTCTTATAATATTATATTACAGAGTCTGCTAGGCTTTACTAAGGAAAAAAATTTGACAAGAAAAAAAAAATTATCTGAATATGCGGTTTCGTCATTCAATAATAATTTATGTTTATGGAAACTGCGCCTTTATTAAATAATAAAATATAAAATCTAATAATATAATATATATATATATATATATATATATATATATATATATATATATACATATATATACTATATATATATATATATATATATATATATATATATATATATATATATATATATATGTATATATATATATATATATATATATATATATATATATATATATATATATATATATATATATGTATATATATATATATATATATATATATATATATATATATATATTATATATATATATATACATATATATATGTACATATATATATATATATATATATATATATATATATATATATATATATATATATATATATATATTATATATATTTATATATATTAGAGTGACCGGATCTCATAGAGGGGGAAAAAAAATGTCGGAATCTTGTTCGTCTGGACCCCACAAAACGATTCCCCTTTCCAGATATTGAGATAGCCAAAATTTGAGCTCGATTAAACGACGTTAACCCGTGCCGCTCGTCGCTCAAAGTTTGAAAAAATCCAAATTTTTGGCCAAAAAGCTGACATATGGAGCCATAACTCCAGAACGGTAAATAATAGAAACACGCTTAATATCTCAAAAGAAAGCTAATGTTGTTCTTCAAAATTTATATTCTATACATAATTGTTGTTATTTTAAGTCAAACCGAGTTACAACAGCCTTTAGCCCCAAAAACGTGACCTGGTACCACTAGGAGCATACTTCGTATATTTTGTTATTAAGTGATAAATTTTGCTTTTTTTTGGTATATTTTTGAGTTTTAAAGTAGAAATATAATAAAAAAAACAAGTAATACTGATAAGTCTAATGACATTTTTTATTTTAAAATATAAAAATTAGGTATATAATACATACAAAACAGACACAGAAAAGATACAGACGTAGTACCTACATGAATTGATAATTTTACATAGTTATCTAATCTATTCTAGAGCTTTTGTTAAAGTAGTTTTTGAAACATCAGGATATAATGCTCGGCATTTACTTACAACTTGCAGGACATATTGCTTTTGGTCTTTATCTTTTGTCAGAAGGTCGTTAAAGTCGGTTATTAATTTAACACCACGCTCAGCCATATCATTAACTACTTTTAATGTTTTAACAATTTTCAATCCTTCTTGGAAGTCATTATTTTGAGGCCAGGTGTTTGGATGTTGTCTTAGGAAATCTGTTTTTATATTAAATTGGTCAAGGAACGTAAACGTTTCTTTGGTAAGTAAATTTACCAATCCTCCATCAACTACCTCTTTTAAGTTTTCTTTCCTAACTTTTGGATTTACAACCCTAGCGTGCTGTGATGGTTCATCTGTGCTACTGAGCAATTTATTAGCCATTAACAACTGTTCATCGTCTGTAATGGTTGGATCAAAAAACGATAATCCCACCAACTTTGCATTTAAATACCACAAATGGTTCGAAAATTTGTACAGGGCTATTTCTGCAATGTCGTTGTCACATTCTTTATAGTCTAACAGACTATGCAAAATACCTAAATCTTGCTTTGGTGCAAGATGAGCTTTTGGAGCATTGAACCAAGCTTTACAATAAATTTTAACTAGGAAAACAGAAATGGCACGCACAGAACTTTCTTCTTCTTTAGACATTTTAAATTGACGACGAAAAATGAACATTTTTAAGCAGTAAATAGCCTTTGCCATCCATCTAGCGTGATGAATGGCTCCTGGAGTTCTAAAATCCACAACATTGCCGTCTAGTGATCCAACAAATACGAGAACCAACTGCAATAGCTCCTTGTAGTCATCTCTGGGGTGGCTCTCAATTAATTTGGTCTCGAATTCAGCAGTAACATTTGCAATTACTTCTGGAGTTAGCTGCTTTTGTATTAGATTGTCACTGATACCTGTGTCGTATTTTCCCTTGTCTATCTTGGGCCACGCAGTGAGGAATCTCTTGAAAATGTCGGGATGAGGTCCAGTGGTTGATACCATTTTTGTGTCGAATACGCCTCTTAACAGAATTTCGAAGATATGGTGACGGCAAGCTAGGTATAACAATTCTCTTCCTAACATTTGCTCCAATATGACGCATGCTCCTTTGAGTCTTCCCGTGTTGGATGCTGTAGTGTCAAAGCACATCGCCTTGACGGTGTTGAGAAGACCCCATTCATGTAGGCATTCATATACGGCTACGGCTTGCTCCTCTCCAGAGCTGTTTGCTGTTACAGGAACTCCCAGCAGCTGTTCCTTTTCGCCATATGAAATAGCTATAGCTATTCGCTCACATTGTTCATTTTTTTTAAAAAACACCCGGTAAAAGTTTACCGTCCCAATGGACAACCACGGGCTCTTTTTCAGGAATGTTTACTTTATCAAAAATTTTTTTATTATATTGTCCTCTGAACATTTGCCTTCTATCATGTAATAAAGTTTTCGAGACTTTGTACTCAAGAGGGTCAAGGTTTAGTGCTTCTAGAGTAGCTATTAAAATTATCGTGGCATTTCTGTCGAATACCTTACATCGATCTAATAAAATGGACAATTTCATGTTTAAAATCTCTTTAACGCCCCTTGCAAATAAAACTTTCATCCTCTTGCTCTCAAATGGTCCTGGATCTTCTGCAGCTTCTTCAGGGATGTCCATTTCCTCCAAGCTCTCAAGTTCCTGGTAGATGCTGTCCTCTTCAGTGTCTTCTTCTCCTTCTTCGAACTTGTCTTCATCATCCGTCTCTAAGAAGCAACAAAAGAAAGAGAAAAAAAAGACTATAAAAACTTGTCGTTTTAGCAGAATAGTAATAATACATAGGTACTAAATTACCTACTTCTAATTATCAAAAGGTATTGTAAGTTTTGCTGATTCTCTTACAGTTAATTTCACAGTACGTAAATTATAAAATAAAGCACACAAAACTTGACGATTTGAGGGTAGTTTACAACTGGTGATCTGGTGAATGGGATAGCCCACAAGAAATATTTTATCCTTGGTCCGGCTTTGTACACCTGATGTGGATGCCATTTCAGAGGCCAATAGGTAAATAACAGTTAACTTGGAAAATGAAACAAAATATATTGCAAACTTTAATTTCAATAAAATGTTTTCAAATGTCTTTTAAAATAATACTATGATAGTTATAAAAACAATCACACACACACTTGGAAAATTAAAAAAAAAAAAACGTTAAAATATCTTCACTAGATAATTGTTCGATCTAACCAGCTCATAGGTACTTTAGAAACTAAACTGAATAAATAAAAGGTCGGTTGTACGATGAAGTAAAATCACCATCCCTAAAATAGAAATTAGATTCACCCTCCTTTTTACCTGTCAAATGGGTCTTTCTTTGGTAAACTAGTCAGGTAATCCCCATATAATAAAAGATTAAATTTGAACAAAAGGCTCTTTATGTTTGAAAATTGAGTTCTAAAATACTTTTTAACAAAAAAATGTTAATTCCGAGATACATTATGTAAAAACCCGTAAAATTCTTAGAATACTCCCAAACTGGCTCCTGCTGGTACCAGGTCACGTTTTTGGGACTAAAGGCTGTTGTAACTCGGTTTGACTTAAAATAACAACAATTATGTATAGAATATAAATTTTGAAGAACAACATTAGCTTTCTTTTGAGATATTAAGCGTGTTTCTATTATTTACCGTTCTGGAGTTATGGCTCCATATGTCAGCTTTTTTGGCCAAAAATTTGGATTTTTTCAAACTTTGAGCGACGAGCGGCACGGGTTAACGTCGTTTAATCGAGCTCAATATCTGGAAAGGGGAATCGGTTTGTGGGGTCCAGACGAACAAAATTTCGACATCGATTTTTTGCGGTCACCCTAATATATATATATATATATATATATATATATATATATATATATATATATATATATATATATATATATATATATATATGTTTATATGTATTTGTCGAGCCCCTCAAGATACTCTTTAAAGCATTATTATATTTACAGATTAGTGCACCAAAACAATTGCTTTAAATAGGGAAATGGGCAGCCTCGTTTAGACGAACAATTGATTTAAGGCAAGGCTCTACATGTTTACATTCGAACGCACACATGTAATCTACCCTCAAAACTGGTTGATTAGATAGCATGCAAATAAATCTGCTAAATGTTGTTAAACCTCCAAAAAGGATTTCACTGAATTTCTCAGTATCGTTCTTCTTCTTCCAGTGCCTTATCCGTTTCTGACGTTGGCTATTAACATGGCAATCCCGACCTTATTGCCAGCCAACAAGGATAAATCCGAATCACCGCCTTAACTTATATAGCCAAGAAGGTCTTCTTCTCCCTGTATTACCAGCTGCAAGAGACGTTATTTATTAGGTCTCATGACGTGGCCAAGATATTCAAGCTTTCGCCTTTTAATTGTGAGCAATTTCTTTGCCATTGCCTGTTCGGCACAGAACTTCTAACTAAGACCACCAACTAAGTTGGTGAGATATTTTCGGTAAACGAAATCTTCAGAATCCGGTGGTACACCCACATCTCAAAGACTTAAACTTTTTTCTTTAGTGTTTCCGTCATCGTCCACGATTCTACACCATATAGCAAAACCGAGAATATGTAGCATTTGGCTAATCTAACTTTTAGTAGGACTGGAAGAAGTGCATAAAGCTAGGTGGAGATTACGTCGAAACATAAAAATATTTTTGTACGTATTTTATTTTGTTTTCTTAACTAGGCCGCGAACTTTTCAATCCCTCCTCGTACATAATACAGTATTTCCAAATATGTTTTAAAAAATCATAAATATTCGGTGGACTTTGAAAATGTTGACGTACTAGATATACAAAACAACTTTTCTTAAAATGATACAGTCTGTCAAGTAAGAACGTATCGCGCATTGTTCATTAAAAAATATATTTATTCTAAAAGTTGTTTACATCATTCGACAGTAAAGGATTTCCATTAAAATGCTAATGATTCAGTAGTTCGTCCAGTCCCCATCAGCGGCGATGATCGTCTGGCATTTTCGGGGCATACTTTCGCCGATATATTCCGCATATTCTTGGGGCAAAGATGTTCAATTTGCGTGAATTTACCGGGGCAGCTGCTTCACTGTATAAACCTTTTAACTACGAAACTTCTGCGTGATGTAGGACTACACCAGAGGTTCCCAAACTTTTTTTTCTCGTAGACCACTTTCAAAATTTGACTGGTTTCGGTGGACCCCTGCTGCTACGTTTCTGCCATATTCACAAAACTCGTCAAAAAATGTGAAAATTAGATCAAACGATGGAAATTTGCGCCGTGGCTGAGTTCGAACCCTAAATTCGGAGTGGTAAAAATAAAAAGAAAAATAATATATTTTCTTGTGTTCTATTTATTAAAATAATATGATTATAGACTTAATAGAATTAAAATTAAACATTAATAACGTACCGTAACTTCAACAATGCAAATCAACAATATAAAAAAAAAATAGTCATAATTTTAATGGGAGGGATTGACAGCAAATTATCAATATTTGGCTTCAGTTTTGTAAGGAATAACCGCAAATCCCGTTCTGTGATGTTCAATCTGCTCCTTTTTTTTGTTAATAGGTTTGTAACGACACTAAAACTTTGTTCGACAAGGTATGACGAGGGAAACGTTATCAAAAGTTTTCTTGCAATTTCCCACAGCCCAGGATATTTTTCGGGTATTTCTGCCTGCAGCCAAAATGTTTAATAGCCTTGTTTAAACTTCACCTTCAGCTCCTCATTGGTGCTAAGCTCGAGTAGCTCCTCTTGTAATACCACATTCGCCACTTCCGTTTCATCAAATGGATTTATGATCCATGGTGGTATTTCCATCGTCAGAATATCTTCAAATCTATTTTTGAAGTCATCATGCAGGGCATTTAAATGTTGAACGTATGTCTGAATATCCTCATCAAGACATTCTGCCGGTGACAAGTTTGGAGAATTCGCGCCGACTAATATTTTGCTCCATAAATTTCAATTTTCCAAGAAAAGTCGAAATTACACCTTTTGTTTTTATTAAATTTAGGCTGTCTCCTTGTAACTGCAAGTTAATGTCTTTAAATTTTTTGAACAAATCTGTCAAATACGCGATGTCTGCTTTCAATTTGATCAGGTTTTCTTTTAAATCTGGATCTTTACTTTCCAGAAACTCTAAAACTGATGCAAAATCTTTTAAACATGCCCTTTCGACAACCAGCGTACTTCAGTATGTAAGAGCAATCGTTGGAAGTCTTCATCATTTTCGTCGCACAATTGTGCAAATAAACGGGTATTCAACGCATTGCTTCTTATTTTGTTAACTGCTTTAATCACAAATTGAAGCGATTGGTGCAATCTATCACTCAAATTTTTCGCTACCAGGTTTTGTCGGTAGATGACACAGTGAATTGCAGTTACTCCTGGTATAATTCTTTTAAGATGGCTTTATAAACCCACGATATCGCCCGAAGATGGCAGGAGCTCCATCTGCTGCCACCGAAATAATGTTTGTAAATGGAATCGATTTTTCCTTAAAAAAATCACTTAGGACATTAAATATTGATTCGCCTTTAGTGTCCGTCTCCAAAGTTTTCGCGAATAGCAGCTCTTCATGGATTTCTTCGTCCATAACAAATCGAACACATGCCAATAATAATGCTTCATTACCAGGTAAAGTTGACTCGTCCAGTTGAATAGAAAAATCAGTTGTTTGCAGATAATTACACAAGAAGCTTTCAATATCAGAGCTCATTTCATCAATACGTCTTTGTACAGTGTTGTTACTCAAAGGAATTCTTTTGAGTACGTCAAATGGTTTGTGCAGAGCAGTTTTTAAAACCTCTTCAACAGCGGGTAAAATTAACTGTTCTCCGATGGTGTGCGGTTTTCCAGATTTCGCTATAAGCAATGAGATATTGTAAGATGCCCGCAAGCCATCATCGTTACTTTGAGACGTCGAAGCGAACATACTGTGCACGGTGGGTTTTTTTTTCATATTTTTCCTTCAATGTTTGAAAATATTTTAAATCTTTACCTATTTTATCAGGATGACACCTTCCTAGATGATCTTCGAGTTTCGATGGTTTCATAGAGTCATTGCTCAAAACTTTGTTGCATAAAAGGCATATGAGCAATCGTTTGTCTGCCTTTGATGGAAGAAAACCAAATTTCAAATAATCAATACTGTACTGTCAACATTTCTTCTTAGATTCAGCCATGTTTCGTATCAGTTACCTACCTGTAAAGAAAAAAAATATTTGTTTTAGTAATCATAAGGCGACTTTAACAGGATATGGCTATTTTAACAGAATAAAATAGGATTAATTAATTATTGCAATGAAAAAACCAAAATGCCGGCGGCAAAACTGATTTTAATTATTAAAAGTAATAAACTGCTAAGACCCATATAGAGGTTTTCACAAAACGGCTGAACCTATTTTAATGTAATATAAAATATTTTTTGGTTAATTATATTTTGATACATTTCTGTAAATTCGAGAGAAAATACTTTTAAAGAATATTTTGACATCAGAACTCCGCGATTTTAATGATTTATTTATTACTTTGATGTACGTTACGAGTGGTACATAAAGACACGTACAATTTATGAAAATATTTTTAGTCATTTAGCATTAGCAACTACGAGGGCACTGAAATATGTACAAACATGCGGGTCAATCATATATCTCTCCTTTAGTGAATCGCCACAGTCGGGTAAATAAATAATTTTATAATAAAAAGTACTAAAAGTTGAATCTTTCTCGGCTCTCTGTTCTTTTATAGAAATATCGAATAATGGCCCTGTTCAGTATTTAATTTTTATTACGTACCTACTACAGGCAAACATAACAAATATAATATTATTACAATATAAAATAAAAGTATGAATAACAAATAGGCAGGTACTTAGTTTTTCTGGCACTGGCAAGCACTGACATCGATTCACTCCCACTTTTCTTTTCAAAATTCCGGAAAACAAATTAGTAACGTTTGTCCTTGGCATTCGTATTTATATTGGTGAAGAATCAAACAAATTCATGCAAGATTGCAAGCACAGCACAAGTCGTATTTCGTCCCTTTGCAAGTCTCGACGCGCGTTGTACTGAATATCGAATATGTAAGTTTTTACAAGTAACAGTCGCTGACCTTCTTAAAATACACTACTCAAAAAAATTAAGGGAGGTTTTAAAACAAGGAAATTAATACTAAATAAACAGGCTATCTGATCCATATGCCGGCCTAATTGGAAAATTTTTTTTTCAAGCCCGTGGACCAAAAAAAAAGCAAAATATTTGCAATATTATTTGTTCGCGCTATCTGTTAGGATTGCATGAGAACCGTAGCTCCTAAAAAATTTTAGCCAAAAAATCTGAAAATTGGAATCTTCAAAATGCTTTTTTTTAAAGTCTGAATACGACCATTTTTCACCGAAATACAGCCTGTCAAAAATCACCGAAAAATTTAGAATTTTTTTTTGCTCCCTTAATTTTTTTGAGTAGTGTATTATCTGCCTACATTGACAGGTAAAGCCAAGCCAACATTTTTGTTCTTTACTATCGAAACCAGATAAATTTTCGTAGACCCCACTTACAACTTGTGAACCCCCATTTTTTTTTTTCATGCCAATGTAGACTCCCGTCGAGTCTCCCGTGGACCCCTGGGGGTCCACCTGAACCAATTTGGGAATCACTGGACTACACGTTCTCGATTGGGTTTATATCGGGCGACTGGAATGGTCAATCAAGTGTGACAATACCGGATTCTCCTTTCCGTCGTTATCCTTTTGAAGAATCCACTCCTCATTTTTATTGACAAACCACCATCTGACAGTCGCTACTAATGCCTACTTGTAGGTAAAGATCAAGATTTTCTTAAAACTTTTTTCCAAAAACATCTCCAACCACTCCACCAGTAATTTAATAGGAATTGACCAGGCTTGTAGAGTGATGACATAACCCCAAAATGAAGCTTAATCGGTTTTCCTCTGCCCACGCGAGTCGTTTTTCTCCAAGTTTTTCACTCAGCAATTCTTTTTTAATTGTACTCCACCACTTCAAAATCTTTAACCCGGAGATGAATGCAAATCATTTCAGACGATATATCCAAACCTTTCTGCTTTAGTTTTTGTGTCCCTTGGTAAAAAACTAATAGAGAATTTCGGGAAAACATGTTAATAATCATTTTTCGTCCTTGTCAGACACTTTTCCTCTCGAACCACGTTCTGGCAGATCATCAACATTTTTTAACTAAGAGCATCGTTTCACTCCTTGCTAATGAACGCCTTGGACTTGCCCATATACTTAGCAGGCACTGTGGACGCCATTTTCCCACCTTTTCGATGATTATATAGGAACATAGCGGTACGTGTGCAGCACTCAGATTCGATAATGTACTCTGTAACCATAAGTAAGGTTAGAAATGAATATCTTTCCTCAAAGTATTTTTTGAAGGGGTACCAACAATAACTTCAAAAAAAAAGGAATTTCTTTCACCACGTACAATTTATAGGCGACATGTTCTTACTTGACCGATTGTATATATTAACAAAAAAAATCCACCAGGAATATTACAAATGAACAGATGTAAAGGGTGTTTTTTATAGAGGTATAAAACTTTAAGTTGGCAACACTTTTTTAACTGGCGGCCATTTTGTCAGCTGTCAAGTGATTTATGTTTAGTTTGGTTTGACATTTCAACATGAATAGACTGACGCCTGAACAACGCTTCCAAATTGTGCAAATTTATTTTGAAAATCATGGTTCTGTTCGAAAAATACGTATCGCGCACTACGTCCATTTTACGGTCAACATAATCGTCCATCAGAGCAATTAATTCGATTAACTATGGAACGTTTGTATCCTATGAAATGGTGTTTAATTTAATTGCGCCCCACGTAGACTGCGTCATTTAGTAAGGTGTGAACTTACCCGCTTTTTTTTGAGGCGTCATTTTGTACCGTGTGAAAATTGTATTTTTTTTCCCACGCTTGGGCGCAATTTTCTTGCAACCTCCTTTTAATTTCTGATAATGAATTGAGTGAATCCTGATTTTAAAAGAACTAAAGAAATTAAAGAAACACTAGCTCAGTTTTCCTTGGTAGAGAGATATGGGTAAGAGATAATTGTCTTACGTCTTTTTGGAATTATTTTCTATTTTTAAAAAGCCTTAGCTGTACAAATTTTGGGCACCATCCATTTTAAAATAGAAAGGATCTAACTTCAGCTAAAAAAATGAAAAAATACTGAAAGAATGTATTGTTGGTAAATAAAAAAACAGTTTGGTACAGCCGTTCTTATCCTGAAAAGTACGATAGGTATTCAGTGAGACACTAGCTTTAATCAACAAAAAGAAAATTTATTCATGTTTTTAAAAATAAAAAGTTCTAGCCTTTGCAGTTTTACAAAAAAATTCTAGCCTAACTAGTAGTTATTACATTTAAATTCTAAACTATGACTACCCCCGAAGACGAAAAATAGTGCTTTTCACTTCACTTTTTAGTCTGTTTAAATTGCTGTTAAGGCACTACTCAGGGATAGGTCTATTGAAGGATGTTTTGGTAACTTACTGTTCTGATTCCGGCTTCGATGGAATTCGACCGATTTCACACTTTTCTAGCAAACACTTATAGAGCCCACTACGGCTTTTCGTTAAGAAACTGGTGCTTTACTTAGCTCGCATGATGGTTGTTATGAGCTTTTACTGTAGCTCAGTCGAAGGAAGCCTCCTTGGCGGCTCCGATGAAATTAGCCTCGCCTACTCGGCGGCTGGATGGAAATTCCTCCCTGACAGTCCTTTCTCGGACCCTTAAATAAACCGTACAAACTCTGCCGGTAATATGGCGACGCCGGAACCAAAACTGCGGATACACACATTTCACCAATCGCGGCGTAGCTGTAGATTTGGTCAGGAACCCGCACTGCACAGTATATACCGAACGTCTTGGAATCTCTGTTTAATATACCGTTCGATACAAAAATGAAAATAAGTACAATTTGAAGTGAAAAATCAGTAACATTACATGGTCTTAAAATCTAGGAAAAAATGAATGTTACATTTACCCCCTTCCAAAAAGAAATAGACTACACTAGTCTATTAAACTTAGGCTACTTATGAAAAGGTACAAAGTGGTACACTATCACTTAATACTAAGGTCAGAACTTAAAACAAAAGTACAGACTTCGGACCTTACTACTAGACTTAATTCAATTTAGCACTAATATTAAGTACAATGAAAACCAAATGAAAATCTTTGCATGATCACAAGAATCTTATAACTAGACTTAACTTAATTAGACACTAAGGTTAAGTACATCAAAAAGCAAATAAAAATCCTTGCATGAACATAAGAAATACCTTTCCAAAATAACAATCGCGGTCTTCTTATATAAAAGAATCAGCTCTGTTATTGTTACCAAAACAAAAAATATAACTTTGTCTAGACTCTTGTCTAAATCAAAAAAGTGAACTGAAATAAAAATATGAACACCCCCCTTAAAACATTTTAAGGATTGTCTGAAAATTTTCTATTTCAGCAAAAGAAATTTATAAAAATTCTTAAAATAAAAAAATAAAAAAATGATTCTAGTGCAAACACTTACACTAAAAAGAAAAAGTCTTGTCAGACCATTTAGCACTAGGCCAAAAAAAAGGAATATCTGGATAAATATCCAGAGAAAACGCTCGGGAAAAATCACCATCCATGCTCTAGCTCATCGCTAAGAGAACATTCTAAATCTAGTATCACTACTAGTCGCACTCGGAAAATAATCGCACTCTATCGCGCAATGTCGACGTCCTAAGACATCTAGACATGCTAAAATCGCTAGGGAAAACGCTCTGGTTGATCGCCAGAAAACACGTCAGCTTATCGCCAACAAAACACTCTGGTATATCGCCAGAAAAAACTCGGCTCCTCGCCAAGAAAACACTCTGGCATATCGCCAGAAAAAAAGCCTCAGCTCCTCGCCAAGAAAACACTCTGTAAGTAGTCCTCGACTACACAAAGTCTGCGTTCGAAAAGAACAATCTCGCCTTTAACATAGTGAGCAGCTATAAAAGCTAACAATATCACTATAGGCACAGTGACTAGCTATAAAAGCTAAAATTCACCCTAAACACAGTGAATAGCCATAAAAGCTAAAATTCACCAAACTGAATGATCCTGCTTCTAAAAGCAATGTTCACTAAGAACAGAATGATTAGTCCGCGCGCAACTAACATTCAAGGAAACATTCCTAACATAACTATATGAGACAGCAAGTCTCGAAATAGGACCTCCCTAAAGTCATAATCCTAAATATAGGAGTCCATAAGCAAAACGACTCAAAATCTCGCATTTTGAGCACATGCCCTCAGGCAATCAACATACACCGAAATATATACAGAAATATGTACAGAAATATATACAGAAATACATACAGGAGTTCAAATCCCAAACTCTTGGTTATGATTACTCCATACTGAGCTTGGTGAAAACTCTTAGCAAAAGCTAATCAAATCTTCGGCACATCGCACCAAAGTGACAAATCTGCCTAGAAACATGAGCCGGAAAAAAAAAAACGCCCTCCGTCATTCTTCAGGGTGGCTACACAGAGATATAAAACTTAACCAGCATTGCGCTTCTCCAAGTTGCATGAAGAACCCTCGTGTACTGGTCTCGCCCTAGAACAACAACGAAAAGAATTTAATCCATCCCACATAACAGGAGACAAACACCTCACCACGATATACTGAAAGGTGGAGACAATAAAATACGGAAATGGTGACCCTGGTGTCCACCAACAAAAGGGAGTAGATTATAGCATCCACTAAACTGAAACGGTGTCTACCACACCACCATAAGTCAAAAAAAAATTAATCAATAGGGTGTTCCGAAACACACTACTGCCAACAGCCTGTCACCACTAATAGGCTAATTGGAGCTGAGGTCGACTACAGTAGTTAGGCTCTCCTTTGGTTCAAATAGAAATAACCATTGGGTAACAAAACCCCTAAAGGTCCCAAAGGTCAAACGTTCACCCCCCATAGACTACCCTTCCAATCAGTCTGTTCCTCAGGAAAACTCCCTGCCAAACGTCGTAACGGCATCTGTTAGCACCCGGTGCATCACAGCCTGTAAAAACAGATAACTCATGGGATACAACCTAAAAGGTTTACAAGGTTGACTTAACCAAGCTTCTAACGAAATTTTAAAAAAAAAAACGAAAATGAGCTTAAAAAGCTACATGAAGCAAAAATTTCTCAAATTTTTGGTGGCAACGCAACAAAACTTTTGAAGACGACAAGAGCTTTTCCAGCTTAATCAGAAACAAGAAGAAAACATCATTGACAGCTAAAATATTCGATCATGGTGTTAATCGTCTCCCTAGACAATAGCCTCTAGAAGAAACTGCTACAGGTATCAGGCATAACCGTTTTCTGTCAGCCCAAACTTCTAGATTACCTCTTGGAAATCTAAAAATTCGGTTAGGAATCTTCCTTCACTGCGCCTAGCCTCTATTGACAAGGTTCTCATCTCGGTATCAGATTTTGATCATTTCTTTGTGAAACGACTGTCTTACTCTGCTCTCATCTCCTGTAAATGATCAGCCTTTAGTTCTCCTGCAGAACTTCAATTTTCTATCAATCTGATAGTAGACCGAAAAAACTCAACATACGCCTATGAGTCCATGCAAAAAAAATTTTTAAAAAATTAGTGACTCAAAGGTAACGTTTAAACGGCTCTGAAAAAAAAATAGAAAATACCCTCAGTTTGTCAATTCAGAAGAAGATCTAAATCAAAATAATCCAAGTCTTAGACTTACTGGATAAACCAAAATCAATTTACTCTTAATTGCACCCAAAATATACCATTAAGGTAATAAAAATACACCCACTCGGGTAACAAACTTTGAAATTGCTCTTAAAAATTTTGACTCTACATCACCCTACACGAGCTACATCTTGCGCTTGTCCTAACTCAAGATCACCTTGGATTGCCTCTAATCAAAATTTCGCTTCCAAGTGTCAAGAACTGGATATTATTTGGGGTCATAAGCAAATCAAATCCCGCGACCACCGACATACCAGTCTTATGATATATCCTGAGTGTGACTCTTTCGCAAGCTCGCAACAGCTGAGTCGATGCTAAACATCAGCTACAATCAACCTAAGTTTGGATATGATCAGTACCCAAAACCTTAGCATTAAACAATAAAAGTAAGCTATTCTCTGCTCAACTTTTATAGCAGTCAAAAAAACGAGGTCGTCACCTCTACAGAGCAACATCAAAAAAAATAAAGTAAAGCAATTAAGATAATGTAAATATAAATTATTCTTCTTCTGACAAACTTTCACTAGGGTTAGGTTCATTGAATGGTTTTAAGTCTTTAATATGCCATCGTCCTATTTTAGTCCCATCTAAATTAACTAAACCATAAACTAAATCTGAAATCTTTTCTCTAATCACGCAATGCACATACTTAGGTACCAACTTAGATGTGAATTTATCTGCTGCACTGGAAAGAATTTTATTTTTTCGCCAAACGTGATCACCTATATTAAAGGCAAAATCCCTTTTTCTAAGGTTGTAAGACTTACTGTTCCGTTCATAAGCCTTATGTATCCTACAACGCACGTCGGTGAAAATATCTTTTAAACCCTTTAAATTTTCGGCGTACTCACCCCTGTTACCCGGAATTATTTCGCTGTCAACATTGACATCCAAATCTAAGTTTTTATAATATGATCCAGATAGAGGTATATGTCTGCCGTAAACTAAGAAAGACGGTGTGAACCCTGTTACTTCGTGCCTTGCGGTATTTATTGCTTGTTGGATTTTGGAAATATTGCCATCCCAAGTGTCATGTGAATCAACGTAACTTCTTAAAGCGGTCCCGACTGTTCGGTTATTACGTTCAACAAAATTACATTGTGGAGAGTACACAGGATTAAAACGGATGTTAAAACCATAAGTTTCACTTAAGCTCTTAAAACTTTTAGAGGTAAACTGAGTACCGTTATCGCATATTAAGAGCGATGGGACACCGTGGATTAGAAAGACATTATTTTCCAAAATTCTCTCTATATATTCAGCTTTAGAGCTTTTCAAAGGAAATAGCATGGTATACTTTGTAAACCAGCAAGAAACCACGAGAAGCCATTTATTTCCCTTTTTTGAACGGGGGAATGGGCCTACTAGATCAGCTGCTATGACTTGAAAAGGGTAATTAACCGTTTTTCTCTTTTCCCCATCAGTCCCATAGGTAGTGCATTTGGAGATTTCTGCGCTCCACATACTTCACAAGTCCTCACAAACTTTACGATGTCAAAACGCATTTTTGGCCAATAATACTGTTCCTGAACCCTGTGAAGAGTTTTATAAAAGCCAAAATGACCAGAAGTAGGAGGAGTGTGACACATGTCTATAATTTCCTCTCTCTGTGGTTTAGGAACTAGTATTTTCCACTCGGGTACATTAACTTTTAAAGGCAACTGGTTTGGGATAAATTTGTACACGAAATCATTTTCCACCTTCCACTGCGGAAAATTTTGAGGAAATTCTTTAATTTGCTGCTGTAAATTGTCGTACCATGGATCAATGTGATCTACATCAACTGTATCAATTCTTACGCCAAACTGTGCATTAAGACTGTTTTCGTCCGCTGTATGATCTGGGATTCTTGACAAAGCGTCAGGAATAACATTGTGGACTCCTTTTCTATGAATTAAAGTAAATGTGTGTTGTCTCAGCCTAATCGCCCAACGCGCTAGTTTGCCACTAGGGTTTTTAATAGAATTAAGCCACAATAAAACTATAATGATCTGTTATGACCGTGAAAGGAACACCTTCTATGTAAGGTCGAAAACTTTTCGATGTTAAAGAGTACTGCTAAACATTCTTTTTCAACAACCGAATAGTTACGTTCAGCCTTTGATAAAGTTCTACTGGCATACGCTATCACTCTTTCCTCACCATTGATTTTCTGTGTTAGGACGCCCCCCCTAAACCGGTATTAGAAGCATCACTAGAAATATAAAACTGTTGGGAAAAATCTGGTTGGGATAAAATGGGAGCTGAAACCAATAGCTCTTTAATCTTGATAAAAGATTTTTCTGCTGCCTTTGTCCAATCTATCGATTGTCCTTTTTTTCGTCCTTTCAAAAGATCATTAATAGGCGACAACAAGGTAGAAAAATTCTCAATAAAACGTCTGTACCATGAA